>JBBBDQ010000140.1:0-1200000 GCA_037127315.1 Ascarosepion bandense | reverse complement strand
CTCATTGTGATAAAAACTAGTTAGCATTTTAAGTTGGATTTAAATTTTTGTTGTCAGCAATGATTGTGCAATTTTATAAATAATAAGTTAACAACTCATATCAATCTCATGACATTCACAACAATTGATTTATAGATTAAGAGATTAAAACAATAATTGATTTATAGATGAAAGTAAAAAAATTAGTTGTATTAAATATCATTGCAAAAGAAAAAAAAATTTTTTTTCGTTGGTATGGTGATGTTCAGTAAACACTGCAGCTAGAAATGATTTACTTTCAAAAATTTTCAAAGTACTCCAATGGCCCAAATCATGTATAACACAAAATAAAGTTAAATTTGATAAAAGTTAATAGGGGTGTCCAGTTTGAAAATTGATTCTTTTATGAAAGCCAAAACAAAATATGCTCATACTATGAGATTTAAAAAAAAAAAAAAATTTTTTTGAAAATCATAATCTAGTGATTTTTTTTTTTTTATTTGTTTTTTTTTTCAGATAATACAATTGAATAAATGCTCCAGATTATTATGTTTAAAAAAAGATTATATCTTATTTTTTTAAGAAATCACTCAGTATAAACCTATTTATTTTTGGCCTTCCATTGGGGATCAATTTACAAACTGGATCCCCATCATTGACCTTATTAAAATTTCACATAATTTTTTTTTATCTGTAATCTGGTGTGCCATAGTAATATGAAATAAAACTTTTTGAAAATGATTATATTTAGGTTTCATTACTTATTATACATAATTATGGGATATCTTAACAACCAAACTATTTTTTCCTGAGATATATATATATATATATATATATATATATATATATGACTTAATAAAGAAGACATTCCTTACGCTTTATGTGCCATTTATGTAACAACTGCTGCAAAAAAATATCCAATGTTGCACATCTGTACTGTTTGTATTTTTGTATTTAAGGCTGGATCAAATTAATAGCATAGCTTGAAATGGTTAGATTCATCATATGTAGATGTACCTCTGTGTGTGTGTGTCATATATATATATATATAATATATATATATATAGGATCACCGTATTGTTGGTCAACAATATGGTGATCCTTACTCATACACACAGTAAGGGGAACCTGCAGATATTGGAGCCCATATACATCAAATCTAAACAACCAACACTCAATAAAATTAACTTTAAATCCGGAAATAACATATTACATTGCATTTGACTACATGGTTTTGTTATTTTGTGCTATCACGGTGTGACGTCATAAAACTGCATCGCAAATTTAAGAACTGCGTTTATTATTTTAGTAACTATTGCTGTTGCCAAGTGGAGTTTTGTCAACACAAAATAAAATCATCGGTGATGGTGGATGTTATAATATTTCAGTCTAAACAACCTCTCTGAAGATGGCTCATATGAGCCGAAAGCTTAGAAGAAAATCAATAAATAATTATCCAAATGTTGGAGAATTTTTGTCTTTATTTTCAACTGAAATTAAAGCAAAAATACGATGTTTAGAACGGCTCATGATTAAACATAATAGACATTCATTGTCTCTTATATTTAACAGCATATGTTTAGAAAATTACTTGCTGCCTTGATACACTAAATATATATATATATATATATATATATGCTCTTACTAGTTGATAGAGCATTTTAGAGAGGGGTAGATTTCATGTTAATGTTGACTACTTATGGCTTTACACTATGATTTTTGGTTACTGAATTGAACGCAGTTTGGTTTGGCTATCAAATTGAACACTCTCAGTCATTGGGGTTTGTTTACATCCTGTAAATAACCTGCTGTGAAAGCTGCCTGCCGCTGCTGTTACACAGATAGCTCAGTGGTAAGATGTTCGTTTAAGAGCTGTGATACGAAACAGGCTTGTCTGCAGATGATATTACACACACACACATATATATATATATATATATATATATATATATATATATACATACACTACCGGCAATAATTATTAGGCCACCCTGGGTTTTTTTTTTAAAAAAATTATGTATTTCATATTATTTTTAGTATTTATTACCAAGTGGATTCTTCTAAATAAAAATAGAATTGTTCTTTTGTTATTATTACTTTGCAAGATTTTACAAGGCAGCAAAGAAGCCTTTGCTTTGGTCTGTCAATAAGAAGAGACTAGCATGAGGAAGAGGGCACAAACTGGCCACCAGGCTAATTCATTTGATGCACATGTTATTGTGCAGTATTAACAAAAGAATCATTCTATTTTCATTTGGAATTATCCACTTGGCAATAAATACTAAAAGTAGTATGAAATACATCATTTTTTAAAAATTTTTTTTAACTGGGGTGGCCTAATAATTATGACCAGTAGTGTGTAATATATAATAGTGATGTGAATTAATAAATATATATATGAGGGTTCATGTATATATAATATTATTCAGGTGTTAATAAAACAGTGCTCAATGTATGACCAGAGCTGTATTATATATTTTAATAAATGTACATATTATCTTACATCTATGGCACAACTCATGGTTTCAGGTGTTATGCAACCATCAAGTATATATTTCAAACTGACAATTTAATAGATTTGAATTTAAATTCACTTGATGTTCATGGGAATTAAATATTATAAAGTTAAGTTACTGCTTTTTTAATAACAAGACTAAAAAATTAAATATTCTAAGGTTACATGTAGATAAAAATTTAAAATTAAATATATTAAAAATAATAAAATACAGGGAGAATAAATCAAAGGGGCGTAAATCATAAAATGTAAAAATCTAAATATTAAAATATTGCATGGCCCTAGGTATGACTAATCTGTATCTGATAGCAAGACCTCTGATTGGGAGGTTGTGAGGAGCATGGAAACACCTCTTAATTGCTGTTCCCAAGTCCACCTTGACCCAGAGTGGCAGCACCTGTTAGGGTCCCAGCTATTGGCAAATAGTTAACCCACAAACTGGAGTTTATAGAAATATATGCATAAAAATATACATTTTTGAAGGGCAAAATATTGCCAACAATACAGTTAAAAAAAAGGAAATTATTACCATAAAACATTTTTGAAGGAAAAAAAAAATTATTACCAGCAATACATTTTTGAATACAAAACTAGAAGACCTCAGTTTTCTAAAATAAAAAAAAATAATTTTTGCATCAAAATTTTACTAAATCAATCTTTTCACTATAACCGAACATTAAAAACAAATACCTTAAACCCCCACCTTTTTTGGCATTAAATAACCCAGAGAGATTGATATTCTGTTAAACAAAACTGAAACTCAAATATTACATGTTGATAAAAAATTAAAATTTTGAATAAAACATAAAATAAAAATTTAGAATTAAAATTAAAAAAGGGAGCAAAAATTAAAGGGGTTTAATTCATAATTGTTAAAAGTAATATTGTGGGGGAAAGAATGAAAGTAAAAGGTAGTAATGAATATAAAGGCAAAGAAAGGGGCAAACGTAGAGGAATCTATTTGGGTCTCAGAATTTAAGTATTTTTTTTTCTATGACAGCATGTGATCATTAAATCTCTTTTTATTAAGCAACATAGGATTTTTGACATGGTTTAAGATGACAAGTTTTTCTAAAAGGCATAGATAACATTTATCTTTTTTCCGTTGTAACATTTGGACTTTAGATTTAGCGGCGATATTCCAGGTACTAATTGGGTTCTTAATTTCTAATAACATATGGATAAAGCAGTACTTTTTGTGTTTACTGTTGTTTATAGGCAACATGTGTTTGTTAAATCTTATCTTTCACTTGTTAGAAGTGTTTTCAAAGTAAAATTTAACATCATCATCATCCAAATGAATAAACAATACTTCCGAGTATTCATTGGCCATTCAGTGGGCAGATTTTATTTTTTCAGCAGTTGCCATTATTTTTAGAAGGGTCATTTTTGCTATTAGTTGGGTGACAGATGTTATTTATGCGGGCCAAATATTTATTTGATATCATTTTATGTTGTGAAATATATAATTTATCTGTTTTTAACGCAACTTATAACTGACTTTAACATTGTTTTTGTTTAATTTTTTTTTTTTTTAGTGTGGGTGAATGGTAGAAATGTTTGTGGATTAAAGAATAGTTTACCAATGTTAGTTTGGACATTACAACTTCAAGTGGTGTTGGTGATGTGGGGAGTGTTAAACCAAACCAAATAATATTACGTTTATGTAATTTCTGCTGCTTATTTCTGTCTACCTTGTTTTTAACAGTGTGGTACTCACGTACACATCTGTACGTTCACATACACATTCACGCATATTACCTTTTTTTGTGTTTTACACCTACACATTTACTGCTGTCTGGCATGTTTCCATTCTTGAAACACGCAGTAGTCATTTCTATCATGTGTATTTTTCCCATGCAGTTTCGTTTGGTATTTAACCAGTGGGCACACATGATTCTGGCAGTTGGGCATCCACTTTTGACCGGCGAAGCAGAAATAATGTGCAGCTTACACCCAAATCATGAGGTGACCCACTGCTATCCAAGATGGTAGGGGATCTTGGTTTGCACATACATCTGCACATTGCAGATGGCAATTAGGTGCCAATTTCATTTCGAACACACACATGCATGTTGTTCACACAAACTCCAAATGAACATATTTTCCTTTCTTTCAATCAAAGAAACTTTTTATTCAATTTTGTACAAACTATGTAATACAGTCAATGGGGAACAACTCACACATTTCTTTATCCTGCTGAACTAATTGCATGCCTTATCTTATCAATATCAAATTGTATGTTATTGTTTGAATATATATTTTGTTCCTATTGTTTTGAAGCCATATTGTTATTTCTTATTCTTCTTTCATTTCGTAATCCTGAATGTGGCATCAAATCAAATATAAATTTTGTTGGAGAGTTTCAAAGATGTTATCTGATCAGATCAGGAGAAATCTGAAGTTTATTTTTATGCCCTTTTGATTTCTTCTCCCTGCATTTAATTATTTTTAATTTTTTTATTTTAAATTTAAACTTTAAATTTTTATATATATGTGACAATATGTGACCTTAGAATATTTAAATGTTTAATCTTGTTATTAAAAAAGCAGTAACTTTATAATATTTAATTCCCATGAACATCAAGTGAACTTAAATTCAAATTTATTAAACTGTCAGTTCGAAATATGCACTTGATTGCACAATGAATGAAACTCCAAGTCATGCCATAGATGTGTATATTTATTAATATATAAGTTAAAACTGTTTAGATAAACATTCATTCAGCAAAACATTTAGTGTTGAAAACAAACTATCTCACTCCTACACACAAAAAAAAAAAAAAAATTCTGAAGTTTGAAGTAACATTTGGCCTTATTTTGGGAAGTATGAAAATCTTTAAGAACATGTGATAGTTTTTTTTTTTTTTTTTATTTCTTTTTTCTATTTTTATTTTTGTTTCCCATGGTAACAAAAAAAAAAATCATGCAAGCACACTTTGTTCTGTAGTTTCAATTTTTTTTAAAAATTTGAATGTAACCCCAGCAGCATTTCTGACCCAGCAAAATAAGAATTCTGACTAAAAATCAGAGTGCAAACACATTTCTGTGTATCAGTTTCTTTCTTTCTTTTTTTTTTTTTTTTTTGCTGAGTCTGTTTTTTTTTAAAGATATATTATTATTATTTTCTTGCACATTCATTTGTATGAAAGATTGGATTGTTATTGTAATGGAGTGGAGATCTCTTCTCCACTGTATTTTCCCCAAAGGAATGCAAGGAAGATATTTCACATGTTATTACTACTTTTTCTACGAGTGGGTAATATAAAGTTTTGGACCTACCAGAAAGAAACTGATTTTCAATATAAAGTGGCTGTGAACTTTGCACACATCATTTTAAGTATTTTGTAAATAATGTAGGAATAGCGTCAAATGGAAAAACAAAAAAGAAACTTTTTTTTTTCTTTTAAAAATGAAATTATCCCACAATTTAACAAATCATTTAGGTTGTTAGATTACTGCCACCTAGTGATAATCGCAGACCCAACATTTAAAAACATACATTACAAATCAGATTTCGTAAGAAAATCGTTGATCTGGGAGGGTAGTATTTGTTGAATTACTGCCCCCTGATGATAATTACATCTCTCTCTCCCCACCCCGGTGACTTTTCATAGTGAAAAGATGTATTCTTTTCATTCCTGAAAAATTCTAAGAACCTCAACTAAAGATGCTGGAGTTTGCGTTGAACTCTTCACATTTCATTACTTATTTTTTGTTTTCCTTTTATTTTTTCTATCAATGTATTTGTTAAAATTTGTTGGTTTCTATTTCTATTTTTCCTTTGGACCACTAAAAATTGTTTGTGGGTCAGACGTACCAGAAGCATATAAAATCTCATCAAGTGTTGACACCTGCAACAAGTTTCAATGCAGGGTCTTCAGTGACATTTCTTTGGACAATGATTGGTTGGTTGTTTTTGTTTTATGGCATATCAACCTCGGCGGGTCATTTATTGCCAACTAAATTTTTTATTTATTTATTGCTGGTAATACCTTTTTCTTTCAACAATTGTTGTTTTTATGTTTTTGTGTCCAGTAATACTTTTTTCTTTTCGAGTATCAAGATTCATTGGGATTTGTTTTTAAGGGTAGGGTCCCCAAGTCCTACCCTGTTATTTAACCCATAACTGGAGGGAAGGGACAGATTAATACCTTTCCCAAGGGTACCAGTGCTTAAGTGAATGCAGGGTATTCAACTGGAATTCAAACTCGGCTCACCGATTTCTCTTTCTGAGCCGATATCCACTGCACCACAACGCACATCCCTCATTATATGCTTACAGCACCTGGTATTCCCAAGCAGTCACCCATCTAAGTACTGACCAGGCTCAACGTTGCTTAACTTCGGTGATTGAGCGAGAACTGGTGTATTCAACGTGATATGGCCATAAGCCTTTGGACAATGAAGTAGACTTATTAGTACTCATCTTCTCTTTGAATAACATATGACAGGTTGTTCTGTGGTATCAGCAACCTTACTTATTGTGAGAAAAGGATACTGATAGACACCAATATGAACTAAATAAATATAAACTTCATTCACAAATAGCATTATTCATATTGCTGTCAGGCAATATTATATGAACAGGGGCTAACCAGTTTTTGCTTTTCAGACCCAATAGCCCAAAAGTGTCTACATGGCCTTGTGGGTGATGGATTACTTTCTACTTTACAACCCCTTTCCCACAGACTAAACATTGCAAGCCTCTTGCTACTTTATTGCTATACCCATAGAAAATGTTCAAACTACATTCCTTAGTTCCATCAGTTCTAACACTCACATCTAAGATTAATCATGCTACACACATTGCAGCAAATCACCTTCGTTTACCTCATATTCCATTTGAACAGCTTCTGCTCACAAACAACTATTTTGTGGAACCATCTCCTAAGAGGATGCCTCTCCAACCACTACAAGCTTAACATCATCAAGTTTAGAATGGACTGTTATCTTCCCCACATATCCTCATAAACTGTGGCCCTTATCTCTTACTCTGTAACCCTTCTACCTCAAGTGGCTTTTGGAGCTTGTACAGAGTAAACATTATTGTAAAAAAAAAGAAAAAAAGTTCTCTATACACCTTCTAATACCATTTTCTTTTTTTACTTACAACTACTAATACTCACTATAAAATCTTCATACTATTTTACTACAGCTTTAAGTATCTAATGATTACACTGGAAAATCATTAATTTCAAATGTTAACTGTAGTTTCCTCCGGTGGTAAAAGACTTAGACTATATAGTTGAAAACGTTTGACTGAATAAATGGGTAGAAGATAGTGAAAAAGAATTCTTCTTTAATTTGTAAAATCTGAATGACTGCAAAAACTATTAGTAATAATTAATGCTTATGTGGGTCATTCATTAATACATTAATTACTATTTTCTTGAAGTTGAATTTATATGTAAGAAATATTGGATGTTATTGCTATGCAGAAAGAATTTTATCAGTTGTATTTTCACCATAAGTGTGCAAGAAAAGGAATTCTCAATGTTTTATAGTATATTTCAGGTGCCATGACTTTGCTTCCCAAAATGGGTGTTGAATGAGTACTTGTCAAAGGTTACTCAATTATTAAAGCTTTAATTGATCAAGTTTTGTTGTCTGCTGTGGAATTAATGATATTTGAAATTTTGTTACCAATTATTATGTATAAGGACCAGTTTCTTTCAACAAATGGTTGGCTAGAATTTTCTGAATAATTGTTTTTAATTTTTTTTATTTATTGAACTTTGATAATCAGATTTTATTAATTGTCCTTTTCTGTATAAACAATTAAAAAACGAATTGCTATTGTTCATGTTAACAAGAAAAAAAATTCAAATAACATATCAATTTATTTGTCTATATTTCTGAGATGAGGTATTTTAATTATTTACACTATTTACATGTCCTCCTCTTTATTGTCATATTCACAACATTTCTCCCTGTCCTTCTCGGCCCATCTGTCCCCGTCTGTCTCGGCCCATTCATGGAATTTCATCTAGGTTTCATATTTGTCAGCAAATATTTCTTTCACATCTATACATCTTGACAACATCTCCAATGTTTATTCAGCAAGAAACTGGGGTTAAGGAACTTCAAAATTGCCAACTTTTCTTGTTAACACAATTTACAAAATCTACCCCCACCACCCATATAACATTTACTTACAATGTTCTACTGTTCCTCTTTAATTTTCCAGATGTACCTAGATAGGATGGTGGTGTTGTGATACTTACTTAAGCTGAAGGATGTTAAATGATTATTATATCTCGTTTTAAATATATACTCTGTTAAGCCAATATGGTGGGGAGTCCTTTGACTTTGACCTTATACACAATGCTGCTAGTCAAACATGTCTATTTAGGTTGCAATCTTTCAGTTTTCTACAGTTGCAAGTGGCTGTTTGATTAGGTTATCTCTTCAACAGTTTTTGATCATGTCCATTAATATGCTCCATGTTGGGTGTCATGATGTAACTAATTTTTACCATATTCTTGTTGAAAATTCTATGGAATATATTATTTGCCAGAAAATGCTTATTCAATATTTAAAAAAATCTCAAGCTAATTTTTTTTTTTTTTTTCTTAACCTGCAAATTAAATGGGGGCAGGGGATAAACCAAATAATTTGTTTTTGTTTCATTACTTTCTAACCTCTTGATATTTCAGTGGCCTTTTGCAGCACTCTGCTTTCAATGTTGACCAATAATCATGTTTGATATTTTCAAAAAAAATATATATTCCAAAGATAAGTTGCCTAAATGAACTAGCATCACAGTATATAGGGCCAATGTTTGAAAATTGCCAACCATGAATTATGTTGTCTTGACAGTGTGCGTTATATGTATTATTATGCATTAGTTTGTGTATCTTAACTGTTGTAATTATTTTCATGTATCCACACTACAGTATATCGTCTTATCGTTAACAGAATGACTTGAGTATTTTTCTTAGGTGTTTTAATTATATATGAATTTTTATCAAATGATGATTCAGTAAAATCTTTTGACAGATTTAATGAATTTTATACCAACGTCAAATACTCACATGTTAATTTGAAACATTATTTTCTTGAAAATAGATCAAAATTTTGATTAATGTTTTAAATTTATTTTCTGACAGCGATATTTTATTAATAAATCCTATTTCAAACCTGGTGGCCCAATATTTCTGATGATTGGTGGTGAAGGGGAAGCAAATCCAATTTGGATGACACATGGAGACTGGATAGAAAATGCCAAGAAATACAATGCGTTTTGTATTCAAGTTGAACATCGATATTATGGGAAAAGTCATCCTACAGCGTAAGTTGTTTTATCTAAATTGGCATGTTGATAATATTAGCCTATTAACTCTACAGTCATGGCCAAAAGTTGAGGACCACCAGACATTTTTTAACAAAAATCTTAATAGCATAAAAATAAAAGGCAATATTCACATCACTACTTTGAATTTCTAGTTGAATTCATTTATTTGTGCACAAATACCCTTGAGAATAGTATTAATTCATTTCTTCTCCCTCAAGCTATGGGTTGAATAGCTGGACAGATTGGGTTCTATAGCCTTGGTTGGCAACCAGTCTTCTGCAGAAAGTAATGGCAACCTACTGTGAGAAAATCTTCTGCCTAGTCAGCCATGTCTTGAAAGAGACATAACTGACTAGACAGTCAGAAGCATGTATCACATCTAGCAATTAACTGACTGACATTGATTTTAGTAGTTTATTTTCTGTTAATTTCAATATAAACTAGTATTTTGATGGCCACCTTTTGCTTTGATAACTACTTCAATGCAAGATATGCTGGCTATGAGACTCTGACAATATTATGCTGAAATTCTAGTAGTTTCAATTTTATTGGGACTAAGAGTTTTGGTATCAAGTGGGTGTTTTTCTGTGGGTTTATTCTTTTCTCTAAGATTTTCTATAGGGTTGAAGTCCTGGCTGTTGCTAGGCCATTCCTTTGTAGTGACTTTGACCCTCTTAAGATATTTTTTACACTTTCTTTTCTTTGATACATGTTGCACAAACATGCATTGATATGCTGCAACCATTTATGAGTGTGTGCATTTCTAGACTATCCTCAGATACTTTTGACCATTCATGGTTAATCACCGGAAACATAAACCAATAATAGAGAAATGTTAATTTTTGCCAGATAGTCTTAAATTTTTGGCCAATGCTATACAGATATAAATTATCAGATTAAATTGCTTATTTAATAATAAATGTTTTATCAGATTAATTTTAATGCATATCAGATGAAAAATAAAATCAAGATATTATGACCTGAAATCAAACTATATAATAATCAACGTGCATTTATTTAGATGTTTCCTCTCCTGGTTTAGGAAGGTAGGTAAATCATCTTAAGTTAATAAATTTATGAGTGATTACTTCTATTAGTCATTTTAATAATCTATACAAATAAAGTATTTATCTACATTTAGACAAAATTACTTCCCAAGCAAAATTAATTTGATTACTTCTACATTTCTTAGATTGCAGTCTTATTTGTTCAAGCTTTTCATGTGAAGCACTCAGATACCTTTGTTTATTAAGGGACCATCTTGCTTCAACTTGGTCCTGAAATAGGCTTTGTTGTCATTGTTTTAGTTGTTCTGTAACTAATCCTTTTACTTCTGAGGGATATTTCTATTTCATTCTTATATTAAACAGGTTAAGTTTTTAACATGAAAGATATTGAGCAAAAATCGATTTATATAATACCAAGAGTAATAATGAATTATAGATATCATTGAACATTCAAAAAATATATATAGGGAAGAGATTAATTAAACAGTTCTTTGGCCTCTACTTTAGTTGTGAAGTTTTATCTCCATTTACTGAATCTCAATACATTGTTTCAAGATTTTTGTTTCATTGCATCTCACTATTGAAACTTTTTAACAATTGACATCATATTACACATACTGTATAATAGTCATTATGTAAGGTTTTTCTAGAAACATATGCATATGCAGTGTCTTATTGTATGTAAGTATCTGTGTTTGTCTATATTTACAACAATAATATATAAAATGGAATATGAAGCCCATAATGAGGAGTTTGAAATTTTATTTAAAGACTTTAAAACCTTTTTTTGAATGTTAATTGTTAGAATGTGCTAATGTTCTTTATAAAGAAAATTAATGTATAGAGCACAATTCTTAAATTAATGTGTAGAGCACAAATTTTAAATTAATGTATAGAGCACAATTTTTAAATTAATGTATAGAGCACAATTTTAAATTAATGTATAGAGCACAATTCTTAAATTAATGTATAGAGCACAATTTTTTAAATTAATGTATAGAGCATAATTTTAAATTAATGTATAGAGCACAATTCTTAAATTAATGTATAGAGCACAATTCTTAAATTAATGTATAGAGCACAATTCTTAAATTAATGTATAGAGCACAATTTCAAATTAATGTATAGAGCACAATTCTTAAATTCATAGAGCACAATTCTTAAATTAATGTATAGAGCATAATTCTAAATTAATGTATAGAGCACAATTCTTAAATTAATGTATAGAGCACAATTTTAAATTAATGTATAGAGCACAATTCTTAAAATACAAAATAGAGCACAATTCTTAAATTAATGTATAGAGCACAATTCTTAAATTAATGTATAGAGCACAATTTTAAATTAATGTATAGAGCACAATTCTTAAATTAATGTATAGAGCACAATTCTTAAATTGTTGCAGAGTACAATTCTAAATTAAGGTATAGAGCACAATTCTTAAATTAATGTATAGAGCACAATTCTTAAATTAATGTATAGAGCACACCCTTAAATTAATGTATAGAGCACAATTCTTAAATTAATGTATAGAGTACAATTTTAAATTCAATGTAGATAGAGCACAATTCTTAATCACGATAGAGCACAATTCTAACTAATGTATAGAGCACACTTAAATTAATGGATAGAGCATAATTTAAATTAATGTATAGAGCACAATTCCCTTAAATTAATGTATAGAGCACAATTCTTAAATTAAGGTATAGAGCACAATTCTTAAATTAAGGTATAGAGCACAATTTAAATTAATGTATATAATAATTCTTAAATTAATGTATAGAGCACAATTCTTTAAATTAATGTATAGAGCACAATTTTAAATTAATGTATAGAGTACAATTTAAATCTAATGTATAGAGCACAATTCTTAAATTAATGTATAGAGCACAATTTAAATTAATGTATAGAGCACAATTTTAAATTAATGTATAGAGCACAATTTAAATTATGTGATAGAGCACAATTCTTAAATTAAGGTATAGAGCACAATTTAAATTAATGTATAGAGCACAATTCTTAAATTAAGGTATAGAGCACAATTCTTAAATTAAGGTACAGAGCACAATTCTTAAATTAAGGTATAGAGCACAATTCTTAAAATTATATAGAGCACACTTAAATTAATGTATACAGAGCACAATTCTTAAATTAATGTATAGAGCACAATTCTTAAATTAATGTATAGAGCACAATTCTTAAATTAATGTATAGAGCACAATTCTTAAATTAATGTATAGAGCACAATTTTTAAATTAATGTATAGAGCACAATTCTTAAATTAATGTATAGAGCACAATTTTTAAATTAATGTATAGAGCACAATTCTTAAATTAATGTATAGACAATAATTCTAAATTAATGTATAGAGCACAATTCTTAAATTAATGTATAGAGCACAATTCTTAAATTAATGTAGAGCACACCTAATTAATGTATAGAGCACAATTCTTAAATTAATGTATAGAGCACAATTCTTAAATTAATGTATAGAGCACAATTCTTAAATTAATGTATAGAGCACACTCACCATGTATAGAGCACAATTCTTAAATTAAGGTATAGAGCACAATTTAAATTAATGTATAGAGCACAATTTTAAATTAATGTATAGAGCACAATTCTTAAATTACTGTATAGAGCACAATTCTTAAATTACTGTATAGAGCACAATTCTTAAATTACTGTATAGAGCACAATTCTTAAATTACTGTATAGAGCACAATTCTTAAATTAAGGTATAGAGCACAATTCTTAAATTAATGTATAGAGCACAATTCTTCTTAAATTAATGTATAGAGCACAATTTTAAATTAATGTATAGAGCACAATTCTTAAATTAATGTATAGAGCACAATTCTTAAATTAATGTATAGAGCACAATTCTTAAATTAATGTATAGAGCAAAATTTAAAATTAATGTATAGAGCATACCTTTAAATTAATGCATAGAGCACAATTCTCAAATTAATGTATAGAGCACAATTTTAAATTAATGTATAGAGCACAATTCTTAAATTAATGTATAGAGCACAATTTTTAAATTAATGTATAGGACATACCTCTTAAATTAATGTATAGAGCACAATTCTTTAAATTAATGTATAGAGCACAATTCTTAAATTAAGGTATAGAGCACAATTCTTAAATTAATGTATAGAGCACAATTTTAAATTAATGTATAGAGCACACTTAAATTAAGGTATAGAGCACAATTTAAATTAATGTATAGAGCACAATTCTTAAATTAATGTATAGAGCACAATTTTAAATTAATGTATAGAGCACAATTCTTAAATTAATGTATAGAGTACAATTCTTAAATTAATGTGGGTGATAATAATTTAAATTAATGTATAGAGCACAATCTTTAAATTAATGTATAGAGCACAATTCTTAAATTAATGTATAGAGCACAATTCTTACATTAATGTATAGAGCACAATTCTTAAATTAATGTATAGAGTACAATTCTTAAATTAAGGTATAGAGCACAATTCTTAAATTAATGTATAGAGCACAATTCTTAAATTAAGGTATAGAGCACACCTAAATTAATGTATAGAGCACAATTCTTAAATTAATGTATAGAGCACAATTCTTAAATTAATGTATAGAGCACAATTTTAAATTAATGTATAGAGCACAATTCTTAAATTAATGTATAGAGCACAATTTTAAATTAATGTATAGAGCACAATTTTAAATAATGTATAGAGCACAATTTTTAAATTAATGTATAGAGCACAATTCTTAAATTAAGGTATAGAGCACAATACTTAAATTAAGGTATAGAGTACAATTTAAATTAAATGTATAGAGTACAATTCTTAAATTAATGTATAGAGCACACTCTTAAATTAAGGTATAGAGCACAATTCTTAAATTAATGTATAGAGCACAATTCTTAAATTAATGTATAGAGTACACTTAAATTAATGTATAGAGTACAATCTCTTAAATTAATGTATAGAGTACAATTTTTTAAATTAATGTATAGAGCACAATTCTTAAATTAATGTATAGAGCACAATTTTTACATTAATGAGCACAATTCTTAAATTAATGTATAGAGCACAATTCTTAAATTAAGGTATACAATTTTTAAATTAATGTATAGAGCACAATTCTTAAATTAATGTATAGAGCACAATTTTTAAATTAATGTATAGAGCACAATTCTTAAATTAATGTATAGAGCACAATTCTTAAATTAATGTATAGAGCACAATTTTAAATTAATGTATAGAGCACAATTCTTAAATTAAGGTATAGAGCACAATTCTTAAATTAATGTATAGAGCACAATTCTTAAATTAATGTATAGAGTACAATTCTTAAATTAAGGTATAGAGCACAATTCTTAAATTAATGTATAGAGCACACTTAAATTAAGGTATAGAGCACAATTCTTAAATTAATGTATAGAGCACAATTTTAAATTAATGTATAGAGCACAATTCTTAAATTAATGTATAGAGCACAATTCTTAAATTAATGTATAGAGCACAATTCTTAAATTAATGTATAGAGCACAATTCTTAAATTAATGTATAGAGCACAATTCTTAAATTAATGTATAGAAAGTAATAATTCTTAAATTAATGTATAGAGCACAATTCTTAAATTAATGTATAGAGCACAATTCTTAAATTAATGTATAGAGCACAATTTTTAAATTAATGTATAGAGCACAATTCTTAAATTAAGGTATAGAGCACAATTCTTACATTAATGTATAGAGCACAATTCTTAAATTAATGTATATAGAGTACACCTTAAAATTAATGTATAGAGCACAATTCTTAAATTAATGTATAGAGCACAATTCTTAAATTAATGTATAGAGCACAATTCTAAATTAATGTGGGCAGTATACAATTTTTAAATTAATGTATAGAGCACAATTCTTAAATTAATGTATAGAGCACAATTCTTAAATTAATGTGGCAGAGCACAATTTTAAATTAATGTATAGAGCACAATTCTTAAATTAAGGTATAGAGCACAATACTTAAATTAAGGTATAGAGCACAATTCTTAAATTAATGTATAGAGCACAATTCTTAAATTAATGTATAGAGCACAATTCTTAAATTAATGTATAGAGCACAATTTAAATTAATGTATAGAGCACAATTCTTAAATTAAATGCATAGAGCACAATTCTAAATTAATGTATAGAGCACACCCTTAAATTAATGTATAGAGCACAATTTCTAAATTAATGTATAGAGCACAATTTTTAAATTAATGTATAGAGCACAATTTTACATTAATGTATAGAGCACAATTCTTAAATTAATGTATAGAGTACAATTCTTAAATTAAGGTATAGAGCACAATTCTTAAATTAAGGTATAGAGCACAATTTTAAATTAAGGTATAGAGCACAATTCCTAAATTAATGTATAGAGCACAATTTTAAATTAATGTATAGAGCACAATTCTTAAATTAATGTATAGAGCACAATTCTTAAATTAATGGTATAGAGCACAAATTCTTAAAATTAATGTATAGAGCACAATTCTTAAATTAATGTATAGAGCACAATTCTTAAATTAATGTATAGAGCACAATTTTTAAATTAATGTATAGAGCACAATTCTTAAATTAATGTATAGAGCACAATTCTTAAATTAATGTATAGAGCACAATTCTTAAATTAATGTATAGAGCACAATTTTAAATTAAGGTATAGAGCACAATACTTAAATTAAGGTATAGAGCACAATTTAAATTAATGTATAGAGCACAATTCTTAAATTAATGTATAGAGCACAATTTTTTAAATTAATGTATAGAGCACAATTCTTAAATTAATGTATAGAGCACAATTCTTAAATTAATGTATAGAGCACAATTCTTAAATTAATGTATAGAGCACAATTCTAAATTAATGTATAGAGCACAATTTCTAAATTAATGTATAGAGTACAATTTAAATTAATGTATAGAGCACAATTCTTACATTAATGTATAGAGCACAATTTCTAAATTAATGTATAGAGTACAATTCTTAAATTAAGGTATAGAGCATAATTCTTAAATTAATGTATAGAGCACACCTCTAAATTAATGTATAGAGCACAATTCTTAAATTAATGTATAGAGCACAATTTTAAATTAATGTATAGAGCACAATTTTGAATTAATGTATAGAGCACAATTCTTAAATTAATGTATAGAGCACAATTTACAATTAAGGTATAGAGCACAATTCTTAAATTAATGTATAGAGCACAATTCTTAAATTAATGTATAGAGCACAATTCTTAAATTAAGGTATAGAGCACAATTCTTAAATTAATGTGGTTAGAGTACAATTTTTAAATTAAGGTATAGACACAAATTTTAAATTAATGTATAGAGCATGTAATTCTTAAATTAATGTATAGAGCACAATTCTTAAATTAATGTATAGAGCACAATTCTTAAATTGTTGTATAGAGCACAATTCTTAAATTAATGTATAGAGCACAATTTAAATTAATGTATAGAGCACAATTCTTAAATTAATGTATAGAGCACAATTCTTAAATTAATGTATAGAGCAAGAATTTAAATTAATGTATAGAGCACAATTTTAAAATTAATGTATAGAGCACAATTTTAATTAAGGTATAGAGCACAATTTAAATTAATGTATAGAGCACAATTTTAAATTAATGTATAGTACAATTCTTAAATTTAATGTATAGAGCACAATTTCTTAAATTAATGTATAGAGCACAATTTTTAAATTAATGTATAGAGCAATTTTAAATTAATGTATAGAGCACAATTCTTAAATTAATGTATAGAGCACAATTTTAAAATTAATGTATAGAGTACAATTCTTTAAATTAATGTATAGAGCACAATTTTAAATTAATGTATAGAGCACAATTTTAAATTAATGTATAGAGCACAATTCTTAAATTAATGTATAGGAGTACAATTTTAAATTAATGTATAGAGCACAATTTTTTAAATTAATGTATAGAGCACAATTTTAAATTAATGTATAGAGCACAATTTAAATTAATGTATAGAGCACAATTTCTAAATTAATGTATAGAGCACAATTCTTAAATTAATGTATAGAGCACAATTCTTAAATTAATGTATAGAGCACAATTCTTAAATTAATGTATAGAGCACAATTCTTAAATTAATGTATAGAGCACAATTCTTAAATTAAATGTATAGAGCACAATTCTTAAATTAATGTATAGAGCATAATTCTTAAATTAATGTATAGAGCACAATTTTTAAATTAATGTATAGAGCACAATTCTTAAATTAATGTATAGAGCACAATTTTAAATTAATGTATAGAGTACAATTCTTAAATTCAATGTATAGAGTACAATTCTTAAATTAATGTATAGAGTACAATTCTTAAATTGCTGTATAGAGCATAATTCTTAAATTAAGGTATAGAGCACAATTCTTAAATTAAGGTATAGAGCACAATTTTAAATTACAGAATAGAGCACAATTTTTAAATTAAGGTATAGAGCACAATTCTTAAATTAAGGTATAGAGCACAATTCTTAAATTAATGTATAGAGCACAATTCTTAAATTAATGTATAGAGCACAATTCTTAAATTAATGTATAGAGCACAATTTTTAAATTAATGTATAGAGCACAATTTAAATTAATGTATAGAGCACAATTCTTAAATTAAGGTATAGAGCACAATTTTAAATTAAGGTATAGAGCATAATTCTTAAATTAAGGTATAGAGCACAATTCTTAAATTAAGGTATAGAGCACAATTCTTAAATTAACGTATAGAGCACAATTTAAATTAACGTATAGAGCACAATTCTTAAATTAACGTATAGAGCACAATTCTTAAATTAACGTATAGAGCACAATTTTTAAATTAACGTATAGAGCACAATTTTAAATTAACGTATAGAGCACAATTTTAAATTAACGTATAGAGCACAATTCTTAAATTAACGATAGAGCACAATTCTTAAATTAAGGTATAGAGCACAATTCTTAAATAATGTATAGAGTACAATTCTAAATTAAGGTATAGAGCACAATTCTTAAATTAATGTATAGAGCACAATTCTTAAATTAAGGTATAGAGCACAATTCTTAAATTAAGGTATAGAGCACAATTCTTAAATTAAGGTATAGAGCACAATTCTTAAATTAATGTATAGAGTTACTACCCTAAATTAATGTATAGAGCACAATTCTTAAATTAATGTATAGAGCACAATTCTTAAATTAATGTATAGAGCACAATTCTTAAATTAATGTATAGAGCACAATTCTTAAATTAATGTATAGAGTAATAATTCTTAAATTAATGTATAGAGCACAATTCTTAAATTAATGTATAGAGCACAATTCTTAAATTAATGTATAGAGCACAATTCTTAAATTAATGTATAGAGCACAATTCTTAAATTAATGTATAGAGCACAATTCTAAATTAATGTATAGAGCACAATTCTTAAATTAATGTATAGAGCACAATTTCTAAATTAATGTATAGAGCACAATTCTTAAATTAATGTATAGAGCACAATTCTTAAATTAATGTATAGAGCACAATTCTTAAATTAATGTATAGAGCACAATTCTTAAATTAATGTATAGAGCACAATTTTAAATTAATGTATAGAGCACAATTTTTAAATTAATGTATAGAGCACAATTTAAATTAATGTATAGAGCACAATTTTAAATTAATGTATAGAGCACAATTCTTAAATTAATGTATAGAGCACAATTCTTAAATTAATGTATAGAGCACAATTCTTAAATTAATGTATAGAGCACAATTCTTAAATTAAGGTATAGAGCACAATTCTTAAATTAAGGTATAGAGCACAATTCTTAAATTAAGGTATAGAGCACAATTTTTAAATTAATGTATAGAGCACAATTTTAAATTAAGGTATAGAGCACAATTCTTAAATTAATGTATAGAGCACACTTTAAATTAATGTATAGAGCACAATTTTTAAATTAATGTATAGAGCACAATTTAAATTAAGGTATAGAGTACAATTTTAAATTAATGTATAGAGCACAATTTTAAATTAATGTATAGAGCACAATTTAAATTAAGGTATAGAGCACAATTTTAAATTAAGGTATAGAGCACAATTCTTAAATTAAGGTATAGAGCACAATTTTAAATTAAGGTATAGAGCACAATTCTTAAATTAAGGTATAGAGCACAATTTTTAAATTAATGTATAGAGCACAATTCTTAAATTAATGTATAGGAGTACAATTTTTAAATTAAGGTATAGAGCACAATTCTTAAATTAATGTATAGAGTACAATTCTTAAATTAATGTATAGAGCACACTTAAATTAATGTATAGAGCACAATTTAAATTAATGTATAGAGCAATTCTTAAATTAATGTATAGAGCACAATTCTTAAATTAATGTATAGAGCACAATTTAAATTAATGTATAGAGCACAAATTTTTAAATTAATGTATAGAGCACAATTTTAAATTAATGTATATGAGCACAATTTAAATTAATGTATAGAGCACAATTCTTAAATTAATGTATAGAGCACAATTCTTAAATTAATGTATAGAGCACAATTTTTAAATTAATGTATAGAGCACAATTTTAAATTAATGTATAGAGCACAATTCTTAAATTAATGTATAGAGACAATTTTTTTTTTTTTTTTTTTTAAATTAATGTATAGAGCACAATTCTTAAATTAATGTATAGAGCACAATTCTTAAATTAATGTATAGAGCACAATTCTTAAATTAATGTATAGAGCACAATTTTTAAATTAATGTATAGAGCACAATTCTTAAATTAATGTATAGAGCACAATTCTTAAATTAATGTATAGAGCACAATTTTAAATTAATGTATATAGAGCACACTTAAATTAATGTATAGAGCACAATTCTTAAATTAATGTATAGAGCACATTCTTAAATTAATGTATAGAGCACAATTCTTAAATTAATGTATAGAGCACAATTTAAATTAATGTATAGAAGCACAATTCTTAAATTAATGTATAGAGCACAATTCTTAAAATTAATGTATAGAGCAATAATTCTTAAATTAATGTATAGAGTACAATTCTTAAATTAATGTATAGAGCACAATTTTTAAATTATCGATAGGAGACAATTTAAATTAATGTATAGAGCACAATTCTTAAATTAATGTATAGAGCACAATTCTTAAATTAATGTATAGAGCACAATTCTTAAATTAATGTATAGAGCACAATTCTTAAATTAATGTATAGAGCACAATTTTAAATTAATGTATAGAGCACACTCTAAATTAAGGTATAGAGCACAATTCTTAAATTCAAGGTATAGAGCACAATTCTTAAATTAAGGTATAGAGCACAATTTTTAAATTAAGGTATAGAGCACAATTCTTAAATTAATGTATAGAGCACAATTCTTAAATTAATGTATAGAGCACAATTCTTAAATTAATGTATAGAGCACAAATTTTAAATTAATGTATAGAGCAATACCCTTAAATTAAGGTATAGAGCACAATTCTTAAATTAAGGTATAGAGCACAATTTAAATTAATGTATAGAGCACAATTCTTAAATTAATGTATAGAGCACAATTCTTAAATTAATGTATAGAGCAATAAATTTCTTAAATTAATGTATAGAGCACAATTCTTAAATTAATGTATAGAGCACAATTCTTAAATTAATGTATAGAGCACAATTCTTAAATTGCTGTATAGAGCACAATTCTTAAATTAATGTATAGAGCACAATTCTTAAATTAAGGTATAGAGCACAATTCTTAAATTAATGTATAGAGCACAATTCTTAAATTAATGTATAGAGCAATAATTCTTAAATTAATGTATAGAGCACAATTCTTAAATTAATGTATAGAGCACAATTCTTAAATTAATGTATAGAGTACAATTTTTAAATTAATGTATAGAGCACAATTCTTAAATTAATGTATAGAGCACAATTCTTAAATTAATGTATAGAGCACAATTTACATTAATGTATAGAGCACAATTTAAATTAATGTATATAGCCAATTCTTAAATTAAGGTATAGAGCACAATTCTTAAATTAATGTATAGAGCACAATTCTTAAATTAATGTATAGAGCACAATTTTAAATTAATGTATATACAATTTCTTAAATTAATGTATAGAGCACAATTTTAAATTAATGTATAGAGCACACTTAAATTAAGGTATAGAGCACAATTCTTAAATTAAGGTATAGAGCACAATTCTTGCAATTAATGTATAGAGCAATTTTTAAATTAAGGTATAGAGCACAATTCTAAATTAAGGTATAGAGCACAATTCTTAAATTAATGTATAGAGTACAATTCTTAAATTAAGGTATAGAGCACAATTCTTAAATTAATGTATAGAGCACAATTCTTAAATTAAAGTATAGAGCACAATTTTAAAATTTAAAGTATAGAGCACAAATTTTTAAATTAAAGTATAGAGCACAATTCCTTAAATTAATGTATAGAGCACAATTTTAAATTAAGGTATAGAGCACAATTTAAATTAATGTATAGAGCACACCTCTTAAAATTAATGTATAGAGCACAATTCTTAAATTAATGTATAGAGCACAATTTTTAAATTAATGTATAGAGCACAATTCTTAAATTAATGTATAGAGCACAATTTTTAAATTAATGTATAGAGCACAATTTTAAATTAATGTATAGAGCACAATTCTTAAATTAAGGTATAGAGTACAATTCTTAAATTAAGGTATAGAGCACAATTCTTAAATTAATGTATAGAGCACAATTCTTAAATTAATGTATAGAGTACAATTCTTAAATTAATGTATAGAGCACAATTTTTAAATTAAGGTATAGAGCACAATTTTTAAATTAATGTATAGAGCACAAATTTTAAATTAATGTATAGAGCACAATTCTTAAATTAATGTATAGAGCACAATTCTTAAATTAATGTATAGAGCACAATTCTTAAATTAAGGTATAGAGTACAATTTTTAAATTAAGGTATAGAGCACAATTCTTAAATTAATGTATAGAGCACAATTCTTAAATTAAGGTATAGAGCACAATTCTTAAATTAAGGTATAGAGCACAATTCTTAAATTAAGGTATAGAGCACAATTCTTAAATTAAGGTATAGAGCACAATTCTTAAATTAATGTATAGAGCATTAAATTTCTAAATTAATGTATAGAGCACAATTCTTAAATTAATGTATAGAGCACAATTTTAAATTAAGGTATAGAGCACAATTCTTAAATTAATGTATAGAGCACAATTCTTAAATTAAGGTATAGAGCACAATTCCTAAATTAATGTATAGAGCACAATTCTTAAATTAATGTATAGAGCACAATTCTTAAATTAATGTGAGCATAGAGCACAATTCTTAAATTAATGTATAGAGCACAATTCTAAATTAATGTATAGAGCACAATTCTTAAATTAATGTATAGAGCACAATTCTTAAATTAATGTATAGAGCACAATTTTAAATTAATGTATAGAGCACAATTCTTAAATTAATGTATAGAGCACAATTCTTAAATTAATGTATAGAGCACAATTCTTAAATTAATGTAGAGCACAATTCTTAAATTAATGTATAGAGCACAATTTTAAATTAATGTATAGAGCACAATTCTTAAAATTAATGTATAGAGCACAATTCTTAAATTAATGTATAGCACAATTCTTAAATGAATGTATAGAGCACAATTCTTAAATTAATGTATAGAGCACAATTCTTAAATTAATGTATAGAGTACAATTTAAATTAAGGTATAGAGCACACCTAAATTAAGGTATAGAGCACAATTCTCCTTAAATTAAGGTATAGAGCACAATTCTTAAATTAAGGTATAGAGCACAATTCTTAAATTAAGGTATAGAGCACAATTCTTAAATTAAGGCATAGAGCACAATTCTTAAATTAAGGTATAGAGCACAATTCTTAAATTAATGTATAGAGCACAATTCTTAAATTAAGGTATAGAGCACAATTCTTAAATTAAGGTATAGAGCACAATTCTTAAATTAAGGTATAGAGCACAATTCTTAAATTAAGGTATAGAGCACAATTCTTAAATTAAGGTATAGAGCACAATTCTTAAATTAAGGTATAGAGCACAATTTTAAATTAAGGTATAGAGCATAATTCTTAAATTAATGTATAGAGCACAATTCTTAAATTAATGTATAGAGCACAATTTTAAATTAATGTATAGAGCACAATTCTTAAATTAATGTATAGAGTACAATTCTAAATTAATGGATAGAGCACAAATACCTCTTAAATTAATGTATAGAGCACAATTCTTAAATTAATGTATAGAGCACAATTCTTAAATTAATGTATAGAGCACAATTCTTAAATTAATGTATAGAGCACAATTTTTAAATTAATGTATAGGAGCACACTTAAATTAATGTATAGAGCACAATTTTAAATTAATGAGATAGAGTACAATTCTTAAATTAATGTATAGAGCACAATTTTAAATTAATGCATAGAGCACAATTCTTAAATTAATGTATAGAGCACAATTCTTAAATTAATGTATAGAGCACAATTCTTAAATTAATGTATAGAGCACAATTTTTAAATTAATGTATAGAGCACAATTCTTAAATTAATGTATAGAGCACAATTCTTAAATTAATGTATAGAGCACAATTTTTAAATTATCATAACAGTTACACTGAGCCTGAAAAGTAATTAAGAGAATTTCTGTATAAAATTATTCAAGATAAAATAAATTTTAATAAAACAATTTTATTTTTATAAAAACTCCAAAGGAAATTTTATTTTTTTTATTTATTAATTCATTTTGTTAACTTATATTTTTTGCTTTTTAATTTTTTTTCCCTAAATATTTTAAAGGTGCTGTTTTTATGTTACAATTATTAACAAATTTTTAAAATAATTTTGATGGAATCACTTAAAATTCTTCGATGACATATTTTTGGGGGGAATGGTTCCAATATGAAGTTGGTGAAAGAATGTTAGTCTGGAACCTTGATGGTGATGTACATTATTCTTTCTGCAAACACCAAAGTCAAATGAGAGTTATGGTTGATCCTATGTGTCATGAGTAAATACTCTCTGCAAGATGTCTTCACTGCAAACTGCAATGGCTTGCTTTCATTACTGAACACTATTCAATTTCACAAGTAGTTTTTGAATGACCCCCACCAGAGATGTGCATGAAATTGTTGTTGTATAACTGGAAATCTGACTAGAGGTAGACGTCCAATGATCTAGGTTGACACTCCTGTGATCACATTTGCTCTGATCTATGTTGGTGATGACATACATTGTCAATGTTGTCATTAAATGTACTGTGTGGCCATTAAGAACTTGAATTTGATTCTGACCACTGTCGCCAACATCAATGCTCCACCATGCTGTTCATGTTCAACTTGCACAGCAATTCTTTAAAATGCTTTCCACTTGAAGACTTTCTTCATATCTTTAAAATCAGAAAAATTTATCAGTTTTATTTTGCTGTTTTTATTCAAACACACAAGATAAACCAAGTCAATATGAATAATGTTATCATCTAAGAAATTCATACAACTTAAGACTTTTGTGTTTCCTATTACTAAAGAATGCCTAAAATTCAATGTCTTCTTTTTGACTTTTCTTAGTTTAATCAGTAAAGTGCTCCCAATCTTTTTTTTTACTTTTTTATTTTTTTATTTTTCAATCTATGCTGCTTAGCCAGAATCACTTTAATATATTTTCCTTAAAAACGTCATTTGAACACACAGCTATAGAAAATTAAATCCTATACAGGTTGCAATGAATAAATTGTTGCCATTTTATATTTTTAATTTCGTGCATTGTTTGTTTCTGATTTTGTTGACTGCATGTTATAGTAAAGTCAGTTGGGCACTGTCTGTGAGAAAAAGAGCACCATAACGCAATTCACTCTGCCAAAAATTTGGAAACAGTGTGCTTTGCTGCTTGGCATCTGTGCCAGAAGCTCCAATATGAACATTTTAGAGTGTTTGGTTATCAATCTGAGGACAGTGCAAAGGATTTGGAAAGAGTTGGATGGGTCTAAGTAGTGATTATGAAGGTGTTCAGTGATCACTAGTGATAGCAATGTTATGCCTCCATTTATCTTCCCACAGGGCCTCAAACTCAACACAGAGGCCTACACCAAGTGCCTTGAGGAGGTAGTGATGCCTTGGTCAAGAAGTTGGCTGCTAGAAGACTATCTGGCAATTGGACTCTGCACCATGCCACACAAGTAGAAGAACCCATTCATGGCTGTCAAAAAATTTCTGCAACCACATCACATAACTCAGGTCACCTAACTCCCCAGACTATCAGTTGAGCAAGAGACCTTACAAAATTCTTTTTAACAGCAATTGAACGCAAGGATTATGGCAACATTCACCAGCTTAAACAAGGAGACTGTCCAGAAGAAATGCAGGAGATTTTGAAGTCATGTGGAGGCCATAGTTGAAGCCAATTGAATAAATTTACTTAGTATTTCAAGATATTTTTGTATAATTTTGGTAAATATATCTATTAAAATGAGATGTCAGTGTTTATTTTTGCATAATTTAGATGACAATTTATTTATTGCACATGTATATTTTTCCACCAATAAAATTCTGTCAAAAGATTTGTTTGATAAACAATCATTACAATAGCAAATATTGGCAAAATATGTAGTGACCAAATTTAAAAATTTACAATAATTCATTTCAACACTACCACAAATTCAAGAAAGATTTTCACAAGCCAGTATGTTATTATTTTTTAAGCAATGAAAACTTTGTATTCAAAAAATTTACACACCTATGTAAAATTAGATTTTGAATCCCCTCATGGGTATAAAAATATAAGCCTACTGCTTCTCAGACGCCAAACAATTTTGGAGGCCAGTTTGATCTACATGTGCATACACACATGGATACAATAGAAAGCAATAGCCAGCAGCTACCAACTAAGCCTTTGTCTAGGCACCCACAAACACATTAGGCTGACTGTCATAAAGTTAGTCTGTCCAGTCCACACATTTTACATCTCACTACAAACCTCTTAATTACTTTATGAAACAAACTTCACTGCATGGAAAATTGAACATTTTATTGCCATTATATATTTCTGAAAAGAATATATAAATATTAATTCACTTAATGTTTTACTTTAGAAAATAACCATTATGTTTCATTCTGTGTTGTTGTTAAATGTTTGGAATCCTGAATTTCACATAGCAAAAATCCGGGTATAACAGTAATGAAACATCCCATCAACGAAAGCAGTTTAAGAGAAAGAAATGCTTCATGGACAAAGTTAATACTGTTCTTGCATATAAATACATTATTTATTTTTAATATTTCTAATTATAGCTGCCCAGTTCAGCATTTCATGACTCTTGTCATATTTAACTTCATACTTTAAAAGGCTGTTGCAAATCACAAGTCTCCACAAGTAGCAGAAGAATAACAGCTTGAAATGTGTTGTCAGCCATGTTTGATTTCCTGTAAGTTTTGCTTATTAACTGTCCTCTCCAACCAAACCAGTCCAGTGGGTGAAGATCTTAAAATGACTTCTTAATAGTTTTTACAATTGTTATACTGCTATCTGAATGCTGTAATCAAAAGTAACAATAACAATAAAGAAACAATTAAAAAAAACTAATCACAAATTACTAGTTAAAATTAGCAGTCAAAATTATTACTGTAATAGAATCAAACATTGGACAAGTAGGTGTTAAGGGATTATCAATAGAAGTCTATCTACTCAATTTTTGTTTCATTTTAGTTTTTATAATTAATGGTGTACCTTAATGGGTAAGGTTAATTATGAAGATAACAATTTTTAATGATCCTATTTGGGAATTGTGAGAAAAATGGTTTGTATAAGTTTTCCAGACCCTTGTGTGTTATCCCACTTTCCTTAAAAAAAATCTATAGAGGGTGCTCCTTAAACATATATAAATGCATACATTTTCTCCTTATCTTATTTTCCTCTGTTATAGTTTTTCAACTCTGGCATTAAGATGCAGTCTGTGTACAGTTGGGAAGGCTGCCACTAGGTGTGCAAGCATTTCCCTCTTTCCTCTTTTACAGATTCTGACTGTAAGATGTAGCTGCATGTAGGGGTGGGGACTGTCCCCCATTGGGGCACGTGCTTGTCTATCTTGACTTTTTGTTCTTTTTTTCCACATGTGTATCTCTCATGTACACATACACAAACTTCACACATACAAAAATGCATTCTATAGTTTAAATGTTTTTCATGTAATTAGTTTTGAAATGTTTTCTTCTTTTATAATTGTAATTCTTTTATTAATACCTGTGTTGTCATCTGTTTTCTGTTATTCATTTATTATTTAGACTCACATTTAAGTCATCAAGTATTATCAGAAAAATAATTCCAGAGGATACGCATTTTCTACCTGAGCAAAACAAGCATTCTCTGTCAACCATTGTGGGATGCCAGTAACTTTTCTGGCAGTTGGGTAGAGTATAAGGAAAAGTGAATTCATGCCTTTCCCAACAGTAATGGTTTAAAGTAAACATTTGGATTCAGCAGATTGTTTTTTGTGCTTCTTGCAAGATTCTTTCATTGACACGTGGCAGTTAAAACTTATGAAATATTCTTCAGAATGGTTTCTGTTTTTATTTCAATGTTTAAATTGTGCTTAAAGAAGTGTTGCAAAATCAGGATTGATAAAATTCTAGCAAATATATATGACCATGAAAAATAAATCATCAAATTAAATTTAAGGAAATTGTAGAAAGTCCTTGATAAACTCTGGAAAAATGTTTGAACATAATTAGCTTCTTAATGTTAAATTTTTTTTTGTTTTATATTTAAAAATATCTACTTATTGATGCTTTATTTAATCAACAGAGTTTGTGGTGTATTGAATATTGGCTCAGAACAAGAAATCGGGAAGCCAAGTTCGAATTCTAGTTGAATTTGTTGCATTCACTTAAATACCCTTGGGAAAGGTATTAATCCATCTCTTCCCTCCAGTTATGGGTTAAATAAAAGGACAGATTGGGTTTTGTAGCCTTGGCTGGCAACCAGTCTACCAAAGAAAGTAATGGCAATCTACTGCCCAGTCAGTCATGTCTTGAAAGTGACATGATTGCCCAAACGTGTATCATATATGGCACTTAACTGACTGACTGAAGTATGACATTAGTTCTATGACAACATTCCAGTAAGTACTAAACATCCAGGGGTCGAAGATGAGTGGCATTCGATTTTATTGCCAATTTAATTATAATTTCTTTTCTTAAATAATTTTCTTTTTACTTTTATTTTATAAATCTTAGAAAACTTAGTTCTAAAACTTTTTTTTTCTTTTTTTAGAGATATGAGTACAGAAAATTTAAAATACTTAAGCAGTATGCAAGCTTTAGCAGACCTGGCTCACTTTCGTAAATTCATCACGAATAAATATGGCTTCACTAACAACAAATGGATTTCTTTTGGAGGATCTTATCCAGGTAAATAGTTTTTCATTTATTCATAGTTCTTAAAATACAAAAGTGGACACTGAGGTCAACACCAAGTGATGACAGTCTTTTTCATGCCTTAATACAGTCTTCTGAAATTGCATTCAAGCATGAAATGCTGTCACACTTGGTGTTGACCCAAGTGTCCACTTTTATTTATTATATATAATATTTGTTTAAACATTATTTTTAAATATTTTATATAGATCTATTTTTTTTTTTCTTTTATAATTAAACAGTATATTTATTAATATCTATTGGCCTGAATAATCAAAAAATTTTGTTAGGAAAATATGAATCCTTCAGCAGGATTCAAACCTGCGTCACTTAAGGGAAACCATCAATTGATCTGGCATGTCTTAAACTACTTGACCATGAAGGACTTCCAGTTAGACAAAGTCCGACATATGCTATATACTATACGAGTATCGATTAAAAATATTGTTTAAACAAATAAATTAAAAAAGGCAAAGTTAATCCATTTTGTAGCAGATTTTGTAAATATATAATATATATATATATATATATATATATATATATATATCACAGTTCAGTTTGATGCTCCATACAATCAAGTGCTTACTATGAATTTATATATAGTTAAACAAGATTTTCTTTAATTTTTAATATTTTACATTGTATTACTTACCCTTTCATTGCATTCTTTTTCAACTCTAATCCCCCTCCCCACATCAAATGGCAGTAAAAAAACAAAAAAAAACTGCATTAGCTTTGCCTTGATTTCATTCAAGCTCATTTTTACTGTTTTGTTAGTAGGGCATTGTCAGTATTTAAAAATGTCTTCTCCACCTTTTGGTCTCCACTCCTTGTGTCTCTTACGCAACTTGTTTTTAAAGCAAATAACTCATATTGACCATCTTCATTTTTTAATAAACATTAATCTAGGCTTAGCCTACTTCCCTTTTGTTTTTGTGTGTGTGTTTCTCTCTCTCTCTCTGAGAAAGAGATATGATTTTCCCAAGTGCTTTTAAGAATTGCACTTAGTGATTCGTCATTTGTGAGCAAATTTACCACTTGTCCTCGCACACTCTATTCACAATATCACCTCCCTTCACCCCAATCATTTTTGCAGACAATTGACATTTCAACACTTTCAGATTCTTTTAATGTTTTTGCAGCATATTTCCATTGTCTGCATTTCAATGTATAGGTAATATATTTGCTGTCTCCTATCTTATAAAAGAACTTATTCTTTGTCCATTGCATACTATGACTATGTTTATGTCTCTGTTGTGTGTTAGTTTTATATAAGTAAATTTAATTGATTTGAAATTGTTGTCTGTAACATGTATCATTGCTTGGGATGATTAATCAGAATATAAGTTCAAAGAATGTCTTTTCTCATCTAGACTTAATTCTTGAATGATATAAAAAAAAAACAATAGCCATGAAAAAAACAAATGATTTTTTAGGTAAAAAAAAAAAATAAAAATGATTGGTAAAGTTGAATTATAAAAATATTTTCTTTTTGTTTACAAATGGAACTTTTATTGTTTGTCTGTACTTCTGCTACTGTTTACTTTATTTGAACTATGTCCACATCTTTATTGCTATATTCATGAGGCTTCAATCGTTGTATTCTCCGGCCTTCTTCAGGTGCTTGGAATTTAAAACCAAACCCTTTATTTTGATCACTAGCATATATCATTCTAATTCCATGTGCCATGCCACTTCCAGATGTCATGTAGTTATCTCCCTTTAACTCAACTCTCAAGGTATTTGTTCAATACCTGCTGTAGCCAGGTATTGAACTCACAAATCTTTGGGTCAAGTCACTGGATCTAACACTTTTATCCACTGGGCCATATGTTCTTGAGATAAGTGGCATGTCACATGGAATGAGAATGATATATACTCCAGTGATTGTAATAAAAGATTTGGTACAAAATGCTAAGTAGTTGAAGAGGCCAGTGTGTCCGATGGCTGAAACATTGTGAATATGACAATAAAGATGAGGACAACAGTCTGAACAATCTAAATAATGGAACTTTTTTAATTTATTTTCTTTACTTGAAGGATCACTTTCTGCTTGGTTTCGTTTAAAATACCCTCATCTGGTAAATGGTGCTGTGGCATCCAGTGCGCCAGTCAACTCCGTCTTAAATTTTAAAGGTAATTGTAAAAATGTTTCAAAATTATTTCTTGCTTTAAAATAAGACTTGTATGAAAATGAATTCATACAATTTTCAGTGATATTTTATAGAAAGATTATCATTTATATTTTTATCATCATAAATCTTTCACCTTTTGATAGTGATCGGCTGAAAAACATTGACTGACCTAATTTCTGTGAAAGCCTGTTCGATAAATTCTTTTAAAATGGGGACTATTTAAACTTAGAAATGTGACAAATTGTATGAATATTAAATTAAAAAAAAATTTATATTATGGTATGTCAATATTGCCTATTCAGAAACTATTCAGCTGCTTACAATATATCAGAGAACCAATTTTTGTGGCCATGGTATAATTTTGCAGCCAATCAAATGGGAACTTGCTATGTACAAGTGAGCAGATACTCTCCGGTGGGTTATTCAGTTACTAGTGAGTGGGATTCTATGTAATTGTCATTTTCATATGGTGTAATGGATAATGGCTCAGAATCAGAAATCAGAGAGCTGAGTTCAAATTCCAGTATGGTTTGTTAGAATCACTTACATGCAAATACTCTTGGAAAAGTTATGAAACTCCTCCTCTCAGCTCGGGGTTAAATAGTATGATGTATTGGTTGGTTGGTTGGTTTTGATTTGTTTAACCAGCATATCGACCTTCTTTGGGTCATTTAATGCTAAAAATCATTTTTTTTTTTGGGGGGGGGGGGTTTAAATGTTCAAACTTTTTCTATTAGTTGGAGTTTTCAGAATTGTAACCTGGTATTATATTTTTAAGTATACTCCTGTCTCTCTCAAGAAGGAGAGAACGCTGTCCATGCAAGTGTTCTCAAATATATCTTTCATATTGCTGGTTTTTAAGTATTGCTTTCTAGTAGTAGCAAGGGCTCTACATTCCACAAGAATATGTTTGACTGTACAAGTTGTCTGGTATGTCAAACATTTGGTGGCTGTTCTTGTTTGAGCATAAAGGCGTGAGTGAGGCTTGTGTGGCCAATATGTAATCTGGATATAACAACTTGTTCTTTCCTTGACTTTCAAGTAACTGGTCTTCACTCTTCCAAAGTGGGATTGATTTGAAAGAGTTTGTTGTTTGTGTTATTATTCCAGTGTTGTTGCTATTTTGTGTAAAATAATTTGATTTTACATTTCAGGTTGGTATAAGGGATGTTGATATTATCAGAACTCTGTTTTAAGGCCGATTTGGCTGCTGAGTCTGCTCTTTCATTACCTCTCACTTCGATATGGCTTGGAATCCAACACATCTTTATTGCTATATTCATGACGCTTCAATCGTCGTATGCTCCAGCCTTCTTCAGGTGCTTGGAATTTAAAACCAAGCCCTGTATTTTGATCACTAGCATATATCATTCTAATTCCATGTGCCATGCTACTTCCAGATGTCCATTATTTCTTTATGGCTAGACAATGAGTCTAGTCTATTTAGCAGTTTAGTGATTAGTGGATTAGCTTTTTATTACTGAGTGATGTTAAAACGGAGAGTGAATTTGAAAATATTATGAATTTCTTATGTTTACTTTTTGATAGGATATAGAGAGCAAAGTCTATGGCACAGACTTTTGCAGTGAAAATGGAGCTTTCTATTGGGAGAGCCTTTTTGTGGATTGTTTCTTTCAGAACTGCTGCACACGCTGCTCTACTGTGGTCCTTGGAGCCATCTGTAAAGATATGTAAATGGTTGAGGTAGTCCAGGAGAATATTATAAAATTTTTCTTGATAAATATTGGGATAGGTTTTTACTTTGGGGGTTTTTGTATGAGTGGGGAATCATTATTCTAAAAAAATTTTAAATTCAGTATTTACTAACAAAAAAAAAAAATTACTATCCAAAATAAGTTTTTGCTTTAAATGACCTACAAAGGGTTGATGAGCTGTAAAAAAAAAAAAAAATATTCCTAGATATGGAGAGCAGAATGAGGAAAAAAAATCTACCCCACCCCGGACATCATATTACGTCGTGTTCAGTTTAGGATTCCCTGAAGGTTACCTAGATTGGCAGACAGCTGAAGACAAAAGGAAGTAGCAAGAACACCCAATCTCTTATCGTGTATTATGAATGGTGCAACCAAAAATGGCAAGTTGTGAAATCTGAAAGAAATTTACATTTATTAAATGGTATAAAAAAAATAATAGGACAGAATACAAAAATTTACAAAACCAGCATGTATAAAATTGTTGCTTGTGTACCGAACACTTAGACAAGTTAACAAGCTCTAATAACAATTCTGTTGGGCTCTAAAAAACAATTATAAACATTATCAACAATATGTTCATGCATTTTGATCCATTCATCTATTGTCAGGAGTTGAGAAGGATGGCAAATTCACAGGCATTGCTGGGGTTCTGGTTTCTTTAGACAACAATTCAGTTTTACAAACTGGGATAAAACAAGTCTTGTATTTTCATAAAATCTTCAAATCACAATTAATACATCTAATTTTGTGATAAACTTTCATAAACAACTAAAGAAAGATAACCTAAATCTAAACTTATTTATAAATGGAACTTTGTGTGTGTATCTGTTACCTATAGACTCTGAAATGGCTGAACTGATTTTCTTGAAAATTTACACAGTTGTACTATAAGCGTCTGCAAGTGTTCTTAGCTAGGTTTTGTGTTGAGGTAGTCCCGATAAATATCGATAATCAAAAAAATCGTGTTATAGAAGGAGTGGTCCAATTTTAATCAAATTTGATACACTCATAGACAAAGACATAAACGATATTCAGAAGTTTCAAGGTTGCAGTTCTTACAATAGTGCAGAAAGTCGATTATATATATATATATATATATATATATAAAGGCAAGATGTTTGTGTGTCTGTTTATCTATGTCCTTTATACAAATCCACAATTTTTATCTGATTCTTACCAAACTTCAAAATTTGACTTACATCAGTTCATTTTTCTTTCAGTCTACAGTTTCGTTTTAACTGGAAACAAATATTGCTTTTTAGTCTTTCGTACCAACGCCCAAAGAGTCTGAGCTCTAGGACCATGGATTAGTTTTGAAGCTTTCATTATACCTGAGCAACGCCAGGCTATACTGCTAGTCATATATATCTTTAAATTTGTAGAAACTTCTTTCTTTTTATGTCTTTCTGCTTTGTTACGTTCTCTTTCTTCTGCTACTTTTGCTTCTCTTTCTTCTGTCACTTCCTTTTCGTCAGAGTTAGCAATGATGGCTTTTAATTTTTCTTTTGTTCAAATCTCTGAACCTGGTTGCACCCATTCACCAATACCCTTCTGTTTTTTTTCCTTGGCTCTTGGAAACAGTCAATGACTTTTGGCTGTAAAAGTGAAATTCTTTCTACCTCGAATCAGCTGTTGTCCTTTGTTTGCCTATGATAGCTAAGTCTCTTTTTGCCAGTCAAACCAAGTTTTTTAGATAGCCACATATGCTCTGATTCGATATTTTGGGTTCTTAATTTACTTCTGCATTGGTGAATCAGTTAAAAAAAAATCACAGGTTAGAAAATCACCGGTTAAAAAATTGGCTAAAAAATCACATCCTGTGTCTCTTAAGTAACTCCTTTTTTCAGACTTTATTCAGATGTGGTTTGAGACCATAAGATTTCAGCTTCTTTTTTTACGTAAGTTTGAAAACCAAATTTTATATATGTATCTTTTCCATAAACTGTCAGACTTCATTTTGGCAGTTATTTTACATTAATTTGAGCCACACATATACACATTTTTATGCATCAAATTTGATTCAAGCCATTTTTTATTAAGTCTGGTTTATTAAAAGAATACATTCTAGTAACTTTCTTTTTTTATGATTAAATATTTTCGTAAAACACACTTTTAAAAAAATGTATAATAAACAAACTTAGTCTATTGTATTATTCTTTTTATTTACCCTTTGTTTTATATAATTTTACATTTTCTTTTTATTATACAAAAGTTTTAATAAGAAGGCTGAAGGACACAATGGTTGAGACATTGTGATAACAAGAAAGATGGGGACATTATTCTGAATGTAAATAACTGATTTTGCTATGCTCTTAAATATTTTAATTTTATTTTTATTTATTTCAACACTGTTTAGAGGAACATAGGAACAGTAATAAACCAATAAACTCCATCAATTACAACTGATTTATACAGAAAAGTCATAAAATTGAGTATTCACAGAAGCTTTAAATTTTGTTTGGCTTGCCCAAATTTCAGATAATCAGTATTCAAATAATCGACATAAAAAGAATAGTTGTATTCTAAACATTATTATGATGGTCAATTAAAAAGATAATTCATTCTGGTGTTTTCTTAAAATCAATAATAGATTTCTGTCTGAACTTCTGGAATGTGGAGTTTTCATTATTTATGTATGGACTATTGTCCTCATCTTTGTTATTACCACCTAATCACCTTCTGTCTGAATTTCTGGTGTAAGGAATTATCATTAGTCTGCATATAGATAATGTAAATAATAATTCCTTATCCTAAAAATTCAGACAGAAGGTGATCAAGTGGTAACAACAACAAAGATGATGAGAATAGTTTGCATGTAAATAATGTAAATATTGTCCTCATTTTTGTTGTTATTACCACCTGATTGTCTTCTGTCTGAATTTTTTTTTTTAATCATATCACCCCGAGCAAGGCAGTAACGCCACTGATGTGCAGGGGGCTACGTAAGAGTGAAAAGATTGGAAAAGAGAAAGCCGGAAACCACATCCTAAACAGGGAACAAGGGATGAGCCTCTACACCTGTTCAATAGACGTGGGTGGAGTGTGAACTGGGCGATAGTTTAGTCCAATTGAAAAAAAGAAAAAAAAAGAAAAGAGTGAAAAGATTGGAAAAGAGAAAGCCGGAAACCACATCCTAAACAGGGAACAAGGGATGAGCCTCTTCACCTATTCAATAGACGTGGGTGGAGTGTGAACTGGGCGATAGTTTAGTCCAATTGAAAAAAAAAAAAAAGAAAAGAGTGAAAAGATTGGAAAAGAGAAAGCCGGAAACCACATCCTAAACAGGGAACAAGGGATGAGCCTCTACACCTGTTCAATTCTGGGATGAGACGTTATCGTTATTTATATTATTTACATGTGAACGATTGTCCTCATCTTTGTTGTTGTGATCACAATGCTACATCTGTTGTGCCTATTGTACACACCCAATGACTTATTCATAAGTGATTTTTGTTGTCTCTTAATTACCAATGATTAGATTTTGACTGATATTTCTTTCATCTTAATTTCTTTTTAACTCTGCAGGCTGTCAGCTTATGTGTAACCCTGCCAGCTGTTGGCCTATGGTCATCAGTAACAGAATGAATTAGGAAGAAAAAATGTTTTTTTATGAACACAGCTTTTTATCATTAAAAATTGAAACAAAAATTAATGATAACATTGCTACTAATGCTACTTATGTATATGAAAACAGTAGCATCAAAATCGTGTTAAGTGATTAAGGAGAAATAAAATGGGAGTTGAATTTGTTCTTTTGCTAGTTATAGATATTGTCGATATACACATAGTGTAGCAGTTATCATCATAGAAAATGGGATTAGCATGTTGGCTTAAATTCCACTTGTGATTCCTGCATTAATTTTTCACTAAAATACCCTTGTGTAAGGTTTAAATTCATCTATTCTGTCCCTAGCTATAGGTTAAATAGCATGGTAGATTGGGATTTCTAGCTTTGATTCACAGCCAGTCTAGGACAACTTCAAATTCAAAACAGGTCAGGTGTGAAGCTGGCAACTTCAGCTTGCAAAAATTTATATTCTATGATAACAACAGCTTGGTGTGGTGAGGCTGTGGTCCTATACTCCACAGGAGTCCTCATGAACTGACAAAGAGGAAGGACTAGCTGCAAAATGTATCTTGAAGCAAAGTAATGTAAGTTCAAGTCTTGCCAAAATCTTGTTTTCTGATTTGGAGAATTTACTAATGTCTGTACAATGATGGTCTGAATAGTTGCAATAAAAAAACAAGAAAAATTAAGATGAAAGAAATAAAATAAAAAAATGGCTGACAAGGCTTCATCTAATAAAAATTAAAGATAACATTACCACTACTAATACTACTAGTATAAATGAAGCAGGTAAAATTATGAAAGGAAATTCTAGTCAAACATGAATAATGGTTAACAAAGCTTTATCTTATAAAATTCAAGATATTATTACTATTAATACTGCCAGTGGAGTTAAAGCAAGTGAAATGAAGAGGAAAAAATCCTAGTTAAAAATGAATGATTGACAAGCATCTCATAAAAATTTAAGATAATATAATAATTATATTAATTCGATAATATTAGTTGTGAGTTGTATTTTAGAATTTAGTATGTACCCTCTGCATTTGTGTTATCTTTCTTTTTCAAGACTCTAAAGGAAATTTATTTTTCAGACTATTTGAATGTAGTCAAGTCTGCTTTGGACATTGTGGGAGGACCTCAGTGTAGCAAGAAAATAAATGAAGCTACTTTAAAGGTGACAGAATTGTTAAAAACTGACACTGGGAGAAAGAAAATACAGAAGATGTTTAAGTAAATTTTTCTTTTTAGCACTATTAATATTAGTGTTTTATTTACTATAAAAGTTACATTTACAAGATTTTGAGTAGACATTTCTGTTTTTATACTTTTTAAACAGTGAATTAAATAGTCTAGGGATTGAAAGTTTTATTAAAGAAAATGTCCCTCATGACAGAAGTAATAGTAATAATAGGTAATGCCAGACTTTTTGCTTTTTTAAAGATTGCTTAAAAATTACTTTTACATTTCAGATTAAAATTAACAGACTTTGAATGGTTTTAACAAGTGATGTGTATTTATAAATAAAGTATTTGAGCTTTACTTTGTTATGATGGCTTCTTATGACTCAATGGTAAGGCATAATTGGCTTGAAAGTGGTTTCCCAGAATAAAAAGAGAATACATGTTCATTTCCTGTTAAGAGACATATTTTCTTTAATAAGACTCTTGATCTCTAGCCCAGTAGACATTAATTTCACTGTTTTGAAAAAATACCGGGATGTCTATTCAAGCATGTGTACTGACTAAATATATAATTTATTGTAATAAGAAATAATTTCTGGTTAAAAAATTCATTAATTGCTTAAAAGTTTACTATTCAGATTTGTAAATTCTTTTTTTATCTCCAATATGTTCACTTCTTCTCAGATGTAAATATTGATGCTTAAGCATTTTTAATTCAAAATGGAATTTGAGAATTAATAATTAATTTACAACAATTTTGTCTGAATTTTTGAGATCAGGAATTGTCAATATTTTGTTGATTTTTATCATGTTCTTTTCTTGTCATCTCTTACCTTATATAACAGGGGTTAGCAATTTTTTGCTATGTGCTGACTTATGGTTTTAAAATTATTCAGTGTGCCAACAGCATATGTATTTTTATACAAGTTAATGTCAATATACCAGTTCTACAATATATTTTATATATAGTAATATATACTGTAATATAATAATTTTATATATAGTAATATATATATATATATATATATATATATATATAAAAAGAAAAATTAAGGCAGACACATTATTTCATGGTAAATCAGAAGTATAGGCCTATTTCAGGCGAACCATCATCTGTTTCTGTCTTTATTGTACAAAGGATTTTACACGAATGAAAATCACAAAGACCTCAAAAAAAAACAAAAAAACAAATAAAAATAACGGTCGCTCCCTTAAAAGAGAAAATTTAAGAAAAAATGCATCATTACATCATTTCGGCGAACACACATGCATATTCATACACAAGCATATTTATAAGGCACATATAATCAAAGAACATGCATAGGAGCGAATGTCAGCAAAAATCTAACGATACATTCAGCCTGTCAGTTAGACTGCTGACCTGTAGATTTGAAACGTAAAGAAACTGGGTTAGGTGAGAGAGAGAGCGTTAAAAAGAAAGGGTAAGTATCTTAAAGCGTAAACGAAAAGGGAAGAAGAAGAAGAAGAAAGAAGAGAGGAATAAATTTAAAATAGAAAGAAAAGTTGATAGGAGAAAATGAAAATAAATAAATATATATTAATGGTGAAAGGATAAGAAATTAGTCTACAAAAATTTAAAATATATTTAATCTGTTGTGATCACAAAATCATCACACCACTAATATAATCAAAATTATACTAATTATACAATCAACAAAACAAATACAATATAAAATTAAGAAAAAATTAATTTAAAAGTAAGCCTAAATATTCTATTTAAATTTTGTTGCTTAAACTTAATTATTTAGTTTAAAAATAAATTTACATATTACTAGTGAAAGGATAAGAAATTGGAATTTAAAAAACCTAAGAAAATTAAACAATTATCACCACACCACTATATAATCAAAATTATACTAATTATTCGGTTAATAATACAATAATAATAATAATAATAATACAATAATGTAGGTAAATTTTTTGGTCAACGGTACAGTTATAATACCATATAACTTTAGTAATGTAAAAAACATATATATGTACACATACAACTCACACACACACACACACACACACATATATATATATACACGCAAACACCAGCAAAAACAAATATGTAAGCAATACCATAGACATAAAAACCCGTATGTATATAAAAAAAATCTCGACACATAACAATGGTGTACAATTAAATAATATATATTCCGTAAAATAGTTTGATGTATGTAAAGCCTTCAGAGGAATGAATCAGGGGCTAAAAGTTTAACATAGTTTAAACTGGCTCCTGTGTCGACATTTAAAAATTAGCTCCCTCCTATATATATATATAAAACCACATTAATAAAAATATACTGTTTTTAAAAGTATTTTATTTTTTTTATTATTATTAATGGGAGCCTTGCCCTTGCATGGGCTTCACCTATTCCTCATATTGGCAACATACTTTTTTACATAATTTTCTAAATGATCAGGTGGTAGGCAATTTCATTGGGGACTTAACACGGCTTTCAGATAAGATTTGCTCATAGAAATAAGTTGAACCAAAATCTGAAAGAAGAGCAAAAACAATTTTCTTCAAATAAATGAAAGATCTCAAAAGTGATGTCCAACAATTGAGAATAGCAGCAAACTTTTCTAAATTTTTATCTTCCAGGGATATCTTTAGTTCAACAAATCGTGCCATTGGAAATTGGTTGGTGTGGTACATGTGCCATAGGTTGCCAGTCCCTGTCATATATCATTGCAGTTACTGTATTGTTTTACTATTTCTCTGAAGGAATATTTGTGACAATATCTTTTTCAAATGTTACAGCCTCTGCAATTATCCAGATATAACAAATCGTCTAGATATGGCAAATCTCTTCTCTGCTCTCTCTGGCAATTTTGAAGGTGTTGTACAATATAACAAAGACAATCGCAATTTTGAGGTGAGTCAATGTGTTCATTATCTGCAGCTTGGTATTTGTTTCATGTTTCCAATTATGGTGACTGTGTTTTGTGACACTCTTTATAATTCCTTACATTATCTGAACCTTTACCCTTAAATTTTTTTTTAATATATATTTTTTCTTTACTTTTCAGGGAGCAGTTGGGACCAATATAACTATTGATACACTTTGCAATATTATGGTGAATGATACACTTCCCAGCGCAATTGAAAGATATGCTAAAATTAATCAAATGCTACTAAATACTTACCAGGAAAAGTGTTTAGATTTCAAATATGACGAGATGATTAAAGATTTCAAGAATACAAGTTGGAATGCCAGTGCTGCAGAGGGTGGTAAGTAATTTTATATATAGTCATCCGCAGACAGATCTGTTTCACTGTATCACTGCTCATCAGAACGGTTAGACATCCGATTGCTTTTAATCCAGGATTGAAACCTGACCGAATTGGCATTAGTTGGTGATTCTACCTCTGAGCTATGGGCACTCGGTAGAAGAAGGCAGACTTTTTAGCATGTACATTGTCATTATACACATGCCCAATAGCTGAGAGTGTTCTAATTCATTGCTGAATGAACGATGCGTATGTATTATTGTTTTTTCTTTTTAAAAATTAGCGTTTATTACCATCATTATTAACTATTTGATAAGACAGTGTTTTTTTGATGTCGAAACAAAATGTACACTTTTGTACTAAATTATAATTTGTACATGTTCTAAACTATAACTTATAATAAATATTCATAGCTCTATTTCTATATTGAGCACTGTTTTAAATTAATGTTTTGAATGTTATTAATACTTTCTTCATTCATTATTCACTTGGAGATATATATATATATATATATATATATATATATATATATATATATATATATATGATTTTTTAATTTTTTTTTTTAATAAATTAAGTTCTTAAGGTACAGGGGTGTAATGGATAGCAGCTTGGACTGAGGAATTGGGGTTCCATGTTTAAATTTCAGTTGAGTTCATTACATTCACTTACATGCAAATATCCTTGGGAAAGATATGAATCCATCTTCCCTCAGCTATGGATAAACAGGAGGACTTCCTGGGTCTTATAGCCTTGGTTAATCAATGTTGGCATGGTTGGGAGTGAAATGGCCCCAGATTTGTATAAGTTTTTAAAATTTATTATAATTTAAATTATCATAAGAAAATATTCTTTTCTTTCAATCATATTTTTACAGAGGAACAGCGTAATGCTATCTTAAAAAAAAAAAAACTGTAATGATTCCCTCTCTTTCTTTAGGTCGGCAATGGTTATATCAAACATGTACAGAATTTGGATATTTTCAGACATCTGATTCAGATACTCAACCATTTGGCCATAATTTTCCCCTTAAGTAAGTATTTCTTTTTAGGATGCGGTTTTCTCTTTTCCAACCTTTTCACTCTTTTCCTTTTTTATTATTTTTTTTCAATTGGAGTAGATAGACTAACCTATCGCCCGGTTCACACTCCACCCACATCTATTGAACAGGTGAAGAGGCTCATCCCTTGTTTCCTGTTTAGGATGTGGTTTCCGGCTTTCTCTTTTCCATTCTTTTTACCCTTACGTAGCCCCCTGCACCTCAGTGGCGCTACCGCCTTGCTTGGGGTGATATGATAAAAAAAAAAAAAAAGCTTAGTCAAACTTTTGAGCCCGCAAAAAAAGTTTTTCCCTTTGTTTCGTATTTTTGGAATGTTGCAGATATAAAATTATTTTGGTAAATAAACAAGCTAATAATTTAATATTTTTGTTGTAAATTTTCAAAGAACAAAGAAAATGTATGACTTTACTTTCATATTTTTGAGTTTTATTAAAATTCTAGCCATCACTTTTTAAAACAAAAAAAAAAACATTGCCAAGGGAGTGAAGGTAGTTAAAACGATAGCAGTATCAAGAAAAAAACTGGTCTTTTGATACCATTTTATGATTGCCAAAGCCTAAATCTTTTATTGTTCTGCTTTGATTGTTATTTGTAGGCTGAGGCATCTGGTTTTGGTTTATGGTTAAAATATTGGTTACGTAAGAAAATTTACTGGTGTAATGAGTTCAATTCTTTATAAATACCTATGAAGGGGTACTGAAAAGTTCTTGGCTTAACTAATAAGCCTTCCAAAACTTTGTCAGATTTTGGGAAGTGAGCCAGGCCTTTTCAGCAATCCTCATTAATTTTTATTTATAGATGTCTAATATTGTGTTTTGCGTATTTAAATTTTATAATTTGAGACTTTTTAAATGTATTTTCACAAACCAGCTTAAAATGAGGTTTCCATGATTCTTGTGGAGACAGAAATGGGTAACCTGGAAGGCAGAACCTTCTTGTTGTTACTGTTGTGAAGGTTAATTCCTTCTCCACCTTGGCAAATCTGAATCCAAGTAAACAACATGTTGAGTATGGGTAAATAAATGTATAGTTTATTTACATATATACAAAACTAGTTAGTTCTATCTGTTGCTGTTGCCAAAGAAACAGGGAGAGAGAATGATGAAATTAGAAATGAAATAGATGCTGGCTGTCGTTGTCAGTGGTATTTCTCTGTCAGTATTGACTTCAAATGCTGGTTTGTGTCACATCTCTCTCATTATGCTGGTGGCAACATCAAATGCTGATCTGTTAAGGGTCTGTTTGAATTAAAGAAACATAGCCATCAGTCGACTCTGAATTGAGGTTTTTGCAGTGGGAGTGGCTCTGATTGGTCATAATATATTGTTCATTTTATTTTGGTTAAAGTGGATTATACATGGAGCCTATGCACATAAAACATTTACACAGTCTGCTTTGGGTCGTCAAGCTGTTAATATCCAGTTTGTGTTGAAAATGTAAGAGGCATGACATTTGTTGCAAATAGTGAAATTTTTCATAGTCATTTTTTCATTTTCACAAGGAGGATTGAACAATTAATCCCCACCTTCTCTTTAAAAAGGGTGGGGGGCACCATTAAGGAAGGCTTTATTTTTTTGTATATCAAAAAATATTTGTCTCTATTTCTGAGATGAGGTATTGTAATAAAGGGTTCAGTTGAAAGTTTTAATCATCTGAAGAAGGTCAGAGCGTACAACAACTGAAATGTTATGAATATGGCAACAAAGATGAAGACAACAATGTAAATAATCAGAAACTATATTGGCACTGTCATCATACCACAATAGTTGAAGTGAAAACGTAGAAAAACCACTCTCCCATAACTATCTTTCCTGCTCAGATCATGCAGTTACTTTTTTTTTTTGTTTTTTTTTTGTTTTTTTTGTTTTTTTTGACAGATTCCATCAAGATGCAAAATTACACAGGATGTTTTGCTAAATTCAAGAGAAATAAAAAAATTTAAAAAATGATGTTTCCAATCTGATTCTTCTTCTTCATGTGCTGTGTCTCTTCAGCACGCAGGCAATTATAGACTTCCATTTACCCCGTCTCTTGTCGCTCTCAATATTTTTCCTCATATGGTATCTTTCTCAAACCCCTCTCAGCCATCCATTTGCTGAAGCCTATCAAATATGTCTCATGCTGCTTTCCCCTGTCTCTCTTTCCTTCTATCCATCCTGTGAGTATTAGATTCTCTAAGCTGTCCTTCCTCATTACATGTCTTAGGAACCTCAGCTGTCTCTTCCTGATGTTGAGTATGAGTTTTCTTCTCATTTGCACTCATTCCAATGCCTTGTTGTTGCTCACGTGCTTGGTCCATGGTATCCTCAGCATCCTTCTGTAGAACCACATTTTTGCTGTCTCGAGCCTCTCCTTCATTCTTGAGGAGATTGTTTAATATTCACTGCCATACAGAAGGACAGATATCACATAGCAGTCCAGCACTGTTTTCTTTGTTTCCAATGAGATTTTCCTGTCTCTCAGTACTTTGGTTAGCTTTGTGAAATGCATCTTTGGCCATGCCAACATGTCTTCAGATCTCAATGTCACACTTTCCATCCTCTGTCAGAACACTTTCCAGGTATTTAAATTTCTTCACTTGTTTTATTTTAGTTTCTTCGATCTGTAGTTGGCATTCTGGGGTTTTCTTTTTTGCTGATGACCACACATTCAGTTTTCTTGAAGTTTATGCTCAGTATCAGCGTATCTTACATTGAATTGAGATTGTGGCCACCATTGATGAATCCTGACAAAGATTTAATTTTTCTGAGAATTGTTTTGTTGAATAGATCTGGTGAGGGATCCTTGTCTTATGCTCTTTTATATTTTTGTATATCTACTGAATTAATTTCCTATCCATACGCAAACAGTTTGCTGCCAATATAGGTTCTTGATTATCTTTTTTTCGAAAATGTAGAGGTTGCTAAGCATCTCAATCAAGTTTTGTGGCGTACTTTGTCAAATGCCTTTGTGTAGTCTAGAGAGCACAGATAAAGGTCCTTCTTCATTTGTATTGCTCTTTCAGATAGCAACTGAGCATGAATATTGCATTCCTTGATCTGGTATATTTAACTAAGCCACATGGTTCTTGTCTTATCTCTGGGCTGATTCTGCTTCACGCTCTGTTCATCAGAATCCAGATGATGAGTTTTATGTAGCTCATTTTGCTGATTGTTCAGTGGAGTTCCCATTCCTTTGCACCAAGCTTCGTAGGTAGTGCTATGAAAATTGGGATGATGTCGTTCACTGATGTCACTAGAGCTTCTCGTTGTCTGTCCCATATTGAGTTTCTGTTTACAATTTATCCTTTGTATTTCTTTTTCACATTGTCCGTGTACATTTCCTATAGGTTCGGCTCATTTGCAAGTCTATTGTACTGCAGTATTAGATTTCCTTAATCTCCTTAGTTTTATTCTTAGTTTGCATACAACTCGTAGGTGATCACTTCCACAGTCAGCACCTGGGTAGGCTTGTAGTGAAGGACTGCATTTCTGAATCTCTTGTTGATAGTAATATAATCAATTTGGTTAATTTCTCCTCCTGGACTTCTCCATGTTCATAGTCATCTTGGGTGCTCTTGGAACTAGGTGTTGGTTATTATTTGGTCATTCGTTGTCTCATTAGATCCATTTCTCACCGTGGCCATTGCAATGTCCTAGTCCGAAATTGATGACAGCTTCACCTTCATTCTCTTGGCTGACTTTAGCATTCAGATCTCCTATGATAATTCTGATTTCTTCTGAATTGCACTGTACCTTACCATAATCGAGCATGGAGTAGGATTTGATTTCTTCTTCTGTACTTTGTGTTTTTGGTATATATACCACCATTACCAATATATTGGCAAGCCTCTGTTTCAGTTTAACTACCAGAATTCTTTCAGATATCTGGCAGTATCCCATAACATGTTTTCGTGTGTCTTTATCCAGCATAATGCCAACTGCTTTTTCATTATTTTTACCTCCTGTGTATATAATTCTGTGGTCATCACTGATGAAGCCCCCCATTGTTCAGTCACCTTGTTTCTCATATGCCTAAAATGTTTGTTTAATCTAGTCATCTCCTGCTTCATGTTTTCCAGCTGTCAACAGTTGTTCTTCACTCTGGCATTGAACATTCCATGAGTTATTTTCTATTTGGTGTGAACAGTCACAGGATAACAGTCCAATGACACCTGTCACTCATGTCTTTCCATTCCAGGCAAGGGATGAATTCTGGGGAAATTACTGTTTATGTCAACAATCTCTGGATGGTGATCTGGTGACACCTGTTGCACATGTCACTCCTTACCGGAAAAGGAGTCAGTGTCTTTAGGCTTAACCCTCTTCACACCATTAAGGTTTATAATTTTATTGTACATGTCCATGAATATTCTTGGGAGTAATAGTAAAGTGGTTTCTCGTTGCCTTCCCCATGGTGTTTTATCGAGACACCACCTCTAGTTAGCTGGCTGTTGACTCTTCAAGAGTTCTTCTGCCCTTTGTAGGTTTAATTTTGTTCTACCAGGTTGCTAACATTCTCTCAGACAAACCCCAAAAAAATAAAAACTACATACCTGTATTTTTCGATGGGTAGTAGTCAGAGTAAGTCTAGTTTTTCTTCTTTGTAAGTGAAATAGGTAAAGTATTGTGAATGAAAGAATCTAATTATTAAGTAGATACTTAGTCAGTTAAGTGCCATACGTGATACACGCTTGGGCGATCATGTCTCGAAAGAGACATGACTGACTGGGCAGAAGATTATCCCGTAGTAGTTTGCCATTGCTTTTTGCGGTAAACTGGTTGCCGACCAAAGCTATAGAACCCAGTCTGTCCTGCTATTTAACCCATAACTGGAAGGAAGAGACGGATTAATACCTTTCCCAAGGGTATTTGCGCGTAAGTGAATACAATGGATTCAACTGGAATTCGAACTCGGCTCCCCAGTTTCTCGTTCCAAGCCGATATCCACTGGACTACAACGCACATGATACTTAGTATAAGTCCAAATAACCACTGATATAGAGGAAGATTTTCCTGGTTACTTTTCATTAAATATGTTTTTTTTTTTTAAATTCATGCTTATTTTTCACTCCTCAAATATTTTAAAAAATTCAAATACAAAGAAAAGCTAAGAAAAAGAAAAGTTAACATTTTTAATAATAGTGAAATCATCTGGGAAAAAACAAGTCAGCAGTTTAATAAATCTAGTTCTATGAACAAGTTTATACAAAATCTATATCATCCTTTTATGTATTATGTTCTTTCAGAAGATAGGCAATCATGGCTCTCCACAACTTCCTGTTTTTTGTTGCTCTAAGTAATTTTCCACTTGTTACTGTTCCTCTTTGTTTCTATTCTGCCATTCCTACAAACTCATTAATTAGGGGATCATGGTTCTCCACACCTTTCTGTCTTGTTCTAAGAAACTTTTCTTCTTTTACCATCTCCCTTTCTTCTTGTTTAGCCATCCACCCATGTTAACTCGTTAAGTAGGTTATTCATTACTTGGTTATAGCAAGAAACACTGTTTCTTGCTATTGCTCTTACCCAGGTATGTCTTGTGAGTGCTAAATTCACTAGGTTATCTTTCCTCATTAGTTCTAGGAAGTTTTCTGATTGTAAGTATAAATTTCTTTGTTACTGTTTTTCTTAGAACTTCCTGAATATTCAAGTCTTCTGTTCATTACATCCTTAGAATTTATCAGTAGAATCACATCTTTTCACTTCAAATTTCTTTAACTGTAAAGAAATTCACTGCCATATTGGAGATTAGATATTTCATAACAGTTCAGTACCCTTTTCTTTTGTTTCTAACTATATTTTCCTATATCTTAATAATTTGCTTAGTTTTTTAAAGACCCCTTTTACTATGTATGTTTGAATTTCTGTCACATTTTTTTGTCTTCTGTTAGTATAATATATAGATTTCTCTACTTGCTTGATTTTGACATTCCCAACATGTGGTCCTCAGCTTGGGTTGTCTTATTTGCTGACAACCATGTATTCTGCTTTACAGTTAATAGCTCTTTCTTCTTGCTTTCCATTTCTACCTTGTCTAATAGTTCTTTCTGTTTCTTTCTGAGTTCACTATCAGCAACAGTCATCTGCATGTCTGATGTCATGAAATTAATAGATGAAGCAAATCATCGAATGTTGTAATTGTTTCACAAAATTTATGCTATAAAATTTCATTTTCTTAGTTTTTCAGTTCAAATTTGCATGGATGTTTTTGGAAGAAAATATAATGCCAGCTTCATTAAACAAGGGATTCAGTGGACAAATTCAAATTATGGTGGTTTAAAGCTTTCTGAAAGTAACATAGTTCTACCAAATGGATCCATTGATCCTTGGCATGCACTGGGAATTCTGAAAAACTTATCCAAAAATACTATTGCTATCTTTATCAATGGTAAGTCTTTTTTTTAATTTAATGGTAAGTCTTTTTTTAATTTTATTTTACTATCTTAATTTTTCAGAAGTATATACTGTTAATATTATTTGATTGCTAGTTTTACTCTTATAATTGTAACTTTTTTATCACAACAGTTAAAAGCATAGTCAAGACTATGATAAAATCATTTAAGTGCTTCTTGAAATATATATCAATCAAATGTTGTATTGTTTTTAACTGTTGTGATAAAAAAAGTTACAATTATAAGAGTAAAACTAGCAATCATATGATATTAACCCTTTGTTGCATATTGGTTACTGTTGCAACCAATATGCAACAAAGGTTAGAGAAAGGTTACTGTTGCAACCAATATGCAACAAAGGTTAGAGAAAGGTTACTGTTGCAACCAATATGCAACAAAGGTTAGAGAAAGGTTACTGTTGCAACCAATATGCAACAAAGGTTAGAGAAAGGTTACTGTTGCAACCAATATGCAACAAAGGTTAGAGAAAGGTTACTGTTGCAACCAATATGCAACAAAGGTTAGAGAAAGGTTACTGTTGCAACCAATATGCAACAAAGGTTAGAGAAAGGTTACTGTTGCAACCAATATGCAACAAAGGTTAGAGAAAGGTTACTGTTGCAACCAATATGCAACAAAGGTTAGAGAAAGGTTACTGTTGCAACCAATATGCAACAAAGGTTAGAGAAAGGTTACTGTTGCAACCAATATGCAACAAAGGTTAGAGAAAGGTTACTGTTGCAACCAATATGCAACAAAGGTTAGAGAAAGGTTACTGTTGCAACCAATATGCAACAAAGGTTAGAGAAAGGTTACTGTTGCAACCAATATGCAACAAAGGTTAGAGAAAGGTTACTGTTGCAACCAATATGCAACAAAGGGTTAACAATATATACTTCTTCTGAAAAATTAAGATAGTAAAATAGATTGTGAATAATATTTTCTCTTCCTCTGATGCCATATTTTTAGTGTTGTTGCTGTTTCTGTAGTAAATAGGCCTTTACAGTGTGGAATTGCCATCTTTGAATTGGTTGAATAGACTGGTTTTCAATCAAGGCTAGTCTACTGCTCTGTGATTTAATCCATATCTAAGGGTATAAGAAATGAATTCATACTTTTCCCAAGGCTTTTCGTGTGAAAATGATCATAGCAATATTGGCTGAAAAATTTAATTTGGCGAGCCAATCCTACTTTCTACTCTGATAACTACTACTTCAAGAGCGCACACAGCAAAACGATACTAAGAATATTTCATCTAAAAAGCAACAATAAGATGGGGTAAAACTAGTAATAGTTAATTCTTGAACAAACAACAAAATGAGGGAGTAAAACTAATAATGAAATCTGAAGGTACACTGGAATAGTGAAAGATGCCTTCCAAAAGTTAAGCAAAGTATTAAAAACAAAGAAAAGAGTATCAAACTGTTAAGTAATGTTAGTCCTCCTAGATGGTGTAGTGAGTAGGTATATATTTGTGTCTTATGTTAATATTATCAGATAGAATATTTATTAGGCTGCATGAAATTTACTCCAACATTTTAAATTTACATGTATGGCACAAGGTTACAAGTTGAAATGGAAAATCATAAATGAAAATATTCTTTAAAACAAAACATAACTTTATATAAGAAATTTACATGCGTCACATGATGAAATCTTAAGAAGAAAATTTGTTTGTGTGCATTTGAAGTATTGAAAGAATATGCACAATTCAGCCGAAAGTTTTGTTTGTTGTATTAGATGTTCATGCATGATTTGGTTGTTTTAAATGTTCAAAGTTATTTACTTTTAATTAAATTGGGTTTGTGGATTATTGTTAACTAAAAATTTTCAGTGTTTGAGTGAGTTAAATAACAGTTGAATTGGAGTTTGCTTTATGTTAAGAAAAGTCTTAACTTTAAAATTCAAAATGTTGAGTGACATGGATTTAAGAAACAGTCTGTTGCTGCTGTGAGACTCATTTGAGTTATTGAAGGGCAGAAGTTGCTGCTCAATTTGTAGTGACAAGTCGTGTTCTTGGTAGGTTTTTGTTTCACACTGCATGGTGAATGAAGTGGATGATTTGTGCTTCTGTTCATTACACAATGAATGATAAGGAGGGCCTGCTTCCTTGTCTTGAACTGCATCTGACTGCATATGGGACTCGCTTAAATACCTAAGTTAGTCATGTGACTGGCTCGTCGGAAATTTGGTGCAATTTTCAAGCTAAATGCATTGTGTAGGCATTTAGAAATATATTAACCCATCAGCACTGGTTATTCTTGTCTGGTTCACCTGGCTTTTAGATTGTACAAACCTTTTAATATTATTACGTGCAATTGAAAAATTGTCACCAATGGTGTGATGTCAACATTGTCATGCAGCAGGGTCCTACAATAGCATTGAATGCTGAACAATCTCCTCACAGATGAAGAGGTATGAGACAACAGAAAGTTTTTGAGAAAATGGAAGCAAAAAGGACACCTGCTTTGAACCAGAAAGAGACAATTTAAATTCTAGGACATATAATGAAGAAAGAGAGCATGGAGAATTTGATATCGACAGGATATATTAGAGGCAAAAAGAAACAGGAAAGCAGTGAATAACCTAAATGAGCTTGTGTAAATGATTGGCAGAACATGGATTAGGATAAATATAAAAGATATGTTTTACTTAGTTACAAAGGACAGGAAATTGTGGAGATCCATGACTGGCAGAAACAATATATAGAAGAAAATGGTGAGATGTTCACTAATCATGAAAATGGTTCATTTGCTAGTGAATTATATCAAGTATATTTAATTTTTACAATATGAAAGTATAACATTATTTTTACTTATGCATTTAATATAAATATTTTACTTGTTTGTTGTAAATATTATTTACAGTTTTTATGTTTGGACATATTTTTTTTTTGATTTAATTTTAATTCTCGTTGTTTCTATTCTGAATAATTTTGATTCCTATTTTGCCCATTTGTAATTTAAAATGCTTTTTTTTTCTTTGCTTAATATTCCAATTGTCCTTCAACAAAGTCAGTATTCAACTGTTACTTGTTTTCACTTAATATCAACTACTAATACCACTCTAATACCAACCACTGGTGCCAAACCAACCACAACTCTTGTTACGCCAGTGTATTTCAGATGATAAAAATGAATAATTAGTGGTTTGTCGCATGGTACAAAACCAAATAAAGAAAAAAGAATTAGAAAAATAAAGGAAATTCTGAGGGATGTTATTTGGTAGAGAGACACTGGCTTGGATATTGCTAGGTGCTGAGAGAGAAACAACAATGACAGCTATCAGCAATGTCCACTTAACTTCGGATTTTTACCTTTCTCTCTCTGTTACCATAGCAACAAGAACAAATAAAAGTTACTAGTTTTGTATTTATGTAAATGAATTATACATTTATTTATACACACACTCAATGCATTCTTTTTATTTGAATTTGTTTGCTGAGGTGGAGAAGGAATTAACCTCCATAACAGTCGCAACAATGTTTTGAGGTTACCCATTTCCACCTCTGCAACACCATTGTAACAACTAGTGATTATAATATTGTTTTAATTAAAGAAGTTTTATTTATTTTATTTTTTCCCCAGGAACTGCACATTGTGCAAATATGTATCCATCAACCCCAAATGACAATCCAGATTTGCGGTTGGCTCGAACTAAGATCTCCCAGTTGATTGGGAAATGGTGCTGCAGTTAATATATTTTTCCCTAGATATTTGACAGAATCATATCATGGGTAACTCATCAAATGCATTCACACAATGATATGAAAAAGATTTTCTCTCTTGCTCAATTTTGTATATGCTTTAATGAAGGTTAATTCCAAATGAATGTTTTAATGAAGGTTAATTCCAAATGAATGTTTTAATGAAGGTTAATTCCAAATGAATGTTTTAATGAAGGTTAATTCCAAATGAATGTTTTAATGAAGGTTAATTCCAAATGAATGTTTTAATGAAGGTTAATTCCAAATTAAATATTTCCAAGTTGTTTCAATGATTTGAAATTAGCATATCCAAATTCTGAAGACACATATTTTGAAAGATTTTATTTTTTTATATTTTCTCTAAATTTTTATGTCAATTACTATGTTGATTTTTTTTTTTTTTTTTTTTTTTTTTTTTTTTTTCATTTTTTTCAATGAAGAATTATTCAGAATTAGTCAGCTTATGGCCATATCCCATTGAAACATCGCTTAACTTTGATGTTCATAGGAGAATCAATGTTGAGCTTGGTCAATACTTAGATGATTGACCTCTTGGGAATACCAGGTACTGTAAGCTTGGATGTACAGGAGGTGTAATAGTTAATGGCTCAATTTGGAAATCTGAGAGCTGTGTTCCAATTTGAAACAGTTCATTATATTCACTTACGTGTAAATATCCACCTCTTCTCACCCCACAAATTCTGCATTAATCTAGGTTATTAATAAATCATTATCTTCAAAACATTCTTGCAATCTAAAAATGTTTTTTTTTAAATAACTTACAAAAAGTATTAAAAAGTAAATTTATCAATAAAATCAATCACTCTAGATTTTGTCTAAAAGTTTATTACTTTTATGATTTTCATGAAAAATTTCTTTTGAATTTTCTAATAGAAATGAATCCTTATTTTCTGGTCATCTGAATTCTTTGATGAATATTTGCACCAGTTTTAAGATCATTTTACTGTTTCTTTTGTTCCAAATGCTCAGGTCATTATGTTCTATGCCTTGTCTCAGGTGTTTGGTCAAATTGGTAAAACTAGTGTCAGACAGGCTCCAAGAATATAGAATGCAAGTTTCAAGTTTTGTTGGAGGCTATGACTTTTTTTTTTATCTGCAGTACACTGTTTGTCCTCAGTTATAGAATGTAACAATTTTGGTGTTGTGATAAAAGTACCTAAAAAAAAAAAAGGATTGGTAATTCTTATGTCTTCAGTTTATAAATAATATTTAACTGTTATTTTGTTTCCACGGATATTTGTAAATCTGAAGAATTTAATAGAAATTTTTTCAAAGGTTTTTGTGATGTAATTGGTAACATTTTAGGTGCCTTGCTGGTTGGGTAATAGTTAACAGACTGACTGACTGCATTACAACATAGTATTTTCAAGTGGCATTGGGTGCTCCACGCTCATGACAATGTGCCAGACCAAGCTATTTTTTATAAATACATCTTAAATATAATATCTTGACAAAAAAGGAGTTAAACATTAAACTCTGAGCCCAAAATTTCCTGATTGTTTAAAAGAAAAAATGATTTCATTATTAAGGGGGTTGGAATGTTGTGATGCTAAAAAGTTCTCAGCCCCCATCAAATTTATAAAATTTGGATGTTTGATTATGGCAAGCAGTAGATATTGCTGATAAAAGCTAGAGAATACATGATTATGACAAGGAAACTTTGTATGTCATATTTTCTTTTTTTTTTCTATGCTTTCTCTTTTTCCCCCTCCTATGCTTTCTCTTCTCTTTTTCCCCACTTTCCCTCCTATGCCTTCTCTTTTTCTCCTCCTATGCCTTCTCTTTTTCTCCTCCTCCTGCTTTCTCTTTTTCTCCTCCTCCTGTTCTTTCTCTTTTTCTCCTCCTCCTGTTCTTTCTCTTTTTCTCCTCCTCCTGTTCTTTCTCTTTTTCTCCTCCTCCTGTTCTTTCTCTTTTTCTCCTCCTCCTGTTCTTTCTCTTTTTCTCCTCCTCCTGTTCTTTCTCTTTTTCTCCTCCTCCTGTTCTTTCTCTTTTTCTCCTCCTCCTGTTCTTTCTCTTTTTCTCCTCCTCCTGTTCTTTCTCTTCTCTTTTTCCCACTTTTATCCTTTCTCTAAACACTAAAATTTATATAGAATGAAAGCAAACTATTATAATAAAAAATGATTTTTTGTTGTTCAACTCCTTAAAGGAAAGAGTATAAGAATTCCAATCATGAAGCAAAAAAACAAGTTAAAAAAAATACATATCATTTTGATTTCATTCTTTGACAGCTGCCTTTTGATACTACCATTTGTGGATTTTCCATTTTTCCCTAGTTCAAGATTCTACCTCAATGTCTGCCAAAATTGTCATTATCATCCTTGTCGACATAAAAAGGTATATGGATGAGAATTTGCCCAAAATTGTTGAAAAGCTAATTAGGTCTTGTGTAGTTAACCTTCCAAGTTTCTCTAATCAAAATCTAACCAATAACAATTGTCCATTTAATTTTATTGTCAGCGTAATATTGTCTTGCTTATTTTTAATTAAATCAAACCTTGTCACCCATTGTTCATTTTTTGACAAGCATTTATTTTATCCTAATTTTAGTTGCTTATTCTTACAACTAAGTGAAGCCATCAGTCTGTAGTTAGTGGTATTTCTGATTGTATAGAAATAGGCTGATGGCCAGAATAGTTGCAATAAAGTTCAAATATACTAGTTAGAAAAAGAATGTATGATGGGTTATTTTATTGCTAAAATGTACTCACTTTTAACTTGTTTTATTGTCTATTTCTTCAAATTGAAGGGATCATATACTGACACTCATGGGGACACTGTTCTTTAAAAATGTTTTCTTAAGTAATGTTAAGCTTGGTCAATGCCTAGATGGGTGACAATTTGGGAATACCAGGTATTGGATGTGCAGGTGGTGCATCTGAAAGTCAAAAGAAAAGAAAATTCCAGAGGACAATTTTTCTGCAATATATGAAATCTCTTTGTAAAATTTTATTTTAATAAAAATCTTTGATATTTTTATGAAATCTTCATTTGAAACGATTCTTCATTTACATTGAATGGTGTTGTGTACTTGAATAGTGTTTGTGTGGTAGACTTGACCAATTTCAGACCCAGACAGAAACATATATAAAATCTGGATGTCATACAATCAAGAATTCAATAGGGCCAAGATATACCAAATACAAAAGTTAAAGCAGTTGAAAGATCAGTTTGAGTTACAAGATTCATCATCAAACAGTGAAAGCCCCAATTGAGGAGGTCACATTGAAAAGCTAAGACAAGCTAACAAATTGAAATGGAAAACAAGACTGTTACTAATGTGACACGATAACTAGGCGTATATTAAGGTGCTTTGTAAAATATGTATTTTATTATAATAGATTAAAATAGAAAATGGTTAAGAATAGAAAATAGTTTAAAAACATTTAACAAAAGTGAAAAAGAAGAGGGAAAAAAACGCTTTTTCTTTTATGAGGAAAATTGTGGAAGAGACAAGGATATCAGATTACTGTTTTAAATCCTACCACTCTTCCAGTAAATATTTGACTCGGTGATTTAATGTGATAAAGAGATAAAGTTCAGGAAATAGAGTTCGGGAGGTGGGTTTTGGAATGACCAGGTCAAAGGCTCTTTTACTGTATCTTGACCACACATAAGAATTTTCCGGCGGAAGCTTTATTAAGATAAAAAGATTTTTAAAAATCCTGGAAAAAAAATACTAAGTCCGCAAGATGTTTACACATCAAAAGAAGGAAAATTTAAGTACCTTGAAATTTCGGACTTACAGTCGCCAATGCTTATCTTTTAGTTTTATTTTAGCCTGGGGGTCTTTAGTCACTTCCGGATTGTTTTAAATAAATACAGGTGATTTTTCCGAGCTGATCAGTAGAGTAGAGTGAGAGTCAGTTAAGTCAGTCAGTCAGTTGAGTGAAGTGAACCTCCGTTCATCTTGTTTCGGTCAGTTCGGATTTGTTGATCTCCATTAATTAGAGTTAGAGCTGTGTGTCACATTCGCCTGCCCCAACCGAAAAGGCTAACTCTAAACGAAATAAAGCATCCTTTCAACTCCTCCAAGTTGTGGAAGTTCGTTCCTTATAGTTTAATCTTGTACCCCCAGCTGTTCGGCCGACTATTTCAACAAACTCCCGGCAAACATCACAGCGTGAAGAACGGCCGCCAGAGAAATTGTTCGGACGATCCGTTGGGGTGTTACACTAAAGATAATGAAGCCTTCCAAATCGAAAATAAGGCAGGAGATATGGTTATGAAAACCTTGCAGAGCTATACTAACATAATGATTCTGTTAAAAAAAAAAAGAAGCCACATAGCAGATGTGATGGAGATATTTGTCAGTTATTCTTGAGGTTGAAGACAGGTTTTGGAATAGTCCATTCAAAATGTTCTTGGGTCAACAATTAATAGCAAAACACAAAATGTAAGAAAAAAAATTGTAAAGGTCTCTACTGGGACAATCATCAAATGATTCATCAGCACAGATTGAAATCAGTTATGGAATCTGTCAGGAGGCATGTGGCCCTGCATTTAGAATGTGCGCTTTCTGACCCATGAGTCATGCATTTGAATCTCAACATGGTTGATTTATGAAGATGATGACTTGATATCTATCAGCCCATGAAGGTGATCCCAATGTACATCAACATTAGAATGTGCCTGAAAACCATATCATGGATCGATGCAAGCCTTGGGAACAAAATTGGGCAGACAGAACTGTTCAAAAGCGGTCAATGGTTCTGCTAGCACAAAGTCACCAGTCATCGTAACTGAAGGTTTGAGTATTCTGGCCTTGTTCAGACTGCTGATTCCACGCACTCTCTCCCAGAGACTGTAACTACAGTCTACTCGGTAAAAACCACAGGTAGGCTCTCTAGGTATTGAACAAACATAACTGTATCTGAGCTGGTGTCTTCAACAGGGATTGGTCTAGCTACTCTAGCAGATGAGTATGCTCAGAAACTAGTAGCCAGTCAAACTTGTATATAATGTTGGCCTTTCCAACCTACTATACTGTAATCAAAAGCATTCCAACTATAAACAACAAAAAAATCCTAAAAAAATCTCATGAGTCCTTATATATTCCCCACTGATCCCAGTAAAGAAATAAAACTAATTATATATTATACTAGATTTAATACAACCAACTTAATCATATGTAATAGCTCTTCTCTGCCAACTAGTGTTTTCGAAAAGACAAACAAAAAAAAAATTTTACCTTGACTTGCCTTTGGTAGCAAATACCTGGCAAGTTTTAATTTCCATTTACAATCATGCATTTTGTAATACAAATATATTCAGTCATTAATTACATTTCAGAGAAAAAACATTTTATAGAAAAATCCCTAAGATGACTATATATAACTTTTAATAAGCCTCATTTGATCCATAATCTACTGATGATATTGATTAATTGTAAAAATAATCAAAATTATTCCCTTAATCTTAATCCAAAAGCTGAACAAAAATTACAGGGATTAATATGAATGTAGACCTTTATGTAAATACTGCTTAATACCATTTTAGCTTGTTTGTTTTTTTTTAATCAGATTTTTATATAGTATAATTACATATTCCAAATTACTTTGCAAAATCTATATATTTGAATTATTGTAATATGCCCACCTGCTATTTTCATGGTGAACTGAAACTAAATCCAGTGTTAAAATCATTTGTTATTTTCTCATTTACAAAGAACTCTATTTGTTTTGTCACGATTGAAACTTATAGAAATGGCTTTTGAATATGATTATGGGAACATAAAAGAAAAAAAAAGCATAGAGATAATTAAGCGTGATCTGCTAAACCAGAGTTTCTCAACCTTTTTAAGTAATGGCACATCGAGCAAAATCTTTAAAGGATATACATTTAAATGTTATGAAATAGTAATAGATTTTTAAAAAATACACACAAATATAAACTTTATTTCATTATTTCTATTCAGCAATTTGTGCAGCTTATTTAGTGTGAAATATGTCAAATACTAATGCTGTACTATTACTAAACACACACACACACACACGTCATAATATTTCACACCACACTAGTTTGCCATAGCATGGCAGTTGAGACTCCCTAAGCTAGACTGTGTCCAGACACACACAAAAATTTTAAAATAAAAATCCAGTGTTTCTTTTATTATAACAGACGTTTTTATAACTCCCGTTCCCACCCTTACAGTCAAAAATTAAAAACTTCAGTGTTTCCACATCTTCAGCATTTTTCCTTAATATACATTTATGGCTGATGCTTTTATAACTTTCCTTCCATTTCAAAAATTTAAAACTTAAATTTTTTTTAAATTCACTATTTTCTATCTTCAGTGTTTCTTTAATACTTAATTATATCCTTCCTTTCCTATAAATATATAAATCCATCAATAAAACATTACATTTTTTATCTGAGGAAGTCCTTTTACAGGATGAAACACATTACACAGAAAATTTCCACTTTGTTATTCAATTGCCTAATATCTGAATATAGCTTTGAAAATGTAGTACTCTTTTTTTTCCAAGTTTAAACTCTTTTAAAGAAAGTAATACATTTAAAATTCGCAAATAGTTTGCATACCCCAATTAATAAAAGTGAATTTTGATTAATCTTAAATAAAACCTAGTTGTTACTGAAGTCTTTCTTGCTACCATTCTTAGAGAACAGTTGGATGTGCAGGTGGTATAATTAATAAAAGTGAATTTTGATTAGTCTATATATATATATATATAAAAGGCAACCTGTGAGTCTGTGTGTGACTGTTCCCTATGCATGGTTACATTTTTTAAGCTATGCCATTCAAACTTTCTAGGGATACATATCTTCAGGGAAGCCAGGTTGACACATACTTTTTGAGTTTAAGTTCAGCAATTTTCCCTTTTACACTTTTTGGCCAATGGAGCTGATTGTTTACATTTGCTCCATAAAACATCTAAAATCTAAGATGGTTGATAAATTACGTCACAGAAATAAAATCACATGTGTCAAATGCGACTAAAATATTTTAAATATATTTTTTATTAAAAAAAAAAAAATGGGCTTTTATATTTAATTTTTATTCCGATGTTTGAAAAATTCATTTGGTCAGCAAAAAAAAAAATGTGAATATTTTTCCTCGTAATTTCAAAACAAAAGAAATATTTTTTTTAAAAAGTTTTTTCAAACAAAAACAAAATATGTAAAAAAAAAATTAAAAAAGTGCCAATGGTTAATATAATTATTTAAGTTTTTTTCAGATTTAATATTTCATACTTCAGAAAATAAAATTAAAAAAAAAAAAAAAATTTTTTTTTTCCCACTGGGATGAACACAAATGCTGATCCCCCCACACATAGAACTAACACCCCCAAGTTGCCCACATTTTGGACGATCAAAAAGATCAACCCAACGAAAATGCTTTGGAATGACCTCACTCTGGGAGAATTTGGTGTGAATTTTAGTAAATATATATATATATATATATATATATATTTTCTGTGGGGGTGGGGAGGGGGAATTAATAGGAAAGATCCCTATACTTTCTTTATTTGATTCCTTCATAAAATTAATATTTTTACTTCTATTATGCTACTGTAAGCATTTTTGTTTTGAGTTTAAATACACATTTTGTTTTGCTGTTTGTTTATATTTTCTGCAATGGGACCGTGCTGAATAGTAGTAAGCTTCTTGAAATATACCCTTTCCTCTTTACGAATAGAATGATAGAAACTCTTTCTCTTTTTTTCTCTCAACATATATATCCTATCCTTCTTTTCTATAACCCGGACATAGTTTACTTGGTCAGTTGACATCATGCAGAAGCCAAACAATCGCTAATGCTCCTGCCAAAATCAAAGAAATGTGTAGGCATTACAACAATATAAAACGACAACAAACAACGTGTATAATTCTCTTCTCTTTCCTCTCAGCCTGCACACATTGTGTGTGTGGAGCTTTGCTTTAGTCATCGGGAATTCAACAACTACTAACCAAACCAAAAGGAATGTGTGTTGAAAATAATATCCATACAGAAGGTTGGGTCACTGTGTCAGGCCAGGATGTTTTTTCCGCCTGAATCCATCCTGCATATATACAAGTCAACGATTTGTCCATGCATGGAGTACTGCTACCATCTATGGTCAGGTGCCCCTGCTGTTCACCTCAGTGTTTTTGACAGGCTCCGAAGGAGAATCAGTAATGTGATAGGTACTGACTTGGCGGCTCAACTACAGCCACTTCCCCACTGACGAAATGTGGCCTCTCTTTGTTCTATAAATACTTTCATGGCTTCTGCTTGGAAGAACTTAAGTTACTGGTGCCTCCTCAACAGGTGTTTACTCGTGCAACCAGATTGGCAATTGGGTCCCACCCATTCACAGTTAGGTTAGCCAAATGCAGACGACAATTCTACTCCTGCAGCTTCTTCTCTCGCACTTCCCGCCTGTGGAACTCACTCCCATATTCTTGCTTTCCTGACGGCTACAACTTCCAGGAATTTAAATGCAATGTCAATACTCATCTATTAACCACTTGACTCTAGTTCTTTCCCCACCCCGTATATCCTTTCCTTTCTCTCCACCTTTGAAACTGTCATCACACCTGTATTCCCATCCTTCTATTGCTCCTTTTGAACTGGTTCGTCTTCCTCTTCACTCTCTTCTAATTAATCTTTTTACACTTATGTAGCCCCCTGCACATCAGTGGCATTACCGCCTTGCTCAGGGTGAAATGATTTAAAAAAAAAAAGAAGATATACAGAAAACCAAGAATTAATTCAAAAGGACAATCCACACATTCAAATATCAGAATAAATTATAACCTAACACATGCCAACAACTGACTACTATGTTACACCAGACACACATAAAACCAAATATTATATATTTATAGGAAACTCTTTATAATCTCAACACCAAAAATATGCGTAAAGTGATGAACATTCATCTAAACGAAAATATGTAAACTAATGGAAAAAATAAAAAAATAAAAATGATGGTATAGTTTGGCCTTTCTTCGTTCCTTATCACAACCACTTTAAAACCATACTGATCACCCTACTGTACAGCTATACTACAGAACTCTTAACTTTTCTGCATATAAAACCCATAAAAAATTTTTTTAGAAGTTAATGTTTTAGAAAAAAAAGTAATAGAAGATGAAATCTTCTGTTTGTTTTGAAAGTTAATGACTTTAGACAAGTGATACAACTCAGTTAAATGGCATTATCATAGAGGCCAAGAATGCAAAATTAGATTTTGTTTAGTTTTTACTTTTTCAGTTCCAACAGGTGAGAGAACTGAAGCTGCACTAGCTTTCCTTGGGGGTTGTATTTGACTTTGTGCCTCTAACAGAAGTTGAAAGTTGGTGAACTGCAATAAACAAAACAAAGACTTCAGTAGAAAATGAATCATTAATATAGGATGAGGGTACAAAGATGCAAAAGTAGACAGAATTGTCAACCTCAAGTTGATAGTTCATTTTTGGGTGCACCATTATCAGTTGTCGCCATTCCATTTAATTTTGGATCAGACGGAGATATTTTTGACTATGTTACATGCTTCAGTCTGTCCACAGAATGGAACTCGATAACAATATATTTTTCATGTCTCTCTATGACCTTAAATGGCCTAGTGTAAGGGACTTCTAAAAGACACTTCACTCTGTCAACCCATAACCAGATGTGTGTGCGTTTATTTAGCTTTTGCGGAAAAAAACTTTGGAACAGTGTATAGGTATTCTTCAGAGAGAAATATAGTTGCAAGTCTTATTATCTCTTGTGCTAATTGCCAAATATTTTAATTGGTAAACTCTACAAAGTTCTTTTCAACCATAGGCTTGAGTAGTAGCATAGAAGTTCCTGTTACGGCAACAGCTGGTGAGTAACACTATTGGCAAGGCATCTAAATAGTTTTGTTTTCCTACCATTATGGCATTTTTAATTGTCTTGTGTTACCTTTCAATTTCTCCATTGAACTGTGAATGGTATGCATTATTTCTTAGTCTGTTAAATCCTATCAGTTTTGATAATTCACTAAAAAGCTGACTTTCAAACTGAATTCCTCTATCAGTGACAACATACAGAGGAACTCCAAATTGAGATGTCCACACATTTAGAAATGTTATTGCCACCTCTGTAGCTTTAGTGTCTTGCGTGGGTGTAGCTTTAACCTGAAAACACTAACCATAGGTATATAGTCAGTCAGTCAGTTAAGTGCCATACGTGATACACACTTGGGCAGTCATGTCTTGAAAGAGACATGACTGACTGGGCAGAAGATTACCCCGCAGTAGGTTGCCATTACTTTCTGCGATAGACTGGTTGCCAGCCAAGGCTATAGAACCCAATCTGTCCTGCTATTTAACCCATAACTGGAAGGAAGAGACAGATTAATACCTTTCCCAAGGGTATTTGCGCGCAAGTGAATACAATGGATTCAACTGGAATTCGAACACGACTCCCCGGTTTCTCGTTCCAAGCCGATATCCACTGTACCACAACGCACATTCTAGGTATATAGTACCCAGCATAAATAACGCCATTTTAATTACAATTTAATTACAATTTTCAGTACCTGATTTTCTTACCTAAATAATATGTTTTTCAGTTCCTATTAATGTTAACTCAAAGTTTGAAATGCCTGCATGTAAAATATATCAAATAAAGATTTATAGTTAATATTTTTTTGATATTTTCAAATCGAGTATGATATAACCATCATTAGTCGTGGTGTAACTTTAATAGATGCTTAGTGTTCCTGGGTTAAACCATCGAATAGCTCTTTCTATGCATGTTAGGATGTACTTTGCTGTTGATGAGTATGTGCTGTTGTGATTGATGGTTAGTGGTAATGGCCATACAATATTTATATGGATGGTTTGAAATTGTGTAGAGGGTAGTAAGAAAAGAACTTCCACTGATTTTGTGTGGTAAGTAACCTTACTTTGTTGATAATTGCAACACTCTTTTATCCATGCGTGTATGTTCTTATTTATATCAGGCCTTAAAGTAGTAGGATTTGATTAGTTTTACTGTGATTGTGGGCCCATAGATTGCTCTGCGTGATGCTTGTCAAATAAATGGTTCTGGCTAAGGTGTAGAAATCTCACATTAAATAGTTTTTTTGGCTAACAGTGTTTGAGTTTTGAGGTTTGTTTAATGGCATATCAACCTCTGTGGGTTATTTAATGCCAAAAAGGTAGGGTTTAAGGTATTTATCTTTAATGTTCAGTTGTAGCAAGAAGATCGATTTAGTCAGATTTTGATGAAAAAAAAATTTTAAAAAGTTTTTTTTATTTTAGAAAACTGAAGATGTCTTCTAGTTTTGTATTCAAAAATGTATTACTGGTAATATTTTTTCCTTCAAAAATATATTGTTGGTAATATTTTTCCTCCAAAAAATGTATATTTTTCTATAAAAGTCTATTTTTATACTTTCATAGTGTTTTGACCCCAGTTTGGTGTGTGGGGGGGGTTAACTGGGAACAACAGCAATTAAGAGGTGGTTCCATACTCCTCACAACTTTCCAATCAGAGGCCTTGCTACCAGATGCAGTTTCCCATCATACCCAGGACCAGCTAACAGCATAAGCCTTCTGCCTGTGTATGTAGAATTCTACTTCTACGTCAGACTCTTGTTGCTCAATGAGGGCTGGTAAGCCATGAAGTTTGACTGTCACTGCATTTGCTGGTCAGGAGGGGCAGTCTGCAACAGTGTTTTCTTCTCATGAATATATAATATATCAGTTACGTATTCAGATATTAACAACAGGGGTCTATTGTTTATCGGATTTCATTAATGTTGTTTATGAAAAGCTAATGCAAGTGGTTTATGGTCAGTGAACAGGGGGACATGTCTACCTTCAATTTGGGATTTGAATTGCAACACTGCCAAGTTGCTAGTAACTCCCAGTCAAATGTGGACCATTTTCTTTAGTTTTTAGAGAGTTTCTTAGAGAAAAACTCTATAGGGACAGGTCTGTTGTCTGACGTAATGCTGCGCCCTATGGCAAGTTGGAACTATCCAATGCCAGATGATAATTTGTTACATCTAAATCGAAGTAAGGAAGTGCAATGAGTTTGCTTAGGACATTTTTAATGTGTATGAATGGTTATTTTTCAGCATCATCAAGCTGTATGGTTTTACTCTGAGGTTATTTCTTTATGAGCACACTGAATGGTAGAAGAATGTCTCCTGGCTGTGGAACAAGTTTCCTATAAAATTTAACTATTCCTAGGAAACGGTGAAGTGATTTGAGTCAGTTGGTTCTGGAAATTCATTTATTTCCTGCTTTTTCTCTTTCATGTGTGTTAAGCTTTCTGGATTAATTTGATGGCTCAGAAATTAAAGTTCCAGTGATATTTTTAGATTATTTTCTTGCAAAATCCCTAGAACTTTTTCTAAATCTTTGTAATGTTGTTGTTCTGTTTTGTTGTTCTGCTTGGAATAGCATTGTAAATTCCTCCTTAACAGCTTTAAATTTTTCTTCAGACATTTGTCGCACTTAAATGAGTGAATTATCACCTGTATCTATGCTATGTTTGACTTTTGATTATACTGGAATAGGTGCTTTCATTGTTGGTATAATTAGTGTTGGCAGACCTTGGAACAAGGGGCATACAATTTCTGGGAGAATATTACTGTTATTGACTGATATCTGGTGCATGGTTCCCCCAACATATTTACCCTGTAAGTAGTATCTGGTATTTGGGTCCACCAGTCTTCCATCTTTACCATTCACTAGTAGCCCATAGGGTTGCAGAAAATCAGCACCTAAAAGTGGGTTGGCAGTGTCAACTAAAGTCCATCTACACAAGTGATGAAATCCTGGAAAGTCTATGTCAATAGACGTGTCTTCATAACATTAGATATCATATCTATTGGCTGAGGATAAGTGGGCTGGTGTTAGATTTAGGTAGCGTCTCTTAACATATTTGCTGATTAGTATTGTCACTGAAGCACCTGTATCAATCAGTATTGTTTTTTCCAGTCCAGGTTGCAACCTCAAAAAGAAGCAAATTACAGGTTGCAATGGCAGTCCAACCCTAAAGTTTTCCAAATCAGCCTCTTTACATGGCATAGGTCCTCTGGTTGGTGATATTTATCTAGAATTTGGCTGTATTTTACAGGTTGCTTTATTTGACAACTTTGCATGTCTTGGATTTTGTTAAATAAATGCAAACTTGGAGTCTCTGATTTTCATAAAATAGAAGTACTCCAGTATGCATTTCAGTGTCAGGGTTTGCTGTAAGGGTAAATTATTAATTTTTGAAATTTTTTTTGTGCCCATGTACACGGTAAGTAGAGAAGTTGGTTGACTTACTTTTTCACTGACTCTCGGTTTTAAGAAAGTGTCTATTGTTGAGTTTCAGTTCTGCGTGTTTGTATTGCATTGGTGTTTCCATTGTTGGATTGTGGAGACTTGTATTTGATTTTGTGTTGCTAACAGAAGTTGAATGTCGGTGGATCGCAATATACAAAACAAAACAAAACGAAGACTTGAATAGAAAAAGAATCGCCTTTGTTTATTGATGCACGTGTGTACAGAGATGTGAAGTTATAGAAAATGATCAACCTCAAGTCAGCTGGCTGAATCTCTTTTTCATTGGGACAGCTACCAAACACATTTAAACTCAATGGTTGGGAAGTGAGAAGAGGGAGATCATGTCCTTTCCAGAAGTGGGAGTCATAAACTTTGGTTTCTTTTTTTCTTTTGTGTTAAGAAAAAATGAAACTCTTTATTATTATTATTATTCTATTTATAATTTTATTTTCATTCTTCCTCAAGCATCATAGACTGTAGTTCAGCAGTTAGTTTCATGGAGGAACGCTTTTATTTTTTTAAGATCAGAGAGGTTTGCCCATGTGATTATGTCGGGGTCACTAGTTTATAGTGGGTGGTCACCAATTTGTAGCTGATTGTATGTGGGGTTTAATTTGGCCTTGTTAAGTTTAGTCTACTATAAGCAATGTGTGAAAATAAAAACAATCAAGATAGTGCATAAAAACAATTATTTATATAAACATTAGACAATTTAGTATTATACAGAATAATAACAATTTTTATATATATGTGGTACAAGGCTGATGTTTTAACAAGAGTTTGTGAAAGTACTTAAGTGTAATAAGTCTGGTGAAAAAGAAAAATAAGTAGAATGCATGAGAGAAGTAATAGGTTGAAAATGACAGAAAGATGTGTGTAAGGAGCAGGGGTATAGTTGAAGTTTAGATGTCTTTGATGTGTCTGCTCACTGTTGTAAATGTTCATTTCACTGTCTTCTTTATATCTTTATTAAATGTGCTTTGAAGGAAGAGGAGAGAGACAGAATGCAGCAGGTGAGAGGGTAGCCAATGCAGGTCGCCTGACTTGTGACAAGGAAATGAACAAAGGACCCTCTAAGGAGAAGACGGGAAAAATCATGTGTATTTATACATTTTTGGAAGATGAAAATGGATTAACATTTAAATGTATTTTTCTGTCCTCTGATTGGTTAATATAATATTTCTTTAGAATTGTTTTTCAACCAGAATTTATGCGCAGATCCTGTTGCACAAACCTTGTTGAATATGTCATTCGGTTTTTAGGAAATAACTTCCTTTTCACTACAAAATAGTGATTAAAATGGGTCCCTTGACTGATTCTCATGTCAATAATATTATTATGGTGGTAACAGCTTTTTTTTGGCTACTGCCTGGACAAGCAATGAAGTTATGGGAGAGTGGTTTTCTCAAGAGCTCACCTGCGTAGTCTTCTCTGTCGTCAACTAAGGTGGTGAGATATTTTGTCAAAACATCTGGTGGTGATGGTTACAAAAATCTTTACTAAAGATGAGTGATGTGAAAATAGCAGTAAATTTCAAACTCTGCCAAATCTGTTTCTCGTGCTGGGAGCGCATTTTTTTTACGCCTATCTTCACACAGACGTGTAAAAAGTTTTAAAGCCGGACGCTCGTGTTAATACACTTTTTTTGTTTGATTGGGGAAAATAAAAATAAAATAAAGACTATAAACTACATTTTTTTAAAATTGTGAATTGTGTCATCAGGGATAGTTTTTTTGTTTTTACACTCGTAGTACCTTTTTTTACACTTACGCTTAGGTTCTTACTACTACTATCTTTTATTTCAGGTCGCCACTCCCCACTTTTAAAGAACGGCTGTTAATAACTTTGACATGAAAAATAAATGACAAACCAGCCATTCGGCCTAACCATCAAAGTGAACATTTTTTTTTCTTTTTCGACTAAAATTCATGAAATTAAGTAAACTTTTTTTCGGTCAGTTACTAACATCATGTGCGACCAAAATTGGATTAAAATTTTATTTTGTGTCTTCGCAAACAAAGCCGAACGTATTATTTACCAGATGAGCCATCTCACTTAGTTTCAAGAGCGTGTTGCAGTTGGTATGCACCAGACGAAACCGTTTCGATCTACTTCACGTGAACACGAAACAAAAGGTATGACACATGTGCACTGTATATACCACAACCACATGGTTGCTTCTGTGTGTTGTTCCTCAACTGAATGGCAATGAACTTTTGGGGAAATTCAACAAAAAAGGACCGCAAAAAAAATTAATAATCAAATCAACACTTCACTTACAGTCAACAACACCGACTTGTAGATTGATTAGAAAAGTGAGAGTTAAATTAAATTTAATTAAAAAAAAAAAGGAAAAGAGCAAACTGCACCCCTCACGGTTTTGCATTACCGATTAGTTAGTGTTTTTGTGTAATTTTTCAGCATCTCACTCTTTCGAGCAACGAAAAAAGAGGTTGCATAATTGAATTGCATCATTTTTCTTGTCAGCGTTTTTTTGTACCCTCGTCATAAAAGGTAAGTAAATAAAAAAGTACTGTTATTATTATTATTATTGCATTATTACAAATTTATTTATTTATTGTTTTTGAATATTACTTTATCAGGCTACAAAATACCACGGTTTGTTGAGATAAGAGAGAAAAAAGATTTTGATTTTGTTTGCGATACATTTGTGTTGTCTGACGTACTTTACTATGTGTTGCGTTGTGTGTTGTTATTTATTTTGAGATGCCATAAATAAAATAATCTTTCCCTTTTTTTTATATAACCATAAATTTCTCAAAATTCTCCTTTGTCGACAAATTTTTATTTTTGCAGAGGCTGAAATCTGAAAAACAAAAGAAGCTGTATCTATTTTATACACGAGTTTAATAGCTCTTTTTAAGACCCGTCTTTAAACGACTGACAAAAAAAAAGTTTACTTACAGTTCAGCACATTTTTTAGCTAACTCTAAATATTTTTATTAATTTTATATTTATTTCGTATGTGGAAAAAAATAACTTAAAATAAAAATCAAAGCATCTTCTCAGCTATTTTGAATTTTATTTTTCATCCATATTATTTTGTAGAAATAAGATAGAGAGAATCATCCTAAAAGTAAGTGCGTGGAGATGCGTGTTAGTGAGAAATGTAATGACTGGTCAGTTGATACTCCTGCGGAAAACTAGATGAGGTTTAGGAAGTTAGGCGGGTAAGGAAAGAAAGAATAATTGCGTTGAGGTGTAGAAATCAATGCTTTCAATTTGGCTTTTTTTCTTTAAATGAGACACTGGAATAAACATGCAACAACATACGAAACATAACTATCTGTGAAAATGGAATTGTTGGGTTGGAGATGTATTTTTTTTGTTTGAATAATTCACCTTCTTCACCACGTGTTCATTTTTTCTACATGAATTTACTTTTCCAGCCGTCTAAAACAACAAAAAATAACTAAAATCAAGATCGTGCAGCACGAAAATTTTATTTTTTGAGGTTTTAAACAGTTTAGCTCACTTGATGAATAAAGTCGAATTGTTTTAAAAATTGATTTTTTTTTGTTTGACATTTTTATTTGGGGTAAAAAGATTGATAATTTAACAAATCTTTTTTGTTTTTATATTAATTCATTCGGGAAATGAACTAACCTTAACTTAAAAAATAGTAATACACATTAAAAAAAAATCCCATTAAAGTTAAGCTGACACAACCCTTAAAGGCTTTAAATGTTATTCATGTTTCTCTGAATGGAAATGGAAGACTTGTCTTATTTTTTTATAAACTCAAACAAGGCTTTCCCACGTCAACAGTCTCAATGTCACAATAAGTTCAGTGCCCTTTTTTTCTTTTTTTTTTTAATCTTTTCTCTTGAATGTACTTCTAATTCGATCATTTCTCTTTATTTTTTACTTAAAAATATGTGAAAAATCCTCTTAGAAGAAAAAAAAAATCAAAACCCAATTTACTACGATTCTTGTTGCTTCTGTTTTTGGCAATGATCACTCAATCCATTGTTAGTAAATAGAAAACAGTTTGTTTTTATAAACTGTCACTTTTTACTGCATAATTGTGTGGAGCGACGGTAGTTTGTTTTGCTTTGGAGAGGGAAACGAATTCGGAATTCCCAAATAAAATGTATTGAATTGTCATATGTAGCTTAAACAGTTTGGAAGGTATTAATTACTATTAGTATTAATTTTAATTATTGTCTTTTGGCCCGCGTGCATTGACTTTTTTTTTTTTTTTTCAAATCATATTGTTAAACTCACAAAAGAATTTTTTCCGAAGCTTTCGATATGAAATACCCACTCCCGCCAATTTCTTCCTTTTTAAAATAGTTACTGTACTTTTAGTTTTTCTAGCATTTAGTTTTTTGGATCGATTCAAGAAAAGAAAAAAAAGCACTTCCATTGTACTGATTTCAAAATCGGCAACTTTAAATAGAATTTTCGTTATTTTAAATAAATTTTATTATTCATTCAATAATATGATGAGGTAGCTTTAAAAATGCGTATGATGACCCTCAAAGGAAAGGCTGCATTCAAAGGAGTTTAAAAACAATTTATTTTATTACGAAACTTATAACTCGCACATCAGTTATCATTATGAAGTAAATAATTACTAGAGCGGAAAAAATCGTCTTAAGAAAAAATTAACAATTATTTTTTAATGACACAAGTTCGCACGTGCACGAAAAAAATTCATGTACCCCAAAAAACTCGATTCAAACTCCCGTTTCATCAGCCGATTCATTCTCTACAATCTCCAAGAATTTATTTTTTTCTCCTAAACTTCTGTCTACCGAAACAGTTGCTCCATGAATATTGAACATCTAGTTGCGATGATGACCCCCCACACCAAAAAAAGAAATTCCTGGGTTTAAAAGTTTATATGCAGACGTGAATTAGGTTAAGGAAGGTTTACCATTCCATCAGTAGAGTCCGGCTTCGTTTGTGTGTGTGTATTCATGAATGTATTCAATGTAAGCTGTGATAAAAAAAAAAAACAAAAAACCCTCCTTTACAGTATGGAATAAGGTAAAATACTAAATTGGCTGTAGGTGTGGACTGTGGATAAATAGTGGACTGCCAGATAGGTGTGGACTGTGGATAAATAGTGGACTGCCAGATAGGTGCGGACTGTGGATAAATAGTGGACTGCCAGATAGGTGCGGACTGTGGATAAATAGTGGACTGCCAGATAGGTGCGGACTGTGGATAAATAGTGGACTGCCAGATAGGTGCGGACTGTGGATAAATAGTGGACTGCCAGATAGGTGCGGACTGTGGATAAATAGTGGACTGCCAGATACCTCCACTTTGCATGTAAGACCTAGAGGATATTTTATTATTTTAAGCATTTATGGTTGGTCAGAATGTTTATATAGCATCAAATTTAATTTCTTTTCTTTAATACTATTATTTATCTAATACAAGACCTGAGACTGAGAACCACTCAACGTAGAGAGTTAATAAATAAGGTTAATATAAGTAAGAGGAGGAGGTAAGAAGTGCATATTATGAGTATATGTAGGACCGATAACGGTTGTATCTAGATTGAATAGTTTACGACTAGAGGTTAGGAAAGCATCCTCTTGGGAGTCTGTTATGATGCCCTATCTATAGGAATGGACTCTTCCTCCATCAATAAATACTAACCAGCATGACACAGCTGGGAGGAAGCTGAGAGTCAAGACGTAATGTAACTATACAGTTCAGATGTACACTTCTATCTGCTGACTACTAACACTCTTCTTTGTACATATGTTCTGTTATTCTAATATACTGTTGACTCTACCTTCTTGTTTCCATGTTTTTCTTCCTGGCCTTAACTGGCCACATCTGTTCCATAAAGTGAGAGTTCTTGAAAAAAAGCTGTCTGAATGGGACTTCCTCTTTACTAATGGAATCTGAAAGAAATTAATATGATTTGACACTGTATATGTGGCATAGTGAGTCCTAGCTGTAAAGGTCTAAACTGGTTGAACTGAGGAGCATAATTTGTGTGAACATTTGTCCTGCAAGTAAGGATCGAGCAGTAAAAAGGTAACAACATTTGGTTTGTGGTGGGTAAGGGGTTGTAGGATAAAAAATAACCAATCACCCATAAGGCTGTATAATGGCTTTTGTATTCTTTTGAGGGTGGATAGCACAAACCCAGATATAGCAGCAGTTTGGTTTGATCTGACTCTTGTAAAGATAGAGCAGGGTGGGAGGAATCTGGTACTTTCTAATTGCATGTATGAGTTGAGTTTTTTTTTTGTAGCTGTTTGTACACATGTAAATATATTTTTCTTTTGTGAGTATTGTTGTTGTTTATATAAATCCTCCATGTGTTGAATTCATTTCTTTTAAAACTTCTCAAACACAAGTTATTTATTTTTCCTGCAACAAGTGGTAGTCTCTCTGTTAAAAACTACTACTTAATTGTTACCTACAAACTAGTATCACTTTCTGATACATGACCTCACATCATCTTGCATTTCATTTTCAGTTATGATTGCATTTGCTTTGACATTTAAAATTTCTCAAGTTGCTACAAAAGTTTTCCATTGTGTGCCTGTTTTTGGTTGTGCCAAACCTTTTCCACTTCAAAATAATTTATCCAATATTATTGATAGGAAAGTTTAATTTAGCAACAGCTCAGTAGCTCAAAACTTCATGATGTTTCTGTTACATAGGAAGAAAGTGTAGATACCAACATGTGTAGTTGAACTTGGATCTCCAGGCAACAAATGTAACTGTTGAATGAATTGTGCTACAAACGATTACATGACCATAAATATTTAGTATATAAAGCACTCACAAAATTCTGAGTGTATTCTGTGTTGTGCATTAGCACGAACACTCACCTTGTACTCTCTGTCTTCAGGTGGAGAGTAACCCAATTGAAACTCTGCCAAAGAGTAGTCTTGTCTGGGGAAAAATAGACAATAAATTTTTGCCCGGGCTTTAGGGCCTGTATGCTCCACATTAAAAAGGCCTTGTGTCACATTCCACCTCAGTAGGGAGGTAGATAAATATCATTCTGTGTTGTGCATCATTCCAGTGTTGTGTGTCATTGAAGAGATTGTTTCTGAGTGAATTATTCAAGAGAATTATTCTGAGAGCAATATTGTATATTATTTGAAGGATTCATTTTGTACGTTTATTTCACACAAAGATGCTGAAATATTATAACTCGCTAATAGCAAGTTACCAAAAGTTCCTTTCAGAATATGTCACAAAAAATTAATGTTATAAAAGTTTTGTTAATTATATTTTTTGTTTGGTTGAGTTCTTCTTTACTTTAACTATGACAAACTCATTGCAAGAAGGAAAAAGAGCTGAATAGCAACTTTGATGACATCTGACCCTACTGAAGTATTGCCAGGAGACTCAAAGAATTTTGATGCACATACCAAAAAATAAAGACTTGTATTCCTTTGTCAAAGGTTGAGGTATGGGTTAAATAGCAAGACAGATTGGGTTCTATAGCCTTAGTTGGCGACCAGTATACCACAGAGAAAGAAATGGTAACCTACTGAGGAAAAATCTGCCTGGTCAGTCATGTCTTTCTTGAGACATGATTGCCAAAGTGTGTAACATGTAAGGCAGTTAGCTGATTGACTCATTTTATGAGGAGATTTTGTACAATGTTAAAACTAATCTGTTTGCTTACTAGTGTCCGAATGACAGTGACATTGTAAAAATCCCGAAGGAAAAGAGAACTTAGCATGTATCTAAATCTAAACTTATTTATAAATGGAACTTTGTCTGTGTGTGTGTGTATCCGTTACCTATAGACTCCAAAACGGCTGAACTGATTTCCTTCAAAATTTACACAGTTGTACTATAAGCGTTTGTGAGTGTTCTTAGCTAGGTTTTGTGTCAAGGTACACCCGATAAATATCAAATCGATAATTGAAAAAATCGGGTTATAGAAGGGGTGGTCCAATTTTAATCACATTTGATACACTCATAGACAAAGACATAAGAAACGATATTCAGAAGTTTCAAGGTTGCAGTTCTTACAATAGTGCAGAAAATCGATATTATATATATATATATATATATATATATATATATATATATAAAAGCAAGATACCGGGTCTGATCAAAATCAGTTTTTCAACCCTTTTATTTTAGTTTTTGCTTCGGGTTTGGCTCTAAGTAAGTATAATTGTAGTTCTTACTCTCAGCCATGATACCATTTACTCAGAGGACTTATTTAGCCTTCAAAATTCAGTTTACGATGAAAAAACTGATTTGATATTGATACCAGGAAATCAAAATTTGACTTACATCCATTCATTTTTCTTTCAGTCTACGGTTTCGCTTTAACTGGAAACAACTATTGATTTTTAGTCTTTTGTGCCAACGTCCAAAGAGTCTGAGCTCCAGGACCATGGATTAGTTTTAAAGCTTTCATTACACCCGAGCAACGCTGAGCTATACTGCTAGTCTTTTATAGGCACAGGGATTCTAGAACCTCTCTCCTCATTAGCTATATAAGACACCATCTGTTGACAATCTGAGAATGAGTGTTGGTATACTAGAGGAGGGCAGATCTACCCAATGGATATTGCTTCTGTCAAAGCCAAAACTTATTGTAAACTCTACAGTTGACTGCATCTACTCAGCGATAAACCACAACAGTGAACTTTGTTGTGTTTCTAGACTACTATCTACATTCAGTTGCTATTATTCAACTGCAGGTGACCACCTGTTACCAATAATTTTGTGAAAGCCTATAGATTGGCCAGGCATTTATTTATCAGGCCACAAAATACCATGGTTTATTTATCTCAAGAAACTGTGTTATTTTGTGGCCTGATAAAGCAATATTCAAAAACAAAATTGTAATAGTGCAGTAATAATAACAGTATTTTTTTATTTACTTATTTTTATGACAAGGATACAAATAAGCCTGGAACAATAAAAATAAGCCCAGAAAACAATGTCACTGGATGTGTTTTTTTGGTTGACTCACTGAAAAAATAGAACCTGTCGTGAAATTTGAAAGATATTCTTCTCTTGATAAATTGTTGAGTGACATCATGTGTAATATTATTCATTAATAAAGTAAGACATTCTGTTGTTTGCAAACAGTGTGCCTGGCTTCATCTAATAAAATCAATACAGCAGCAAGCCTTTGTGGAAAAAAAAGAAAATATCTCTTATCCCAACAAAGGATAATATTCCTGGATTAGTAAAAAAATTTGAATTTGTTTTGTGATAATCAAGGTATTGGCTGTTCAAAAGTAAGGATAGATAAATATGATTTGTATGGTTATGAGGTGACACATCCCATTCTCCTTGCCAAAAAAACATCCTCTGACTAAACATTTAATCCTTGATTGTCAGGCTAAATGAAACCATCTGGGTGGGTATTGCCTCACTCTGAGTAAAGTGTAGCTTTCAGGTTTCTGGATTCCCCAGGCTAGACAGGTTATATCAGAGTGTATATTGTGAAAAAGACTTAATTCTGTATCTTTAGCTTATCCCAAAATGGCCTGCCTTCCCAAAACCAGGGTAAACTTGGTAAAATTGATTTTACTGGTCACATTTGGGTGAATGCATTCAGAAGCAGAAGTAAAATATATCTATTAATATTCACCTATTTGAATATTCGTGCTTTATACATAGTTGATAGAAGATATGATGGTACATTCATTCATTTTATTTTTTATACGATTTGCTAACTTGTATGGCACTCCAAGCCACATTTACAGTGTTAAGGCATTTTGGCGGACCTAAAGGAGACTACCACCACCTTTAAATTTGTTGTTTTTCATTTTTTTTTTTTTAAAAACTTTTTTTCAGTACAATCTTATCGATTACACCCTAAACTTTCTGATTGACAAAAATAATTTGTAAAAATTTCAACATTTAGACAATTTGGTGGGGGAGGCTTTTTTTGCTTGCATATATTCAACAATTGAATCCTTTGCGAAATTTTTAAAAAAATGGCATTCTTGGAGTTTCTGAGGAAGATGCCATTGTAAGAACTGAAGAAAACTTGAAAAAGACAAAAACAAGAGCAACAACTCATCCCCAAAAAAAAAAAAAAACAAAGCGACCACCAAGGCGAGTGGTTACAAAATGGAGGATCAATTTACTATAACGTTGTATGAGAAACTGAGCCCCTCCTAAAATTGTTTAAATATTGAAATTTTTTCAATTTTTTTTTGATAATCAGAAACTTTATGTAATAACCGATATGACTGCACTGAAAAAAGTAAAAAAGAAATAAAAGACAACAAATTTAAAGGTGGTGATAGTCTTCTTCAGGTCTGCCGGCATTTCTAATTGCTGGAAAGCTCTCCAAAGAACTTTTATTTCAAATAAGTACACCTCCTCATTTGGATTTATCAAATAAAACACCCGACTATTCTCTTATACTCTGTTTGATTTGACAGTGTTTGGAATATGCTTTATTCATACAGTAAAATTGTGCCTATATAAGTCTCTTGGACATTCAAGTGTAGATTATTTTTATTTACTATTTTGTTTGATATTCAGAACTCCATAAATAATCGGTGTCTACTTGGCAATAAGCCACAACAGTGGACTTTGTTGCAGTTCCAAGCTACCACCTACATTTTGTCATTATCGTCGTTCAGCCGTGGGTAACAACTTGTTACCAATCAGTTAGTTGTGCCATACATGATACACGCTTAGGCAATCATGTCTTGAAAGAGACCTGACTGACTGGGCAGAAGATTTTCCCAAGTTAGGTTGTGATTACTTTCTGCAGTAGACTGGTTGCCAACCAAGGCTATAGAACCTAATCTGTCCTGCTATTTAACCCATAGCTAGAGGGAGAAATGACAGATTAATACCTTTTCCAAGGGTATTTGCCTGTAAGTAGATGCAATGAATTCAACTAGAATTTGAACTCGGCTCTTTGGTTGGCTCCCAGATATGTTGTCTTTTTATACTGGCTGTGTAGACAGGTGTATTTATTGCACATATTTAACAGAAAAATGCTTGACACCATTTTGAAAAGTAAAGGGGCTCAAGAGAAAGATGTGTTTTCTCATCAGTTCTATTCAACTTATACAGCAAAACAATTCTGAGAGAAATAAAAGTCTTGCCAGGATTTGTCATTGGCAGCCACAATCTCAACAATGTAAGATACGCAGATGACACAGTGCTGATAGCAGACATGGAAAGGAAAATGCAGAACCTCCTACAGAAGGTAGTAAGAGAAAGCAAGAAGAAAAGACTAAGCATAAACTTCAAGAAAACTGAATGCATGGTCATCAGCTAAAAGAAGACCTCAAAATGCCAACTGCAGGTCAAAGAAACTAAAATAAAACAAGTAAAGAATATTAAGTACTTGGGAAGTGTGCTGACAAGATGGAAAATGTGATGTCAAGATCCAAAGACACACTGGCATGGCCAAGAATGCATTTCAAAAGCTAACCAAAGTACTGAAAGATAGAAAAATCCCTTTGGAAACTAAGAAGAGAGTACTGGATTGCTATGTGATGTCTGTCCTTCTGTATGGCAGTGAATGTTTGATGATCTCCTCAAGGATGAAGGAGAGGCTTGAGGCAGCAGAAATGTGGTTTTATAGAAGGATGCTGAGGATATTATGAACAGAGCACGTGACTAACAATGAGGTGTTGGAAAGAATGAAAACGAGGAGCAAACTCATACTTAACATAAGGAAGAGACAGATGAGGTTTCTGGACATGCAATGAGGAAGGAGGGCTTGGAGAATTTAATATTCACAGGATAGATAGAGGGAAAGAGAGACAGGGTAAAGCAGCATGAGACCTACTTGATAGGCCTGAGCAATTGAATGCCAGAGCAGAGTCCAGGAGAAATACCAAGAAAAAGAATTTTGAGATCGGCAAGAGACAGAGCCAAGTGGAAGTCCATGATTGCCTTGATCCTGAAGAGACATGGCACATGAAGAGAAAGATAAAATTTCTAATAACTGTATATGCTTAAAAGATGAAACTTTGTAGATTAATGGTTTAATGTTTTAAATGGGTATAAATTTTATCTTTCTCCATAAAAAAAAGAAATTTTTATTTAGTATCCACTCTATATGGATGTGACCTCTACCCATTCTGGTCACCATAATGATACCCAATCTCCACAGCCAGTTGTTGGTTGTTCACTTCAATCCAAACTCAGCCTTGTCTTATGTTGAGTTTGTTAACAAAGTCAATCTGGTTGATAACTGTCAAAGTTCGTTGTATCGAGTTTATCTATACAGAGTGGAAAGCCGTAATCAACAAAAAAAAAAATCAAATTTTTATGCAAGTTCTTTTCTCAGTACAATTCTTGGTTAAATTTTATTGTCTCTCCATGCAGACAGCTATAATTCCAATGCACATTCTCTATCAGATATAAGTTTGTTGTTCTAGCACAGGGCTTAAGTTGAAGATTCTTCTATGGCAGGCAGTCACATGATAATATGTCTATCGTTTCCAACTGCAAGTCAACCAGTTTCAGCTATAACTCGCATCAGACTCACTTGGCCACTTCGGGATTTCATGTTTATGGACACCTACTCACAAAGGATCTCTTCATTGTTTTCCATCAGTAAGCAATCATGTTTTCGGAATAGGGAATTCGCTTTTTTTCTCAGGAGTAGTGGTCAGAGGTACTGTAGTGCTCTACTACTCCCTCTTTTTTTACTGGCATCTCATGCCCCCCCCCCCCCCAAATGTTGCAGACAATCTCTTTCCCTTTCTCAGCAAACCTTCGACCAATGCGATTTCCTTTGAGTGGTTGGCGGTACTCCTTCTCTCTCTAATTGGCATCTATTGCTCTTCAAGAGTGTGACACTCTCTCTTTCTCTCTCCCACCTCAGGATTTTATTAATTAGGAATTATTTCAAATCCCAAAATTTTATTCTCCATAAAATATTACCTGCTTCAAATCAAATAAATGCCAGATACCTTCTCTACTTCTACTTCATACTTTTTGTCAGGGTTGTTAAATTTCAACAATAACAAAGAAACCCTGTTTATAGTACAAACTTGGTTTTCAACCCCTGGAGTGACCTCTCTTAGAGTCATTAATCAATTTTTCCCTTTCCAATTTTGCCCAGAAATGACCTTCCACCATTAGCCTGATTTTTTTTTTTTAATTTGAATTTAAATCTTTTACCCATCCTATATTTTGATAAGCTCTCGGGGATTTATAAATCATTAACCAATTTTCACCCAGAAAAACCACATGGCTTTCTGGGTTTTGTTCATCTGTGGGAAACATTTTGTGTCTTTCAAATTTTCTCTTTCCCAAATAAATCTTGGTATGTCTGTCGTTTTATCCATTGACCCTCTGTTTATGTGCCAGCACCAAATAGTGTTACATGGATATTATATCTTATTAATAATTTCCAATAAAAAGGGATTTTTATTTTGTCTGAAATTGATAAATTAATAAAATATGTTTCAATAATGTCTGCAAGGGTTTGATTCTTTCTAATTTCTTTTACCGAATCTTAATTTATAGATTTTTAAAGTTTTTCTTCACAAATACTGTACCTTTTTAAATAACATTTTAATAGATTTTAAATAGTGTTTGAATAATTTTGTTATCCATCATTTTGTTTTCTTCTGCATCGTAAGTTAGAGAATATAAATTTAGCTTTAAATCATCCACAAAAGATTAAGCTACAAAAAGAAAAAAAGATGAATTCTTTTCTTGTTAGGAATTAATTTTATAGCAAAATACACCCCCTGTTTAAATTTAAAGTCAATGTAAGCATTAGAGATATATTAAACTAGCAGTATAGCCTGGCATTGCTCAGTTGTAATGAAAGCTTTAAAACTAATCCATGGTCCTGGAGCACAGACTCAGCCTAAAAAATATTTGTGTGAAGTTTGGTGAGAACCGGATAAAAACTGTGGATTTGCATAAAGGACATACAGACACATGCAAACAGCTTGCCTTTTATATATATTATCGATTTTCTGCACTATTGTAAGAACTGCAACCTTGAAACTTCTGAATATCTTGTGTCTTTGTCTATGAGTGTATCAAATTTGATTAAAATCGGACCACTCCTATAACCCGATTTTTCGATTATCGATTTTTGATATTTATCGGGGGTACCTCGATACAAAACCTAGCTAAGAACACTCGCAGACACTTATTTACTGTGTAAATTTTCAAGAAAATCGGTTCAGCTGTTTCGGAGTCTATAGGTAACGGACACATGCACACACACAAAGTTCCATTTATAAATAAGTTTAGATAATTGACAAGAATCCAAATACTTCTTTGCTCCCACTGTGTATATATTTTTAATATCTTGAAAAATGACTTGACAATTTGAATGTTTTTTAAAAATTTTATCTGCTTGTATAAATAATTTTAGTTTCATCTGATGTAAGCTATGATTCATCAGTTATGAAGTGAAAGTTTTTGAGTCATGATAGATGTGGAAAAGAAGGAAGCAGAGCACAAATTAAACTGACAGAATTTTATTAATATTTATAAAAAAAAGAATGACAAGAATAATGTGAACTGTCAGTCTTTGATAAGATTGTTTTGCAAACAAGCTTCTGACCACATAAAATTCAATACCTAATTTTTTAACTGAATTTTTAAAAAAGAAAAATCTTTCTAGGAGCTTTTATTTTAGTCTTAATTTCAAGATAATAAATTAAATATTTTCAGTAAGAAAGATACTTTCCTATATTTCAAAACTAATTTAAAGTGACTGTAAAGGGTGATTTTTTAATTGCCTTTCATCACATTGTAATTCTCTTTTATTAAAAAATCTTCCAACAATAAATTACACTTTTTTGATACTTTATTTGAGGAATATTAGTTGATTTAAAGTATGATTAATCTGATTTTGAGAGAGCTATTATTTACTTTAAGCTTAAAATATTGCAGAAATGCATTTTTTTTTAACCAGCAGTAGCTGTTTATTTAAGCTGTTAATGTATGGCTTGATGACAAATGGTTGTTTGTCTAATATTGTACTATGCAGATTTTAGCCATAAAACAAAATAATTGAATATAACATGAGTACTTTTTTATATATAACTTTTAAGTACTCGGTAATCTTAAAAATTTAGGAAAATATTTTCTGTGATGAAATGTTTTATTGAATTTTAGAAATTTGAGTTTTAAATTTACTGTATTTATTTCTTTTATTTTCTGATAATGTTGTGTATAGTCACTCGTATATACACATACAAAAATGTTCTTTTAAAAATATTGCTGTTTGAGATTTGTAATAAGCTTTTCAATTTATGATTAGTAAATAGAGCTTTTACTTCATATCATCGAAAAGAGTGGAATTAATACAGAATTTTAAAATTAAATCATTCTAATTAAAATCAAAACAATTTTTGTAAAAATTCATTGTTCATCAAAAGTTTTTTTTTCTTGATATATCCAATTTATAAAAGCAATTAAAATTTTTTCTAATAAAATAATGTCATAGTTTTATTTAATGTTTTATTTTATAATTCAAAACAGATTTTTGGTAAATGGTGTTTTTATTTGAGAAAAACAAATTAATGTTTTAAATTCCCCAAGGAGTCTTGCTTTTTAAATAATATAAATATGAAGAGGGTGGAATTTCTCAAAATTTAAAAAAATTATGTGGGGTATATTTTTACCAATATATATATATATATATATATATATATATATATATATATATATAAGTTAATTAAAATCTGACAATTATTTTAATTTTTAAAAAATTTGTTTTTAACTACAAAAAAAGATAATAAATTTCCCATATTAATCTTTGGCCCACATGCTGATGCAAGGAAAAATATTTTTTTAATTAAAATTTTCAGCATGCTAGAAAGGATTAAAAAACTTAATAAACAATAAAAAAATATTTTGGTCTTTCCTTTTAATAACAAACATTTTGATGATAAAACTTTTTTTTTTATCAAGTTTGGAGCCTTTTTTTTCTTTGCACATCTTAGTATATTCTATTTTAGTGGTACCTAATTTAGGAAAAAGACTTCAGGATTATGTTTGAGTTCATACAGCAGTCAATATAATAGGAATTGTGGGTTGACAGAAATCTGATGCTAGAAGGTCCTATCCAGCAGAATATAGACAAGTATTAAGGTAAGTCAACTTGATTAGCTGGAGAGGGATGGGATCCGCCAGGTCTACTTTGCCTAATACTATCTATCAATGTATGAATGAATACCTACACAGATGTGTGGAGAAAGCTGGTCTGGTCCTCAGTTGCAACATCTACCCTTTAGGTTCATGGGACTGATGCTAATGATGATAATTGTATTTATAATTTTTATTGTCGACAAAATCTCGGTCAGCTTGGTATCAATTAACAATTTATTCTATTTTATTTATTTTTAAATTTCTATTTTAAATGTCAATAATCTTTACTATAAGTGATAATTTTTAAAAGTAGAAAAACCTGTTTTTCAGTTTTCTTTTTCTCTTTTGGGCTCTATGCGTGATATAGCATATAAAATTGATTATCATCAAAACTTGAATTCACTCTGATATTTACACAGTTGTGATTTTATTTTATTTTATAGTAACATTACTCCTGTATGTGATGATAAAGTATGTCTTGAAACAAGGCCTCTGATCAGGAGATTTTGAAGCACATGAAACCACTTCTTAATTGCTGTTCCCAGGTTCACCCTGACTTGGGGGTCCAAATATTATGAAAGTATAAAAATACTTTTTTATAGTAGAAATACCAGCAAAAAAACATAATAATTACACCAATAGATAATTTTGTGAAAGAAATTATTAATGGTCCCAACCCAAAAAATTAAATTTCAGCATTAAATAACAGATAAGTTGATATACTGCAAAACAAACAAATGAATGTTGTGTTAATGTTAGAATTTTGGGACACTGTTGTGGTCATCAAACTGTTGTTACTAGATTAGAGGTCATGTGTTGAACAAAAACTAAGTTGTGGAAAGAGTGAAACAAAACCAGATAAAAATATTTATCTTATTGGGGAACAGCTGTTTTTAGAGAAAATTTTAAGAAATTTTCTTTAGAGTCTCTGTAAATAATGAAGAAAAAGTTGAACATATTCCGCTGGTGAATCAGCAAGTGCATGAGATGTACTGCTTATGCCTTGTGTCTATTGCATGGAGGGATAAAATTTTGTGTCCTGTTGCAATGTCAGATTGAATTAAAAGAGAAGTAGCCTTTCAGGTTCACAGCATGCATGCTTCCTGTTTGTTTTTTTGTTTTTTATTACGCATTACCAAAAACTGGAATTAGTTATTTCCACTGATAGTTTTAATGCATGCGTGTCTGGCATTTAACATCTGTTATAGCGGTGATTGTAAATATTATTTAGTGGATGTACTTATTTGAGTAGATTTTTTTTTCTTAAGTGGTGAATTTAATATGTACTGATCAAGATATTGACAATCTTCTTAAAGAAAATGTGGCTTCCTACAGGAATTGAACCTGCATTTGTTTTATAATCTGGGAAACTACTTTCCATCAAAGAGAATAAAAGGACTTCAGAAGGAGCTGGAAACCCAATTAAAAACAAGAAAACCAGAGATAAACCCTAACCCTTCCCTTGTTTCTTGTTTAGTATTCGGTTTTCAGTTCCTTCTGAAGTCTTTTCATTCTCTTTCACTCCTAGTAGGTCCTTGTGTCTTAGTGGCATTCTTGCCTTGCTTGGGATGAACTGATTAAATAGGAAAGTACTTTTTGCTCTTACAGTAAAACAAAGTTCATTTATCCTATTTTAGACTTGAACATCTTTGTTGTGACCTTCAAAAACTTATGTTATTGTTGCAATATTTGATTCACTCTAATCATAGCATTTATAATGATATAGAAAATTTTAGAGTTAGGAGACTGTGGTAGACTGGTTGCCAGCCAAGGCTATAGAATCTAATCTGTCCTGCTATTCAACCCATGGCTGGAGAGAGAAGCAACGGATTCATACCTTTCTTAAGGGTATTTGCGTGTAAGTAAATGCAATGGATTCAACTGGAATTCAAACTTGGCACTCCGGTTTCTCATTCTTAGCTGATATCCACTGCAACACAACACGCATCCATATATAGACTTGAGCTATATATACATAATGCATACACATAATGTGTGTATGAGGGGGTGTTGAAAAGCTTTTAGCTCAATCCACTCCCCAAAATTTTACCAAATATATGAATTCTTTTTTTCCCTAAAAAACATTCCTCTTGGTTGAGCTAGGTACTTTTGCAGCACACTTCATTGCATATGCATTCACTGTACAGCATCTTGGCCATATGATTACAAAAAATCATTTGATAAAGCAAACAGTCTGTCTGAAGTTGTTATGCAAATTGTGTAAACCTCAATAAGTTTTTGCTTTGAGGAATTTTTATCAAATTTTAAATAATTAATTTAGGCATCAAAAAGTTTGAGTAAAATTTTTAAGTAGTTTCAACATGTTTTGCTAAAAATATTTGATTTATTATAAAAACTGTAGTCAAAAGTTATGCAAAACCTGAAAATCATTAGCAATTGATCAACACCTATAAAACAAATAACACACATATATGATAACTCTTTTAAGCATTTACGTCTTAATATATTGGCCTTCTTCTCAAAAACAGCTATTCATTGATTTTGTTATTTTTTTTACTTCAGAAAGTTCAATTTCTGATGTGACAGTTTTATTTGCTTCTCATAGGTCTGCTTTGCTGTCATCGTTTGTCATAATATAATATACACAATTGACCATAGATTTTCAATTGAATTCAGATCAAGACTTCATGGTGACCATTCCATTATCTCCTCTCCTGTAAACCTTTTATAATAAAGACATTCACTGGTAACTTTAGATACATTAGAAGGAGCATGTCTGTGAATAAATACAGGTTTATCAAGTATCATTTGGAGATTTGTCTATGAAAATGGCTTTAGAAAAGTCCATTTTTATGTATTTCTTGGCCCAATTTTGCCACTTTAGAATATTTGCTTTATTGAGGGAAGTTTGCCGAGGCGATTTCTTGAGAGAACCCAATTTGCAACGTATTCTATACCTTTAGTCATTCTTGACTCCCTCAATTCTATTTTGTTCAAAGATCTGAGCATTGGTCAAAAGTGGTTGTTTCACTATAACTCACTTTAGTTTATATTCTAGGAAGGATTTAAGTTTATAGGAGACTATTCGGCCTTGCTCAGTGGTGCTCTTTGTGGTAGTTAGTTTAAAGCATGTTGGATCTAATAATAGTTTCTCCTTCAAAGGGGAATGCAGGTTCAAATTCTGCTGGAAAGCACATATTTATTTTTAATGATTTCTTGAATATTCAGGCTGGTAGGTAAAGATAAATTTATTTTGTTTAATAAATAAATAATGTCTGTTCATTTATGGGTATCCATATTTGATTTTTATTAATGCTTCATCAGAAATGTTTTGGTACACTTCTATAACTCATTCCCCAAAAAACTGATGAAGTTTAAACAAGGCAAAATATGCTAAATCTGTTTCTTATTTATTCTTTATTTTATCAGATTTAATCCAATTAATACAGATTCCAATTCTCATATACATATATATTAGAGCCATTGGTGTCAGTTGAATTTTAAAATCAGCCCAATCCAAAATTTTCTATGTCATTATAAATGCAATGATTAGAGTGAATCAAATATAACAACAATAACAGATATAAACTTTTGAAAGTCAAAACAAAATTTTTTTTTTTTTTTACTAGTTTTTATACTGCATTATGCTGTAATTGCTTTTGCAATGATCAAACTGTCATTAAGTTGAAATTATAATCAGTTGTCTTATGGTGAACCACTAGTGAATTTAAAGTGTTATTATGCAGCATATATGAGTTGGATGCTCATATACTTTGAGGTTTTTGGATGTTTCACCAATATGCATCACTGGGCATTTTGTACAATTTTTTCTATACTTGTTTATTCTTGTCTCTGTCCTGTTGTTGCTATCTCATTTGGTGCTAACTTTTTTTTTTTTTTTTTTTAATCATATCACCCCAAGCAAGGCGGTAACACCACTGATGTGCAGGGGGCTACATAGGAGTGAAAAGATTGGAAAAGAGAAAACCGGAAACCGCATCCTAAACAGGAAACAAGGGATGAGCCTCTTCACCTGTTCAATAGATGTGGGTGGAGTGTGAACCAGGCAATAGTTTAGTCTATTTACTCCAATTGAAAAAAAAAAAAAAGTATATCTTTTATTATTTTAGCTGTGGTGTTGATGAATTTTAAGTTAAGGTTGGATAAGTTATTTTTTGTGGTGACTGTTATGGAATTGGTAGGTAGGATTATGTTCCTACTATTGTTATGGTTGCTAGGATTATTATTTGTGAAATTTTTTTCTTTGGATTTAGTAGACTGTGTTTGACATTGTGCTGGGTATTGGAGGAGTTTGAAAGTGTTTTTTAATACATTTTTCTTCTTCAGGCAGGATTGGGGCTATAGATTCTAAGGGTTCATGAAATATAATTTCACACCTTTTTAATGTGATTACAAAAAGGTTTAAACAGTAGAAAGCTTTACGTATAGTCTAAATAATGAGATAAAGCTGGAAATTTTCTTTACCATTTGGTATAGCTGCCTCAATAAAAGTGCATATCACATTGTAAAGAATTTTTTTCAGAGATTGCACTGAGGTCACTTCACTAAACTTACAGCTTAATGTGAGCAGTTGTAAGGATTCCATTGAAAACTAGAGGTCATCAGTCGGGAATGTGTGAAGACTTTTTAAGATGAACCACATTTGTCACTGATTGCTCAAACAAACACCAATAGGTATCTATGTACTTAAAGAGAGATGTCAACAATCAGACTCAACTTGCCTTGAATCTGATTGTACTGTTTTTTAAGTTATTATACTAATAATGTAGTGGATAATAAAACCTGGTGTCATATGACTGCTACCTCAACTACCTAGCATTGATGACATTCAAACTTTATGACGCCTGGATTTGAACTTTATGTGTTTGATAACGTTCATGTGTTTCTACTGTGGAAAAGAATGTTTATTCTTGAAGAATAAGTTTGGCAGCATACATATCTATGATTAAACTCACAAGCAGAAATGTATGTAAATGTTTGTATGGGTGCATTTTTTTATGTGTGTGTGTGTCTCTCTCTCACACACACACACACACACACACACACACACACACATTATACTGGTTAGATGTGTCTTGTATATAAACAAGAAAGGTTAACTAAACTAACTTGACAATACTTATACTATTTACATTTGGACTAATGTCCTCATCTTTTTAGTTATTAAATTTTAGCTGTTATGCCCTCTGGCTTTGTTTAGGTCTGTTGATTTGGGTAACCATCCAGAAATTTTTAATAGAGCCCTTTATTTAATCTTATGAGGAAGATTGTTTCATTTCTGTTGTTCCTATCTAGGGATATCTAGGTTGTCATTTTAATACCACTCAATTGTAACACAGGCTTACAGCCATATAGTGTTGAAACATTGGTTCCTATACAATCATTAAAGTTAAGCAACGTCAAGCCTGGCCAGTACCTAGATGGATGACACTTTGGAACCCCAGGTGTTGTAAGCTTGGATGTGCAGGTGGTGGAATGAATACTGGCTTGGAAATATTAATTAGAGAGCCAAGTTCCAATTTCAGTTTGTTATATTCACTTATGCATAAATGCCATTGGGAAAGTATGAATCCACCTCTTATTTCCCCATCTATGCATTAATTATTAAGCTTGTATCACTAAACTATTATTATTTTCATCCAACAAATTCTTAAAAGCTAGAAATACTTTCTGGTTTCAAATAGTATGCAAAATTAACACACAAGCAAACATGGCCGATAACTGGGAATTCCATTCCTTGTGATTGTAGCAAAGTATACAGTCAATTCCTAAAAGTAAGTCTAAGGGAACATCAGAAAGTCATAATTACAGATGAGACAATGAAATTAGACATAGCAGATCTTGTATGGGAGAAAGAGTGTGTTCACCAACCTTTGTGGAGAGAAGTAAAAATACTCAATAGAAGAATACTGGAGTAGCAGGTATCAGAAGGAATCGATACATGTGTAATCTATGACAGTCTCTTCAGTAAGCTTAGCAAAAATCAGCAAATAATAATATTTGAGCATAGTAAAAAAGACTGCAGTGGTAAAAGGAAGGCAACATAAACGAAAGAAAAGATGGTGGGGAGAGTTAAGCTTGACAGCAAGGCTATAACAGCAGCAGAGAAGACAATAGCATTAGTTTAAAGCTTCAAAATATCTCCCTTCAGAGAGTTAAAATATTGGCTAGTGGATTTAGTGGCATAGTATAATGCAACTTCAGTTAAACTAGTAAGAACTGAGCAATACTAGAACAGTTAAGCTGAAATATGCCTAGACATGGACAATTGAATGAGAACAAAATTTTCCCCCATATATTAAATCAGCTACTTCCACTGTTTTGCTCAAGCAGAGCATAACATGATGAAAATGGCTCTGGACTTGATGAAAATAAAGTTTTATCATCAAAATGTTTGTTATTATTAAGAGGAAAGACCAAAGTATTTATTCTTCAATTAAATTTTCTAATCCTTTCTAGCATGTTAATATTATTGGTTAAAAAAATTTTTTTTTTTTTTTTTTTTTAATCATTTCACCTCGAGCAAAGCAGAAATGCCACTAATGAGCAGGGGGTGGCTACATAACTGTAAAAAGATTAATTAGAAAAGAGTGAGGAGTACAAACTAGTTAGAAAGGAGCAATAGAAAGCTGAGAATGCAGGTGCGATGACAAATACATAGGTGGAGAGAAAGGGAAGGTTATACAGGGGTGGGGAGAGAGCTTGAGTCCAGTGGTTAGTTGATGAGTATTGACTTTGCATTTCAATTTCTGGAGGTTGTAGCCGTCAGGAAAGCAAGAATACGGGAGCGAGTTCCACAGGCGGGAAGTGCGAGAGAAGAAGCTGCAGGAGTAGAATTGTCGTCTGCATTTGGCTAACCTGACTGTGAATGGGTGGGACCCAGTTGCCAGTCTGGTTGCACGAGTAAACACCTGTTGAGGAGGCACCAATGACTTAACTTCGTCCAAGCAGAAGCCATGAAAGTATTTATAAAACAGACAAAGGGAGGCCACATTTTGACGGTGGGGAAGTGGCTGCAGTCGAGCCGCCAGATCAGTACCTATCACATTACAGACTCTCCTTTGGAGCCTGTCAAGAACACTGAGGAGAACGGCAGGGGCACCTGACCATAAATGGCAGCAGTACTCCATGCATGGACAGATGGTTGACTTGTATATATGCAGGATGGATTCAGGCGGAGAAAACATCCTGAATCGACTTTTTCTTGCATCAGTGGTGAGCCAAAGATTACTATGGGAAAATTTGTTGTCTTTTTTTTGCAGTAAAAACATTGTTTTGAAAATTCTTGCATAAATTGTCAGATTTTAATGAAATCTTCAGGACTTATTTACAGATGAAAGATTATTTTTTTAATATATTTTTTGGAAAATCTTGGTAATGTTCATACTTGTTAAAAGCAGGGCTCCTTAGAGAATGTAAATCAGTAAATTCTCTTTTCAAACAGTTACTCATTTACTGAAAGTTTGCTCAAAATTGTAAAATAAAAAATGCAATAAAAGTATGGTTTTTAATTAGAAAAGCTTTTAATTGCTTTTATAAATAAGATATGTTAAGGACATAATAATTAATTTTTACAAGAATTGTTTTCATTATTTTCAAATTTTAATTGTAATTTATAAAGTTTTAAATCTTAAAATTCTGTATTAATTTCAACCTTTTTAGATATTATTAAGTGAAAACCATATTTACTAGTCCTAAGCTTAATGTAAATCATCAAACAGCAATATTTTGAAAAGAAGTTTGAATTTTTTTTTTGTGTTTATAAATTTACCAATTTTTGTAAGTATGGGTGACCATACACAACATTATCAGAAAATAAGTGATCTCTATAGTAAATTTAAAGTCAACATTTCCAAAATTTAATTAATTTAACAGGTCACTCACTGGTTCAGCTAATGACTAACAAGACGGAATTGATTCACAAATGAACACAATAGAAAACAAGCAACAAAGGCAATGATGTAGAGGATTAAATAAATATTTTATTTTGTGTATGTACAGATAGTAAAAAGAAAAATATATCTTAGGTAATTCAGAATAAAAAATAAAGAAATAGTTCTAGCAATGGGAAGAAGATAAGGATTCCGATATGAGACAAAAAGGAGGATTCTCCTATCAGAAAGGTGAACAATACTTGACAAGCAATACAGAATCAACTGACATGCATTTCAAATGAGAATCAAGTCAAAATATGGACTTATCTCAGGTTCACAAAAGTTTCTCTTACTCTTTCTATTCAGTGTTTTTGTGTGTATCTCATTTCTTTGATGTCTCCTTCTTTTTTATTTATTCATTTTTTTTGTTTTCTTTTCCTCGCCGGATGGAAAGTTTTATTGGGGAAACAGATTTCTTCAGTTCTCTTTCATTCTTTGTCTTTTTCTCTTTTTTTTTTTTCTCTTTGTTGTGTAGAAAGTTGTATTGGTGAAAATAGATAACATTTTAATTTTCTTTTCTTTCTTCTTTTGTTTTCATCTTGCCTAGGGGTTGAGTTGAAACTTATTCCTTCTTGGTTTTTAAGATGATGTTTTCTTTATCTCACTGATTATCACTGTCAGTGTATTAAAGTTGATTCTTTTGAATCAAATTCTTAATTCTGAAATCTCGTTAGATTTCTGTGAGATTTATGCCTATAAATCCATAGCAAAACCATTGTGATTATAACTGTCTTCAGTTTGAATTTTGAACTAAGACTAATTATGCACATCAAAATTTTTTGTGCCAAGGTTTTGGCACATGACTCCTTACTTCCAAATATGGGTTTCTTTTCATACGAGCAAAAGCAAGTCTCTGAACTTGATTTTGAGGTTGCCTGGGTGTCTAGAAGTCATCTGGTCAGATCACCATGCTATCACATGATCCAGGAGTGGGAGTATACACAATTTATAAGATACACAATCTACTTACATTCATGCTTATCTTATTGACATTGGTTTCCATACTTTTTGAACATACTGAGTCTTTATTTCGAGTACTTCTAAAATCTGGGATTTATTTTTAATAAAGTTAGGTGGGGGTTTGTAAAACTTCCCTACTAAAAAATGGAAAAGGCTGTGCATACATTTATTGCATTTTTCTAAATTTTAAAAGATGCTTTCTGCTTTTTTTTTTTCAATCTTACAGACAGGAAAGAGCATCTGTGCACATATTATCTATCCCATGTATATGACGTATGATTAAGTCATATTCTTGGATTGCTAAGCTCTAACATAATAGCCTTCTATTTTTATTTTTCATTTTCCTTAGGAAAGTAAGAAGGTTATGATCTGTGTAAACTAGAATAGGTTGCTGAGATGCAGAGATATAAACTTCAAAATATTGTAAGCTCAATATGAAAGCTAATGTTTCTTTTTCTACATTTGAGTAGTTTTTCTGATGTGTATTGAATTTTTCATAAAAATAGCTGACAGGGTGTTCAATATTATTTTGATCCACCTGCAATAGGACTACGCCAATTCTGTGGTTGCTGGCATCTACAGCTAAGCTAAACGAACTAGTAAAGTCAGGAGCTTTTAGAATAGGATAAGAACATAGTAAAGCTTTGATTTGGTTGGAAGCTTGTTGATTGTTTGTTGGGGCGCTCTCCACCTTTCCATGGAAATGGACTATTCGAATCACTATATAAAATAGTAGTGATTATACCTCGAGGAAGGAAGTCGAGTGAGTGAGTCAGTCGGGTATTTCCGGTATTGCGCTGGAAATGTTCTACTAGTCAATCTATCACGTCTCTACAACGATACTGTATACTAATTACCTTGTTCTGTATTCTACTAATCCTCACCTCTTGTAAATACTTCTCTTTCCTGTCAATGCGCCTACTTTTATACTATTACGTTGTTTTGTATTATTTCACATAATTCTGTTACCCGACATAACACTGTTCAAAGACCATTTGAAATTATATCCCTTCTTAAGAAGGTTAGTAAAAGAGGCGAACATGTCTGAAAAGTTTTGACAAAGTCTTCTGTAATATTCAGCCATACCCAAAAATCTTAAGGTTTTTACATTTGTTGGGGCTAGGTATTTGACAATAGTTTGGACGAGCATCTACTGGGGTTATTTGACCATATCCTATTCAGTCAAGTGCCATACGTGATACACGCTTGGGCGATCATGTCTCGAAAGAGACATGACTGACTGGACAGAAAATTATCCCGCAGTAGTTTGCCATTGCTTTCTGCAGTAGACTGGTTGCCGACCAAGGCTATAGAACCCAATCTGTCCTGCTATTTAACCCATAACTGGAAGGAAGAGATGGATTAATACCTTTCCCAAGGGTATTTGCGCGTAAGTGAATACGATGGATTCAACTGGAATTCGAACTTGGCTCGCCGGTTTCTCGTTCCAAGCCGATATCCACTGTACCCTAATGCACATCCCAACGCATATCCTATTACATGTCTTAAATAAGTGACTTTGGCTTGGCACATTTTCCTTTTGGACAGATTTTTGGTGAGGTTAGCTTTTCTCAGTTGGGTGAATACTTCTTGAAGTGTTCTTAAATGCTTTTTCCAGGAATTATTGTACACAACAATGTTGTCTATATGTCTATTTTGGAATACAATTTGATTTGCTTAAGAAATTGTAGGATATTATATGGTTTAATGTGATGAAAGAGTTCTTTCATGTTGGTTGACATTGTTTAGCAACATATCAACCTCTATGGTTTAATGCCGAAATCTAAATGTTTAGAACACAATTTTATGGCTTCAACTACAGATAAAATGTATTGTTAGTAATAAATATGCATTGTTGGTAATTCTGCTATATGCAAAGTTGGTAATTTTTATATATAAAATTCCTTGCTTGTATTTTTAATATAAAAATGTATTTTTATATTTTTACTACTTTAAAAACAAGGAATTTTTTAAGTCTCAAGAGCCCTTTCATCCAAGATCTCATCAGGAGAAAATCGTTGGAATTATAAATTGAATGAAAAAAAAGTGACGAAAATGAAGAGCAAAAAAAAGTGAGGAAACATTAAAATAAATATACATATAAATATATATTTATAACAAGGAGAGGAGAAATTACGTGTAAATAATTACTTTCTCCTCCCCTCATTATAAATATATATTTATATGTATATTTATTTTAGCGTTTCCCCCTTTGGTTTTTACTCTTCATTTTCATTGCTTTTCTTTAGTTTGATTTATAATTCCAACAATTTTCTCCTGATGAGATGTTGGATGAAAGGGCTCTTGAGACTGTTAATAAATTCTTTGTTTTTAAAGTAGTATACAAATTTTGTACCTCCAAACATTTGTTTTTATACTTTTATAATGTTTTTTGTTTAGGGGTTTACTATTTGGCAATAGCTGAGACCCTGTTGTTGTTCCAAGATCAGTGTGGACCTGGGAACAACAGCAATTAAGAAGTAATTCCACACTTCTCAAAACCTCTAATCTCTTACAGATTGATGTAGTTTATCATCATACTCAGGATTCAAAGAATTTTGAAAGTAAAAACAGAGGAGAAAGGCATGAATCTTGTTTTCCCTGCATTCTGTTTCATCATTCGAATTATGAAGTTGTTTTCAATTTATTCCTGTTTTCTTAACAAAATCTCATGTCTCTGGTTTATGACAATGAATGATAGAATACTTTAGCAAATCACTATTTCATAAGTACTCTTGTGAACCTTCCCCTATATCCTTTGTGTCAACACCCAAATCTTCATGGCCAATTGATAGTCAATCACTACGTTCCAAACTCGACCTGTCCCAGATTGAGTTTGATTGATTACAAAGCCAGTTTGGGTTGAAAGTTACCAAAGTTTGCTGCTTTGATGATTCAGACAGAGCTGGGAGCCACAATAAGCAAAAGAAATCTTTCTGAAATTAAGGTTTATATATATATATATATATATATATATATATATATATACTTCTTAGAAGTAGTACAAACTAATGGGTTGGCTGTCCACTGTTTGTAGCAATTTACTTTATTAAGAGTGCTCGATACTTAGTAGAAATAGTGTTATACTCTGAGGCTGTATTAACAAATTGTTCTGTAGTCAGCCATAACAGGGATTTGGTCATTTTAAGTGAAGTAAATTTGTTGTTTAAAGATGTAAGTTTAGAATAGAACAATGGAGATTCCCTAAAGACTAAATAGCGTTGATGGAAAGCAGTTATTAGTTCCAATAGTATATGGAGGAGAAAATGACAATAAAGGGTTAATTGCAAAAAGGCGATGTTATATAATTTGTATCATTTAGTGCTTAACAGGTGAAATAGTGAAAACTTTAATTAACATTGATACTGAATATATGAACTCTTTAGTGTTGAAAGTGTCCAAACACACCTGCAAATCTCACAATTTTTATAGTCCAGGTGCACTTAAATGTGCCTGCAATCTAATCAGGCAACACTGTATTTCAATGCACAGCACTGACATTCATGTAATGATCTGTAAGAGTGAATGGAAATCATGGCAGGTGCAAGGATTTTGTGCCCACCCACTTTTATTATATGTCCTTCCCCAGTCTATTGCATCTCAGTTTTCATAAGGTAGTATGAAATATAAATTTTAATGTAACCAGATTTTGTACAATAATGAATCATATATAATATAGGTGAACAATTGAAACCTAATATAATGTATCCAAATACAAATTAGAGACATATTACAACAGATCATTCCATCTTAAATAAATCAATTTTGTGACAATTTTTAACATCAATTTGAGAGTTTTCTTGTTAAAAGCTGAACAATTTTAATGTATTCAATATTATGGATAAAACATGTTGAATTTTATTTAATGTTTTTTTTTTTTTGAGAGTTAGCGTGAGCAATGCAAGTTAACAGATTTTATGACCACCCCCACTTCATGACGTAAATATTCGTAAAACATTTTCATCATTTATTTAATAGTCAGTATATAAATGTAGGTAAAAAAAAAGCAGATGTTGATAAGATAGCATGGGTCAGAGGGCCTCTGATCAGGTTCCCCGCCACTTCCACATTTGGTGGATTCCAGGATTAGTATCTGTTGGAAAGATGTAGATTTCCAAAACCATATCCCCAAATCAGTGGTATCAAGGAGGTTAAATTTGCTATCATTTGAAAGAGAAATTAGTATATTTATGAAATCAATTTGTAATAATTGATTTTTCAATGGTTTTTGAGTATTTATTTATTTAATTGTGCATAATATCACATGTTCAGATTTTTTAACAATTCTGTCAGGTCATCAGGGATTTAACACCTGAAATGTCTTAAGGGTCATCAGGATTAAACTTCTTTGTGCAAGAAATATCAAATAGAATTAAAACATGAACATTTTTGCTGGTGTATAACTGTTTTTACTTTTTAAGAACTGTTTTGACAAAAAAATAAAAACAATTTAAAGCCATGCTGAACTTGGGGGGAAAATGACTTCCCTCTCAGATAACTGTGAGCCAATCAGACAGACAGACAGACAATGTCTGTTATCAAATGTGAACCTAAATATTCATCTTCTCTTTACTATTAATACAATTTTCAAGGTTAATTAAACATTTTAGATCACATTTATTGATCTTTTTAAGAGGGATTATCGAATTTCTTTCTTACTCTAAAAGTGTCACCTTGGTCTTAGATGTAAAATTGATATATCTGGTAGATTAATGTTGGCCAAAATGCTATAGATAACCAATCCTTTTACTGAGCCTAACTCTAATACTGTAATATTAAATATAAATAGGACAAGGGTGTCTTTTACGACATTAAATTGAAATGCCAGTTCTTGTACGATCACCAAAGTTAAACAGCGTTGATCCTGGTCAGTACCCTGATGGGTGACTGTTTGGGGATACCAGGTGCTATGAGCTTGGATGTTCAGGTGATGTAATGAATAATGGCTCAGAACTGTTAATTGAAGAGCCAAGTTTGAAATCCCATTGGGTTTGTTATATTCACTTATGCACAAATACCAGGGGGAAAGATATGAATCTACTACTTCCCACCAACTATGGGTTAATTAGTAAGACTTTTATAACTAAACCATTATCATCAAATAAAAAAATAAGAAACTTGTACCTAGATAGGTGACTGCTTGGAAATGTCAGGTGCTGTATGTTTGGATGTGCAGGTGGTATAGTGGATAACAGCTCAGAATTGTAAATTGGTGAGCTGAGTTCCAGTTCCAGTCATGTTAATTATATTCAGTTACATGCAAATAACCTTTTGACTGTCTATAGATTTTAAATGACCCATTACCTCTTCTACGTACGAATACATGTTGACAGTCATCAACAAATACTCAAGATTTCCATTTACTTTCCCAGTGAAAAATGACACCTGCAACTGTCAAAAAGTTTCTCAGTAATTTTTTTTTCAATTTTTGGGATGCCATATGTGCATTCAGACAGAGGTACATCAATTATTTCAAGGGAGATGAAAGATTTCTTCTCAAGAGATACAGGCAATAGTAACATAACACCTTGCAATATTACAGTCAATGGCCAGGTCAAAAGATACAATGGTATCGTGTGACAGTATTGTTAGCTTTGAAGTTACCTATAGAATCAGGAGAAAAAGTGTTCTTCTTCCAGAAGCTTAAGACAATATGACAACAGTGCACTACCACATATAAGTGTGTATATGTTGATGGAGAAGTTTAAAGTGGCCGGCTAAGCGTGATGCATAAAGAAGGAGCAGGATGCATGTCAGCCTCCACCACTGATGAGAAGATTCAGCAAACTCAAGAGATGGTTATGGCAAATCATTTTTTGGTAACATGCGTATACTGCAGTCAGCCAATATAAATCATTGTGTATGCAAGAAAGTGCAATTAGAGATTAAATTTAAAAACAAAAATACCAAGATCAAAACAAATTTCTGAAGCTTTAATTAAATTGCGTAGTTAAAGCCTATAATAATCAAAATTACAAAAAACTGTCAAAACAGTTTGGAGTAAATGCCTCCACTGCACAAATTATTTATAAATAAAAGGTCTTTGTGATAATGGCTTTGCAATCAAGAAGTGGCTGTCTATGAAAAATAACTGCAGGAGTAAAAAAATATCTAGTTAGGCAAGCCCAGGTGAATCCTGCTGTGACCTCTTTGGTTCTGGCCAATGTCGGATCAATGTGTATATGTCTAGAGTGCAATGAAATCTGAACAGTACTGGTCTTCATGGCAGAATGCTTAGAAAAGAAACCCACATCCTACAAAAAAGCACAAACAAGCTTGGCTCAACTATGTCAAAATGCATAGTAATAAGTTCTGGCAAAAGGTTTTATGGTCAGATGAGACCAAACTAGAAGTTTTTGGAAGATATCAAACAGTTTTGAACAAAAGTGTTTAAGTGGGTGCTGGATCTTCCAACAGGACAAAGATCTAAAGCATCAAAGCAAATTCACAAAAGAATAGCTTTGAAAAAAGGTTTTGAAATGGCTTAATCAAAGTCCTGATCAAGGGAGATGAAAGATTTCTTCTCAAGAGATACAGGCAATAGTAACATAACACCTTGCAATATTACAGTCAATGGCCAGGTCAAAAGATACAATGGTATCGTGTGACAGTATTGTTAGCTTTGAAGTTACCTATAGAATCAGGAGAAAAAGTGTTCTTCTTCCAGAAGCTTAGCACAATATGACAACAGTGCACTACCACATATAAGTGTGTATATCAAAAAATCAAAAATCTGTGGTTCAATTTAAAGAAGGCAGTACATACAAGAATGCTAGATAACATCAAGCAACTGTGGAAGTTTTGCCAAGAAGAATGGTCAAAGATTTGATGTTTACTACTATCAGAAACTTCTTAAACATTATAGAAAAAAAAATGTCGTAAGAGCAAAAAGCATGACCAAATATTAAATGTAAGGGTGCACTTACTTAAGCACATCTTAATTTTTAATGTTTAATTAATATTTTTATTCCCGCACGATAACATTTTTGGAAGTAGTTGTAAATTGTTTAATAAATGTTTTTTTTTTAACGCATATATAGTTTAATTAAAATTTGTTGATTTATCTGGAAAAAAAAACATTTTTTAAAATATTATCATGGGGATTCAATTACTTTTGTGCAGTACTATAATCTCTTGCAAGAAATGTAATAAAATTTACATTGGTGAAAGACAATAAGCTATAAAAATAGGGATTATGTTAAATTCTTTATTCTGATATACACTATATCAACCATCTTTTGATTATAAAAAATGCCAAAATGATTAAATTTATTCATCATAAACCATCTAGAAGAATTATTGCATCGGATTTGATATCACAATTTAGTTCCATTAATCAAAAAGTAGTTTTTTATAACCTCACCATTTCTAGGTAAGATAAGACTTAAAGAAAATAACATTAAAATAGATAATAGTTAAACATTTTGACAAAAAATTTAATTATAATTTTTAATTAAATTCTATACTTTCCTTATCACTTAAATAACATATATCATAAATTATATTTTTTAATTATAAGTATTCACTATTTTCTTTGGATATATACATGCTTTATTTATTTCAATATAACTTTAATTTTATTTTCCTTTACAATTTATTTTAACATATTCTTTATCTACAAATCTCATTGATTTTCTCCTGTATATTTATTTTAAAATTTGATAAAATTAGAATTTTTATAATTAGTCAAAGCATTTCTAAGTATCTAGATTGCCATGGTAATAATATTTCTCTTTATATTTTTTCAGTTTTGTTTATTTGTTTTCTATGACTTATCAACCCTTTGAAGGTTATTTCAAGCCAGAAAATATTTTTAGATAGTAAGAATAGTTTTTTTCATTTGATGATAATGTTTTAGTGATAAAAGTCTTACTAATTAACCCATAGTTGGTAGATTCATACCTTTCCCCCTGGTATTTGTGCATAAGTGAATATAACAAACCCAACAGGATTTCAAACTTGGCACTTCAATTAACAATTCTGAGCTATTATTCATTACACCACCTGCACATCCAAGCTCATAGCACCTGGTATCCCCAAACAGTCACCCATCTGGGTAGGTACTGATCAGGTTCAACATTGTTTAAATTTGATGATTGTACAGGAACCGGTATTTCAATGTGATGTGTTCAGAAAGCTTCAAGTTGTTTTGACAATGATCGTACAGAGTAAAAATATTTTAAACATTCAATTGTTACACAAGTATAAACTTATGCTGGCAGCTTGCAATATATAAAGCACTCTATTCTGCATTATCTATCAAAAAAAGGTCATAATTGTTTGCTAGGTACATTTAATTTTTGTTAGGTTATTGATGTCTTCAATAAAGAAATTTTGTTTAGTGAACAAAATTCAGTTCATTGATAGGTTTTTTTGTCATTTAAGTTTTGTCTCCTTCAGCTAAAGATAAAGAAATCAGTCATCACAACTATTCATACAGATTGTTTCAAATCTGTATGAATAGTTGTGATGACTGATTTCTTTATCTTTTTCTTTTCTTTGTGCAACACAATACAAACTAGATTCCTTAAAATATCAGCAGTTTTATGTATATCCATGAAGCAATGTAAATGTCATCTGACTGTGTTTAACATAATTTTCATGTTATTCAAAAGGTGATAATATTCACTGAGAGGCAAGCAATTTTTTGTGTGTGGCTTATCTTATTTGTCAACATGACATTTTTCTCCATTTTTTTTCTGAATCTATTGTCTAACTTCTATTGTATTATGCATACACATTTTTAGCGTAAGTTGTGGAAAAGGAAACTGGTTAATAAAGTTCAAATTCTAGCTTAGTATATTGCAATCACTTTCGCACATACTCCTGAGGAGTGGGGAAACATGAATCTCTTCACTCTTAAAGTATAACAGAGTAAGCTGAGTTGTTTTTTATTTTTTTTTAATCATCTCACCCCGAGCAAGGCATTCCACTGCCACTATTGCACATGGGGCTACATAGGGGAAGGTAAAGAGAAGGAGTGGTTAGACATAGGGAATGTCAGGAGGAAGGTGACAGATGAATAAGGATAGCGAGGATGAGGGTTGGGCAGATGGGAAGAGTGTTTGATAGAATGGGAGCAGGTTAGTGTGTTAGGAGGTGTCTATTGACCTTACATTTAAACTCCTGGAGATTGTAGCCGTCGGGGAAGCAATCATTTGGAAGAGAATTCCACAGTTGGGAAGTGCGAGGAAAGAAACTGTTGGAGTAGAAGTTACGGATGCATTTTATCGGTTTTCACTGTAAAAGGGTGGGATCTTGTCTAGTTTATTTTATTATTTTAATATACATGCTTTATTTATTTCAATATAACTTTCATTTTATTTTCCTTTACAATTTATTTTAACATATTTCTTATCTACAAATCTCATTGATTTTCTCTTGTATATTTATTTTAAAATTTGATTAAATTAGAATTTTTCTAATTAGTCACAGCATTTCTAAGTAGCCAGTCTAGGAGAAGGGAAATTCTGAATTTAAAATTGTGGAGAAAACCATGGCAAACCACTCTAGCATCTTTTCCTCAGAAGTCATGGAGATTGATTGATAAAAGAAAAATAAATAATGAAAGAAGGAAACTATGGAGAGTCATAATCTACATCCTTAAATTATATAGCATTAATAAGTGTCAATTTTTTCTTTTTTAAAATTAAAATTCTTTCTTAGTTATCTGTGCTCATTTCTTGGAGTATTCATCCATTCAGTCATTTCTTGAAAAACTATTGCTATTTTGTCCCTTCCAGCAGACACAGATGGTTCCACTTGGTGGGTGAGTATATAAGACTGCAGAATATGGGAAGCCAAAGAAGTAACGTAAAGAAAAGGCAAAGTAAATCAAGCCGATTGATATGAGAACGAGAACACATTCTACTTTATATGGTTTGATTTTAGGAATGTTTGGCAATGATCATAGTTGTTTATGGCCAGAATATCCTTTAGGTTAGTATGTATAAGTTTTTGATTTTAGTTTAGAATGTTAGAAATTTTTATAAAGCAGCTATTTTAGTTTTCTAGATGTTACAGCTTCTAAATATTTTCATGCATATTTAAATGTGTTTACATGTGTGCATTCATTTGCTTTAATGTGTTTGTTTTTAGAGCTATTTACCTGTTCTTGATTTGATACTCTTGCTTATGTGGTTGGCACCTTGTCTGTTTAAATTTTACAGGTAATAGGATATTTGATAAGGGTCTCTGAACTTATTTATACATTTGGGTTATAGTCATATGCAAATCCTTTCTAACATAAATGTGTGTAATTGAGAATTGTATTTGTTCTAAGTATACTTCGTATTAAGTATTATCTTGATTCAAGTTTGTAACTTATGAGCCTCACCCCTCATTTATTTTTTTTTTTGCTTAATCATTCCATTGCATGTCAGTGGGCCTGCGGATGGCACCACCTATGCTTCTTGTATTTTTATCATAATGTGTTAAAGGCAAGAGGATTAAAGGAAAAACAATGCAAACCTACCTAACGAGTTTGTGTAAATGGTTAGCACAATGGGGTTTAGAAGTAGCACAAAAACAAAATTTACTAAGGGCTACAAAAAGGACAGGAAATTGTGAAGAGCCATGATTGCCAACGACCTTGAACTTGGCACTATAGATTAATTTAGTTTGTGCATTGTTTAAATTTTCAGAATTTTTTTTTGTCAGCTTCTTTAGATATAAATGAAGTGGTGACCAAACTTTCACTTTTTGTACATCAATTCTTCTATGGACAATTTCAAAACACATTTGTTTGAATTTCTAGGATAATAGTTATCATCATTTACATGCTGACTATTGTCCTCATCTTTGTTATCACCTGATCAACTTCTTTCTGATTTTCTGGGATGAGTTATCATTGACTGTTGTCTTCATCTTTGCTTTTATCATAAAATTTTGACAATTACACTTCCTGGCCTTTTATCTAGTGCTTGTCTATTTGCAGAATTTTTAAAGGATTTTGAATTGAACCCTTTATTTAATCTACATAGATAAATTGTTCTCATTCCATTGACCCTTTCTCGGGATATCTAGTCTAGGTCTTATCTAATACTGCTCAATTATTGCCAACTTCATTTCTTCTGAGTTTAAGAACACATTGCTCAGCCCAGTGATTGAACTGACAATTATTATGCTATCAAATTCCTGTATCAACACTTTGTAGGATCAACAAGCAACTGATGAGGGGAAACAGCTAAAAAGTGATAACAATAATAGCGAGGTCAATAGCACACATGTAAATAAGACTATACAAATACCAGATACCCATTAATGCTTGTAAAGGTATTTATGTAAATATAATTAGTATTTTCATATTTCTTTAAATTTTGATCAATTATGATTGTGACACAATGGGCCATGATTATTGTTGTAGAAAATGACTCAACATACTCCCTGCTCTCTCCTATTACTGTGAAAATGGACTGCTCCTACTTATAGCAAGTCACTCTATTAGAGGAGAATTTGAGAAGTAGTTGATTTATTTCAGTATTTTTGTTCTTTTCTTCTTTTTTATGTGCCGTGTCCTTTCAGGACGTGGGCGATTATGGACTTCCACTTTCTTCTTCCTCGTGTTGTTTTCCACACTTTCCCTTTGGTATCTCTCTCAAGTCCTGCTTTGCCATCCACTTGCTCAAGCATTGATTTCTCTTGCACTGATTTCTCCTGTCTCTCTTTCCTTCTATCTGTCCTGCGAGTATTAGATTTTCTAATCCCTCCTTCCTCATTACATGTCCCAGAAACTGCAGCTGTCTCTTCCTGATGCTAAGTATATTTCCTTTTGATTTGCATCATCACCAACACAATGTTGTTGCTAACATGCTTGGTCCATGGTATTCTTAGCATCTTTCTGTGGAACCACATTTCTGTTGCTTGACTCTCTCTTTCATCTTTGAAGAGATTGTCCAGCATTCACTGCTGTATAGAAGCACAGATATCACCTGTCTAGTACTCGTTTCTTTGTTTTCTATGAAATCTTCCTGTCTCTCAATACTCTGCTTAGCTTTTGAAAAGCCTCTTTCGCCATGCCAATGTGTCTTTGGATTTCAGTTTTGCACTTTCCGTCCTCTGTCAGAACACATCCCAAGGTATTTAAATTTCTTCACCTGTTTGATTTTAGTTTTTCTTCTCTCTTTCCCTTGCTACCTTCTGTAGAAAGTTCTGTATTTTCCTTTTCTTGTCAGCTATCAGCACTGTGTCATATAAACTTCTTTGTTTCATCTACCTAGTCTTCTGTTCCTTTTGATACTCTCTCTTTAATTATAGGTTTCCTAATTCTCAGCTATTTTGAACACAGACAGCATTTTAATAATCATCTAGTGGCTATGTTTGGGTTTTGGAAAATGTTTGTAGAGCAATGGTAATGATGGAATTAGCATTGCAGTTGAATTTTATAAAATTCTTAACTTTCTTTTTTTTAGTCAGGGAAAAACTTCTCAAGTTCAATATTATTTTAGTATTAATGAATTTGCTTCTAACTCTTTGTTTAAATTAATGTGGAAAGTCAGCATTTAATTTTTGTTGCAGTAACGAAAGAATGGGTGATCGGGAAGGCAGAACTGTAGGTGCTGCCATTACTACTGTAGGGTTAATCACTTTTTTGCCTGAGCAATCATAAATTCAGGATAAAAAAAGAATGCATCTGACTTTGGGTAAATGAATTTATAATTTATTTACATATGTACAAAACATAAACTGCTATCCAACGCTGCCGTGAAGGGAGAGAAAGAAAGAGAAAGAGTAGATAAGAGTGTTGGTTGTTGTCAGCTGATGACTGACCCTGAAGCTATATCTCTGCTTGACTCTGTCTCTCCTCTTTGTCTAATGTTTGATTCATGCTGTTTTTTTTTTATAACAGGACTAAAGTTTGCATAGACTTGTTACTTTTTCTTGGTTTTTCTTCTTTCACTAGTTATCTCTTCAGTCAGTAGGCAATTTCTTTTTTCTATTGGTCAATATATTTTTTAACATTGGCTCACTAAATGAGTAATGAAAAATAATTGTTTTGTTATGCTTCAAAGATATGCTTCACTTCCATATGCACAACCCAAATCTGTTATTCTACTTTGGTTGTTGCTTCTTCTGCCAGCTGTAGGCTGGACAGCAGAACAGACTGGGTTCTATAACCTTTGTTGGCAACAACTTTACAACAGAAAGAAATGGCAGTTTTACTGTGGGGAAATCTTCTGCCTAGTCATGAGTTGAAAGAGGCATGATTGCCCAAGTATGTATTACGTATGGCATTTAATTGACTGAATGCTCTTTGTGGTTTTGTTTTGTAACTATATAGAGCTTGATGAAGGATCATCTTTTTTAAAGTTTAAAGAAGAATCAGCAATAATAGCAGTCATGATCTGTCAGCTCGGCTTCATTTTCCCACCACCTTTAGGTTGGTTCTCTGTGCCTTTTCTATAAATATTATATGTAATTATTCAGATGAGCTCTTCACTATGATACCTAGACTTTATGAATTTTAGCACACTACTAAACTGGCATCAAGATCTCATTAATTTACAGCTGAGCTGTCTAGATGTAGCCATGTTTTATGCTGACAGTTTCTTTTTTTGCATTTCTTGCTTGTGGAAATCCCTTCGAACTCTATGCTTTCCAGCCAACTTTAATCTGCAAAAACTCTAAATGTAGTATCAATTGATATCTACTGTCTATGTAGCAATGACTAAAATGGATAGTACATTACTTTTTTTTCTTCCTGCTCATTAATGTTTCTGTTACAATTCTTCCTCACCCTGTAATCCCTTGTGTCTTAGTGACTTTACTGCCTTACATGGGGTGAAACTGATTAAAAAAAAAATGAAATGATTTCCAGAAATTAATAATATCAGAAGTTTTGGAGATTGAGGGAAGCTCATCTAATTTAATTTCTATGAATAACTTTGTTCTCTTGTCACTAAATTTCATTGGTATGTCACTTGACCTTTTGATGATTTTTTTTTTCACTAAGTGAAAATCAATTTATAATTGTGAATATGAAGAATGTTTTTTACTTCAGCCAAATCTTGAAAAGAGCTTTTATTTGACATGGTACTAACCTGATTGTTATTTTTTTTCTTTATCTATTTTGTAAAATTATAATTATCAGCACACTCATTCTTTTAAGTGTAAAAACTGGATCAAATTCTCATTCTTCTCAGTGAATAAATGAAATTTCAGTTTTATTTTAAATACTTTAATATAATTACTTAGCTTGGAAGCAGTTTGTTCTTTCCCTGTAGTTTCAGATTTCAACCATTGAGATGGCTGATGATATCAACTAAAACCATCAAATTAGCCGATTGTTATCACAAAAAGCATTAATTTTTGGCAAATATGGATCTTCATACCCTACAAAAAATTGAGTATCAAAAGGATCATTTTTCCCTGTGACACCACATTTATTTTAACTTAACTCTTTGGTTGTTGTTTTTTAAAAAATGATGATTAGAATTGTAATAAAACCTAAACATATGATGAAAGTTAATTCATACTTTTTATTTTTGTTTTTGAAAACTGACAAAAATATTAAATACTTTGTATTAGATTTTTTATTTACAAAAATAATTTGATATTTACAACATTGTAAAAAAAAACTAATGCAATTGTATTAAGACTAATGCAATATTTGATTCAATTCATAAAGAAATAAATATAAAAACAACTTTTTATTCATAAATTTTTAAAAATTTGTTAAGTTATTAAAATATGTCAGCCAACTATAAGGAAATCTTTATTATTTACCATTTGATATAGTTTGAATCACTTGGCAATTAGCCAATGTTTTGCCAACAGTTTTAATAAACAATAGTGTTTATTATTTTTGTTGTCAATTCTCAAGAATAAAGAAAATTTATAAATTCACTTTCATATGTTTGAGCTTTATTAAAATTCTAATCCTTTTTTAAATCAATAAATATTGCTGAAAAGTAGGAACTGCCAAAAATTTTCTTAAAAAAGTACATAACATCTTGAAAAAACTTGATAAAACAGTTTTATTGTCAAAATGTTTGCTATTATGAAGAGGAAAGACCAAAGTATTTCTTCATTATTTTAACTTTTTTAATCCTCCCTAGTATGTTCAAAATTGTAAGTAAAATATTGTTTCCTTTGTGTCAGCAAATGGGCTGAAGATTAGCATTAGGAACATTAGTGTGTTTTTTGGCATTAAAAACATATTGTTTTGGAAATTTTTGCAAATGGTTGTTGAGTTTTAATGAAATTTTTATGACATATTTATAAATTGAATTATTTAAAAATCTTTTAAATCTGTCATCCCCTACTTATTTAATTTTATGAAATTTCAAAAAATTAAAATTCTAGCCTCTTCATATTTATTTTAGTTAAAAGTAGGACTCCTTGGAGAATTTAAATCATCAATTTGTTTTTTGTCAAACAGAAATACCATTTACTGAAAATCTCCTGAATCATAAAATAAAAAAGATAATAAAACTATGGCTTATTTAATTAGCAAAGCTTTCATGTCAATACCTTAAATAAACAGCTACTGTAGGTTTAAAAATGAATTTCTGTGATATTTTAAACTTAAAAGTAAATATTTGTTTCAGATCAGATTAATTATACGTTAAATCTGCTAATATTCCTCTAATAAAGTTTCTGAAAGGTATATTTTATTTTTTGAAAAATTGTTTTTAATAAAGAGAATTACATTGCGATAAGAGTGAACTAAAGTACACTGATTGGCTATTTTAGAATCAATTTTTTGTTTTTGCTATCATCATCATCATTGTTTAATGTCCATGCTGATTCAAATAAATATAATTTCTGTTCAAAATACATCGGAATATTTTTCTTGCTGGAAATATCAAATTTAATCTATTAGTTTGAAATTAAAATTAGAATAAAAGCTTCAAGAAATCTTTTCATTTTTAAAGTTCATTATAAACCTTAGGTATTTTTTATTTTATTTTTTATCTTTATTTTATTTATTTTTATTTTTTTGAGGTCCCTACTGAATAGTGATAGTAGCTAAAATAAAACCAGTGTTATGGGGAAAAATACATTTTTTTGACACTCCATTCCCCCTCCCCGAGATAAGGAATGTACATATTTGCTCATTTTTCCCTCATTGTAAATAATAGTTTTCAGTCTCAAAAATCAACTCAGAATCCATCATTTAAAAACCAAACATGCTTTAAGATAAATAACTTTTCAACTTCCAAATCTCACATTTGCCAAGATTCTCTAAATTCTGGTTTCTTCAATCCTCTTCAGTCAGTTGAGTGCCATACGTGATACATGCTTGGGTGATCATGTCTCGAGAGAGACATGACTGATTGGGCAGAAGATTATCCCGCAGTAGGTTGCCATTGCTTTCTACGGTAGACTGGTTGCCGACCAAGGCTATAGAACCCAATCTGTCCTGTTATTTAACCCATAACTGGAAGGAATAGGCAGATTAATACCTTTCCCAAGGGTATTTGCGCATAAGTGAATGCAATGAATTCAGCTGGAATTTGAACTCGGCTCCCCGATTTCTCGTTCCGAGCTGATATCCAATGCACTACAACGCACATCCTCTTACTTTGACTTAATTCACACATTTTAAGACTTTAATCCCCCAATGATTCTTTCTCTATGATCTACTAATATTTTACTGGAGGATGATGTAAAAGGTTTTTCTTGTGAAGTTATACTTCCAGCAGTTTTACCTATGCTTGATGGTGTTCCTTTGATACAATATTGAAGAATTTATTAGAATCTAGTTGTAGATTCTAATAAACTCACCAATCTTACTAAATGGAGGCATGATTTTAATTAATCAAATATATCAGATCTTATTCTTTTATGAAATTATTCAAGGCTAATAAAGATGATAAATTTATTTCCTAAGAAAGGCTTAATTGGATGTTGCTATGTCAGCAGATTCAGTGAAAATGAAGAAAATAGAATCATTTACAAGGTCTTTCAGTTGCATAGTGAAACTTTTTTTATGAAACTGTTTTGACAGCAATTTGGTTGAGTTTATCTCAGTGTTTGTAATACTAAAACATTTTGTAAATATTTAGAGAGATTTAACAATTTCTTTTCCATTTTCAAAAAACTGATTTTATGGCAAATGTTAAAACAATCTAGTAGGATGCCTTGGTCATCATCATACTTTCACATTTTGTCATCTTTAGATTTCTTTTTTCTTCTCCGTTCAGTTTTTCCTTTTTCTTTCCTTCTTCTTTTACTTTGTCTTTTTTTTCTTTGTCTCCTTCTTTCTTATCTTTTTTCCTTGTTTTTGTTGTCTTCATTTTCCTTTTTTTGTTTTGTTTTTCCTATTTCTTGTTTTCTTTGTTTTTGTTTATCTTCTTTTTAATCACATTGTCTATTTGAATTTGGAACCAAGTGTAAGTATTCCTTCACTTTGTCTGATTTTGTATTGATTAAGATACATTCTATAATATGACAATATTTTTACAATACTCAATAGATTTCCTGAAGGACCTTTCTCATTGAAGTTTGCTATCAGTTTCAGCTTTTTTCTTAATCATTTTTTATATTGTTATGAGCAACAATTTTAAAAGACAAAATTTAAAAACTGTGCAAAATTGTAAATGTTTACAAGGAATAAATAAGGCACAACTGTCTAGCATAGAATTATGAATTGTAAACTGATTGGCAAAAATCACTGTTGTATAAAGCACTATTTAATCATGCAATATTATCACTTTCGATGCTAGCATCAAGGGTAGGCCAACTCTGTATTAATGAGGTTCTTTGATTTTTTTGTATTTGATGGGATATTTTTTATTTTTAGCAGCACATATAATACAGGTTGGTTCACAATTTCTTATGTAAAATGATCAGTGGCTGTTGTCTCACAAATAGAAATGTTTTTTTTTATAAAAAAAAGCATTCCGTGGGAATTATTTAATAACCTTTGCATTGTCTGGTACAAAGCCACAAGATTGAGACACTTAGTCAGGGTTAAACTCCAGACACTAGTGAATTGATTTATGAGATGAGCTTAACTGATGATCTACTGTAGGGCGCCAATATTTGAATAACAATTGTGTCTGCCTTAGTAGTGATTTGTATAAAGGTAGTTGAATTCAAATGTTTGACTGTAGTTCAATGTTATCAGGTAAAAGTGGTCCCATTTGGAATTTCTAGATAAGGATGACTGACAGTTTCTACTTAACTACAAAATAATTAATATATAATGGGGTCACTCCAGACACTTAGATTTCTGGAGCCTGTTTTGAAATTAAAATACAACACTTGTATGTTTTTTTGACATTCTCATCAAGACAGGGTGATAGAAGCTTGATACTGCAATGGCTGTTTAACCATTTTAGTTAATTTTAACAAAGAAGAAAGAATTCAAAGTAAATCTGTACAAACACAGCAAGTATATTTATGGTCGCATCCAGTGAGATTTGAACTCAATACACAAGTGAATTGGTCTGTTAGTTGAACATCTTAGCTATTGTTATGGTAAGTGTTCAATTTTACTTATTTACTATTAGCTTAGTATGGTACATGGCCATAATAATAGAATGCTAAGTGAGAATCAAATTTGCTATATTGGAGATTATATATAATGTGTTTGTGTATGTGTTTGGTCTGAAGAATTTAATAAAAGGTGTATAATGTTTATTGAATAGTAAAAGTAACTTGAAAAGAAAAAAACTTATTTATATCTGCTTAATTTATATTTAATCAATGAAGTTTAACCACAGCTTCTAGACAACTTCAGAAATCCTGCAGTTCTTTTGGATGCTCTCCTGGTTTAAGTTGGCGAATGCTACCATAACCTTTGTTTTTTAGTTCATTTTTGTTGCTACAGATAGTTTTGTTGGTCTCTTGCTCAAATCTGCCCACACATGTAATCAAGGTGGTTGTAGTCTGGGTAGTTAGGAGATCACAGAAAGTGTCTGACAGCCATAGAATCTTCTGTTAGTGCTGCTCTTAGTCAAGAGGGTGACTATCTTCTCAAGGCAGTTGGTGTAGGTATCTGTGTTGAATCTGAGTCCCTCTTCAATAAATTTGAGACTTCTTTTCTTATCAAAATGATTAGAGTGAATTTTCTGAGCTGCCATATCTGCATGATCACCATCCAACTTTTTCTGAATCTTCTGCACTGTCCTTAGATTGACACCCAAACACTCTGAAATGTATGGATTGGAACTTAGTATCTTATGATGAGAATACTAAACAGTAAGTATTCTGTTTCCAAATTTCTGGTGGAGTGAATTGCGTCATGGTGCTCTTTTTCTCACAGACGGTGCCCAACTGACTCAACTATAGTGTGCAGTTGGCAGAATCAAAAACAAATGCACATGAATGAAATTAAAACTGTTATTTTTAGTGAATATGTGTTTGTATCCCTTTTTAAAAATTTTTTATTCAACCGTAAAATTGTACCTCCAAAAAGATAACATACTTTCTTCAATAGGTTATTCTAATCTTGCCCTGTCAGGCTGGTCTCCATAAAATCATAAATTTTTATTACGAAAAATTGTGGTCGGAGGTCTAAGATGTGCCAGATCACATAGAGGCTTCCCCTATGTGGATAGGGGTTGCAGGGTCGAATCCTGCCGAATGACACACATTTTCGTAATAAAGATTTATTGTAAATAATCAGGTCAGTAGAGATAAATATATAATACTGTTTAATTAAAAACAGAATATCAACTTAAATACGAGCATTGATCAAAAGTAATGTTCAAACAAATCATTTCAAATATATATATATATATAACTGACAATTAGAAAATGGTAAAACATAATTAGAAAAAAAAACTCTTTTAGTAAATCATTTTTAAGATAAAATCTCATTACATTAACAATGTTGGTATTGTGATAAAACTCACCAAATAGTATAATTAGTGAATTTCTAATTCTTACCAGAAAATGAATTTGGGTAAAAATGGCACAAGTGGAATGAGAGGAAAAATGGTACAACTAATTTTGCATATTAATTCACTTAAATGATCCTCCCCCCACACACACATACACTCTAGGTCCACCATTGTTTATCACAAGGTTGAACTTTTCTTGTCATTTTAATATCCTATTTATCATATGACAAAACTGCACTGTATTTACTTCTCTGAAATGATTATTTGAAATGTAATAAATTTATTAGCTGAAAACTTAATCAAAGCAGTAATAAATTTAAAACTTTAAAGTCATGTCTGTTTTATAAGGAAAATAAAAAATTAAAGAAAATGTTAATATATTGTAAATGAATTCAACACATCGACAATCTTTGAACAAGGACTTCCCTAAAAGTTTGAGTGACAGTTTTATATAATGTGTGTACTCCTGCCATCAAAAATGATGGCAAAATATTTGAGAGGATTATTAGCTGTTTTCTCACAGGTTATCCTCCTTATTATAATAAAGAATGTTGTGTATTTGTGTTTGTGTGTGTGTGTGTATATATATATATATATATATATATATATATATATATATTCAACCACGGCAGTGGTTGAATATATTTTTAAGTCCGACATTGAGTGAATCTAGCAGGTTTCAAGCTTCACCACTAATTCAATTCAAATTTCAAACAGTTTACAGAGTTAGATAGGACACTCCTTAGCTACATTTTTTTTAAAAAATTTTATTGAAAGAAGTTACATCAAAATATGTGAAGTCTGAAAAGGGAGACTAACTACATAAGTATATAAGTGAGTGAGTGACATCTAATAATAAATCTTTTTTTCTGTTTAATATTTTTCATGCTGTTTTCAACATTTAAATTCTGATGATATCTTTTATCCTTTTTGTCAATCAAACTTTGCTTATCACTTATCATTTTATCAGAATTAATTATAAATAATCAATTTTTTTTAATCAGTTGCATATAAATTTTTCCTTTTTAATATTTTTGAATGTGGTTTTCATCATTAAATTTATATTAAATTAATAGCAATGTCTGGAAAAATGCATGCATGAAAAGTAATATTCTTAAGTTTATGTTAAACTTGGACAAGATATTAAACCTGGAAAAGTAAAGGACAGCATATTCTAGTGAAGTAAAAAATAAGAAATTTCTTCCTTGAAATATTGCATTTAAATTTTATTTTTAGCTGCAATATTTTAAGAAATTTCTTATTTTTTACTTGATTAGAATATCTTCTCCGTTACTTTCCATGTTTAATATAATCTTAAGAATATTACTTTTCATGCGTGCATTTTTTTCATATAATATATTTTTCCCTGCTGACATACTCATGGAAAGAGAGAGAGAGAGAGAGAGAGGCAGGCAGTGTTGGCTCAGTTCATTCTCTTTACAACTATCTATGAAAACTCTTACCATGTGTTTGCTATTTAACAGTGCCTTATTTTTTTGCAATAATTATGTCAAGTAGTGAAGTATATATATATATATATATATATATATATATATATATACTCTCTTATAATAAAGACCATTGTGTATATATATATATATATATATATATATATATATAGTTAGTCATCCATAGGCAGTTCTGTATCACAGCTCATTAGTACAGTTAGACATCTGATTGCTTCTAGCCAGGATTTTGAATCCCAACTGAATTGACATCAGTTGTTGATTCTTCTTCTCATCTATAGGTGCTTGGTGGTAGAATGTAGATTTGCATTGTGGAGCATTGGATATTGGCTCGGAACGAGAAATCGGGGAGCCGAGTTCGAATTCCAGCCGAATTCATTGCATTCACTTACACGCAAATACCCTTGGGAAAGGTAGTAATCCGTCTATTCCTTCCAGTTATGGGTTAAATAGCAGGACAGATTGGGTTCTATAGCCTTGGTCGGCAACCAGTCTACCGTAGAAAGCAATGGCAACCTACTGTGGGATAATCTTCTGCCCAATCAGTCATGTCTCTCTCGAGACATGATCACCCAAGCATGTATCACGTATGGCACTCAACTGACCGAAGAGGATTGAAGAAACCAGAATTTAGAGAATCTTGGCAAATGTGAGATTTGGAAGTTGAAAAGTTATTTATCTTAAAGCATGTTTGGTTTTTAAATGATGGATTCTGAGTTGATTTTTGAGACTGAAAACTATTATTTACAATGAGGGAAAAATGAGCAAATATGTACATTCCTTATCTCGGGGAGGGGGAATGGAGTGTCAAAAAAATGTATTTTTCACCATAATACTGGTTTTATTTTATTCAAGTGTGTATCATGTATGGCACTTAACTGACTGACCGATATACAGAATGTAAACACATGCCAGTAGCTGAGAGTGTGAGAATTTTTAGACCCTGATTGATACTTATTCCTTTATATGTTTATCCCTTTTTTTTCTTTCTCACACAAATATTACTTTTAATAATTATAAATATTAATTTTTTATCCCCATGTAATCTTTATCTATTTAAATTTTACTCTTGATTTATTAAAAAACAGTAACCTAACTTTATAAGCTTTAACCCCCATGAACATCAAGTGAACTTAAATTTAAATCTAATGCCATCGACGTAGGACAATATGTATATTTATTAATATATAATACATACAACAGTCTTTATTATAACTGAGAGGATTATATAAAACAGTCAACATTATAGACTTTAAATTTTTACATTCAGTTAAATGTAATCACATTTATTGTAAATAAAAATATCTTAAAGTATATGTATTAATTTAGAATACAAAACATAAACAATAGAAATTTAAACACTTAAGTAACAAATTAACTGCATATATGAATGAAATTCACAAAGGAGTATGTTTTCAATAATTAGATTTACTGAAAGGATTTATCTGTTCTAACATATAAAAATTGTAAGAATCCATTAATATCTACTTTGTAGTAATTTTCCCGTGTGAGTGTGATTGGCAGTGTGTAGAGTGGAAAGAACAAACCCAAGGCTTGAAATAAGTATTTAACTGCTTTTATTTGTGGTTGAAAAAGAATTGGTTCTCACAGGTAACAAAGTTTTTCTCTTGAGTAGATGTTTTGTAGAGAGAGATTTCTCTGCTTGTCCCAACAGGAGTAACAAGAAATCCAAGTGTCGAACAGCTAGGACTAGTATGGGCTTCTGTAGCGAGGGTTGTTGGTAGTCCTTTAGGTAAGTGTCTTGAAGGGAGATTTCTCTGCTTATTCTCTCAAGGAATGAGAAATCTCCATTCAAGCCGCGGGTAGTCCTTCAAACTGGGCCTTGAAGGTAAAAAAGAAAGAGTTCTGGGGTTTTGGTTGTTTCCTGCTGATTAATTTAATTGCTGCTTTTGCCGAATTGATCCAAGTAAGGAAGCCTCTACAATAGCTGACAAGTAAGATAGTTGTTATAGATTGTTCTCTAAATATCCAGTCATTTATGTCTTAAAATTACTGCTATAAAATCCTGGTAATTTTCAAGTTCTGTATATGGTAAACTGCACTAATTTGACAGTAATGTAGTTCAATCGGTAATCTGGTGGCACTGCTTGTGAACATCTCAGTCAACAGAATTACCTGTAACCTTAAGGTGGAGTTATTGCATTTAGTCATGTTTGTTTGTCTGTCCATGGTCAAGATATCTCAAAACCTGCTGGATGGATTTGGATGAAACACTAATGGATTAGATTTGGGGCTTGATTCAGTATGGGATAAAATTTCTGGGTTAATTTTCTGGTTTTATTATTGAAATTTAATTTTTGCCATTCAAATGCCAAATACTCAATTACCCCCACCCTCCCGATCATTTTAAATACTGAATTGCTTCCCCTGTTTTATTTTAAGTATACATTCAATTTTGAGAGTGGTCAAGTTCATTTTTTTATTTTCTCTCTTGAGAGCGGTCAGTTATTCTTTCTCATTTTCATCATCTGTTAATGGCAGAGGTTTGCGGTCTTTGACTGCTCTTTCTAGTTTTACTCAAGTTTTCTTTAAATTTCACTTGGTTTTGATTTAATTTTTTTTTTGTTCTGTATTTGTTTATACTTCTGTGAGGAAGTAGTATTTACATTATTTACACTGTTTGGACTGTTGTCCATATCTTTATTGCCTTGTTATACGCTCTGGCCTAAGAATTTCGAACTTTAACTTTATTTCGATCACTGGCGTGTATAATTTTCATTCTATGTGTGATGCCACTTTCAGATGTCATGTAGTTATCTCCTTTTAACTCAACTCTAAGTTATTATCTGCTGTAGCCAGGTATTAAACTCATTACACTTTGGGTCAAGTCACCAGATGTAATCAAAGCTTTTATCCACTGGGCCATGTATCCTTAAGGACATCAGTGTATGAATTTCTGGTACTTTTTTTTATAAGAGCTCATATTGCAATCATTTGATGCTAATGATTTTTTTCTAGGACTCTGTATTACTGGCTTCCATATTGTATTCATTTCTATGTTTGGCTGGCTTAGGGGATTTTTGTGGTTTAGTATATGCACTGATTTCTTAAGTTTACATAGTTTCCAATAGTGTTCTCTGTCAATTATTTCAACTACATCCAATAGGGGATGGTGATCTCCTGATTTTTTCTATCTTCCCTTGTATTATGGCTTTACAATATTCTTACAGCCTTACCTTAAGGATAACAACTTTCAGGAAACAACCTTGGTTTGCTTACCCTATGTGAAGGGGTTATCAGAGAAAATAAAAAGGAATTAGTGGTGCAGATGCTTCTTCTGAGGAAGACCTCCAATAGAGGAGAACATGACTTAGAACTGTGTGTATGCTATTCCATACAGCTGTGAAAAGAAATATAAAGGTGAAATGGGCCGCCCTCCTTAAGGTAAGGCTGAAAGAAAATCACAAGGCCATAACACGAAGGGTGATAGAAAAATTGAATATAGCTCATCAGATATGGAGGGAAAAAGTGGCTCACCACCCTCTATGGAATGAAGTTGAAATAATTGATAGAGAACACCATTGGAAACTACATAAACTTAAGGAATCAGCGCATATCCTAGGCCACAAAAATCTCTTAAGCCAGCCATGCATTGAAATGAATACAATAGGAGAACCAGTAATGCAGAATGCTAGAGAAAATCATTAGCTTCAAAGATTGCAATATAAGGTCTGGCAAAAAATGGTTACTGAGATATTAGATTTATAAGTCTCAGAAATTCATACACTAATGTTCTCAAGGAAACATGACCCAGTGGATATAGGTGTTGGTTAGTTCCAGTGACTCAACCCAAAGTACCAGGTGAGTTCAATACCTGGCTACAGCAGTGGTGAACAAATAACTTACAGAGTTGAGTTAAAGGGAGTTAATTACATGGCATCCGAAAGTGGCATTACACATGGATTGAGAATTATATACCCTAGTGATCAAAATAAAGTTAGTTTCAGAATTCCTAGCACCTGAAGTAGGACTGAGTGTATATCAGTTGAAATGTCATAAACATGGCAATAAAGATGAAAATAACAGTCCAGTCTAAGTAACATTTTCTTTGTCCTTTATTAACCAACATACCCTGTAAATCAGTGCATTTTAAAGGTGGGATGAAAATGTCAAATGTTGGGTTAAATGTATTTTAACATAACCATTAGTGATCCAGCAAAATCACTCATTCAGTGATGCCGAATTAGTGGTGGTCAACCTGTATTTAGTTTAGTACAACCCAAGAATGTAAGTACAGAGTACCCACCAAAGACTAAACTCACTACGTCCCTACCTCATTTTTCATTCATTCTACACACCTCAGTCATTCATTTTAATCTTTTTAACAGAATCCCTCTTCCTTTAGTGGTTCTTGAGCCTTGTATTGGATGTAGTTTAGTATAAAAACAAAAATGAGTAGTGCATGCAGATGGCTATCTGATTAAAGAAGAACCATATCAGACTCCTAGGGAATTGTCTCAAATGACAAGTTCTCACGTTAGTGTCACTTATCATCTTCACTCAATGGGTAAGATCCAGAAACCTGGCACATGAGTGTGACACACTTTGACTAAGAAAAAAATCTCCAGCACTTTTCCTATTGTTACAAGTTTGCTCATGCGCAATTTGTTTCTCATCAAACTGAATGGGTCAACCAAAATGTGGAGAGTCTCTGAGTTTGAAATCCTCCTCCTTGAAATAGGAAAACCACTTCTGTGCCATTCTGTTGGCAATGAAATTCTCTCCACACACAACATAAATGTCTTGAACAGGTTTGGTAGCTTTTTTATCTTCATTAAAAGCAAAGAGATGTTGTTGAACCATCTCATTCTTGTCTACTTGGCATTCCATACCCAAGAAGTGTCCAGTGGGAAACAAATTTGAATAATGTTCATTTCATGGAATGACCAGCATTACTAAGAAGTAAAAAAAAAAAATGCTATAAATGATTATTCTTTGAGATCATACACAGGGCATCAGAAAAAAAACAAACAAACAATGTAACAACAATATCAGCATTAAAAATCCAGGCTTTGACCTTGACTTAAATTGATCTGCAGATATCAGGAGAAAAATTCATAACAATCTCTACTGCAATATACTTCTTGAAATTTACTATACTGATCTTATTAATTAATCAATTGATTGATTTATTTTCTATGACTTATTAACCCTTCACAGGTTTTAAAGCCAGGGAACATTTTTAGATTGTAAGATATATTTTTTGTTGAGTTAATAATAATGCTTTAGTGATACAAGTCTTACTGATTAACCCATAGTTGGGGAGAAATGAATAAAACAAACCCATTAGAACTTGGCTCTCTTAACAATTCTGAGCCATTATTCATTATACCACCTGCATATTCCAGCTTATAGCAACTGGTTTCCCCAAAGAGTCACCTATCTGGGTACTGAGGAGGTTCGATATTTAACTTTGGTGATTGTACAGGGACCGGTGTTTCAATGTGATGTGTCTAGAAAGCCTCAAATTGTTTTGACAAAGATCGTACAGAGTGAAATGTTGATAACAAAATAAAAATATTTTAAACATTCAATTGTTACACAAGTATAAACTTATACAGGTAGCTTGTAATATTGTAATATATAAAGCACTCTATTCTGCACCATCTATCAAAGAAAGGTCATAATTGTTTGCTAGGTACATTTAATTTTTGTTAAGTGATTGATGCATTCAATAAAGAAACTTTGTTTAATGAACTTTAAAATCAGTTCATCGATAGGTTTTTTTGTCATTTAAGTTTTGTCTCCTTCAGCTGAAACAATCTGTATGAATAGTTGTGATGACTGATTTCCTTATCTCTTTCTTTTCTTTATGCAACACAATCCAAATTAGATTCCTTAAAATATCAGCAGTTTTATGAAGCAATGTAAATGAAGCAGAAAGCAATTTAAAATGTCATCTGACTGAGGTTAGTTTACACAAATACTCTTTCCTAAGGGTATTTGTATATATGTGAATATAATGAACCCAATGGAAACTGGAACACTGTTCTCCAATTAACAATTCTAATCCATAATCCATTACCCCTTCTACACATCCAAGCTTACAGCACCTGGTATTCCAAAGCGGTCACCCATCTTGGTACTAACCTGTCTCAACATTGCTTAACTTCAGTGACTATGCGAGAATCAGATTTGTTTCTAGTGACTGCCTTGTGGCTGACATAGTTGTATATATTAGTCTTTAAATCAGGATCAAAGCTTGGACTTTGAAAGCTGATTTTCAAGGCAGGGCAACCATTGTAATACAATCTTCCAATGCTCCTCTGTTTGACTTTGTGATTTATGTTGTATGAATGTAACATTTGTTTTGTGCCTGAGAGAGTTGTACATTTATTACAGTGCTAGTTGTCAAGAAACTGGATTAGAGTTTAAGCTGAAATCAGGATTTCAAAATCTAATTTATAAAGCTGTTTGGAAAATTAGAGCAACATTATATTCTCCCCCTCCTCCATAATCTCCTGTATAGTCTTATCATAGTCAGCTAATAAAAATTTATTATACATGTAATATGTTGGTTAATTTTACTGGCAAATCTATGTATATTTCTATTCTGCTATTTGGTCTTATGAAAGGAATATAATATACCACAGCAACTTTATTGCTTGGAATGTTCTTTTCTGAAATACTAACCACAAGAGAGTAGCAGTTAATGCATCTTGAGGAATTACATTTTTTTAAAACTCTAGCAGTAAACCGGTTATTAATTCGTGAGAATTTATGGTATGTTGAAGGCAGTGAAAGCAATAATGGTTCTGAAGCTACCAATAAAACATTCTAGTACTAAAATTCTTTTGTCTTGGGTTGTCTTTAGTTGTATAATGGTTCAAAAACTGGTGAAGTTGATGAAAGTAATGATTAAAATGGAATGACATATTTCAGGCAAAATCACAAAAAAGTAAAATAGCCTATTTTGATGACCAATAAACACATAAAATTTTGATGCCAAACTTTTTATTTGGGACTTTTAATTAAAAAAATACACAATAGATTTTATTTTTGTAACATTTTGTTAATAAACATTTTATGCACTAAGTAAAGCATATAGATTTCCTTGTAGAAACAATTTCTTGTTCACATAAGAAATGGGGAAATGGGGGTAAATGGTTTGTTCTTAGTTATAGGGTAAATTATGTTCTTAGTTATGGGGTAAATTATGTTTTAATCATAATAAAAAAAATGTCAATAATGATAACAATCATAATAATGAAAAAGTATAATGATAATAGTTAATATTATAATTAAAAATGGGCCTGTACCATAAAAAATGACGGCAAAATATTTATATCAATATGTCGTCTAAAATGGTAGCAACCTATATTGATGTACCTATTATCAAGTATCTGACATTAAGACAAAGAAGAAAAAATTACTCAAAATCCCTGAGCGTAACAATAGGGAAATATATTATTCACTACTTGACATAATTATTGCAAAAAAAGAAAATTATAACACACTGCTAAAGAGCAAACATGTGGCAAGTGCTTTCATAACTGGTAATAAAGTTTAATAATTTGTAGTAAAGAAAATGAACTGAACTGATGTTGCCTTGCTGTTGTCTTTCTAATGAACTGACACTACCTCATTATTGTCTCTCTGTCCATGAGCATGACAGGAGTGAGCATGACAGGAGTGAAATATAATACACAATGGTCTTCATTATAATAGAGTGAATAAATAATTTATAATAATAATTTATTTAAAAATAATGATTATAATGAAAAAGAAATGTCAATAATGATAAAAAGAAAAATGATAATTTAAATTATCATACTCTTAGTTATGGGGGAATGGTTTGTTCAAGTGTTTACTCAGCTACTATCTTTCTTGTTAATCATTCTGGCATGCCAGTTATGAGTTGTATTTGTCAAACTTCCAGGGCAATACATTCTTACTTTTTACAAAACTTAAGGTTACTTTACGTAAGTATATGTAACAGTCTTGGTTAGAATTTAAATTATGGTTTGTTAATTCCATTTCTTTTTGCCAAGAACTTCATCTGTAGAGAGATTATCAGGGTAATATATATATATATAAACTAAATATTTTATTATTTACTAGTGTTATGCTGTAAGGTAGCCATGCCAAAAATAATTGACTGAGTGAACTCTAAACTTGTTCTTGGAGCTCACCCAGGATTTAAACTAGTAAGATCAACATCTGTCTCTATTTCTGAGATGAGGTATTGTAACTATTTACACCATTTACACTGTTCAGACTGTTGTACTCAAATTTATTGTCATATTAATGACCTTCTTCAGGATTTGTCTATATTTTTGAGATGAGGTACTGTAAATATATTTTATAGTAAAATTACCAGCAATACATTTGATCTCAACAAAAACTCTCTTTACAAAAATATCTCAATGAAACCTAATCTACAAACAGAATCCCTACAAAAAATAGATATTCAATTTATATGAGCTTATCCTAAAAATCTTGTTGGCATTAAATAACCTATTGAACTTGATATAGCATAAAACAAAATAAACCAAACTCAACAACTCCCCCCCTGTTGGATTAAGTCCGTAGAATTATTTCAACAAACACTTTTATCCACCGAGCCCCCCCATGTGTCCTTGGGAACAAAATAAAGGGTTTGTTTCAAAATTCAAGTGTACATCACTTGAAGGGGGCCAGAGTGTACAACGTTTGATGGGCTGTGAATATGACAATAAAAATGAGGACAACAGTAAATAGTATAAATAGTAAAATCAAATATCAGCTATAATTTGTTACTCTGTGGATCCTTGGCTAGATAAATGGGTTTTTACTAAAAGAAAACATTTTTCCAAGTTTACCTTATTGGTAACCTTATTAGTGCACTTCAGACACATGTTGATCATTACAAAACAAACAACCAAAATACAACAATTAAATGTTAATTAGATAATACCAAAAATACTATACATTGAGTTGTTATTCAATAGAATTTTCTGTTTGTCATATAAATAATCACTAGTTTGTATATGTTTCAACTTTTTGTCAAACAGAGTTGAATAGTTGCAAAGTTTATAATAAAAAAATATTACACTAATTATACACACCCACAAAACACTATTCATTAATAGCTTGTTTCATGCTTAGTGATTTTTCAAAATGGGTGTGTGCTTATTTTGAATGCTTGCAAGTTCATTTGTTCTTTTCATGTATTTCAAAAGGAATCTGTCAATGTGTTGATAGTTCAAAATTTACTTTCTTTTGTTAATTGAATTATTCATGTTCTCAAGAAAAATCACCCGGAATGAAAAAAGCTGGTAATAATTTATTAAAATATTAATATTTTAATAAATTATTATGATTTATATATTATTATTATAATATAATAATTATTATAAATTTAATTTATTAAAATATTAATATTTTAATAAATTAAAAAAACTTTTTTCTGTGTAATAATACGTTCTTTTAAAAGTATTTAACAAAACACTTATATATAAGTACTGATGAGGTCTCTGTTTAATATTGTAATGCATTTTTAAAATGTACAGTTGAAAGAAAATTATGGTTAAATTGTCTGAAGTTCATGTTTTAGTTCAAAGACTTTCAAACAACTCAGTCATTACCAAGAACTAGATGTTATTGATATAGTAAACAACATTTTGTTGGCTATATCCTGGTATTTTTTAAATGTTATAATTCAAATATATGCATATTGTTCAACTGAAATCATATAATTTCAAAAAACTTGACTGGATTGGAAAAAATAAATGAAATATTGATATATATTATTATCATTAATGCATATTGTTTTTTTTTTTTGTATAAGAATATATTTAGAGATTTGCCACCGAATTTCTTACTAGCACACAGATTTCTTACATAATGTTATTTTATATGAGGAATTAAAATCTCTTTCTTCTTGTATCTTTCTATTTTAAAAAAATGTTTTGTTTGAAATAATTCTATCCAGAGTTTGCATAGTGAAAAGGTAGATTAAATATTTGTATTTGATTGGTGGTTTTTAAGGTGAATCATTTGTCAGGTTAAAAATGGAACAAAGGAAGGAATAAAATCCAAGTGGCTGCAAGGCTTTCTCATGCTGATCAAGGTTGGATTTTGAAATCTTGACAGCTTAATTGAAAGTTCAACATATCACATAAGAAGTAAGAAAATTGCTCATACAATAACACTTGTATTTATGTGTGTTTTTTTTTTTTTTTTTTTTTTTTTTTTTGTAATTGTTTCACCCCAAGCAAGGTGGTACCGCCACTGGTGCGCATGGGGCTACATAAGAGAAGAGTGAAAGTTTAAGCAGATGGAGAGCAAAGAGAAAGACAAACCATTTACGGGGGGTGTCGGAGAAGGATGGGAATACCAGTGTGAAGACTGTTGTGAGGGTAAAGTGAGAAAGGAAAAGAACAAGATACACAAGGTGATGGGGAAAGGATGAGAGAAAGACGGGAGTCAAATGGACAAGAGATGGAAGTTGACATTTCATTTAAATTATTGGAGATTGTAGCTGTCAGGGAAGCAAGTATATGGAAAGGAGTTCCACAGGCGGGAAGTGCGAGAAAGAAAGCTGATAGAGTAGAAGTGGTGGCTGCATTTAGTTGATTTAACTGTAAAATGGTGGGACCTTGTTGCCAGTCTGGTTGCTCAAGTAAATTCTTGTGGAGGGGGCATCAGTGAGCTAAGTTTGTCACAGTAGAAGGCATGAAAATATTTGTAGAATAGACAGAGGGAAGCCACATCCCACCAGTGAGAAAGTGACTGGAGTTGAGCTGCCACGTTGGGACTGATCATGTTACAGAGTCTCTTTGGAGCCTGTCGAGAACCCTGAGATGAATTACAAGGGCACCCGACTAGATATGGCAACAGTATTCAATGCACGGACGAATGGTTGATTTGTATATGTGCAAGATAGACTCAGGCAGAAAAAACTTCTTGGCCCATCAAACAAATCCAAACTTCCTAGCAGTCAATTTAGCTATTGATTCAATGTAATGGTTCTACTTGAGGTCGGAAGAGAGCGTGAGACTGAGGAGGTGCAGTGTATTGCTTTTAGAGAGACTCACTTGATCCATACTGATGAAGGGTAGGAGGAACTGCCTGTGGTGGTTGACAGCAGCTTTGTTTTAGAAGTATTAAAATTTACAAGCCATTTCTTACCCCAGTCTACCACAGAGTGGAGGTCCTTCTGGAGAACAACAAACATCTCATGAGACCCAAATTAAAGATTGTTAGGCCATTATGAATAATCATCATTTATTCGGTTTAAATATTAAACATTTAATTTGTATATTATTCCTCAGTAATCTAAAAAGTTTATATCATAATCTACTTATCTTGCTAATTATCTACTAACGATGTAAGAAATCCATCCAAATTTTCATTTTCTTAAATGTTTATATACAAGGTCTGTTTTCATTGCATCCAGCCATTTTTAAATGCATTAAGAACTGAGTGGGGATGTTACTGCATATACATGAACAAATCTACTCCTGTGGGGTTACAGAAAAGACACACGGGAGTGATTTTTTTGTGCTGTGTGATGGTCATCATTTAGCCCAGATTTGCTTTGCTGCAACTTCTGATTTTTGCCTAATGCTAAAGTTGCCATTAAAATGGCATTGACAATATTAAGGACAATTCAAGAATCCCCAAAAGAGAATCTAGCACTTTCATTAGTAAAGTGGAAAGGAATACTGGGACAAGTGTATAATGTCCCAAAAGGGAATACTTTGTAAGCAAAACTGTTATTGCTATAGATAAATTACTTTAATTAATATTTAATGCCTGGATACTTTGTGTGTGTGTGTGTGTGTGGTGCATAAATTATTTTTTTAATTTCATATTCAAAAAAAAAAGAAAATCATCCGTCAATTGCTGATATCCTCTGATGAGTGAATGGAGCGATTGCTGGAGGGTCCGTCTAAAAAACTCTAGCAAAATAACAGCAATCAGCTAAGTGACAAATTTTATATTTTTTTTTATTAATCTATTAATTAAATCTTAGGTTATATTTTCTTTTTCTTATGGCTACCAATTTTTTTTTTAAACTAATAAAATGTCATTTGAAGAAATATTATTAGGAACTCAGGTTAGGTAAAAGTGATTGTCTGAGATAAAATTATGGCTTAACAGAATGTGAATTTTCAGGTCACACGTGTTGCATTTTGGCTTGACTATAATCAATTGTATATTATGGATTAAAAGTCTGTTGTATTATCCTAAGGGTTATTGGGTGGGTAGTAATAGTTTCAAATTATAATACTATTGATTACAAATAATTATGAGTTTGAATGCAGTTTTCAGGTTATTTTATACTTTTGTTTACTTTTTTTATGCATCATTATTGGTTACTTTATTATTTGTTGTTGAGTGTGCTATCATAGTTTAATTTATTATTTACTTGTTTATTCATTTATTGATTTATATTTTTTTATTTATTTGGTTTTACTTATTTTTTCTTTGTATTTGTTTTTAGTTTTCAATTTTTAAGTAATGCAATAAAAATTGGTTTTTGTGTCTGCATTTTGATATGTGTTCTGATCATCTGATAGAATTATAGCTATTTTCTCTTGAAAGTTGAGTTTTTGAATTTATTGTTGTAAGCTTGCATTCACTTACATTGCTTTCACTTATGCACAAATACACTTGGGAAAGGTATTAATCTGTCTCTTTCCTCCAGTTATGGGTTAAATAGTAGGGCAGATTGGGTTCTATAGGCTTGGCTGACAACCAGTCTACTGCAGAATGCAATGGTAACCTACTGCGGGATAATCTTCTGCCCAGTCAATCATGTCCCTTTTGAGACATGCTTGCCTAAAGCATGTATCATGTATGGCACTTAACTGACTGTTGTAAGCTGATTCTGTTTTCCTTATTTTCTATATTTTTAGTGTGATTTGGTTTTTGTTTTAAATTTCCCATATGTATCCAGGAAGCGTTGTGCAGTTTGCATATTTATTATTTTTGTATAGTTTCTGTTTGCAGGGTTTTTCTGTTACCCCCATCTATATTGTTTCTTTTGCTATCTGCTGATTTTACAGTGGTTTGGTATATTACATTGTTTTGCAAGTAATTGCTGTTTAAGGGAGATTCATTTATTGCTTTAAAGGTACACAAGGATTTGATTTATGCAGATGGTTTGTTGGTTTTCTTTTCTGTTTTACTTTTTATTATTTGTGTCATGATTTTGGTGCCACTGTAACTGATTTTTACTGTGTTTTTCTTGAATATCTTGATGGAAGAAGTCTTTGTATATGAGTTTAATATTTTTTCTGCTTTGTTTTTTCATTTTTGTTACATGGCGAGTTGAACTATATGATGTTTCTTTTCTTGTTGGCTTTTTTGTGGTGTGTATGTGAGTGTTGCTGAAAATTCACCATTTTTTAGTGCTGTTTTATAATTCTTCTATACTTGTTAACAAACAACACTATAAAATAGCTACAAATAACTACATTCAGATCCACAATTATTTCTACTCAAGAACAATTTTAAACATAACCGTCACAGTAATACAATAGACCTTTTACCCATAATGCACCATTGACCAGCACATATAAATAGTCAAACTAAAACACAACAAACATGGCCTGAAGATTGTATTTAAACATAACATAGATAGTTGACACTTGTTGTTGACCTCAAAGTCCCCATTTACATTTACATACACTCAATCATTGATATTGATTGCTTTAATCCATAAATATAACATATCATAAAACTATATTTTTTATCTTTTTTTTAACAATGTTCATCTTACTCAAGAACCACACAAGATAGAGGGATTGCACATTAAGAGACACAGTTTGTGTGGAAAGATAACAGGTAACCTTAGCCTTGAATGGATTAAGAGTGTAGTGATCAAAGAAACATGCTTTTGGGAGTCTGTTCCACAAAAGAGAGGGAAGAAGCATGAATTTAAATTTCACCAATGAAACATGAAGGGAATGAGGTTGGTTTAGTATGGTGTGAGTTGCATGATAAATCTTAACTGTGAAGATTGGAACTGATGGAACTAAGGAATGTCTTTCATCTAAACACTTTCCATGGAAATAGTGATAAGGCAGTGAGTGTCTTATGGTATTTTGTCTGTGTGAAAAAGGTTGTTGTTAGGAAAATGATTCATTCCCCACAAGAACTTGGAGATGCTTTTGGACTCTATCGAGACTGGAAGATGAAGAGTGGGCAGTAGTACTCCATTTTTGACCTGAACTTGTTCTTGTAAATGTGGAAGATAGCAGGAGTCAAGTACTTACTGAAATGGTACAGGGAACCAACCTATTTTTCCAGTATCTTTAGCGATGAATCACATCTGTGAATTTTATTGATTGATCTGGATTGATTTTAAGTCCCAGTAGATGCTTGATACATGGGTCCTTTCTGAGAGAACACCTGTTCATAGTGATAGGAGAAAATTCAGGGTCTGCTTAATGATGATGAAACATTGCTAGTTTAATTTTGATATAATAATTAACATGATTATATATTAACATAGGGGCCGCCACAAAGATGTAATGCCTTAGGTTTAAAATGAATTTTTGAAAATGAAAAAAAATTTCTTAAAGCTTTTATTTTAGTTTTAATTTTAAGCTAATAAATTAAACCTAATACTTCCAATAAGCAAAAGACTTTACTGTATTTCAAAAGCTATTTTAAATTAACTGAAAAGAGGTTTTATTTATTCATTTTTTGCTAAAATAACTGATTGGCACCCCTTCTTAGTCTTTTTTCATCTTAATTTAATTATATTTATTGGAAGATTTTCCAAAAATAAAATACTTTCTAAAACTATATTTGAGTAGTATTAACTTATTTAAAATATAATTAATTTGATTTGAAACATATTTCCTTTAAGTTTAAAATATTTCAGAGATGCATTTTTTTAACCTGACAATAGCTGTTTTGACATGTTGACAGCCTGGTGACAGATCTAATATTGTTTTACATAAAACATAATTAAAGTAAATAATGTGAATACATTTTTACATAATTTTGAAGTACTCAGTAATTTTAAAAAGTTAAGAAATATTCTCTGTAATCTAATGTTTTCATTATTTACATTGTTTAGACTATTGTCCTCATTTTTGTTGCCAGGTTTACAATGTTTCGGCCATTTTATACTCTGGCCTTCTTCAGGTGCTAGGAATTTCAAATCAAACCCTTTATTTTGATCACTAGAGTATATCATTCCATGTGTGATGCCACTTCCAGGAGCCATGCAGTTATCTCCCTTTAATTTAACTCTCTAAGTTATTTGTTCAACACTGCTGTAGCCTAGTATTGAACTCACAACTCTTTGAGTCAAGTCACTGGAACTAACCAATGTCTATATCCACTGAATAAAACTGTGTTTTATTGAATTTTAGAAATGTTGACTTTAAATTTACTATAGTTATTGCTCTTATTTTCTGATGATGTTGTATATGGCTGTCTGTACTTACAAAAATCAGCACATTTATACACATACAATAAAATTCAAAATTCTTTTAAAAATATTGATGCTTGATGATTTGTATTGAGCTTTTCCATTTATAATTAGTAAATATAGTTTTCACTTAATATCATCTAAAAGGATAAAATTAATACAGAATTTTAAGATTTAAAACCTAATAAATTTTTCTAATTGAAATGAAAAGAAAATTTAAACAATTCTTGTAAAAATGCATTATTGGTTGAAAATAATTTTTTTTTCCTTAAGACCAGAATAATTAAGAATATGTCTTATTTCTAAAAGCAGTTCAAAGCTTTTCTCATTAATGTCATAGTTTTATTGCATTTTTTATTTTACAATTCAGAGCAGATTTTTGGTAAATGATATTTCTGTTTGACAAAAAAAAATTATGATTTAAATTTTCCAAGGAATCTTGCTTTTAATATAAATATGAAGAGGCTGAAATTTTAATTTTTCAAAAATTTCATAAAATTAAGTGGGGGTAAAAAGAAAAACAAATAATTACTAATACTGTCTGAAAAAAAATATCACAAATAATTTAATTTGTGAATAAATCCAGAAAATTTAATTAAAAGCAGACAATTATTTAATTTTTATAATAATTTCCTAAATAATGTAATTTTAACAATAAAAGACGCTAAAATTCCTTATACTGATCCACTTGCTAATGCAAAAAATATAAAATTTTTAACCAAATTTTCAATATGTAAGAGAGGATTAAAAATTTAATAAAGAAATAAAAAATACGTTGGTCTTTCTTCTTCATAATAACATAAATATTTTGATGATAATACTTTGTTTTTATCCAGTTTGGGGCCTGTTTTTATCATGATATGGTCTTTTTAGAAAATTTTTGCAGATACCTATATTAATATAATATTTTAACATATAAATGATTATATTTTAGCTCTTTTTTTTTCTTTTTTTTTTTAATAAAGATTGATTTGTTTTTTATAGCTTATTAACCCTTTTCAGGTTACTGAAAGCCAGAAAATATTTAGATTGTCAGAACTTTTGTTTTTTTGAGATTAATGGCTTAGTGATACAAGTCTTATTTATTAATCCATAGCTTAAGGAGAAGAGGTGGATTTATACCATTTACAATGGTATTTACATGTAAGTGACTATAACAAACTCAATGGGAATTAGAACTTGGCTCTCTGATTAACAATTCCAAGCCATTATCCATAAATCTACCTGCGCATCTAATCTTACAGTACCTTATATTTGCAAGAGGTTGCCCATTTAGGTCCTGACCAGGCTCGACGTTGGTTAACTTCAGTGATTGTACGGGATTGTTGTTTAAATTTGATGTGGCTGTAAGCTTTCTTTTTATAAAGAATTGTATCTTTTATATGACAGAATTATTATTTATATTTATAACATAGTATTTATGGAAACCATATTGAACAGTTGAATGTAAATTGATTTGTTCACTTTTATTCACAGATGGAATCAGATTTTGATAAAACAATAATCAATGATAAAGGAATGACCCCACTAGAGCTTAATGATGAAGCACCAAAGCTTGAAGTCAAGACGCCATTGAATTCTGAGAATGCTAAACCTGAAGCAGTTGCCATGAAAAAGTCTGTGGGATTAGCAAGTGCTGTGGCCTTGATTGTTGGTACTATGATTGGTGAGTCCTTTTTTAAAATTTTTATTTTTAATTTTCCTTGAAGAATTAGTAAAAGAATTTTAATAAAAAACAAAACAAAAAAACAAAGAAAACCATATAAGTTTATAGCCTAATAATGGAAAATAATTTATTTTCCCCCAGATATTTACTTTTCAACATAATATCCTTCCTTGTCAATGCACTAAATCCAATATCTCTCCATTAATCACATAGATGGAAATTTATACTAAATTTCAATTAAAAATTCAACTCATGATTTTATCTCGTTCATGCATGATGATAATATTATTACCACATTAATAATATTATTATTATTAGTAGTAGTAGTATTAGCAATGTTATTAATGCTCCTGGATAGAGGCATTATTATTAACACTGTAATGTAGTAGTAATATCACATTGTGGTTGCCAATTGAGCTTGCATTTTCCCCATTGTAGGCATTAACACCTTATTTCCCAAACAAAATAGCTGAAAGGAATGACAAACATGCTTTGTTCACAGGGAGTGTTATACCACCAACTCATGCACAAAATTATATACACATTTACACAAACTACATATGCAACAACAAGCACTGTGAAAAGGAGATGAAAAGAGTATACTTGTAATAATTCTTAACAGTAATTTGAGTAGCTGGAATATTCCTTTGTTTCTGGGGAAACCATATTTAGGATTCCAGTTTTGAGTGGGTTGGATTTATCATCTATGTCACTAGCAAGGGCATATTTCTCTCAAACAGGAAATGGTGAGTCATGGGCTTTTCCAAACATGATGTCTGAAAGTTGGAGATATTTTCATTATCTGTTAAAGATATATTCCCAAAGGAAAATGGTGCCATGGGCTTGTAAGCTGCCCTTGTGACAGCTGGCTGTCCCAAGCTAAGATCTAAATGAAGTGTTACCTTGCCTGTGCTAAAAAGAAACAAAGTGCTTGGTTTGACATCTGGAAACTGACGGGCGAACCACTTTTGTCACTCTATCAAGTGACATCATTAAGTGACCATAATGTGAATTCATCTTGACCAAAGGGAGATAATCATCTTTTGCATCCCTACAATGTACAGTGGTATGTCAATATCACTGAATTAATCCTTATTCATTTAAATGTGCATTTTTGTTTAATTGCACATTTATCCTGCACCCTCTTTGACATTCAGTTATAAAAATTGATGTTACCATCAAAAGTGCTCTTTTAAGATAAAATTTCTACATATTAGATTTTGAACCACACAGTTTCTCTAATCTTTCTTACTAAACTAATAATAAACAGTTGTTGATTGGCAAAATAATTGATATTAAGATTAACAGTTACCTGTTATTTTCTTTGTTTTGGAGGTATTTCAAATTATTAATATTTATTTAAGCCTTTTTTTTTCTCTTAAATTTAATGTAATTTCTTACCTAGAAAGGGCCTTTTGCTATTCAATATTTGATTATAGCCTCAGTTTCATAGCTAATCAGAAACTTGAATTCAAAAATAAAAATTTATATACTGAACTGTTACATAATATCAGTCCTTTTATATGGCAGTGAATGCTGGATAATCACCTCAAAGATGAAAAAGAGATATGAAGCAACAAAAACATGGTTCTATAGAAGGATGCTGAGAATACCTAGGACTGAATCTGTGACAAAGTTTTACAGAAAATGGAAACAAAATGAACACATACATAATATCAAGAAGAGACAGTTTAAATTTCAAGGCCATATAATGAGGAAAGTGGGCTTGGAAAATATAATAGTCACAGGACAGATTGAAAGCAAGAGGAATAAAGACAAACAATGCATAATCTACCTAATGATCTGAGGGAATGGATAGTGGAACAGGATAGATAACAAAACCAAAATTTATTAAGAGCTACAAAGGACAGGAAATTGTGGCGAACCATAGGTGACCCTAGTCTGAAGGATCTTGTCACACAGAAGAATGATTTTGGATAAATGGTAGACAGAACAGGAATTAGGAGAGAAATCAAAATGACATAATTTACTAAGAGCTACAAAGGATAGGAAGCTGTGGAGAGCCATGATTGCAAACATCCTGAAGGAATATGGAACATAAGAGAATAATATAAACAACTTAAGACTACTAAATGAACTGTATGGCATGAAAGTTTGAAATATTAGCAATAAGAATATAGATTTGGGTGTTGTCAGAACCATAAAGCTTCCATGACTGAATTGGTTTAGCCAATGTCCATGTAACTTGAGCTCTCTGGGATGCAATTTAAAGTTTTGTTGGAGCTATTTTTTTTATATACCAGTTTTTTCTTTTTACTTTAATGGCTTGTTGGTTGGTTGATTTTATTTAGCAGCAAATTAACCTTTATGGGTTATTTAATGCTAAAATCTATTTTGAATGCAGTTGTGTGCTTTCAACTACAAATAAAATATATTGTTACTTTAATGGGTTTTGAATGTTATAAAAAGCAATGATAAAATAAGTCACAAAATATTAGGATGTTCTGCTTTATCATATTTTATTTTAATTATTTACCATTTTAAATGTCTGGTGGATGCTGACTATATAGGTAGAACTAGTCATAGTTTGGAAATGAAAATAAGTCAATATGTACAAGCAAGCATTCAGAAAAAGATTTTGGTTTTGTGTTGGGTATTCAGATTTTTATTAGAAAAAATTATAGACTATATACAAGTCTTTGCAGCCCTTCCTCTCTAAACAGGTCTGGCTTTTAGGTTTGAATTTAATTTGCCTGTAATCTTTGTAAACAATTTTGTTGACCTGACAATGAGTCTGATTATATAATTAAGTATAAAACTTCATTATGAAATAAAGGTAATGTTTCCCGCTTTTTCCAATTTATTTTTGTTGCTGTAAGTTTTTGGTTTTGCAACTGCTTTCAGATCAGTTTTCATATTTTACAATAAGGAAGGAAAGTCAAGTTGTGTGAATTTCTTAGAAGCATTATTATTATTATTTTTATTATTATTTCTTGAGTTTTTTCCTTTTCTTTTTTTTTATTTTGTTCATGTCATCTCGTGTTCTTTTTATTTTTAGCCTCTCCTCCCCAAAATTTAATAAAAAAATACTTTGGTCCTTCCTTTTAATAATAATGTAAACATTTTGATGATAAAGCTTCGTGAGTCAGAATTTTGAAATATTTAAAACTTAGTAAATTTTTGTAATTAAAATTGAAAAAAAAAATTTTTTTTGTTAAAATTCATTATTTATCAGCAAATTTTTTTTTCTTAAGAGAATAATGTCCTTAATATATTTTATTTATAAAAGCAATTGAAATTTTTTCTAATTAAGTAATGTGGTTTTATTTAATTTTTTTTATTTTATGATTCAGAGTAGATTTTTGATAAATGGTGTCGCTCTTAATAAGAAACATTTTGACAATAAAAATTTGTTTTTATCAAGTTTGGTGCCTTTTTTTATCATTGTATGTTTGTTAGATATTTTAATATTTTGACATATAAGTGATTATTTTTTTACTTTTTTTTATAAAGATTGATTCATTTTCTATGTCTTTCCAGGATATTTAAAACCAGAAATATTTCTAGATTGTAACGTTTTTTTGTTTTTTTTTATTTGAAATAGTAATACTATTAATAGTAATACTATTTGAAATAGTAATAGTTTTTTGTTTTTTTTTATTTGAAATAGTAATACTATTAATAGTAATACTATTTGAAATAGTAATACTATTAATAGTAATACTATTTGAAATAGTAATACTATTAATAGTAATACTATTTGAAATAGTAATACTATTAATAGTAATACTATTTGAAATAGTAATACTATTTGAAATAGTAATACTATTTGAAATAGTAATACTATTTGAAATAGTAATACTATTTGAAATAGTAATACTATTAATAGTAATACTATTTGAAATAGTAATACTATTTGAAATAGTAATACTATTAATAGTAATACTATTTGAAATAGTAATAGTAATACTATTTGAAATAGTAATAGTAATAGTATTTGAAATAGTAATAGTAATACTATTTGAAATAGTAATAGTAATAGTATTTGAAATAGTAATAGTAATACTATTTGAAATAGTAATAGTAATAGTATTTGAAATAGTAATAGTAATAGTATTTGAAATAGTAATAGTAATAGTAATACTATTTGAAATAGTAATAGTAATACTATTTGAAATAGTAATAGTAATACTATTTGAAATAGTAATAGTAATACTATTTAAATAGTAATAGTAATACTATTTGAAATAGTAATAGTAATACTATTTGTAATAGTAATACTATTTGAAATAGTAATAGTAATAGTATTTGAAATAGTAATAGTAATAGTAATACTATTTGAAATAGTAATAGTAATACTATTTGAAATAGTAATAGTAATACTATTTGTAATAGTAATAGTAATACTATTTGAAATAGTAATAGTAATAGTGACACAAGTCTTAATAATTAATCTATAGCTGAAGGAAGAAGAGATAACTTATTTGTTTGAATTTTAAAATTTAATTCAGTTTAATTCTGATTTTGGAGCAGGATACTCTTCACAGAATTGTTCCTGGACATATCAACTTCAACACTCCACTTTAGCTCTTATTTGAACTAGATGGGTGCTCAGGTAGGACTGATCTGATCAGTTGGCTGGTTATATCAACTCCTGACACTTGTATTTATATATTTTCAATAATTTAATTGTTTCCGATCCCAAAACCATCAACACCAGAAGTATTTCCATACACAAATATCAGTTAAAAAATGCTCAAAATTTCGACATAACACAGACAGAGTTCCCTAGACACTGATATATTGTCTATATATCATGGTCATGTTAAGGTGAATGGGTTTCCTCTTTGAGATTTCACAGTATTAGTCTGTGAGGCAGGTGAAAAGATTATTATATTTTATTTTTTACTATGAATATTAACCCTCTAGGGCCATTCGTATCATATTTGATACAGTATGAAAACAAGCCTTGAAAGAAATATTTTCCTGAAAAATTTTTTAAGAGAAATATTTTATAAATTTCAAATGAAAGCAGTACTGACTGCTCAGTCAATGAATACCAAATGTTTCCTTATAGGGAAATACCAAATGTTTCCTTATAGGGAAATACTGTATCAAATATGATACGAATGGCCCTAGAGGGTTAAAGAAAAATGATAAAAATGCCCCTCACCAAGAATCAAGGGATTAAAGACTTTAGAATAATAAGCATAAATGAGAAGTCAAACTAATTAAAAAAATCATATACATAGTTGCCTTTAATATCCACTAAAAACCAATAGAAACAAAATAGGTTAAACAGTTCTTCACAAATTGAAAAGTTATGGTGTCTCCAGACAAATGTTTGAACTAATCCATTTTTTATTGTCAAATCATGAAATGAAAGTTAAGCTGAACAGATATTCTTCTAGATCCTTTTGTACTAATGCAAGCATCCCCAAGATTTTATCTTTGGTCCTGCTTTGTTTTTAATTTTTATTAATGACCTTCTCAATGGCATCAGCTCATAACTTGCTATCTATGCTGATGACACAACTATTTATTCCTGCCTTGATACTAAGTCTGATTAGTTAGATGAAGTTAAATTGGCAAAAATGACCTTCAGTCTGTTAACTGGAGCAAAGGATGGCTTGTTAATATTAATGCTTCTAAAACTAAACTGCTATCAATCATCTGAGAGACTCCTTTCTACCTTCCATCAGTATTTCTGAAGTTAACCCCCAGGAGAGTGATTCCCTGTGTCTATTCAGTCTAACATTATTGGCTGAAATAAGAATCAGTAATATTATTAGTCCTGATCTTGTATCTTGGCTTCAGTCACTTTCCAATCACATTAAAAAAATAGCCTCACTGTGACATTTATTTAAATACTTTCATGGAAATTTTTCAGATGAGCTCTTCACTATGGCACCTAGACTTTATGAATATTAGCACACTACAAGACTGGTGAAGAGGTCTCATTGATATGCAGTTGAGTTGGCTACGTGTAACAGTAAATTCTATGCTAACAGTTTCTTTTCTTGCACTTCTTACTTGTGGAACTTTCTTCCAGCCAACTTTCATACTTTCCAGCTAACTTTAAGCTGCAAAAATTTAAATTTGGTGTCAATCACTATCTACTACCCTTCTGATTACTCTTCTTCTGTACTTATTCTTTAGTAAATTTTCTGTTTTCTAACACACTCACTATCTGTTTATATTTATGAGATGAGGTAGTAGTTACAGTATTTACATTATTCGGACTATTGTCTTCATCTTTGTTGCCATTTGTTTGACATTTCGGTAGTTGTATGCTCCAGCCTTCTTCAGGTGCTAGGAATTTTAAACCGAACCCTTGATTACACTCAGTATCCTCTTGTGTTTTAGTAGCTTTACTGCCTTGCTTAGGGTGAACTTTATTTTAAAAAAAAGAAAAAAGTTATATCTTTCAGAAAGTGGATTAATACATAACCTACCATTTAAGATTACACAAGATCCCAAAATATTAGCACTACATAACCAACTGTATAGGATGACCAACATGTAAGATATATGGACAGAAAGACCTAACACCCCAGAAGGAAATTTTATGGCTCTTCATCTAATGTGACCCTTTTTGCAAATTCTTAAGATGTCAAGAGTATAAAATAACAGGCTGATATTGTTCAGAGCTTAAGAGTGAACTAATTTTTTTTATTAGTGTACAAGCAAAGGTGATATTTTAAAAAGTTACCTGATGCGGTGTCTGTTGTTTGTGTACATAACTGTGACAATGTGATGTCACTGTTACTAAGTCAAAATCACTCAGGCAGATGCCTGTCTGGTAATCAGTTCATAACATTCCACCCATTTTTCAGAAAAAATAAATTCGTTAGTATCAAGCTCCTTATTTTCTTTTTCATTATAGCTTTCCAAGTATTTTAGTGTTATTTTTCTAGGTCTTCTTGGTTTTGATATCATGTATTGTCATTGAATTAGTCTCATCTGTTGGGTTTGAATACTTGTAGTTGTTTCTAGTATTGGTGTTAAACCTATTTCGTTATGATTTGTATAAATACTCATTGTTAGGCTTTTACTTATCTCTTTACTACTACCGGTGTCATCTACATAATCCTCTTTTGAATCTATGATTTCATTAGCAAGTTTAAATTGGCTGATGTCTTTTATTATGTTTCTTACATCACTAATATATCTGACTTGTGTGATTCTTTGAAATCCTTTGATCTTACATTTGTAAAATGCTGGTTCGTATGGTATTGACCATTTTTTTTATGTTAATACATAGTCTTTGTGCCCAAAATTTCATCCTTTCACTTTCCTGTTTGCCTTAAATTTCATGAAGAAATTCATGTTTTTTGCCTGATATGCCTTTGGCAACGTTTTAGATCTGCATAATGCCAGTCTACCAATTTTATTCCATGTATCTGCATTAATAATTGTCAGGTCTGACTCTGTGTCAATTTGCATTTTTAATTCCGTGTCATTCAATCAGTTGTTTATAAATTTTCTTTTTCGTGTTACTTTTTCACCCATGGTATAATAAACCATATTTTTTGGCTTTCTTTTGCCTTTTCTTTTACAAAAAGAACTTTATGACCCTTACAACCACAATTGAAGCATTTTTTATCTTTGAATGGACAATCTTTCTATAGATGTAACTGACCACAACTGTTTAATTATTTCCAGTGTGTGTTCTCTCAACACTGATTTATGATTCTATCATTTTGGGAAACCAATACATTTCTTGGAGTAGCTGATGGTTTTTATTCTTCCCATGTATCTTATTGGGTTTACTCCTGTTTCAATTTTCAGTTTTGCTTCAATGGCTTTTCCTGTCTTTGATTCTTTTATGGTACGTTTTCCTTTGAATATTTTTTTTGTCATTTTAAAATCAGTGTAGCTCTTATTCTCTTGATTCAGACTTCATTTTTCTCTTTAAAATTTCCTGATTCTAGATGTCTTCTTATTATTGTCCCCTTTATCACTTCAAATTCCCTTTTCACTGATCGTTCTTGTTGTTTTGACTGTTGTAATTTACTTCTAGTTCTCTTATATTTGTTACTCTTCTTTGTCATGTCCTGAATTGATATTCATCCATTATATTATTCACTGATGTGCCACAATCTGACATTTCCAATTCTTATCATACTTTTATTTTATTTTTGTGTCTTTGCATTGTCCTCATTATTTTATGGATTTTTATTCATTCTATCATTCTTCATCTTTAGAGCTAGAGAATTTTTTTCCCTTCTTGAAATCCTCATGTTCAGGTTTACTCTTTTTGTATGTTTTAAGCTCTTTTTACCACATTCATTTACTTGTACTACTAGATTGGCATCTAGGTCTCACCATTTTACTGTCAAAATAGTTAAATGTAGCTCTCTTCTCCTTTAATAGTTTCTTTTCTGGCACTTCCCATTTGTGGAACTCCCTTGCTTGCTTCCCTGGTAGTTACAATCTTCAAAAAGTTAAATGCAACATCAATTGCTATCTTCTATCTATTTGATTCCCATCCATCTCTTAGCTTTTTTTTTTTGCCATCTCCCGTACCTTGTTTTTTTTTTCTGACTGTAACCCCCTGCACACCAGTGGTAGTCCTGACTTGCTTGGAGTGAAATGATTATAAAAAAAATAATATTTGAGCAGTTAGTGAAGCAATTATTTGTTGTGACAGTTTCTACACTCTTTCTCAGATACTGAGAACTTTTTTCTTAAATCTGATTTTTTCCGCAATATTGACATAATTGTTGTCTTTTTAATTCTGTCCAACCTTTTCTTTGATCTTGCTTTACCATGTTGATTTATTTTTTTCAACTGTGTTCACTCTGTTTGTCATGTAGCAATAATTTTTTTTTTTATAATCGTTTCACCTCAAGCAAGGCAATACTGCCACTAGTGTGCAAGGGGCTACATAAGTGAGTGAAAGGTTATATAAGGAGAGTGAATAGAAAGAAGAACAGGTTACAGGGGATGTCAGAAGGATGGGAACACTGGTGTGAAGAGAGTTATGTGAGAATAGAGCGACAAAGGAGAAGAACAAGATACTAGAGGTGTCGGGGAAAGAATTAGAGAAGGATGGGAATCAAGGAGATAAAAGATGGCAATTGACATTGCATTTAAATTTTTGGAGATTGTAGTTATCAGGGAAGCAAGTATGTAGAAGGGAATTCCACAAATGGGAAGTGCAAGAAAAGAAACTATTAGGGCAGAAAAGGAGATTACATTTAACTATTTTGATGGTAAATGGTTGGGACTTTGTTGCCAGTCAATCTCCTAAGATATTTTTTACTTTGTGTTGAAGATTGTCTTTTACATGCTTCTTCTTCAAATCTGGTTAGGGTTCATTTTTTTCTGTATTGTTTTAGTGATTAATCCATTGTCATCAATTGTCTGTATCATGTGTTCGAGTATTCTTTTATTTGTGTAATCATCAAAATCACAGTATTATGTCTGCTCTTTGAGTTTTGCTGTACACTCTAGTATTGTTTCGTTTGTTTTTTTTTTATCTGTTCTCATCTTGCTAAATATGTATCTGGTGTGTTTTTTGTTTTTCTTTGGTATGAAGTGTTTATTCAGTTTTCTCTTCATCTTATCATATTCTATCTTGGGTTAGTTTAACTTCGGGTAAATGTTTAACTAATAACTGTATTTCTCTGCTACCATATCTTTTCAGACAAGTTAGTTTGTCAACATCTATGACTTTTTGTAACTGTATTTCCACTTGTAAATTTTTCAAGCCAGTTTCTCTAACAGTGTCTGATATTAAGTATATTTGAGTCTGTGTTGAATGGCATAATACACAACATTGTTGCCATGACTACAGCCTTCCTTATTTCCTCTTGTTTTTTTTTTTGTTTTGTTTAGGGTGTTGCGGAGTTAGTTGTATTTTGTTGAATTAATATTTTATCAAAAGGAATTATTTTAAGGCTGCATGAAAATACTCCAACAACATTTAAATTTTGCATGTATGGCACAAGGACAAAAACCACAAGTACAGAACTGTATATTAAACTAGTTTATAACTTTTATTTAAGGGTTATTAATTTGTAGTGAGATCGCCAATTTGTTGTAGACATTGGAAAATGTTTGAAATTGTATTATTATGTTAATATAAAGAACAGGAGTTTAAGAAGTGTGTAGTTATTAGTCAAATTGAAAATTTGTGAATGTTTGTATAGAAAATCAACAGTTTGTTTTGTTGAGAAAAGTTTGTTTTTGGTATCTCATTTGGCTGGTTAAGTTGACATCATGATGTAAGTGTTTGAAGGCATTGGCAAGAAATTGTGTTTCTTAAGCTGAATTAGTGTTAATAAGGTATTAACTTAAGGCTAAGAAGTTGAATGTCATAAGAGACTTGCGTAACAAGTTTGTTTCTCTCTTTCATTGTGTTGATGATGATTAAGTGAAGAGGAAAAAGTGCGAATGTCTGTACAATAGGAAGGGCTTAACTATTTACTGCTACATTGTGACTGGCTTGGACAGTCTTCGCTTCCAAGACTCTTACTGAAGATTTTGCTTTGCACTACAGAATTTATACCTACTCTAATCACATGGCAGGCTCCAGAAAATTTGGCACAAATCAAGACCTAAGCATGTGTATGTAAGTGTTTTGAAATATACAAATATATTAACTAATCAACATTGGTTATTCTTAAATTAACTGATTTACTTTGAGTTTAGTTTGCACAAATCTTTTTACATCATTATATGCAATGTAAAAATTGTCGTGTAATAAATTCTTAAAAGGGTGACAGTTTTTTTAAATTTTTTTCAAGGAACAAAAGAAAAATCTTAAATATCATACTAGCACTGACATAAATCAAGGTTGGTTGGTTGATTTTTTGTTTAGTGACATATCAACACTTCTATGGGTTATTTAATGCCAAAATCTAAATAATTTGAACAGTTTTATGACTTCAACTAAATATATTTTTGAACACAATTGTATGCCTTCAACTAAAGATAAGATGTATCATTACTAAATTTTATTTTTTATTTTATTTACATAAAATGTATTGCTGGGTACTTTTATTATAAAAATGTAGTTTTATACTTTCATAGTGTTTTGCATTTGTTTGGGGTTTCACTATTTCCCCATTGCTGAGAACCTAACAGGTGCTACTACCCTGGGTCAGGGGTGAACCTGAAAACAACAGGAATTATGATGTGCTTCAATTTCCTGATCAAAGGCCTTGCTATTAGATGTAGTTCATTATCATACCCAGGACTCAAATAAAATTTAGCACTGAGCATATAGTACAAATCAAAATAGAATATGAATAATATTAACGTATTTTTCTGTCTGGAGTGTTCTTGCAATCAACTCTCTTGTTATTATCTATTATTCAGTTTGTTTTTTTTTGTTTTTTTTTTAATCATATCACCCCAAGCAAGGCGATAATGCCACTGATGCGCAGGGAGCTACATAAGGGTAAAAAGAATGGAAAAGAGAAAGCTGGAAACCACATCCTAAACAGGGAACAAGGGATGAGCCTCTTAACCTGTTCAATAGATGTGGGTGGAGTGTGAACCGGGCAATAGATAGATCTATCTACTCCAATTGAAAAAAAAAAAACAAGTTGAGAAGATTGGAAAAGAGAAACTCGAAAACCACATCCTAAACAGGGAACAAGGGATGAGCTTCTTCACCTGTTCAATAGACGTGGGTGAAGTGTGAACCGGGCGATAGTTTGGTCTATCTACTCCAATTGAAAAAAAAGAAAAAAAGAAATGAGTGAAAAGATTGGAAAAGAGAAAACCGGAAACCGCATCCTAAACAGGAAACAAGGGATGAGCCTCTTCACCTGTTCAATTGATGTGGGTGGAGTGTGAACCGGGTGATAGTTTAGTTTAGTCTATCTACTCCAATTCTTCCATTCATTTCTTCATTACCTCCTTGTTTGGTGCCAATTTTTTGAAACTTCATGTTAGATGATCTTTATCATCATTATCATGAGTTCTAGTGATGTCAAACGCATGAAAACAAAAACCAACTCCACATGAACTAACTTTATTACTGTATAAGATTTGTCAGTCTTTTTAAAAGTCACCATATGTAGTATCTGTTGTCTGTAGTAAAACTGTGACTGTTATTAAGCGGAAATCGACCAGACAGATGTCTGTTAATCAGGTCATAACAAGAAAATGTGAAGGGTCAATTGCACTCTAAAGGAGATCAATAAGCATATACATAAACTTGAAAAACCTCTTGAGGAAAGAAAAGTAAATTATGGGTGAGTGAAATACAAAAAAAAGTGTATCATCTTAGTTAGAAATTATATATCTTGGAATAAAATTAATTTTTAAACTAACCTACAAGCAATTGCTGTTAAAATAGCCCTACATTTTTTAGTTTTTGTTTAATTTCTATTTTTTTATTTATTTATTTTTTTTACTGATATTCACCTAATACAAGGCCCAAGATCCACTCAAGGTAGCAGGGTTACAGTGTAAACTTATATTAGCATAGGATAAGCATTAGGAGTACAGAACTGAAGTAGAGTTTAGAACAAACCAGAAATCTAATTCTAAACATGGAATAAACCTCTACTACTGTTCAAAAGATCAGAGAGGAGTGTGAATTGTGTAGTTTGAAAAAAAAAAATTACCTCATGGACATCCATATGTAAAAAGAATCTCGTGAGAAAGCCATATTGTTTTTATGCTGTCAAACTGACGCAAAATCACGGTAACCACGAGATTTGAGGAGATATAAATATGCCTGCTAGGGTAGAACTCTTTGGGACGTTCTCGTGTTTGAGACTACTGAACTCTTTTTGGCATTTTGACACTACTAATCTACACTCTCTTTGGGTAGAATGTTTTGCATTTTGTCTTTGAGGCTACTCATCTACAAATTGGATGATAGAACCTATTTAACATTTGCACAATAAATATTCAACTATATAACTTTATAAATGAAAATAAGATAAACAGATTGCTAGAAAAGCTTCTAGAGCTTTCATCTTCTGGGGTGATTTGAACAGAGACAATATTCTATGTGGATGTTGGGACACAAAACAAAAAGGGCAGTTCTTAGAAAAACTCTCACTAATTGTAATAATAATTTATGCATCTACAACAAGAAATCTTGAACATGTCTCAAACTGGCTACCAGCAAGTACTTCACTATAGATTTATACTTTGTGATCTTATAATTTATCTAGATTACATTTTGACAATATATGTTGACGTATGTGCCTTTCCAGTCATGCTAGAAAACTCGAAGCCTATGATGAAAATCTCCCTCAATGGAAATGAAATAATGTGAAAAGAATTCCAATCCTAATGTTACAGAAATGAATCCAAACTAACAATACTAAATCTCCATCAAATTTCTTCATAGAAACACACCAGCTAAAGAATTCATACCCAAAATTCCAACTTGCAGCAGACCGTCATTTGACAATAACTGCAGAGAAACCATCAGGCTATGCTGAAATGACTTTATGTAAATTTATCATTTATATAATCATCCTACAAACTCTAACTTAATTTCCTTCAAACTACAAGTAAAATCAAGTGAAAGAATAAAAGGAGGCAAAAGGGAATAATGAACAAATTTGGAAGTAAACTTAACTTTTTTTTAAAACAAAAGAAAAGTCTGGAATGTATATCTGGTAAACAACTTGAAGCATTTTACCAAAAACAATACCAAAGTAACTTTCAAAAAGGATATTCGCAGACTTTATAGTTTTTCTGAAATCTCCAAAATGAATGGCAATCAACAATTTCTAATCCTCAAATGCAATGTCAAAATCTTTCAAGATTTGAATCAAACAATTCTAAAGGCAAAATAAACCATTCACCTTCACAGAGATTAAAAAGTCAAATATCACTTTGAGGTTATAAAACATCTACCAGAGAAATCATTAAAATACCTTCCACAGTCTTCATCATTATAGTTGTTTTTTTTTCTTTGAGGCAAGACCAGGATAAATCTTGCACAAAGAAAAGTGAGCTCTGCCTGACTGAGGAACTCATTTTATCTCTTCATATACACTTGTTGGGTCTCATACATTGACACCCACACACACACATACATACGCATGGTCACGCGGCGTCTACGTGACAGTCGTAGTTCCCGCCAAAAAACGAAGCTTTTAAAAACCGAAAACAGCACGTGAGACAGCAGAAAGGATTTCGTCCCGGGGCGAGGACAGACAAGACAGACATGCCTTCCTAATTCACACAAACACTCGCGCACTAATTGCGGGTAGCAATTAGTGGCGCAAATATTTTTTATTCTCTTAATTTTCTTCTCTGACATTAACTTTCATTGAAACCGGACTCTACAACTTCTTATGCATGCTTTCTCAACCCTATGTAACCTTTTTCAATATATTGTTTTTCCGTTTACTTTCGCCTTCTTGTTCATTCATAAATCTTGCTTCAAACCATAACGAATGTTACGTCGAGTCGACCTTTAAAATATAAATTAGTAAGTGGACGGCCTATCATCCACTACAATGGTGACCACGACGTGATCTCGATTCGGCGTAATTCAGTCCAGCATCGTTGGAAATGGAACTCAGCATTCTTCTGTGTCTATCAACAAGAACTACTATTCAACGTCGTTATCTCCCAACTCTTTCTACAGGACTCCAAGATGGCGACCCCACACAGAATTTTTACAATCGCACACTAGACAGCACAACTGTCATCTCTCTCTCCCAGGTTTTCCAGAAAAAGAGTAACACAACGTCGACTTAAAGACGTTTCTTTCAGCATTCAACGCAATGTCACTCAACCAAACACAACGTCGACTTAAAGACGCCTTTTTTTCTCAACCAGAACACTGAGGAAATCGACAAGCCGAATTATTTATACTGGAGAATTGTGACCTCCAGAAAATTCGACATTAAACCTTGATATCTTTTTAGTTCTCTCAAACGCGTACACTCGGTATCAACAAGCTTCAATCAACCACTTTGCAAATCAAAGTTTATAACCAACTGTTAATTCTTCTAACACCAACATAAAAATCCACACGTACAGCAAAACACGGAAACTCTTACAAACGCAAGCAACTCAACGTGGAGCATTGGAATAAATTAGAAGATCTTTAACAGACACATCAACTACCGAGAATTTTCCAGAGCATGCCGCATCCTGGCACTCTGATAGGGGACACTGCAGCAAAATCCCTACTCACGCGCATCGCATTTTAGACTCTTCTTCTTTTCAGCCTACGAGAGACAACCGAAAAAAAAAAAAAAAATTCACCTTTCACAAATTTTTCTCATTTTTCCATTTCACCATGTGCTTTTTGAGAATCCAATATGGCTGACCAGCAGTCAGACGTTTCAGCAACCTCCTCCCACACCTATGAGCAACGTCTGTGCCCCCACCTTTTTTTTCAGCAACCAGCCTTCTCTGTCATTTTTGGCATGATCACTACTACTACTACGAGCATCATCATCAACGTAACCAGACCACCATATATACGGACATATTGAAAAAATATTTTTAATATTTTGTTTCAATCTAGGGGGGCTATTTGTTGGGTCTCATACATTGACACCCACACACACACATACATACGCATGGTCACGCGGCGTCTACGTGACAGTCGTAGTTCCCGCCAAAAAACGAAGCTTTTAAAAACCGAAAACAGCACGTGAGACAGCAGAAAGGATTTCGTCCCGGGGCGAGGACAGACAAGACAGACATGCCTTCCTAATTCACACAAACACTCGCGCACTAATTGCGGGTAGCAATTAGTGGCGCAAATATTTTTTATTCTCTTAATTTTCTTCTCTGACATTAACTTTCATTGAAACCGGACTCTACAACTTCTTATGCATGCTTTCTCAACCCTATGTAACCTTTTTCAATATATTGTTTTTCCGTTTACTTTCGCCTTCTTGTTCATTCATAAATCTTGCTTCAAACCATAACGAATGTTACGTCGAGTCGACCTTTAAAATATAAATTAGTAAGTGGACGCCTTCGTCCACTACACACTTGTCAACATACTGTGACGTGTAATAAGGTTTTGCCAAGACTTATGCTCTTCCTGATGCTCAACTTGGATACTCCTGGTAGTCCAAGTACATGTAGTGTTTTTATTGAGACAATGTCTCTTGGAAAGCTGTCATTCAAAGCTTGATACTTCATCTGAACCATAAATATATATTAATACATACTTGGGAAGCAGCCTTTCTTTCAAACATCTTTCATTTTAAAGAAGATTTAACTGATTTTTTATTAAGTTTTTCCAGCATCCTAACATTTTTTGTTTTGTTGGAGATAAATATAAAAAGAATTATTCATAAATTTTATCATCCCAAGTGCTTTCAACCATTTCTATAGCCATTTTCATGCTTATTTATGTCTCTGCTGCTGTTATTTTATTCTCTTGTTTTGACTGTTATGTAGTCATTTATTTTTTGTTTTTAAAAAAGGAGGATTCATCTCAAGCTCTCACATGCTGTATGTGACTAGAAACCACATAAGTATATTTCTATTTTAAAATACTTTCATTACTTGATTTCCATTATTAAATAATGTAAGGCTGATGGTTGGAGAGAAATGTTTAATATATAGTGCCTCTCAAATAGTGAGACGATTTTGATATTGAAATTTATATAGAATTCTTGTGTTTTCAATCAGAATTATCCTTAAGAGTTCTTGTAAATTATTGATTAATAAATGTTTTTTTTTGGTTTGATAAGTGACATGTAAAGTGTTTACCCAAGGAGATGGTAGTGTGTTATATATATATATATATATATATATATATAGACACACACACACACACATGTTAATTCCTATAAACTCATTTTTCACTTGACAAGTTTTATTTTTCATCTTGTGAGATGATATACCACTCTTATCACAAGCAGACAAAGCTAGTATGGGAGTTAGTTTAGATGTCAACTATTTATCTATGCGGCAAGTTTTACCAGGTTACATGTTACCAGTGACAGACTTAACTTTGATCTGACAGCAGAACAGTATGTAAACAAATGGCAAAATCTCAGATATAAGAAGACCAATAACTGTAATTAGTATCATAAAGTTCAGAAAAGCACTACGGATCCATAAAAATATCATTGACAAGTTGCTTCTGCATCGCCCGGTTCACACTCCACCCACGTCTATTGAACAGGTGAAGAGGCTCATCTCTAGTTCCCTGTTTAGGATGTAGTTTCTGGCTTTCTCTTTTCCAATCTTTTTTTTCTTCGTTTTTTTTTTTTTTCAATTGGAGCAGATAGACTAAACTATCGCCTGGTTCACACTCCACCTACGTCTATTGAACAGGTGAAGAGGCTCATCTCTTGTTTCTCTTTTTCAATCTTTTCACTCTTATGTAGCCCCCTGCGCATCAGTGGCATTACTGCCTTGCTCGGGCTGACATGATTAAAAAAACCCAAAAAAACTATGGAACACATGATAAATAATAGGCTAACCAAGTTTCTGAATATCAATAGCCACGTTATTAATTTACAATCTGGCTTTCTGAAACAAAAAAGCACTTATTGTTCACCTGGTCTGCTTAGAAACCTTCATAAGGGAAGTCTTTATTGAAAAAAAAGAATACACGTCTTTTATATTTTACTTATTTTTTTGTGTGACCTGGAAAAGGCATATGACACCACTTGGAAATACAATCTTCTTTTTCTTCTTTTATATACTGTATCCCTTCAGATAATAGGTAATCATGGCTCTCCACATCTTCCTATCCATTGTAGCTCAACACTTTTTCTCTTAGTCTCTCTTCCAAACCCTGCTCTGTCATCCCCTTGCTCAAGTCCATCAAGTATGTTACTCGTTGCTTTCTCCTCTCTTTTCTTCTATCCATCCTGTGAGTATTAGATTCTCTAAGCCCACCTTCTTCCTTACATATCCCAGAAATTTTAGCTGTCTCTTCCTGATGTTAAGTATAATTTTCCTTTTCATTTCTGTCCTTTCCAAAACCTTGTCATTATTCACGTTTGGTCCATGGTATTCTTAGCATCCTTCTGTAGAACCATATTTCTATTGTTTTGAGTCACTCCTTCATCTTTCAATGCCATATAGGAGAACAGATATAATATAACAGTCCAGTACTCTTCTTTGTTTCCAATGAAATTTTCTTGTCTCTCAATACTCAGAGAAACTTAAATTTTCTCAGCCTGAGGTACAAATTCCCACTAAGCTTTCATAAACAATTTTCTGTCAGAGAGAAACTAAAGTTTGTGTTGGATCTACACTCTCTGAACTTTAGAAAAAAGAGAAACACATTCCCCAAAGATGTTCCTTTGTTTATCACCAAGATTAACTATTGTTTAATTTCTAAATGTGGGGCTTGGCTTATTTTTTAGATGTTGATTATATTTCTTTATATAATACAGATAAAAGAAGCCACAAACTAGTGTATCATTGTAGTGATAGAAAAGTAAATATGGAAACTAAATTTTCACCATCTCTAAAAGTAGAAATGTTTATTCAGAATTGCCTGACCACAGAGCTATATTTTGACCAACCAATTAGAAAGCTTTTACAACTAGTAACACATCACTCAATAAGTCCCAAACCTAACAACTAAAGCAACAGCTTTTAGGCAAAATTTGACTTTATTCTAGGGTGATACATTGATTCCAATGCTTCTCTAACAATTCAATGTCTTTTTTGTAGAATATGTCTTTGGCCTCAAAATACGCTAAAGTTTCCAATATCACTTCTTCATTGGAGCCAAATTTCTTTCCTTGGAGCATTCTTTTAAAGTCTGCAAACAGCCAGTAGTTGCTGAGGGCCAGATTTGGAGAATAGGGTGGATACAGAAGCAATTCAAAGTGCAATTCATGTAGTTTACCATCTTTGCAATCGACTTGTAGCACAGTGCATTGGCTGGGTTAAAGATCACTTTTTCTTCTTCATTTCTAACCATTTTTTGGCTTTTTCTTCCTTGAAACACACCAATAATGCTATATAATATTTGCTATTGATGGTCCTTCCTTTTTCAAGATAATCAATGAACAAAACACCTTGCACATCCCAAAATAGGGTGGCCAAAACCTTGCTGATGTTTGTGTCTTTGGTCGCTTTAGATGGTTTTTACCTGCTGCTGTCTACTCAGCTGACTTTTATTTGACTCTGGAGTGAAGTCGTGGATTCATGTTTCATCCATTGTCATATATTTCTGCAAAAACTTCTTGTTGCATTGAAACAGTTGCAAAAAACACTCTGAATCGTCAATGCATTGTTTGTGATTGACTGTGAGCAAACATGGCACCCACTTTGAACACAGCTTTCTCATTGACAAATGTTCATGCAAAATGGTGAATACACTGTCTTATATGTTCAACTCCTCTACTATCTCATGCAACTTCAATTTATGATTTTCCAGGACAACTGATAATTTTGGGCAACTTGAGTGGTCAGTATCTTTTGTGTCTGTACAACTGTGTTTAATGTCAACATACCACCTCTTAATCATTATTTCTGATGAAGCAGAGATCAAATAGCACATATCAAGCCATTGCTTTGCTTGAACAGTATTTTTTCCCATCAGAAAGCAATGCTTTATCAACACATGAAATTCAGATTTTTCTATTGTTTTAAAAATTTGCAACAGTAGCTTCACTTAAATAACTGTAATTTGTAAACTAATAATTCGATTGGGCCCAAATTTGATCTCATGCCATTTGAAGATTAATACTTTATAAAACTCATATGGATTTTTATTAGTGGTGTCATCTATTTAAGGAGAACAAGGTGCGATGTGACCTTATGTCTGGGTTGACTTGAAGTTGAAGTTACATTTTAGTTGTGTCTCTCTTGCTGCTCCCATCTGACTGACTGACTCATGACAAAAGTATTTATAGCATTTAGACTTTTTCACACTGGATTGCAAAGTCCCTTTTTGTCATGCAAGTCACTTTAGTCTTGCAAGTTGCTTCAATTGGTCAGAAAATCAATTTTAACATCTACTTGTGAAATCTGGTTTCAACTTTTTCTTTAAGCACATGGTCAATCCTTTTTTATTTGGAAAAAACCAGGATTTCACACATCATCGTGAATTTTTGTAAAATTGAAGAAGGTTGATTTTTTTTATTAATTTCTTATCTCACAGAGGCAAACAACACAAATATCATTTTTGCAAAATTTTTCAGATTTTGAAACTTTTCTGAGTGCAGAGATGCATAAAACTTGAGCAGTGGTTTATTTTTAAAAATCCTCTTTAAAGAGTTTTCAGCATGCAAATCAATCAGCTCCACCTGCAGTTCTTCAATATTACAGGTAAAAGGTGAGCTGAGCAAATCGAATTGTCCTTCGATAAATTCTGATAAATTCATTTTTAGAGCCATCAGTTGGAAACTTTACTTTTCTGATAATGCTTGTGTAACAGCTTGTGTTTTCAACAGAGGAAAATGAACAAAGTTTTGATCTTGAAGCTGCTTGGCAAAAAGTTTAACTTTCAATTGAAATGCTCTCGCTTCCCTGTACAACTCATGAGGAAATACACCTTTGCCTTATAGTTTTTTGTTTAACTCCTTCAGCTTTTGTATAATGTTAACAGCAAATGCAAAATCACAACCCCATTTGTCACTCTCCATTTCTTTTGAAAAATCACAAGATATTTCTTTCATATCTTTGCTTTAAGGTTTCACGTCTTCATTAGTACTTTTCCCATACTTAACCAGCAGACATTTGTGTGGTACAGCACATCAGTGAAATCTGCCTAAATGTCTTCCAAGAAATTTCGGAAGAACCTGTGTTTCAGTTCCCATGTTCTTATTGAATTTACTGCATGCACCACTGGATCCATAACATGTAATGAAGCCTTACAGAGGCTTTCTTGATGTTTGATGCAGTGAAAAGACAATGCTTTGTGTGAGGGGAAAATCTTCTTTGATTTCATCATTCATCAAGGTCATAATGTTTGTCTATGAGTGAAGAAACACCATTAGTTGTAATATTTGCCAGTTTATCAAGTCTTAATCTAGACCTGATTAGACTGTTACACTGCTGTACAAGATCTTTTCCAGAAACAGTGTTTTTGAGAGACTCCATAGATAACAATTCCTCTGTAATTTTAAAGTTTCATCAATTTCTCTGAAGTAAATAAGTACCTGAGCAGTATCCTGCATGTTAGTACTCTCATCTAAAGTAATAGAAAACCACTGAAAACCACAACTAGCTGCTAAGAACTTGAATATTCATTGCAGTTGCATCTATGCAGTGAACAATAGTTCTTTGTGACAGAGATATGGCTTCTACTTTTGATTTAACTTTCTTTTTTAATTGTATCACCCCAAGCAAGGTGGTACTGCCACTGATGTGCAGGGAGGCTACGAGAGTAAAAGTTTAGTCAGGAGGAGAATGAAGAAAAAGCTGCAACAATTACAGGGGGTGTCAGAGAAAGGGAAAGAGAAGGATGGGAACACAGGTGTGAAGACAGTTACGAAGGTAGAGAGAAAGGAAAAGAACAAGATATACGGGGTGATGTAGCAAGGCCTGGAGTTAAGTGGATAAGAGATGGGAATTGGCATTGCATTTAAATTTCTGAAAGTTGTAGCTGTCAGGAAAGCAAGTATATGGAAGTGAGTTCCACAGACAGGAAGTGTGAGAAAAGAAGCTGCTGGAGTAGAATTGTCGGCTACATTTGGTTAATCTAATTGTAAATGGGTGGGACTTTGTTGCCAGTCTGGTTGCTCGAGTAAATTCTTGTGGTTGGGGCACCAGTGACTTAAGTTCATTGGAGCAGAAGCCATGAAAATATTTGTAGAATAGACAGAGGGAAGCCATATCCAACTGGTGAGAAAGTGGCTGGAGTTAAGCTACCAAGTCGGGACCTATCATATTACAGATTTTCCTTTGGAGCCTGTCGAGAACATTGAGATGAACAACAGGTGCACCTGACCATATATGACAGCAGTATTCTATGCACAGACGGATGGTTGATTTGTATATGTGCAAAATCAGCACACACAATGCTGACAGCATCAACCATGCAATCTTTAATAAATTTTGCTTCTGTAAATGACTTGTTTTGCTTTGCAGTTTTATTTGCCAATAAAAAAAACTTGCCTTTGTTGCATTCCTTTGTAAACACAGTCTGCTGTTGCTTCAAACTTTTTACCAGATCAGTTGCCTTTTTTTGCTGTTCTTGCTTTGATAAATTGTATCCAAAGTTGGCATGCTTGGTTCGAAATGGCTGTTTCAAATTGTATTCCTTGAATACAGCAAGTGTTTCATGACATGTCAAACATACTGTTTTAACTCCAACGTCAGTAAAGAAATACCTTTCAGTCCACTCTTTGTTAAGTACCTGGCATCTGTTTTCAGTTTTTTTATTTGTCAGATGGCTTTGGATAACTCATTTTGGGGAAAGTTTGTAAAGATGATAAAAGCTAGGCTGAAACAAAATGCTTTATGTCTTTGGCAAATTCTAGGGCACTGAAATGATTCAAATGAATAGCAATAAAATCATTGTCATGGTAACAAAGTTGCCAGATTAGCCATTTGCAAGTAAAGTGTTAATGTTCACAATATTATTTGGTGTAACTTGGTAACTTTATCTTTCAAATTTACTAACATTTGGCAGGCCACATGAATTCCTTTGGCGGGCAGCACGTGACCCCGTGGGCCATAGTGTCTCCACTGCTGGCATAAATAATACTTTTTCTATGTATAGATTAAAAAACCAACAAATTTGTAAACTGCCAAAATCTTGTACAAATTACATCACAGTATTATATTTTGAAAGCTGGTTCCACAAACAATGACAAATTTACACTATTTACATTATTTGGACTATTGTCCACATCTTTGTTGTCATTTTTATGTTTCAGCCATTGTACGCTCTGGCCTTCTTCAGGTGCTAGGAATTTTGAACTGAACCCTTTATTATGATCACTGGAGTAATATTTTTCTCATTCCTTGTGCGAAGCCACTTCTGGTAGTCATGAGTTATCTCCCTTTAATCTAACTCTCTAAGTCATTTGGTCACCCCTGCTGTAGCCTAGTATTGAACTCACAACTCTTTGAGTCAAGTCACTAGAACTAACCAATACCCCAGTGATCATAATAAAGGGTTCGGTTTGAAATTCCTAGCACCTGAAGAAGGCTGGAGCGTACAACAGCTAAAACATTGGAAAAATGACAACAAAGATGGGAACAATAGTCCAAATAATGTAAATAGTGTAAATTCTACCTCATCCCAGAAGTATAGACAGATAATGACAAATTTTCTTTAATAAGAAAATTACTAAGAAGCACCTTCTAAAAAAAGATATTCATTTTTAGGGCTGAGACCTGTGTGAGTAGATTTTGCATTCAACATCATTTCATTGGAGGCCATGTACATTAAATCCAAACAACCCACACTTAATAAAATCACGTTTAAATCTGGTCATAACACATTACATTGCATTTGAATACATGATTCCATTGTCATTTCACGCTATTACGCAGTGTGATGTCATAGAACCGCATTGCAAATTTGTGAACTGTTTGTTATTTTTGGTAACTATTGCCATTGCCTAGCAGAGTTTTATGTCAACACAAAATAAAATCGTCGGTGATTGTGTTACCGTCTTAATAACCTCTCTGAAGATGGCTCATGTGAGCCAAAAGCTTAGAACCAAATTAATAAAAAATTATCCAAATGTTGGAGAATTTTTGTCTTGATTTTCAACTGAAATTAAAGCCAAAATACGACGTTTAGAACGGCTTATGATTAAACATAACAGACATTCATTGTCTCTTATATTTAACAGTATATGTTTAGAAAATATATATATATATATATATATATATATATGGAGAATTTCTTCCTGATCAAGTGTTATACTCTTGTTCTCAGACAGTTATTTTTATACAGTGAACAGTACTATTTTTTTCATGTGCTATGTTTGTATAGGACATAGGCGATCATGGCCCTCCACTTCTTTCTGTCCCTTGTAGTGCTTAATAAATTTTGTCTTATTATTTCTTCCAATCTCTGCTCTGTCATCCATTTGCTTAAACCTATCAAGTATATTACACACTATTTTCCCATGTCCCTCTTTTCCTCTATCCACCCTGTGAGTATCAGATTCTCCAAGCCCTTCTTCCTCATTATGTATTCCAGAAACTTCAGCTGTCTCTTTCTGATGATAAATATAAGTTTCTTTTTTGTTACCATTCTTTCCAAAATCTTGTCATTGCTCACATGTTCAGTCCGTGATACCCTCAGCATTCGCTGTCATATGAGAGGACAGATATTGCATGACAGTTCAGTACACTTTTCTTTGTTTCCAACAAAATTTTCCTGTCTGTTAATACTTTTCTTAGCTTTTGGGATGTATCTTTAGACATCTTGATATGCCTTTGGATCTCAGTGTCACTCTTTTCGTTCTCTGTTAAAACACTTCCCAGGTATTTAAATTTCTGTACATGTTTGATTTTAGTATCCATGACTTGTAATTGGCAATTTAGGCTTCTCTTTTAGCTAATGACCATACATTCAATCTTCTTGTAGTTTGTTTAGTCCTTCCTTTTCACTTTCCTTTATTATATAGTAGGAGGTTTTGTAGCTTTCTTTCAGTGTTTGCTATCAGCACTGTGTCATCTGCAACTATTGAACAGGTTAAGAGGCTCATCCCTTGTTCCCGGTTTAGGATTTGGTTTCTGGCTTTCTCTTTTCCAATCTTCTCACTTTGTTTTTTTTTTCTATTGGAGTAGATAGATCTATCTATCACCCGGTTCACACTCCACCCACGCCTATTGAACAGGTTAAGAGGCTCACCCCTTGTTCCCTGTTTAGGATCTGGTTTCTGGCTTTCTCTTTTCCAATCTTTTCACTATTACGTAGCCCCCCTGCACATCAGTGGTGTTACCACCTTGCTTGAGGTGATACGATTAAAAAAAAAAGAAAAAAATCTTATATTATTAAGATTGTGGCTGCCAATGATGAATCTTGGCTGGCTTTCTAGTCCTCATAGAATTGCCTAGTGCAAACAACCTATTTAAAAATGTTGATCTGGATGACCTACTTTCTTTTTTAAAAGAAATAGGGCTACCCTCTAAAAAATATGAGCATTTGTGATTTGATAATTATTTGCACTAGTCACTATATATTATTATACCTCCTGAAGATTTGCTAAAAGAAATGAACACTCATAGTATAGAATGCCCTAAAATTAATCTTTGTTATTAAAAGGATTTTTTGATCAGTAAATTATATATTGTTTTTTAGTTTTTATGTAGTTGGGTTTTTTTTCTTTTTTTGGCAGGCTACCAAAAATTACTATTGAAAATTTTAGTGTCTTTTTTTGTCATGAAAGCACATTGACTTGCAAATTCTTGCAAAATAAAATAATTGTTGGATTTGAATTAAACTCTCAGGACTTATTTGCAAATGAAATTTTTTAGAAAGTCTGATTGAAAAATATTTTTACATTTTTATACCCATTTATCTAATTTTATAAAATTTATTTTTGTAAGGCTAAAGTGTGTTATTATAAGCAGAAGGGTATGGAGAAATTAAATCATTTTTTGTTTTTTCTTAAAACAGGACCTACAATTACCAAACATCTGATATGAATTGTAAAATAAAAAAAAAATGCAATAAAACTAAGATATTATCTTATTAGAAAAGATTTTAATTGCTTTTATAAATAAGATATATTATGGACGTTATTTTCTTAAGAAAAATATTTCTATCAATGAATAATGAATATTTAAAATTTTCATTTGTTTTTAAATTTTATTTAGAATAATTTATAAAGTTTTTGTCATAAATGGAAACACTTACTACAATTCATTGCCCCACCTAGTATTTTAAAAAGTACTTTGAATTCTTTTATGTTGTATAAACATTCTGGTTTTTATGAATACAGATGTCCATACACAACATTATCAGAAAATAAGAGTGGTAACTGCAGTAAATTTATAGTAAGTTATTTAAAATTCAGTAAAATGTTAAATTACTTAGTAATCATTTTAGAATGTATTCTGAGTAGTTATATAACCGCTCCTGTTATATTTGTCAAGTAATTTTTATGGATATATCCTCCATAGAAAAAATTAGGTAAATTTTTCAAAACTTAATCATAAAAACACCAACCTCAGTGTTAAAAAAATACTTTTCTATGATATTTTAAACTAAAAGTAAGTAATATTTGTTTTAAATCAGATTGATCAGATTTTAAATCAGCTGATCTTCCTCAAATAAAGTATCAGAAAAGTATATTTTATTTTTGATAGATTTTTTAATAAAAAGAATTGCATTGTATTGAGAGAATTGTAAATATACCTAAATTCAGCTATTCTTAGCAACATTTTTTAAAATCTCATTCCAATCAATTTAAATTCATTTTGAAATACAGTGAAGTATTTTGCTTATTAGAAATATTAAATTTAATCTATTAACTTGTAATTAAAACTAAAATAAAAATTAAAAAATATTTTTTTTTCATTTTCAAAAATTCATTTTAAACCTTAGATATCCTGTGTATTTGGTAGTACATACATACATAGACACACACATACACATATATATATGGAAAAATAGAAATTGCATTAATATTGAAATATTAAAACTATTAGTTTAATAGTATCTTTCTTCTATAAGAAGAACTGTTTTTATTCATTTAGTTCCAGCAATTAAATGAATAAAAACATTGATATTATCAACATGACAAAGGTTAGGCTTATGGCCATATCACATTGAAACACTGTCCTTGTACAATCTACTGTAAGCTTGGGTGTGCAGGTGGTACAATGAATCAGAATTGTTAATTGGAGAGCTGAATTCTAATTCCAGTTAGGTTCATTAAATTCACTTATGTGCAAATAACCTTGGTAGAAGGTTATTTGCACATAAGTGAATTGGTCTTGTATCACTAAATCAACTATGGCTTAATTGGTCTTGTATCACTAAATCTTTATTTTTTTTAAAAATTTCAATTTAAAATGTAAAAATCATTTTCTGGCTTAAATAACCTGCAATGATAAACTGTAAAAAAATGAGTTACTCAACCAACCAGAGCTGACACGTAAAATCAGTCAACCTAAGCTACACTTCTTTTTTCAGTTTTTTGTTTATTTTTAGTTTTGTTTTTATCATTGTTTTCTTTTTAAAATTTTATTTTCATATATCTGTATGTTTTTTTTGTTTGTTTTTATGCTGTTCTTTTTTTTATATTTTTCTGCTTTTTGTTTGTTATATTTCTCATTTTTCTCATCATTATTTTTATTTTTATTAATTTTTTTCTTTTTTTTTCCAAATAGGTTCTGGTATCTTTATCTCTCCTAAAGGTGTTTTGGTTGGAGCAGGATCTGTTGCCCTCAGTTTAATTGTATGGTTTCTTTGTGGATTGTTAGCCACCCTTGGTAAATATATGTATGCTTTTTTAAAAAAATTGTTTTTGACTTGAATTGCTACTTTGAATTAAACACTTTCGAACAGATAATATATATCCTGGTTGCAAGTTATTAAATTTGATTGTATAATGATTTCCTTTGCAGTTTGATAAATGATTTTTATTTGATTTTTTTTATTTTTGGATGAAAATAGACAAGTTGTATTTTAATATCAAAATGAAAGGAAGATAAAATTTTTGTTTTTATCAGTAACATCACTGTCTTGCATCAACTAATGAAGTACTCTTCATAATTCAGATTAGTTCATTAGACAAATCTTCAAATTCTTGAAGTTCTCTATATCAAAAGCAACCAACCAACACTGAACAAAAGTTTTAGGAGTGTAGCAACCACGTGTTGAAGAGCATTTAACAAACATTTAATGCCATTTGTATTTCTACCAATTAACATATATATATAAAATTTGTTTAAACATTATTTTTTACGGATACTCATATTTGAGTAGATGCTCTGTGTTTTTAATACTAAACAGTAAACTTATTTATTTACATTTACTGGCCTGCATATTCAAGAAATTTTGTTAGAAAATATGCGTACTCTCGCAGGAGTTAAACTTGTGACTCATTGGGGAAACCATCATTAGAGATGACATACTTTAACCTCTTGGCCACATTGGACTTCCTGATCAAACAAAGCCCAAATATTGCTTTGAACACACTTTTCTCCCAAATCTCAAAATATACATATCTGCTCTGTTTTGTATCCTAATGTAAACAAAGATTTTGGGTTTGATATTGAAGATTGTACAGCTACAGATTATGAATAGAACTATACTGCATGATAATTATCAGTTTTGTACCTCAAATGATCTTTCGATCATAGTTTGAAGATTACTTGAGGTGTGAGACTAACAATCACCATGCATTGTTGATTCCTATGTCCACACACACACACACACACACACACACACACACGCACAATATCGCTTTATCTTTTGTGTGTGTGTGTATATATATATATATATATATATATAAGGAAAACTCAACACATCATTTAATTATAATTCATTTTTATGAACTAATTAGTTCATTTCTTCAGACCACACTATATTTGTTTCATTTAGTATAAATATTTTCCCAGAATAAACATTTTTTCTAAAACGAAATGGAAATCAAATAACATGACCTAGAATAAAAACTTTGGCCTTATCTCTGGTAAGAACCATTCTGGCCAGGGGAGAAGCAAGTTCATTGGGTGGAAAGAGTGACCAAAAAGCCATTACACACTCACTCACAAGCATATGAGTATATATACACATATGACTCTACATAGAAACATACTTATGAATACACACTTATATCCACATACACATATGTACATACAAATGTGTCTATGTGTACACTTATGTATACACATGTACACATCTCTATCTATATCCAGATATAACTATTGTGTTTGCACACTCACATGCATATTTATGAAGACCAGATTTATACATGTATAATTAATGCTAACACATATTTATGCTAGTATGCTAATAAACACCACATATATTCAGAAAATACGCATATATTTACATACTTATATACACATGCATGCACATATATTTGCATAAATATACACATTTCTGCCTATAGATACACAATCTTCTACGCATAGATATAAATTTTTTATCACTGCACACTCTCACATTTCTATATCCATGTACTCACTTATAAATAACAGACTTATACATTTATATACAAGAATAATGCTAAAACACACACACACACACACACATATATATAAGCGTCCACTTTTTCACACTAAATGAGGTAGCCAACTTCAAATTACATTAATCATAAAAACAGTTACATACATATACTGGCATATGTCATTTGAATTCTGATATCTACATATATATATATATATATATGCACATACATGAGTATAATGATCAATAAATGAGGGGACAGTCAATTATATCCTTAATACAAAATTAGTGCCAACATACATATGATTGGGTAACCCTATATGCACGAAAAACATACATATAATTAGGTGCACCCATATACATGGAATATACATGTAATATACAGGTGCATCCATATACACAAAAAAAACCATGTATAACCTTATAACTAGGTGCACTCGTATACATGTAAAATATTTATATTAAAATATGTCCATAATCACATAATGCAAAGCAGGATACTCTCAAATCTTTGCATACATATACTGGTGTGTATCCCCATTACATGGCATATCTCCACTTTGATTTACTCAATCTGTAAAATCCTTTGAAAATTCAAATTTTTTCATCTTAGTATAAGATGCATCGATTTTTGTGTATATATATATATATATATATATATATATATATATAAAAATTAAATACATGTTGCAGAGCGAATATAAAGTGAGTGTATCGACTCCATGAACTTTTGTATATGTAAAAACAATGAAGACAGTGAGTAGACAAAGATGTTTAGTTTCAATGTTAATTTTATTGTGATAAAATCACTGAGCAGACAGTAGGAAAGTTGAAAAGGCTGGAATGTCAGCAGTGATTGGGCAGGATCAGCTCAGGCTGGAAAGTTTTCAGTGGCTAGAATGTCATTTGCCATCAGAAATGTTCCATGCACAGCTCAGGTGGGAAAGTTGTCACCATCTGGCAGGAACAAATGCAGGCTGGAAGATTGAAGTTGAGTCTCGGCTGCAATTGAAAGTAGTCCAAGGAGGACAGGTTTGGTCTCAGCCTAGCAAATATACATGCCAAAGTAGGTGGGCAAGCTAGCACATGCGCACTGTGGCTGTGGGTTGGCTCATGTTTTGCTTCCTTTGCAGGATTCAACCACAGTTAAATAGGATCACTGTGAACTAGCATGTGTGAAAGCCATGCAATTGGACTTGAAAAGTCATTGTTTTCCTTTGCCAGATCAACCGTAGGATCTCAAGCAAACTAGACCATTCCACCTCCAAAGCAGAGCCAAACCTAAAGCAGGACCAGCTGCTAACTAAAACGTAATGCACTCCAGGAATCAGCCACGGTTAGCGGGTTAACAAATGAAACGTACACCTAGCTTGAGGTGGCCAGAGAGCAGAAAGTGAGTATCTGAGAACAGATACTACACATTGGTTCTACTCCCGGGCTGTGGATAGCCATTTTGGTGAAAGTGAGCTGATAATAAGGTTTCAGTAGTCAGCAACCAACATTTCCTGGCTGTTGATTTTTGCATTTTTTGTTGAAAATCATCACAAGCAGGAATAGTAGGCTGTGACACCTCTTTAAAGAATCTCTGAAGAAGCTTGTTGAAGTGAAACATATTAGATTAAAACCTTTTTTTTCCTACTTGTTTTTAATATAAGGACCTTGAATAAGCTCTTACTGATTTTTCATGAAAAGTAATTTTCTTATTTACAAAAATAAGTAAAAAAACATGTCACTGAAAGTATTGTCCATTACTATCCCATCTTTCTGGCAACATTTGAATTCCATGTTGAAAAAACATCTTTTTGAGATTAACCACAAGTTTTAGCCCATTTTTTTGGCATCTTGATAAGAATGAAAGTGCTGCTTAGCCAGGCCATGTGCCATCAATCGGACCAAGTGATAAGCGGACAAGGTAATGTCTGGTGAATACAGTGGGTGGGGTAGGACTTCCCATTTAAGCATTTCCAAGTAGGTTTTTGCCTGTTTTGCAAAATGTGGCCTTGTGTCGACATGTTGCAAAATCACTTTGTTGTGTCTCTGTTCATATAGTGGCTGTTTTTTCTTTAATGCTTGGCTCAAATACCTCAATTGTAGTTGATGGTTTAAATCGGTTTGAGCAGCTCATAATAAATTACGCTTGGCTGATCCCACCAAATGTTGAGCAGAAGCTTCAAACCATAGATATTTGGCTTTGCTGGTGATGTTGATGCCTGGCTGGGCTTACTTTATGATCTTCTATGCTTAGGGTTATTGTAGTGTATCCACTTTTCAGTGCTAGTCACAATATGGTATAAAAAACATTTTCTTTTTTTGCCATTGAAATGACAAGACACTATTTAATGTCTCTTGACTTCAACTCATATGGTGCCCAATATCCTTGATATTCCTAATGCTTTCAAATGTTTCAAAACTGTTGTGTGATCAACTCCTAATGACTCTGCAAGTTCAGCTTGCACCTGACATGAGTCTTCATGAAGTAATGCCTCCAATTCTTTGTCTTAAACTTTTTCGGTGCATCAGAGCGTTCTTTATTTTCAACATCATAATCACTATTTTTGAAGCATCTAAATCAATCTTTGCATGTTGTTTTTAACAGAACATAGTTGCTGTAAGTCAAGATAAAAATTCTGTGTGCTTCAGCTGCAGATTTCTTTTGAATAAATTAGTGCAGTAAAATTCTTTGCAAATACTTTCTTTGATATGGAATCAGATATGTTTAATGCTATGAAAAACAAAGTTGTTTACACTTTGGCAAAATGACACACTGAATTTCAAGTTTGCTTATCATACTTCCTTATACATACACACAGTTCTGGGAATGCCATCTGTTGGAAAACACCGAGAACTTATTCAAGGTCCTAGCTACTCTGACATCTATGCATCGTTCATTCATCAATGACCTAGAACACTCACAGCTATTGGGTGTGTATAATGATAATATACACGCTAAAAAATCTGCCTCCTTCTACTGAGTGCCTGTAGCTCAGAGGTAGACTGATGCCAATTCGGTCGGGTTTCAATTCTGGGTAAAAAGCAATCGGCTGTCTAACCGTACTGATGAGCTGTGATACAGCGAAACAGATCTCTGTGGATGACTATTTACTCTCTCACACCCTAATTGAGCACTCTGGAAGAATGGTAGACATTGAAAAACAGCAGCTACTCTGGCATCTACGCATCGTTCATTCAGCAATGAATTAGAACACTCTCAGCTATTGGGTGTGTATAATGATAATATACATGCTAAAATGTCTGTCTCCTTCTACCGAGCGCCCGTAGCTCGGAGGCAGAATCGCCAACTGATGCCAATTCGGTCAGGTTCCAATCCTGGGTAAAAAGTAATTGGCTGTCTAACTGTACTGATGAGCTGTGATACAGCGATACATATCTGTTTGCAGATATATATATATATATATATATATATATATATATATATATATATATATCCTAAAGATTGTGTTCAAGCATGAAAGAGATTGTTGCGACTTGGTGTTGCCATCAATATCCACATTTATTTAAACATACTATCCTTGGTATTGGGCACTTTTAAATATAGCATACCTTTAAAGCATATTATATATTAGAGAGTGAAAGAAGGTAATATGTTAATATTTATCCGTTTCATTATGTTGTAATGTCTCTCTTTTGAATTCTTTACAGGTTCCTTATGTTATGCTGAGTTAGGAGCTGCGATTCCTGTGTCTGGTGGGGAATATGCTTATTTGATGCATACGTTTGCACACATGAATCCAACGTGGGGCCCTGTTCCTGCATTTTTATTTGCATGGCTTGCCATGTTTGTCATTCGCCCAGGGATGGTATCAATTATGATGATGAGTCTTGGGACCTATGTATCCAAACCTTTCTATGGCCATTGTGAGCCACCGGAACATGTGATCAAACTCATTACTATCACTGCATTAAGTATGTTTTTAATCATTTTTAAAAAATGTTATTTATCTTTCTATGAATTAAATGTTATACAATTCATATTGTGTGTTATTGCTCTAAAACTGGAAAAATGTTGTAAATTATGTTAGAATTATGCATTTATTTTTCAGCAGTTTCTGCCCACTACTACTACTACTACTACTCCACCAAATATCTGCTCCGTTTTGTATCCTAATGTAAAGAAAGATCTTTTAATTTTTTTTATTTAGAATCAGTTTTATCAACTTTGTTGTTATCAAAATATTTGAGCCATTGTATTCTCCGACCTTTTTTCAAGTGTCTGGTATTTGGTAAGAATTTTGGAATTTTAAACACAACACCTTATTTGATCCATAAACAACATACCATATTTTTGAAGTATAAGAGGGTAGGGGAGTTACAGTTGTATTTGCTAATTTTTTAATGAGTAAAAATAAAATCTGTTAAGTATATATTCTTGTAAACACAAGAGATTTCAAAACAAAAAAATATTGTAAATGAAAAAAAACCTACAAGATCCTCAGTTCTTTTACTATTGCTTGGAAAGGAATCAAACCTTTCATCATTGGATCCAATATTCGGATCAAAGAGCATGTCATCCTCAGTCCCGTTCATTGTGTTACTCATGCCACATTTAGTAATTGACATAATAACTATATCGATTTTTTTCACAAATTCTTCATCCACATATACACCTGAACAAATGTCAGTTTTTTCTTTTTCAAAACTGTTGTCTGACTCCTAATGACTCTGCAAGTTCAGCTTGCACCTGACATGAGTCTTCATAAAGTAATGCCTCCAATTCTTTGTCTTAAACTTTTTCGGTGCATCAGAGCATTCTTTATTTTCAACATCATAATCACTATGACAAAACAAAATCCCCCTGTTGCATCCAATTGTTCCATTTCTCCCTTATTTAATTCTTAAAAAGGTTTGTTAATCAAAAGATTGAGAGGTTGTAATTGTCTTTTTAAACTCTTGTACATAACAGCCAGTTTTGTTTTTAGCTATTGACTTTTTACCTTTTATTTTTTTTTCTGTTTCATGAGTTCTAAACACATTTGAGATGAGGAGAGTTTTATAAAAAACATCTTGCAATATATTCATATTATTTCAGCCACAAATTACCAGATTTTGATATTACCATATGTGATAGACCTCTAGAACAAGTAGAGCATTTTCCATATCTAGGTATCCTTTTATCAAACAAGTTCAGAAAAAAAATGTGGAACACAGAATTGGAGTTGCACATGGGGCATTTGGAAAGTTTATCAAACACATTTTCAACAACAAAGACCGGAACAAAAATTATAGTCTATAATGCTGTTGCCATTTCAACTTTGCTATGTGGCTGCTAAATATGGAGTCTATATCGCGATGACATTAAAAAATTAGAACGCTTTCAACAGGAAAAGCTTTGTTCAATCTTGAACATCAAATGGAATTACTATGTGACCAACACTAAAGTCCTGGAAAGAGACAATAGTCAAAGCATTGAATTGTTTATCATTAAGCACAGTCTTCTAGGGTCAGGTCATGTAGTCAAGGTTTCCATGTCAAGTCTTCTTCAATGAGCTCACTTCAAGGAAAAGTCCATGAGGTTGCCCTCTTTGAAGATAAGAGCCAACTCAAAACAACCCTGAAAGCCACTGGACTTGAGCCTAAATTGTTTGAAACACAAGCCTGAGACCATACCATCTAGCGATGTTTCATCACTGTCGAAACCGAAACCTTCAAAGCCACCAGAAAAGAAAAAGAAGTCAAACAACGAGAGAAAGGCTCGACAAAATCAACCTTGTTCTCCACCAACATGACTATGCCATCAATGTCATCAGCTCATCCATACAAGTATTGGTCTACATAGTCATGAATGCCATCATTGTAAAGAAAGTGATCAGCAAAGAAGAAATTAAATTCTTGGATATTAGATAAAGCTGACGACTTTTGGCATATATGATACAAGCAGATTTTGACATTAGGGTAAAGAAAAAGTGTTTCATACTGTCATGAGTTCAATCCATGAGTCTTGTAGTGCAGAAATACACACCAACTCTTTGAAGAGACTAGAATAACTTAAAGGAAGAATTGTCAAGTTTTGAAATTCCTTCAGAAAAAAAAGCCAGATGGCCTTAGGAATGTGACCATATATGTGTTCTGTTGGTTTGGTCTGAGAATATGCCAGTTGCATTTTCCGAATGGTGGGGGAGAGGCCGCACAAAAAAATAAGTGGTTTTCCCTTCCTGGTTGATGCTTGCAGACTTGAGTATGAATCTAACCAATGTTTACCTATAAAGACTTGAGTAATTTCTAAAGATTTGTTTTTATCAGTCCAGAGAGAGAGAGAGAGAGAGAGAGAGAGAGAGAGAGAGAGAGAGAGAATATTTTTCTTTTAATAAGATTTCTCAAATATTCAGGCTGGTAGCCCAAAACATCAGCTCATCTGAAGAAAAAATTGGAAAAGAACAATCGAAATTGGACTCCCTCAAGGAAGTGATAGTGACATCAGCAAATGACATTGCTCCAAAGGAAATCAGGTGTGGATGATTGAAGAGATTCTCGACATGATGCAAAGGAGGCAGAAAATAATATCAAGACATGGAATGGAGTACAGGAAACTACACAAGGAAATAAGGAGAAAATGCAAACAGGCTAAAGAGAAATGTCTCACTGACAAATGTGCAGAAGTAGAGAGATTGAGCAGAAATAATAAAGCAGATATGCATAAGGAAATAAAAGAACTGACAGGAAAAAAAAAAAGAATAGGATGTGTAAAATCCAAGGATGAAACAATCATATTGGAGAAAGAAGAAATACTTCAACGATGGGAAGAATATATAAAAGATCTTTTCCATGACAAGAGAGAGCAACCGATAATACACAAAGATGTGGATGGACTGAAAGTATTCAAGTCTGAAGTGGAATTTGCAATAGCCAAACTGAATAGAAACGAAGCAGCTGGACTAGATGGCAGAGGAATAAAGCTGCTGATAGCCCTGGAAGAATTTGACATAGAGAAAATTACAGAAATAATAAATGAAATTTATAATAGTGATGACCTCAGCAAGTCAATCTTCATAGTGGTGACCTCAGATGACCTCAGCAAGTCAATCTTCATAGCACTGCCTAAGAAGCCAGGAGCAAACGAGTGCAGTGCGAACTCCACAGAACCATCAGTTTAATGAGCCATATAACAAAACTGATCATCTGAATCCTGATGAATAGAGCAAGAAGCAGAATCAGGCCAGAGATAGGACAAGAACAGTGTGTTTTTATCAAAGATACTGGAACAAGGAATGCTATATTTATGATTAGGATGCTCTCTGAAAGGGCAATACAAATGAAGAGGGATGTTTTATTGATTATGCAAAGGTGTTTGACAAAATACACCACAAAGAATTGATGGAGGTGCTTGGCAGCCTCGACATATTTGGGAAAGACCTAAGAGTAATCAAGAATCTCTACTGGCAGCAAACTGCCTGCATACAGACAGGTAGCAAATTCAGCAGTTATACAAAGAATGAAAGAGGCGTAAGACAAGCATGTCTTTTTACCAGATCTATTCAACTTGTACAGTGAGACTATTCTGAGAACCCTAGAAGTTATGCCAGGATTCATCATCGGCGGCCACAATTTAAACAATATAAAGTGTGCAAATGATACAGTGCTGATAGCAGACATGGAAAGGAAACTACAAGACCTCCTACAGAAGGTAGCTGAAGAGAGTGACAAGAAAAGACTACAAATAAGCTGCAAGAAAATTGAATGCATGGTCAACAGCAAAAAGGGCAACCCAAAATGCCAAATACAGGTGAGGGACACTAAAATCAAGCAGGTACAAAAATTTAAATACCTGGGAAGTGTTCTAACAGAAGATGGAAAGTGCAACATGGAGATCCAAAGGTAAATCGGCATGGCGAAGAAAGCATTCCAGAAGTTGAGTAAGGTATTAAGAAACAGGATAATTTCGCTAGAAACAAAGAGGAGAGTACTGGATTGCTATGTGATGTCAGTTCTTCAATATGGCAGTGAACATTGGACAATATCATCAAAGATGAAGGAAAAACTTGAAGCAGCTGAAATGTGGTTCTACAGAAGGATGCTGCAGATATCATGGACCGAGCATGTGAGCAATGACAAGGTTTTGGAAAGGATGGACATGAAAAGGAAATTAATACTGAGCATCAGGAAGAGACAACTGAAGTTCCTGGGACATGCAATGAGGAAGGAGGGCTTGGAGAACCTGATACTATAGGGCCAAATAGAGGGGAAAAAGAGACAGGGGAAAGCATCGGATAACATATTTGAAGGACCTGATCAGGTGGATGACAGAACGAGGGTGCATGGTGCAACAGGAGAAAGCGTGCTAAGAGCCACCAGGGATAGGGAGATGTGGAAAGCCATGATAGCCTCTGGAAGAAGGCTGACAATTCAAGACTGAAATATTTTGCCAGAATCTCCAAAGTTTGTAAATATCATCATTTCAATACTATTCTTTCCGGGATTATTTTGTGATCAGTACTCAAGTTACTGAAAAGAGGTCAGTGCTTGAGTTGTTGAAAAGAGCTCAGTACTCAAATTGTTGGAAAGAGATGACAATTTGAGTCATTGAAAAGCAATCAATACTTGAGTCATTGGGAGGATGTAATTCTTCCTATTTTCTACAATATAGAGTTAGTGTAAATGAATCTTGATTTATATTTGTTTGAGCATTTATAAAGTTTTATGAAAATGTTCAAATAATTTTGTGCACTAGAAATAATGCATTGTATCATAAAAATACTTCTGTTAAATTTTTGAAAGAATCACTATCAACATATATCCTGTGATATAGAATGCCTCTTTTGAATATATTCATAAAAGTATAAAACTTAATAAAAAAATGTCCTAATTCATTTTGTTTCTTATTTTTTAGTTTTCATTGCCTTCATCAACTGTTTCAGTGTAAAGTTTGCCACTAAGCTGCAGAACATTATGACAATTACAAAAATCTTTGCCATCTTCATTATTACTGTGGGTGGATTTTACTTTATGGCTATAGGTAAGTGTTCATGACTTTACAAAAAATTTTGTAATTACAATGTTTTTTATTAGGTTTTGTGTTTTTAAAAGTTTTGTATTATCCTTGTGAAAAAATCTTTACCTGTTTAACTGTTCTTATTGTGTCTTGGATGTTATTTGGCTACACTTTTTTTTTCTCTATTTGATAATCTAAATGCACATAGGGACAAGTGTTAATCCAGTGTATCTCAACCTTTTTAAGGTAAAGCACACCTAGGATCAAATGAAAATAGCAAAATTTTAAAGGATATACATTTAAATGTTATGAAATAAAACCATTGATTAAAAAGCATAATACACACACAAATATAAACTTTTTTTCAACATTTCTATTCATCTATTTCTTCAATGTTTGGTTGAATGTGTGAATGTCATTTCTTCATTTGAGCATAGTCTTTTTCACTTTTTATTTTTGATGTTATTCAGGGTTGGAAAGTCTAATTCTAATTTTAAAAAATTGAATACTTATTCATTTATTCAAATACTAACACTGTACCATTACTACTTCTATACACATATATTTATGAATGCTGTGACAATATTTTGTGGCCCATTAACGAGGGTCTCATGGTACACTAGTGTGCCATGGCACAATGGTTGAGAATCACTATTAATCACTATATTTATTCATGTAAAATATGAGAAGCTAAAATCATTGCCAAAGTTTTCCACTATGAATGTAATATTTTGGTTGCACAAAATAACAAATAAACTTATATATATATATATATATATATATATATATATATATATATGAAATGTGTGTGTAGAAATTATAACAATAATCTAAAAGAAATATAATAATCCTTTCTCAAGTCAAGATACATGACTATAAAATTAAAAAAAAAATTGTTAATCTTCTATTATTTAAAATACATGCATAAATAATTTATCAAACTTAAATAATAATTACATGAAAAATATATATAAACAAATTAGTATTTGTCCAGACTTCTGAGATGAGGTAGTATTTACATTATTCAGACTGTTGCCTCATCTTTATTGCCATGTTTATGATGTTTTGGCCATTGTACGCTCTGGCCTTCTTCAGGTGTTAGGAATTTCAAACAGAACTCTTCATTTCGGTCACTGTGGTATATCATTCTCATTCCATGTGTGATGCCACTTCTGGATGTCTTTGAGGTTTCAAAATTTATGTCTGATTATGGCAAGTTTACATGATAGAAAAACATTTTAGTCTCAGCAGTGAAATCTCCTCTTGTTTCTCAAGGACACATGATTCAGTGACTTGACTCCATGAGTTGTGAGTTCAATACCTGGCTACAGCAGTGGTGAATATAGAGAGTTGAAAAAAAATAACTACATGGCAGCAGATTCTGAAGTAGTTTGGAGGCTGGGGTTGAAGCTAATGGCAATTTTTTTAAAAATTCCTTTTATTGAATAAATTTACTCTTTCGTATTTCAAGATATTTTTGTCTAATTTTGGTAAATATCCCTGTTAAAATGAGATGTCAGTGTTATTTTCATTTTTGAAAATTTATTTAGACGACAATTTATTCATCGTACCCTGTACATACGGTAAAATAAAATCCATAGATTTACCTTGATAAATTTCCTCAGCCAATGAAACGTGTCAGTAAATAACTTTTCCTTTTGTCTTTATTCATACAGTTGACTGACCCCCTTTTAAAAGTAGTTCTCATGAATATCTAACATCTTCTTACAATTGCTTTTACTTGGTGAGAATGACTTGCATTGCTAATTTACTGTAGATAACCATTCTGTTGATATGAAAAGTAGATCGTTTTTCATGACAGAAGCCCTTATATTTTCCTCTGGTATTGAAGAATTTATCATTACTGATATAGAAGTCCTGCACCCTCCCCACACCACCCATTTCTCTGACAGTACAGCATTCCAGAAAGATCTTTTGTCAGCTGAAATAGGGGAAGGTGAAGAAGCAGTTATTCATTTATATAGGGATTAGGGAAGTTCAGCATTTACAAGCTCAAAAAAAATCCTGTGATTAACTATGATGCAATGAATACAGAGAAAGTCTTTCTTCAGCTTTCAAAATTTATGCCTGTTTATGGCAGGTTAGTATGATGTTTTACCTGACTACAAAGAAAAATATTTTAGGCTAAGTTGTGAAATCCACTCTTGTACAACATAAACTGGATATAAGAGAAACCCAGATATAAGAGTGATTTTCTCTCAAATTAGAGCCTGTGGTAATGTGGATAAAATAGACCAAACCCGGATATAAGATAAACTTTATCCGGTCCCAGCAACTCTCTTATATCAGGGTTACACTTCAAATATAACATTATTTTCATACAGTCTAAAAAGGACATAAACCAAAAGTTATTGTATAAAACATTACATTGTTTATTCAACACGGTACTTTGTCAATTAATGTCAGTGAGTAGATCTAAGGTTTTCAGATTTTCTCCAAATATGAATTCTATTTTATTCCCAAGAATGTAAAAGACTTTTCTTGGTTTTTTCTTCCCTCTCAGGTGGGTGCTTTTATATTTGCTCGTTATCTGGTTTCTCTCACATGTGCACATTCTATGTGCACCTGAGTTGGCCATCTGTTTACATTTAAGGCATGTGCAGATCAGCACCTGGTGGCTAGTAGGTCATTTCACAGATCACCTTGTTGATGCACCTGTCTTCTCTAATAGACACAATGGAAAGTCTGTTTTGGCATCATCTGAGGTGAGTCACTCATGAGACATGCTTTCCACAGCAGATGGCAAACCTTAACATCAAGGCAGGCAGACAAAGAAATGTTATTTTGGGGGTCTTGGAAGGCTAAAATATCTTTCTGTATAAATTAATTTTCATTTTATAACTTTTTGGGACAGATGGGCAAGCTTGTATTAATGTTTGTCTCTCTTTAAATGTAAAGTTCTATAAAGAAAATATTTGAAAAGCTGGAGTTACCTGTATTATTGAATTCTTATTCATATTAAAAGTTGACTTGTATTTCCTTCTTATACAGAAAACAAGAATATTAGATTGGCTTTTGTTTTGTAGATATTTACTCATTTTCTCAGGCAGATGACAGGTGGAACAAGGCCAGTGTTTAAATGTACATTACCCACTTTCATTGGTATATTGTTTCAGGTATAAGTGTTTGCCTGTTTACTCTTCTTAGTGAAATGGTGGGGAGGTAAAATTCAATCTTAATTATAAAAAATTCAGTATTATAGGTTTCTCAAAGAAAAGTTGTTACCTATAACTCGTTAATGCATACATTCTCATATTTGGAACGGTAGGTGTTATTGTTTTAAATGGCTGAAGTTGTTCAGAAATTGAGACACATAAAATGAAAATAGCTTCCATGAAAAACTCTTTGAAACATTGGGAAAGCCTGGTATTCATGGAAAGGATCTTCAAATAATCTCTAACCTATAGTAGAAAAAACAGTTTGCATGTACACAGAAAATGTGTAAAGTGAATTCATAAAAGAGAAATGGTCCTGGGTATGACAGTAAACTGCATCTGACAGCAAGGACTCTGATTGGGAGGTTGTGAGAAGCACAGAACCACCTGTTAATTGCTGTTGTTCCCAAGTCCACCTTAACCTTGCTGATATGCTAACGACCATCACTGAGTATATATACCAGGCACTCAACAGGAGTTTGGCATGCTGGCCTTCTATGCAAACTGTGGAGCTATGGTATAACTGGACATTTGTTTGAACTAATCCATTCATTCTTCTCTAACCACACATTGATGGTGGTATTAAATGGACATGCCTCCCAGAACTACCATACGAACGCGGGTGTCCCACAAGGCTCTATCCTAGGTCCTACGCTCTTTCTGATTTACATTAATGATCTCCCTGATACCATAAGATTCCAAGTAGGTATGTACGCCGATGACACCACAGTTTACTCTCGCCTTGATCAAAAATCTGGTGTGGGCGACAAAGCTAATCTTGCAGCCGAGCTTGAAAAGGACCTCCAATCCGTAGTGGACGGGGGTAGGAAATGGCTTGTAAATTTTAATGCTTCTAAAATGAAGCTACTATCAATTAACCATCAGAGACAATCGCACCTACCTCCCATTAGCATGGACCAGGCTTGCCTCCCAGAGTGTAAAACACTATGCTTCCTTGGTTTCACACTTTCAGCTGACCTCAAATGGAATGACTACATCAAATCCATTGCTAAATCTGCTGCTAAGAAAGTCGGTTCTCTGTGCAGGGCCCGGAAGTTTTTTCCGTCTGAATCTATCCTGCACATATATAAATCTACCATCTGCCCGTGCATTGAATACTGCTGCCATATCTGGTCGGGTGCCCCTGCTATTATCCTCAGGCTTCTCGACACGGTACAGCGGAGGGTCTGTAATGTGATCGATACTGACTTGGCAGACCGCCTGCAGTCTCTCTCTCACCGGCGCGATGTGGCTTTCCTGTGTCTTTTCTATAAATACTTTCATGGCTCCTGCTCCAATGAACTTAGATCACTGGTGCCCCCTAGGTACGAGTTTGCACGAGCTTCTAGATTAGCAACTAGATCCCACCCTTTTACAGTGAAACTGGTAAAATGCAACCGCAACTTCTACTCCAACAGTTTCTTTTTTTGCACTTCCCGACTGTGGAATTCCCTTCCACATGACTGCTTCCCCGACGGCTACAATCTCCAGGAGTTTAAATGTAAGGTCAATAGACACCTCCTAACACACTAACTCGTTTCCATTCTTTCAAACACTCTTCCCATCCACCCAACCCCCAGCTTCCGTATCCAGACCCATCTATCACCCCGCTTCTGACATTTCCTATATCTAACCACTCTTTCTCTTTACAATCCCCTATGTAGCCCCAAGCGCAATAGTGGCAATGGAATGCTTTGCTTGGGGTGAAATGAAAAAAAAAAAAAAACTCGGAGTGGTAGCACCTGTTAAGATCCCAGCTATGGGCAAATAGTTAACCCCCAAACTAGGGTCAAAACACTATGAAAGTATAAAAATACACTTTTATAGAAATATATACATAAAAATAGACTTTTATAGAAAAATATACATTTTTGAAGGAAAAAAATTATTCTCAGCAAAACATTTTTGAATACAAAACTAGAAGGTATTTTCAGTTTTCTAAAATAAAAAAGAATAAAAGCAAAAAATTTTCATTAAAATCTAACTAAATCAACTTTCTCACTATATCGAACATTAAAAAAACAATACCTTAAAACCCCACCTTTTTGGCATTAACCCAAAGAGGTTGATATGCTGTTAAACAAAACTCAAACAAAAGAGAAAGATGTGTATGATAAGAATATATTCTCACCATATGTATTTAACATGTACAACAAGATGTTTTGGAGAGCATTAAAAGAACAAAGTGGAGCAACACATGCTGCACAGACATATTGATGGCAGGTTTAAAAGGAAAACTTTTAGAACAATCAATAAAAGCAAGAACTAATTAGCCATTAATTGTAAGAAGATGGAATCTATAGTTGTCTGCAAAAGGGACAACCACATGTGAAGTATATGTACTGGAGATGTCAAAATCAAGAAAATGTGGAAATTTAATTATTTGGGTAATTTCTGACTGAATTTCTAGAATGAATTATATACACTATTTACATTAGACTCATCTTTATTGTTGTTATCAGCTGTTGTACTTTATGACCTTCTTCATGTGTTTGTTGATTTCTGTAATCTTCAAGGAATTTAAAACTGATCTCTGTAATCTTTGAAGAATTTCAAACTAAATCCATTATTTAATCTATAGGTGTAGATTGTGGTCATTCCACTGTTTATGTCTCAGAATGACTTGTCTTGTTCTTTTTATTATTGTTCAGTTATTGTTCGTCTCTGTTCCCACGAAATATATAGTGCTAGGGATTGAAATAACAATTACTATATTATTAAATTCACAATAGCTGAGTGGATTAAAGAATATATAAATTTCTTGGATAATTTTCACGTTCTAATGAATGCTAGTCATTTGTCAACCATTATATTTAAAGCAGAAAAAAATGTACAGTAATTTTTAGCAACACAGTTTTTCAGTTACATTTGTTACCATAACTCACACCCCTGAAGATGAACTCGGAAAGATCTTGAAAGTACTTGGTTACCTTGAGAAATGAATGAAAATAATATCTGTTAATGTTATAGCTCATTTCTGACATCTTTTGATTGTAATACATAAAGATTATCAGTGAGTATGAATGGATTTTATTAAAAATAAGCAAACATAATTAATGTTTGCAATTTTTTTAATCTGACATATATAATGAGTGTGTTGAATTGTGTTAATGCTTAGTGCCAAGATTGTTGTTTTTTTTTCAGTGTTTTACTGATAAAACGATATTTTGGCAAGCAGGTTTTTTTGTCATAAAGTGCTTGATATAGAGATAAATAGGATTGATGTAGTAAAATTTGTCACTCAGCAGAGTCATGCTGACTTCAAAGTTTCGTGAAAGCACCACTATGATGTCTTCACTCCTAACCAAGTAGATTGAAAAACAAAAAATCCTATATATATATATATATATATATATATATATATATATATATATATATATATATATATATATATATATATAACATAGTGATGATCCACGTATACTGTCTTAATATGTATAGGAAAAACTATTAAAAAGTTGTAAGTTTAAAAATGTATTTTTTGACAGTATTTATTTATTTCTATTATTATATTTGATATTTCAGACTGTCCTCGGCCTTTCATCAGAAACAAATGATTTTAAAATTTAAATTAGAAACGTTTTCGTGAGGAGTGTTCCTCTGAGAGATTGTTTACATCACGTGATGCACAAATATATATAACTTCTCCACATCAGTCATATATATATATATATATATATATATATATATATATATACAATTAAAAAAAAACTTCCTTGTTTCATTGCTGAACTGATGTTATCAGAGAAAATGTTATTTTGTGAGTATTTCTCTGAAGATATCAGTTCACTGACAAAACATATCAACATAGTAGTTTTTCAAATTGATCTGTTCACAATAGTCAGATCTTCACCTCACTTTACTTTCTCTTTTATGACACATACCGTCAGGAAACAATCATTCCATTTTAAAATAGGTTGTGTGGCATTAATACAACTTCACAACCAATCAGTAGGGACTTTACTGTTCATAGATGAACACTTTCCTGTGGGTTATTCAGTTGGTAACAACTTGTTATTGAGTGAGATGGTTGGATTCATAATGGGCCTTATGCAATATTTTTTATACTATATTGTATCACCCAGGCTTGTCAGCACCTCTCCAATCAAAATAAAATTGCAGTAGAACACAGTGAGGAAGCTAATTGTATGATTACTCGAAAAGGACAGTTCTGAAAAGAACACAGAGGATAGGTGTATGAAGTAATTTGAAGTCACAATTACCCAAGTTGGGATATTTTTTCATAAATTTTAAATGGTTGAATACCTTCAGAAGAGACATTTTGTGTATATGTTTGTGTGTGCTATATAACGAAAATGTTAAAACTTATCTTCATTATTCAGAGTTTCAAAGAAATAGTTTCTGCCTGTATTTAGGGAGTAAATTGAATCTATTTACTGATATCTGTGAAACACAGAGTTGGGAAGATAAGTTTTAGCATGTCATCTGTCTATTATTAATGCTTTTTCTTAATATTGAGCACTTTATTTACTAAAACTGCTTACCTTAAAAGCATTATCCTCAAGAAATTTATTTTCTTTTTCAAAACTTCATGTTTGTTTTATGTGTACACATTGAGTAACGGATTGTGGCCCTGATTGAGGAATCTGAGATCCAAGTTCAAATTCCAGTCAAATTCATGATATTCACTTACATGCTAATACCCTTTGGAAAGGTATGAATCCATCTCTTCTTACCGCCCCCCCCCCCAGCTATGGGTACATAGCAGGACAGACTGGGTTCTATAGCCCTGGGTGTCAATCGGCATAGGAGGACAAATTTGAATTCAAAACCTGCTGAGGGTATTTGGGAGGACCTTGTGGCATACTGCACACCAGTTCTCTATATTCAGTTCTTCCAAAAAATGTAGTTCGTTCTGCATAAGCCTTCACTATAACCAAATGATATGTGCAGGTAGTATGGTTGTTGGTTCTAAGAACTGAGCTGTTTAACCCTCATATGTCAGAAATGATGGAAAGTTCAGTGGTATATGAATAAAATCAAAGAATTTTTTTCTTTACTGATGTTTTGTCCTCTGACAGACTTTATCAATGTAAATGTAAGGATTTTATTTTACAACATATATATATTGGGTGTGGACACTCCGTCAAAAGACAATTCAAATTCCAGTTGAGTTCATTACATTCACTTACATGCTAATATTCCCCCCTCCCCTGCTACATAGATAAGTAGCAAGACAGACTGGGTCCTATCGCTTTGGGTGGCAAACAATCTAGAAGGACAATTCTGAATTCAAAACCCGCAGAGGGTTGTTTGGAGACCTTTTGACATATTAGTTCTTTTGACACATTAGTTCTCTGTATTCGGCTCTTCCAAAGAGTGTGGTTGCTTCTGTACAGGCCTTCACCTTTATAGTTCAATGATATATGCGGGTAGTATGACTGTTGGTTCTAAGAACTGAGCTATTGTATGTCGGATTTAAACCATTTCATAAAAAAATCTATTTCTTAATATTCGAGTTTCGATCCTGGCCAGGAGCAAGTGGATATCTAACCACACTGATGAGCTGTGATGCAGCAAAATTTGTATTTGGATGACTAATATATATATATATATATATGTACGTACATATTTGACTCTTCCAAAGAGTGTGGTTGGTTCTGCACAAGCCTTCACCATTTATAATCGAATGATGTGTGTGTGTGTGTGTGTGTAGTCTGGCAGTTACTTCTAAGTACTGAGCTGTTTGACGCTCATACATTGAAAATGATGGGAGATTCCAGTACTATACATACACCTTAAAAATATCATTTGTTAGTGTACACTCTGGCTGTGTAGTCACCAGGCATCATCTGTGTTGCTACTGGTTATCAAAAGCAGCACTCTTGTCCAGGTGTTAAATACCATACCTGGGGTTAAGCTGTAAGTTGGTCTGTGTAAAAATCTGATTGTACCACTTGTCAATACTGGGCAATCACAAAAGAAATAATGCTGTCAAAAATTATGCAAGTTTTTATTAAGAATGGAATGTAAAACATCATACAACAGCTGATTTGTCCCAATTTCTTTCTTGCTAAACTTGATGCACTGTGCTAACATCTTTGCAGTAATTGACTTCTATGGTGGATAAAAGGCTTGGTTGGGATTCTGCAATAATAATGATAAAGAGAATGAAATTATTTGAAACTGTCAGCACACTGACAAACTCTTTTAAAAAGAAAGACATAAAAAAACAATAGAGTTATAGAATGCAATTAAGAAAACAACTACCCATTCTGAAAAATTACTTAGCATGAAACTGTACTGCAAACAAGTAAATTAAATAAAAAATGGGCCTGACTGCTATTTACTAAACACGCTGACCTGGACTTGAATAAAACAGTTGGGTAAATTGAATAAGCCTAATTGACTAAAATAGTGATACAATTTCATCATAATATTTTGATAAGCACACCTTGGGCTTCATTGAACTATCAGATCACTGCAATTAAACTGTAGTTACTACTTTATTTATAGTTAATTGTAATTTGGTTGAGCGTTAATTACTTATTGAAGGCAGATCTGGACAGTAACTGACGAGGTTGTCTATTTAAATTATTAGCTGTTATTCTCAGGTTTTATTTGAATTAATTCTGCACCACTGTTATTATCATTATTGTATGCATGTTTAATAATTCTATTTTTAATCAACAGTTTTATTCAAATCATTGTCTTCCTTCAAGACATTGACTGGTAAATGGTGGTCAAGCCTTTGGATGGTATTTTTGTATATATTATTAGAAAAATCATTTAAAAGAAATTTAAGAAAAAGAACATACAAATAAAAATGTATATATGTAGGTATTTCTGTTTGTGAATGAACAAAAGAAAATGTATAGAAAACCCCTGAGATGTGATCAATTATGATTAATTTTCTATAAGAAAACCAAATCTTTCAGTAGAAAGAACAAAATATTTAGGTTCCTCATGGTTTTTGATAAAACCAAATATTAATCTTTACAGTTTATGGTTTGCAATCCGTTTTGTGTTCCTTTCATTGAGTGTCATGGATACATGGCCCACGTCTTTCCCAATTTGATGAATCTCTTCCCATTTCTTTGTCTTAAGTGACAATGGTTGTTTCTTTTTTTTTCATTCATTGAAAAATGGAAGTTCAAGTCATTTTCCCCAGACATCATGTCATTTGTCATCCAAAATGCCAAGGGGAAGACTTAGACAAAGCAGTTTGTGATGCAATGGATATTGGCTCGAAACGAAAAATCAAAAACCCAAGTCTGAATTCCAGTTGAATTCATTGCATTCACTTATGTGCAAATCATCTTATTAATCCATCTCTTCTCCCTCCAACTGTGGGTTGAATAGCAGGGTAGATTGTATTCTATAGCCTTGGCTAGCAACCAGTCTACCACAGAAAGAAATGGCAACCTACTGTGGAAAAATCTTCTGCTTAGTTAGTCGTGGATCGAAAGAGACATGATTGCCCGAGTGTGTATCACATATGGCACTTAACAGACTGATGTATACAATATATATATATAGTAATAGTAAATGACTGGAAGCTTGTTTCTGAGTATAACAGCTTGTTAGGGTGTCTAGTTAATCCCTGTTGCAGACACCTGTTCAGGTACGTTTGTGCTTTGTGAATGTCTATAGAATCAACCTGTGATTTATACTGCAACTATGCTGAGCAGAATTTTTGGTAGAGAGTGTATAATCTGGCATTATCAGTCACTGAACAAGGCCAGTATGCACAAACGCTTGATCACGATGGTGACTCTCTGCTAGTGTAATTTTCAATGGGTTTCATACAGTTTAGTTTACACAGTTTCACTTAAGTCAACCTGTGGTGTGGTTTTCAAGGACATCCTAATGCAGCCACATACTGGAGTCAACTCATCAGGCTCAAATTATGGAGACACTGCCACCTTGACAAGCTGATTCTGGTGAGAGTCAGACTCTTCAGTCTCCTCATTATTAGAATGCTAACATTTTAACCACAACCACCATCTATAGAGGGTGAGATGGGTAAATGGCTGTCATTTTATATTTTTAATTTTGTGCATGCACACTGTTTATGATTTTGTTGACTGCACAGTATAATAGGGTCAGTTGGGCACCATTAGTGTGATAAAAAAAACACCATGATGTTATCCACTCTGATAGAAATTTAGAAACAGCATATTGTATTGTTTGGCATTTATGGCAGAAACTCCAATACAAATATTTCAGAATGTTTGGATGTCAATTTGAGGACAGTGCAGACGATTTGGAAAGAGTTAGATCAGTCTAATGAAAGTGTTTGAAGTGATTTCTAGAGATGAAAATTCATCTTGCCACAGGGCCTCAGGCTCAACATGGAGGCCTACATCAAGTACCTTGAGGAGGTAGTGTGGCCCTAGGTTAAGAGGGTGGTTGCCAAAAGACACTGCCTGGCAACAAGACTCTGCACCATGCCATACAAGCAGGAGAACTCAGTCATGGTTGTCAGACAATTTCTGTGACAATATCATGCCTGACATGCGGCCACTTAGCTTCCCAGACTACAAATCCATTGATTATTATGTGGTCGGGGTGCAGTTGAGTGAACAACCAACAAAACTCATTGTAACACCAAAGGTGAACTGAAAGCAAGGATTAGGGTTCCATTCACCAACTTAAACAAGGAGACTGTCCAAAAGAGTTGCAGGAGATTCCTAAGTTGTCTGGAGGCCGTGGTTGAAGCCAATAGCAATTTTATTGAATAAATTTACGCTTTAGTATTTCAAGATATTTTTGTGTAATTTTGGTAAATCTGTTTGTTAAAATCAGATGTCAGTGTTATTTTAATTTTTGTATAATTCAAACAATTTTTGCATCCTCTGTGTTTGTGTGTGTATAAATATATATATATATATATATATATATGTGTGTGTGCATGTGTGTGTGTGTTTTTGTGTGTGTGTATAAAGTACAGTAAGGTCAGTTGGTTGATTGTTTTTAATAAACGATACACACAATTAGGAATTTATGAAATTATAGAATGTAAAATGAAGCTGGTTTATGAATCATCAACACCAAGATTCAATCAATATTTGGCAAACTTGTATATTTGTCAAAATTTACTTCTTGATATCAGGCATTCAGGAACTTAAAATTAATTTAATTTTTGCTGATATAGAAATAAGGATATATCAGTTTAACAAATAAGGCACCAAATGAAATACAATACAAAATTTACTGATAGACTGAAAATTTACAAGGTTCTTACCATCTAAATCTGAAATGTTATTGATTTTATATATATATATATATATATATATATACTTTTTTTTTTTTTTAAATTTTTTATAGCATTTATCAGTAAGACAGAAATAAAAAAAAATCCATTTATTTGTGCTCATTAAGGCAAACTAAAAGTACAAGAAGCCAAAATCATGCTTGCTGATGTTTGCGTCTTTGGTTGCTTTGGACAGCTTTCACCTGCTGCTGTCCAATCTGCTGACTGCCACTTTGATTCTAAAGTGAAGTGGGGCATCCATGTTTCATCTATTGTCATTCATGCAAAAACCCCTTCTTGTTCCGTTAAAACAGTTGCAAACAATGCTCTGAATCGTTGATGCATTTTTGTTTTTGATTGACTGTGAGCAAATGTGGCACCCACTTTGAACACAGCCTTGTTATTGACAAATGTTCATGCAAAATAATGAATACACTACCTTCTGATATGTTCAACTCCTCTGCTATCTTGTGCAACTTCAATTTATAATCAGATTCGTGGATTTTTGGTGTTTTTTAGGACAACTGCCGATTTTGAGCAACCTAAGCATTCAGCTTCCTTTGTGTCCGTATGACTGCATTTAAAGTCAGCATACCACCTCTTAACTGTTGTTTCCAACAGAGCAGAGTCCGAGTAACACTTATCAAGCCATTGCTTTGCTTGAACAGTATTTTTCTATCAGAAAATTTTTATCAACACATGAAATTCAGATTTTTCCATTATTTTGAAAACTTGCAACAGTAGCTTAACTGTAAATTGTAAACTAATAACCCAATTAGGCCCAAATATTGTTACATGCCATTTGAAAAATCATATGAGTCTTTTATTGTGGTACCATGTATATGCCAGGCCCAGGACTTATTGAGTGATGTGTTATATGGTTTGAGGGAGCATAATGTCTCTATTTTGTTGGAGAAAAGTTGTGCTATGGTGGTGCTTGATTTGCATTATACATGTATAAAATTTTTTGTTTCAAAATACCACAAAGCTTTTCTTTTTTAAGTTTTGTATGTTAAAGTAGATGCTTTTAGCTTTTGTTTAAAAAAAAAAAATAGATAAAAATTTATGGCATTTTGAAAAGGCAACAAACTTTCATCATGATTTTCTCATTTTTTATTTTATGGCAGAAAGTATCTTCTAATTCCAAATGTCTTAATTAAACTTACATTCCTTCCTCTTAATCAATGAGTGCTTCTGCTACTATTCCTACTCTTATACAAAATACATTCTTGAATTAGCAGTCTCTCATATTTGCTCCAACTGCACCTGTTTAAGATTAAATTCTCTAGTTGAAGAAGAGATGTTAGATTTGTAATGTCTGTTTGGATATTTATGTTTGGAAGGTCAGTTTTAATTGTACTTAGGAATTAAATTTCTGGAAAACTCTCTTATTGCATAGTCTGAAGATTTGTTCTAAAACTTTTCTCATGTTTTTTTTTGGTTTCTTTTTTTTTGTTTTTCATTTAAAGTTAGTCTCATTACATATCCAAAGAAACTGAACCTTCTTCAATAGATGGTTTTTCTCTTGGGTTCAAATTTCATGATCTTTTAAGGTCAATGGATACTGAGTGGAATTTTAAGTAATTTTTTTCTAGAAACCATATTTGTTTTTCTCCTCTGTCAAGATGAGCTTTGTGGTGTAATGGATATTGGTCCAGAATGAGAAATTGGGGAGCTAAGTTTGAGTTCCAATTGAATTTGTTGCATTCACTTACACACAAATGCTCGTGGAAAAAGTATGAATTTATAGCTTCAGCTATGAGTTGAATAGAAGGACGTTTTGGCTTCTATAGCCTTGGTTGACAACTAGTCTACTTCAAAAAGAAATGACAACCTACTGCCTAGTAAGCGTGTCTGGCACATAACTGACTGACTATTAAGTCCCGAATTGTACAGAAATATACATCATATATAAGTAGAAAATATTATGATTTTTAATTAATGACAACCAACTCAAGTATCATCCATCTTGAATATGGAAATTTTATTTACCAAAAGATTCAGCATAATCTCTCACTCAGTGTTTCTCAATCATTTTCAGTTCAGGGCACACTTGGACTAACTTTAAATTTTACTAAGGAAAAGATTAGTCATGAAATTTGAAAATTGGAAAATAATAAAGAAGTCTCTTGAAATAAACATTTATTTTTTAGACATTACTTTGTACATTTAAGCAGTGCAGTTTTCGTTTAAAGGGATTTAAGAAGAATCTGCTATTTTTTTTTTTTAACAGGCTAATAATGACTGATTTAAATTGCTTGAAGAGGCAAAAGGAAAAAGATTATTCACTCTTTAAAGATAAAGGAATTTAGCATCCAGTTTAAAATAGCAAATGACAACGACTTGACTTAAACATGGAAGCCATTTGATTGGTGTCTTCATCTGTCTGCCATCCATATGTTCAGGCTTTTCAAATATGTTATCTGCTGCTTTCTCCTGTCTTTCTTTCCCTCTATCTGACCTGTGAGTATCAGATTCTCTAAGCCCTCCTTCCTCATCACATGTCCCAAGAACTTCAGCTGTTTCTTCCTGATGCTCAGTATTAATTTCATTTTCATTTTCATCCTTTCCAAACTTCATCATTGCTCACATGCTCGATCCATGATATTAGCAGCATCCTTCTGTAGAACCACATTTCATTTGCTTCACGTTTTTCCTTCATCTTTGATGATATTGTCCAGCATTCACTGCCATATTGAAGGACAGACATTACATAGCAATCCAGAACACTCTTCTTTGTTTCTAGTGAAATTTTTCTGTCTCTTAATACTCTGCTCAGCTTCTGGAATGCATCCTTGGCTGTTCTAATTTACCTTCAGATCTCAGTGTCACACTTTCCGTTTTCCATTAGAACCCTTCCCAAGTATTTAGATTTTTGTACTTGCTTGATTTTAGCATCTCCAATCTGTAATCACCATTTTGGGCTCCTCCGTTTGCTGATGACCATACATTTATTTTTCTTGTAATTCATTTGCGGTCCCTTCTTTTGACTTTCTTCATCTACCTTTTTTAGGAGTTCTTGTAGTTGTCTTTCTGTATAGATTTTTAAAAGTAAGCATTTTTTATTTCCATTTTCCTTAAAACTTCCTCATTGCTTACATACTCCATCCATGTTATTCTCAGCATGTTTTTGTAGAACTGCAACCTCATTTATTTTATCAATTGATAGCTTAGGTGTTAATACTGTCTAAAAGTTAGTATAGATTATTTTCAAAGTTATAAATAATGACTTAATAATCTCTGTGCATTTCAGGTTTAAATCTCAAATTATATATATCTTTTATACAATACTGGTAATAATAATCAATATCATTTGAATAAATGTCATTATGGACTTAGGTTAGGTAATTGTTGTAATGGAATGTCCCACACTCCCTATCGCTTATGTAGACTGTCTATATTAGTAGCCAGAGATAGTGAGCACAAGAAATATCTGTGACTTGCTTTGGCAATTACTAGCCTGCTACCAGATTCCCTGTTTTGCTTTAGTGTATTCTCTTAACAATAAACCTCTCTTTCATCTATGCATGTGTTGTTGTTCTTTCATTTTCATTTAATTTCTTTCTTTTTCTTTTCCTTTCTTCCTCCTTATTTTTTCTATTCTTTTTCTTTCTTTTTCCTTTTTTTTCTTTTTTCTTTCTTTTTGCTTTCTTTTTCTTTTCCTTTCTTCATCCTTATTTTTCTTTTGTTTTTGTTTTTTCGTCTTTCTTTTTCTTTCATTTTTCTTTTTCTTCTTTTTTCTTTTTCTTCTTTTTTGTTTTTGTTCTTTTTTGTTTTTGTTTTTTGTTCTTTTGTTGTTCTTTTCTTTCTTTTACTTTTTCTTTTCTTTTCTTTTTCTTCTTTTTGTTTTTTGTTCTTTCTTTTTTCTTTTCTTTTAAAATTAGATATTCTTTTATTTCTTTAGTTTATTTAATATTTTTGTACCTTTTTCTTGGAGGTGAAATAGTTTATTTTTATATTTCCTTGCTAACAGTTTGAATATATTTGTTGATATATGGTTTAATATAAAAGCCTTCCAATACCATCCCAAAAGCTTGTGTATTAACAGAGAATACCCTTGTTGGGATGACTGTTCATGCAATTAATACCTACAAGTAATATTTCAAGTGTTTCCAATTTGTATGATGACCCAGTTGTGAAGGCACCATGTTTACTCTATAACTATTCAGAAACTATTCCTAGCATTCCTGTTATTTATTTTAAACAACGATGGAGAGGAATTTGTATGAGTGTTTTTATAATTTTTTAATCTGAGTTTATAGAGTTGGCAGGCAGTTCAAGAGTTTGTCATTAGAAGATAATACCAAACCAATAATTATATTTACAGGTTTTTCTTCTAGGCCTCTTTTGTTTTTCTTTCTTTTGTTTTTTTTTACTCTATGTTCCTTCCAGATGTTGGAGACCATGACTATTTTCTGCAGATTTATTTTCTTTATGATTTGGAAATTTCTATGACTTCTTGAAAAAGATATGGGTATAGTTAATATGCCATTGCCACTGTTTTTGAACTTAGTGTTGTTTTTCTCCTAGACTGGCTGTGAACCAAGGCTATAGAGAGCTAAGTTGACTTTGCTATTTAGGAGAAAAAATAGTCACAGACATTAGTGCGAACATGAATGCAACAGACAAGGCTGAAATTTGAACTTGCTCCCCGCCCCATTTCTTTTACTGCATCAACAATAACTGTTATGCATTCTGCATATCTATTTTTGTTTAATAGTACTTTTAATTCATTTGGTGGCAAAGCAGAAAATATTACTTCCTTATTAGTTTTCATATTTAGTTTCTAGATATAAGTAATCCAATTTTCTTTTTTGAGTTTTCACATCTTCTCCCTTCAATCCTCTTTTATGGCGGTGAATAGTGGATAATTTCCCGCCAGATGAAGTGGAGATTTGAAGCAACAGAAACAAAGAAATGAATGTTTAATTGTAATGTAATGCCAATCTCCTATATGACTGTGAATGCTGAGCAACTTCCTCATGGATAAAGTAATGACAGATGTTCTACAGAAACATGTTGAGGATATCATGGATGGAGCATGTATTCTTTAAGAAGAATATCTCACTTTAGAATGTTTGAAACATTTGATATTACATTTGCACACTTAACTCATACATTCATCAGAACTACATTATGAACATTACTTTTTCTAATTTTTTTTCCCCATACGTCTGTTGAAATTCTGACAGGTTTTTCTGTTTTTATGTTGTTGTACAGATAGAAAATGTTATGTCGTGAGTAAGAATAAATAACTCAACAACAGGAATAGGTTAATTGTTATATTCCGTGAAAATAGTATTTACAAAGGTTATTAGTATCCAATACAAGAATAAATGTTAATCGTCTCAACCGTCGTAAGACGTAGTATGAGCAATGGGTACTTCCGGGTCGTCATCGGAAGTCTACGACTGACTTGTTGATCGGCTGCTCGGCACACTCTACGTAGATGCCACCATTACTTTACATAGTAATGGAATAGTCCATTATAGCCGAATAGGCGCGGGCGTCCCAACAGAAAATAAATTGAATAAGAAAATAAACATAGAAAGGGATGTAAATCAAGGTTGTCTACCCATAAGATTTATTCAATCTTTTCCTCTTGCTATCCTTTAGCTTAGTGGTTCCTAAATGGTGTTGCATGCTTCAAATGTGCGGTGGAATGATTGAAAGACAATCAAAATAGTTTTAAAAAAATCCATATGCCAAAAATAAATATGATTTCAATATTTAAAATATTATTATGCATTACTTGCACGTGTGAGTCTCAATATAAATAGTTATAAATAATTATTGATTTTCTCATTGTGATATTTTTGCATTATATCAAGCATTAAGAATATAGTAACTAGGGTCTGCAAATTGGAGGAGAGAGTTATAAATGATAATCTTTTGACTTTGAATCTGTGCTTATTTCCCTTTAACTCTTTCTGTGTTTTTTTAATTTTTAAATCTATTTTTTATTGTATTTACATTATTCGAACTATTGTCCTTATCTTTGTTGACATTTGTATGACATTTCAGCCATTGTACACTCCGGCCTTCTTCAAGTGCTAGGAATTTCGAGCCAAACCCTTTATCACTGGGGTATATCATTCTCATTCCTTGCTTAGTAGTAATGCCATGATTGGAAATCATAAGTTATCTCCCTCTAATCCTGCAAGTTACTTGTTCACCACTGCTGTAGCCTGGTATTAAACTCAAAACTCTAAGAGTCAAGTCACAAGAACTAACCAATGTCAACATCCACTGGGCCATGTGTTCTTAATGATATATCCCAGTGATTGTAATAAAGGGTTTGGTTCAAAATTCCTAGCACCTGAAGAAGGCCGGAGCGTACAACGGTCGAAACATCATACAAATGGCAGTCTGAATAATGTAAATACTGTAAATACTATCTCATCTCAGGAATATAGACAAGTATTTTTTATCATATAAAATTTGATGAGGTGCAAGCAAAATTTTAATTGCGAAAATTCATCCCACAAAAAAATGCATCTCACAACAAGAGCCAGATCAGGCCTAAAATGGATTGCTGCTGCCCAGTCTTCATTTTCCAGTCTTGACAGACTCCAAAAGCATCTTCACATCCTTGTGAGTGAGAAATTGCTTTCCACTTTACAACCCATTTCCTCACAGATAAAATGTCATAGTCTTCTTGTGGCTCTGTTGTCATTTTCATGGAAAGTATTCAGATGAACTCCATTCCTTAGTTCCACCAATTCTAACCTTCATGGCTAAGATAAGCCATATTATGAACATTTTAGCGAACCATCCTCATTCCCTTTTTCCATTGGTCAGTTTCACTGAAGCAGCTTTTTCCCACCAACCGCTGCTTTCTGTTAATGACTCACAAAAGAATGCTTCTCCAATCACTACAGTCTTAAGCAATTCAAGTCTAGGGTCTAGGTGGAGGTGAGTGGAGTAATGGATAGTAGCTCGGATTGAGGAAAGAGATCCGAGTTCGAATTCCAGTCGAGTTCATTACATTCACTTATGTGCTAATATCCTTGGGAAAGGTATGAATCCATCTCTTCTCCCCCCCAGCTATGGATAAATAGCAACCAATCTGCTGCAATGAGAATTGGCACATTACATTAGTCTATAATTTTATCTCGATGATTACTGTTGTATCCTTTAAACAGGTTACAAACAGACAAGGTGGTACTTGAGTGAAAGAACAGCAACATGTGCATAGATGAAAGAAGAGAGGTTTACTGTAAAGAGAATACAGGGAATCTGGTGGCAGGCTAGTAATTGCCAAAGCAAGTCACAGGTATTTCCTGTACTCGATATATATGGCTAGTAATATAGTCAGTCCACATAGGCAATAGACCAATAGGCTATTATAACAATTATCTAGCCTAAGTCCTTAATAATATTTATTCAAATGATACTGATTATTATTACCAGTATTGTAAAAAAGAAAAATATAATTTGAGATTTAAACGTGAGATACACAAAGATTATGAAGTTATTATTTATAACTTTGAAAATAATTTATACTATCTTTTTGACAGTATTAACACCTAATCTATCAATCGATAAAATAAATGAGGTTGTAGTTCTACAAAAACATTGATGGAGCATGTAAGCAATGAAGAAGTTTTGAGGAAAATGGAAATAAAAAAGGAGACTTATACATAAAATCAGCAAGAGACAGCTGAAATTTCTGGGATAAATAATGAGGAAAGAAGGCTTGGAAAATTTGATCCTCAGAGGACATACTGAAGTCACAAGGGACAGAGGAAAGCAGCAAGTAACCTACCTTGTGCAGTGAGAGAGATAGTAAAAAGGCGAATATTGCTAAGAGCTACAAAGGATAGGAAGTTGTGGAGAGTCGGGATCACCCATGTTTTGAATGGACATGGTATAGAGAAGAAAGAAATTATTTTGTATGCTCATTTTTATCTGTTTGTGTCACCTGTGCTTGTTCTATGGACACTTCTTTAGCTGTGTTTGTTTCAATGTCAGGTTTTTCTGCGCTAAGAATTCATGGTTGTGATGAATTGCACCTGTCGAGAATTTCATTTCATAACAAAATCATAATCTTCAGTGAGTAGGCTTGAACTGATTGACAAATTTGTCAACCAGTTTGAGCCAAGTTACCAGTATTTTTCCGCCATGTTATTTGACTTGTAATGTGTTGTAGGTAGGATAATTTTTTTTTTTTTTGCTGTTTCAAAGTAGAATATTAACAAAATAGAGGCAGCCTGGTTGTCAGTGGGTAGTGAAAAATGATGTCCTGTATGTCATAACTGGCACAGTGTAGAAATAATTGATGTTTCTGATGGGTGTTAGTGCATCTGCTGCTGTGACAGGCTGAGTTTAAATATTGCCAGGAGACAAAGGGGGCTCACCCACAACTACAATATCATCATTTAATTTTCATAATGAATAAATAAAATTAAAAAAGTAAGAAATGTATAAAAAAAATGTTATGATTAAAATTTTTGTAGAAGAATGTGTATTTATTAGTAATTACAGTTTGCCTACAAGGTGCGATGAATAAATTGTCGCCATTTTGTACTTGTAATTTTGCTTTTCAATTTTTGTTAACTACACATTATAGTAGGGTCAGTTAGGCATAGCCCTGAAAAAAAAAAGCACCATGATGCAATTCACTCCACCAGACATTTGGAAACAACATGCTGTACTGCTTGATGTCCATGCCGTAAGTCTCAATAAGAAAATTTCAGTGTGTTTGGGTGTGAATCTGAGGACAATGTAGAGGAATTGGAAAGAGTTGGATGAGTCTTATGAAGGTATAGCAACTCAGAAAATTCGCTCTGATCGTTTCCTTAAGAAAAGAACTCCTGAATTTGTTGGTAAAATCCTCATACTCAACATGGATGCCTACATCAAGTGTCTTAAGAAAGTAATGCTACCCTGAGTCAAGAGGATGGCTGCTGGAAGACCTTATGTCTGGCAACAGGTCTCTGCACCATTTTACACTAACAGGAAAACCCAGCAATGGCTGTCAGACAATTTCTGCAACCATATAATCCCTTACATTTGGTCAACTAACTCCCCAGATTATTATATGTGCGGTACAGTTGAGTGAGAGACCAACAAAACTCCTTGTATGACACTGGGATTGCTGGAGGTCGATTTAAAAAAAAAAAAAAGAATCTACTAACTGGATGATAATTGTTGAAATTTGTAGGAAGATGGATTGAAAAGTTGGAAGAAAATGAAAAACAAAATGCATTGAAAAATCATGTTTTAAAATAATTCCAAGCAGAATCAAATCCAAAATGAACTTGACAGAATTCAGTCAGATTGAACAAAACAAGACTATTCATCCCTCTCACTTCCTGCTGATAAGAGAACATTAAACATATACCCAAAAATGCCAAATAGAAGAGAACATATGTTGTCAATAAAGGAAAGCAACTGATAACAATAATAATATTTATGATTTCTCTGGAGAATAGGGGTAGAAAAAAAGAAACTTCTGTTTTTTGAATCAGCCACCCAGAAGCAAAGTACCCTCTATGGTACATTTGTTCATTATAATTTGTGACGTTCATTCAGAAAAATTTTATATCCAAAATTAATTCCTTGGATATATTTTGAGAATATAGAATTTTAGGAAAAGTTTGATGCTAAGGGTAGAAGACAACGAAACTCACTCAACCTTATCTCTGCCAAATGCAGGACTTCCTATAAGCTCACAATTTTTGGACAGAGAGACACATTGAGAGTCCTCAAACTAGTGTGACTGGAATTCACATCATTCACCAAGACCTCCTAACCAAGACTTTCTGCCACCCCTGAAGACCAGAACTTAGAAATTTGAGCCACTATTAACACAAACTGCAGACTCCAAAGGGGATCCCAGTGTCATTCGATTTGATTTTAGACTGTGATCAAAATAGTAACAACTATAAGTATGCATAAGCAGAAGGCAATGTGACAAATCAAAAGATATGTTATGGCAAAAGTATGAATAATATTTGACTTGCCCTGATACTTTCACACATCAATGACTACAGATTACATTAGTGTTACTTGTGTATCAAGAGGTTTGTTACTGTATTAGTGAAATATCTTGTCAACAACTTCAGAGTGTGCTAAATAAAATTGTCGGGAATAATGATTGTAAACATCTAAACTTATTTATAAATGGAACTTTGTCTGTGTGTGTGTGTGTGTGTATCCATTACCTATAGACTCTGTAATGGCTGAACCGATTTTCTTGAAAATTTACACAGTTGTACTATAAGCGTCTGCAAGTGCTCTTGGCTAGATTTTGTGTCAAGGTACCCTTGATAAATATTGATAATCAAAAAAATCGGGTTATAGAAGGAGTGGTCTGATTTTAATCAAATTTGATACACTCATAGACAAAGACATAAAAAACAATATTCAGAAGTTTCAAGGTTGCAGTTCTTACAATAGTGCAGAAAATTGATAATAAATAAATATATATATATATATATATATATATATATATATATATATAAGTCAAGATGTTTGTGTGTGTGTCTGTTTATCTGTCTGTATGTCCTTTATACAAATCCACAATTTTTATCCGATTCTCACCAAACTTCACACAAATATTCTTTAGGCTGAGTCTGAGCTCCAGGACCATGGATTAGTTTTAAAGCTTTCATTACACATGAGCAATGCTGGGCTATACTGCTAGTTATTTTAAAAAACAAAAGATTTTAATCTTGATTTTCAGGTAAATTGGATTTCATTTCGGAAGGATTTGAAGATACAGCTCGAGACCCTTCAGCTATTGCTTTGGGATTTTATAATGGTCTTTGGGCTTATGATGGTTGGTAAGTAAATTTCTTTATTCTTTAACGCGTTCATTATCTGATCAAACTAGCATGCACCCCACCCATTTTAGTCTTGTATCATATTCAAGAGCTCATCTAAGAAGCACCTAGTATCTGAGTATGGTTGGTCAACATAAGTTGTTGCTGGTCGATCAATCTGTACTGTATATAGGTGTCCATAGCAGCAAGTCTTTAGATAGCTTGTTTTGGCCATGCTTTCAGTGTCCAGCAAATTGTTTCCGCTATGGCTGTAGTTCACTGTAAAATTAGTACTTTGTGGGATGCTTTTTCTATGAGATATTCAGCAGAGCGCTAAGCATGTGAGTGTATGTCTCTTCTAACTTTGATTCTAATGTCTTAGTCAGAGTCCGTGTTGTTTCATCATGAAAAATTATTGATTCAACTCTGGCACAAAAACATTGGATGTCTAGGTGTTCATTTTATTTTGGACAGTCCATGCTTTAACTAAGTAGGTAGGATCAAAGTGTAGTATATGTTCTCAAATGCTCACTTTCTGCTCTCCAGCTGCCTGCAGTACTTGCCACCTGGTGGCGGGCGTGTAGTTTTGGAAAGTAATGACCAGCTTTGACTAGCAATGACCATCTTAGACTAGCTTTGTACCAAGTTACTGCATAAGTGGGGGCTGGGCAATCTTTGACCAGTGGCCTGATAGATGGTAGAGCCTTGAAGGACACTCGCATTCATGTGAAAGGATCTGGCAGCTTGCCCATTCAAAATGGCCTGATAGGAACAATTGGATTAAATCAAACGGTCGTTCAGTATTATTCTAGCCTTGGAGCTTGCACAGAAGGCCAGTCTGTCAAACACTTTCTAGATATCTAGAGCAACAGTTTGAGCTTCACCATTATTATCAAGAGCCTGGTATACATATCTAAACTTATTTGTATACATATCTAAACTTATTTATAAATGGAACTTTGTTTGCGTGTGTGTGTGTGTGTATGTCCATTACTTATAGACTCCAAAAGGGCTGAACCGATTTTCTTGAAAATGTACACAGTTGTACTATAAGCATCTGTGAGTGTTCTTAGCTAGGTTTTGTGTCAAGTTACCCCAGATAAATATCGAAAATTGATAATAAAAAAAAATCGGGTTCTAGAAGGAGTGGTCTGATTTTAATCAAATTTGATACACTCATAGACAAAGACATAAAAAACGATATTCAAAAGTTTCAAGGTTGCAGTTCTTACAATAGTGTAGAAAATCGATAATATATATATATATAAAAGGCAAGATGTTTGTGTGTGTGTGTGTGTGTGTGTGTGTGTGTCTGTTTATCTGTCTGTATGTCCTTTATACAAATCCACAATTTTTATCTGATTCTCACCAAACTTCACACAAATATTTTTTGGGCTGAGTCTGAGCTCCAGGACCATGGATTAGTTTTAAAGCTTTCATTACACCTGGGCAACACCGGGCTATACTGCTAGTTCAGTTATATCTGTTAGCATATGAAGCTAAGCCATATTGTTTATCACAGTAGGTCATGAGAGGTGAAATGCTTAACCACTTCAGCATTGGAAATGTGGTAGTTATGGAATTAAGATCACATCTAATGCTATGACTAGTATAAGATTCGTGTGTGCACTTCTAAAGTTTCTCTTAAATGTGACCATACATCATGAAAAAATGCCCCAAACTTAATACAAAATTTTAGTGTAATTTTGCACATTGATTTAGAAATTCTTGCAAAAATCAAATAATTATTTGGATTTTAATGAAACTTTCAGAACTTATTTACAAATAAATTATTTTAGATTTTTAAAATATCTAGGTAAATTTTTATTTTACATCTGTTACCCCCCAACAATTTATTTAATTGTTTATGAAATTTTGAGTAATTAGTTCTTGTATCCCTTAATGTTTATATTATAAGTAGAAGTCGACAGAAAAATTAACTCATCAATTTTTTGTAAATGGAGATGCTTAGTTACCAAAATTTGTGCTGAATAATAAAAAATTTCAATAATACTGAGACATTATTTAATTAGAAAAGCTTGTAATTGTTTTTGAATAAGATATATTATGAAAACAATGGTCTTTAAGAAAATCTCTTTTTTCTATGAAAAAGGAACTTTTTTATGAGTTTAAAAAATTTTTTTTACAAATTTTAATTACAAAAATTTATAAACTTTAAAATTTTTAAAATTCTGTCGCATTTAGCAGAGGTTAGGTGATATTGTTATTAAGTAAAAACTATATTTACTAATCATAAATGGAAAAGCTATCTACAATTCAGCAACTCCCCCCACCACCAGTATTTTGAATTTTTGTGTGTATTAACATGTTGATTTTTGTAAAAAAATAATATTGTCAGAAAATAAGATTAGTAACTAGATTAAGTATATAATATTCAATAAAACAATAGATTACAGAGAATATTTTCCTAAATTTTTAAGATTATTGGGTAGCTAAAAAGCCAGATGCAGATGAATGCATTAAATCAGTTTAATGAGTCACACAACAAAACTCATCATCCAAATCCTGATGAATAGAGTACGAAGCAGAATCAGGCCAGAGATAAGACAAGAACAGCGAAGTTTTGTCAAAGACACTGGAACAAGGAACATGGTACTTATGCTTAGGATGCTATCAGAAAGGGCAGTACAAATGAAAAACAGTGTGTACCTATGTTTTATAGACTATACAAAGGTGTTTGATAAAGTACACCACAAAGAATTGATAGAAATGTTCAGCAACCTCAGCATATTTGAGAAAGACATTAGAGTAATCAAGAATCTCTACTGGCAGCAAACCGCCTGCATATGGACAGGAAATTAATTCAGCAGATATACAAGGATGGAAAGAGACGTAAGACAAGCATGTGTCTTTTCACCGGATCTATTCAACTTGTATGATGAGACTATTCTGAGAACCGTAGAAGTTATGCCAAGATTTGTCATCAGTGGCCACAATCTGAACAATATAAGACACATAGATGATAGAGTGCTGATAGCAGACATGGAAAGGAAACAACTACAAGACCTCCTACAGAAGGTAACTGAAGAAAGTGGAAAGAAAGGACGACAAATAAACTACAAGAAAACCAAATGCATGATCATCAGCAAAAAGAGTAGCCCAAAATGCCAACTACAGGTCGGGGATACTAGAATCAAGCAAGTACAAAAATTTAAATACCTGGGAAGCGTTCTAACAGAAGATGGAAAGTGCGACATAGAGATACGAAGGCGAATTGGCATGGCGAAGGACGCATTCCAGAAGCTGAGTAGAGTATTAAGAGACAGGAAAATTTCACTAGAAACAAAGAGAGTAATGGATTGCAATATGGCAGCGAATGTTGGACAATCTCATCAAAGATGAAAGAAAAACTTGAAGCAAGTGAAATGTTCTGCAGAACGATTCAATTATGAGGCTTTGGAAAGGACGGAAATGAAAATGAAATTAATGCTGAGCATCAAGAAAAGACAGCTAAAGTTCCTGGGACATGTAATGATAAAGCTGTGTTCATAGTAGTAGTTGTAATGTATGGAACACTTAATGAGGAAAGAGGGCTTGGAAAATCTGACACTTGCAAGACAGATTGGAGGCAAGAAGGACAAGAAAATGATCTCCTTAGTAAATGGATGGCAGAACAAGGTTTAGGAGAGTTAACAAAAGAAAAAAATTAAAAGTACTGTACATAGAAAAAGACAGCGATTTTCAGCTTGTAAGGGAGATAACTGTTACATCATTGAGTGTCGGATGAATTTTGGTTTAATTTTAAACTTTATAAGAATCAATTCACACGGTTAATATTCGTTATTGAATGAAGAGTGTTGACAAGGAAACAGATTGTTGAAAAATATCTATTGTGTAAAATAAATCAATTTTTTTTTAGTATTGTGCAATTTTTGTAGTTATGTATGGTTGTTGAATTATAATTTTGTGCATATTAAATAAAAACAATTTTTGGGTGAAATTTAATAGATGTTATTATTTTCTTTCAGGAATAACTTAAACTTTGTGACTGAAGAGTTAAAAAATCCGCACAAGTAAGTTTTAATCGTCTACTATTCATGATTTAGTACTTAAAATGCCAGTTTTTCTGAAAAAAAAAGCACAAGTAGAATCACTCCTTATATCAAATTATATGAAAATGTATGTATGGGAATGCATAGTGTGAAGCTTAAAAAACAAGTTTAACAAAACATTCATTTTTCAACATATCCTCCTTCCTTGTCAATGCACTGACTTTAGTAATGAATATTAATCACATTAAACATTACAGGTAATTTTAAATTGAATTTATTCTAATAACTCATGCTCTGGATTTATAGATCCAACTTTATACAAAACACACTGTGGCTATATATTGACTTGTAATAATAATTAATTGCATACATAATGCTACTAGATTACTAATACAAAAAATGTTACTAATTCAACTAAAAATGACTTAAATATTATGCTATTAGTATTTAATATAAAAAATATGATAAAAATATTGTTTTAAAGTGTGCTACATTTAACCACCCACCTCTCTAGCTAGGATAGACATGGGTGTACTGCAGAAAGAAATAGCAACCTACTGTTGGGAAATATTCTGCCTAGTCAGTCATAACTTGAAAGAGCTGTGATTGCACAAGTGTATGGCACTTGATTAATATTTATGGGTAAAATTGCTCAATATCATGAGTAGAACATTTATAAATATATAATCACAGTGTTTTTTATATAACATGATAAAGATATATCATGTTATATAAATCACACTGTGACTATATATTTACAGCCTAGGTATTGCATTCAAGCATGAAGCAGACTGTTGCTCTGTGGTAACCTCAGTTTCCACTTAGACCTCTCTCTCTTTCTCTTTCTCAATTTTTTCCAGGGATTGATCTAGTTGGGCAGAGAAACTATATTCTACATTAAAAAAATAACTGCTTGTTCATATTCAAAGGTTTTGTTAAAAATTTTAACAAGCCAGAACTGGTCGATCACCTCACCAGGGTGGTTTAAGTGGGACAAGCAGACTGAGTTGTGAGTTGGCTGGGAGTAAAAATTAGCAGATTGAAATCTTTTATTTATTTATTTTTTGTCCCAGTAAGGTTCACCCTTTAAAGAACCTGGGGGCCACTTGAAGTAGAGGGTTACGTTAGGAGGCCATTTATGCATATAGAAGTGGAAGATAACGATTAAACCTGGCCTTGAACTGGTTAAGATTGTAGTAATTGAAGAAACATCCTGTTGGGAGTCAGTTCAATCGGGCAGTGGTTCACGGGAAGAAGCTACTTAAGTAGAACTTACTTCTCATCGATAGAATATGGAGAGAATGTGGGTTGTTTGCTACTATTTAAGTGTCATGGCATGTTCTTGCTGTGAAGGTTTGACTTGACAGGACCAGAGAGTGTAGTTTGTCCAAACACTTTTCATGGAAGTAGTGTTAGAGTAGAAAGAGGCTTATCACATCCCACCTGTGGGAGAGAGGTAGTGGAGAATAATTTGTTACCCACAATGGCTCAGAGATGCTTTTGGACTCTATCAAGGCTGAAGAGTGAGGTTTGGGCAGCTCCTGTCCAAATATAACAGTACTCCATTTTTGGCCTGATCTGCCTCTTGTAGAGGATAGCAGATGGAGTCAGGTACTTACTAGAGCAGTACAAGGAGCTGACCATTTTACCTACATTCTTAGCAATTAGATCATATCTACTAGTTCTGTTTGAGGTTAGGTGTGTGTTTGAGGCCCAATAGTTTTTTAAAGCATGGTGCTTCTTTGAGAAGACATCTATTCATCATGATTAGTGGTAGTTTGGAGTCAGATTGGCAGTGATGGAATGTAAATAGCTTGGTCTTCAAGGCATTGAATGTAACCAACCAGTTTTTACCTCATTGGTTAGTTTGTGCAAGATCGGAAGAGAGATCAGTCCCTAATCTCTGACCATCAAGAGTTTTATATGTGTGCCTGTATATAATCATATAATTGGCATAGATGTTTACAAATTAGTATATTCTTAGGCAGATCATTTATGTAGATCAAAAAGAGGGTTAGTTTGAGGTGTGATCATTAGCACACAAACTGGTTTTCAACTCAGTTATCTTTCTACTAGACTAGTTGGCAACAAAGGCTACAGATCCTAATCTGCCCTTTCAAAATATAAAGAAAGCAATAAATAATCTGCATAAACTAGTATTAATAAAAAACTCATTGTTTGGTCGGGGAGGTACTCTTGTGGAAATGTGATCAATGTTTAATTCTTAATTCTTGTAAATTTTATGATCTTTAAAAGCTATCTATCCAACCCAAACAAAATTTTTACCCTTCCCTCTTTTTTAAATTATACTCAATAGTTTCCAAAAAAGATTCATGGTGAACAATTTGTTTTGTTAGTTGTTTTGTTACTTTTAAGTGTCCATATTTTCCTCTGGATTGAATTTTTTTCCAATGAAAAATAATTTTTTTTGCAAATCCTTGTTGAGGAGGATAGTTTTACCCACTCAAGAACATATGATGTTCTTGATAACAAAAATAGTGTATTGGTATAGCAGATACCACAGTTCCAGTAGGGAATATCCAATAAATTCCTTTATTAAAATAAGGTGATTTATAGCCAATTTTAACAAATTAAATATAACCTTTTTCCTTCTTTTTGAATAAGAATTTGCATTTTGTATTCAATTAAATAGACTTTTCAGTAGTTATTCATGTTTTATGCATATTTATTGCTTATTTACACCTCAAGTTGTTTCAATTTCTTAGAGGAAGTATTGTTTTCCATAGTTTGGGTCAGTTTTGATTTGTTGCTCATGAATTTTATGGGAGATTTCTATAATTTAATAATTAATTATTTCTATAAAAGAAATAGTATAATTTGAACATTGACTTTTTAAATTTTCAAAGTTGAAATGTCAGAATTGATCTGGATTTTTCAAGCTAACAACATTTAGACATTGATAAATTATAATGTCCATATTTTCATTTTTTTTATATTAAAATGTCCATATTTTTAATTGAAATATGAAACCCTTTTCTTATTGAAAATGCAAATATTTTTTTTTCTTTTTTTTCCAGAAATTTACCTCTTGCCATAATCATTGGAATTCCCACTGTTACGTTCTGTTATATTTTGGTCAATGTTGGTTATTTTACAGTCATGTCGAAAGAAGAAATCCTCCTCTCAGATGCTGTAGCTGTGGTAAGCATCAGATTGTCCTTTCTCTACTTTTATCGTTTTCTTAATAATACGAATAAAGCTTTATTTTGGAAATTACAAAGAAATAATTTTCTACTTGCATCATTCTAATCCATTCACTCTCATAAAATATTTTGTTCATTGTCAGCGAATTTTTTTCTTTTTTTATACTTTCATTCCATCTTTATTTTCTCACTCTCTTTATTATTTATGCAATTTCTTATTTTTGTGATGAAATATCTATTAGTGATATGAAATTATATTTCAGTATAAAATGCTTACAAGAAGTGGAAAGACAATATTGAATCCATTGCAAGGTCAGCTGCTAAGAAAGTTGCTTCACTGTCTCGGGCGAGACATTTTTTCTCTCCTGAATCTATCTTACATATCTATAAGTTTACCATTTCCACAGGGTTAGAATATTGCTGTCAAATGTGGTCCAGGGCCTATGCTATTTACCATGAGCTCCTTAATAAGATTCAAAGAAGAATCAACAATATTATTGGTCCTGATCTCGCAGTTTGGCTTCAGTCAATTACTCACTGTCATAAGGGTGCCTCTGTGTGCTTTTTTTTTTTTTTTAGCTCTTTGCTCTGGTACCTAGAATTTTTTAAATTTAAATGCAATACTAAGCTGGTGTCAAGATTTTATCAATTTACATCTGAGTTGGCTAGATGTAGCCATAAATTTTATGCTAACAATTTCTTTTCCCACACTCCTCACCTGTGGAATTCTCTTCCAGCTCCATGCTTTTCAACCAACTTTAATCTGCATAAATTTAAACACAATGTTAATTGCTATCTACTATCCTCCTGATTACTCTCTTCTCTTTCTGCTCACTATTAATGTTTCAGTTTCTAATTCTTCCACACCCTGTAACTCCTTGCATTTTTAGTGGTTTTATTGCCTTACTTAGGGTGATACTGATTTGAAAAAAAATGTTTGTTTGAGAATTTTTAGTTTAATAGTGACACTAAATTATTTCCTGCTGACCCAGTATGCAAGTTCAATTTTAAGCCTGCATTTGAATTATGGTTCTTTAAGGCAGGCAAGCTGACCACTTTTTATTTGAGAGATGGGTACAAAACAATCTTTTTATCTTGTGTCATATCAAACTAAGCTATCAATAATGGGTATAAAAGTACCGTATTGAACACTTGACTGGTATGACAACAGGAAACTAATTTACTAGTTTTTTGAGCTGGATCCTCACTAGGAGACTTGGTAATGGCCTTGTACCAGACTAATAATCTAAACAATGCTAAAACCATTAAGAAACATAGGGCAAGAACAATGGAGTAGAAAAATAAAATAAATAGAATGTTAACAATCCTCAAGTAAAAACCCAGTCATTATGGAAAATCTTGAAGGGAATGGGTCACACTAAAATTATGCATTCATTTTTACTGAAACAAAAACCACTTTGGTGTCTTACATGCCAAACCCAATATACGGCAAAACATTCTCTAATTGAATGCATATATCTTGACTCTGAAAGACACAATTTCTTTAATGCAAACAGCCTAAAAGAACTATTCAAAAATATTAAGATAAATAGAATTATAACATTCGTTAAATCAGTTGGGTTATGAAAATATATAAAAAAAAACTAAATTTTCCATTTTCCCTAAACATAAAATCAGTTTTGGCATAAAATGACTCTAAAGAGTTAATATATCATTAAAAATCCACTGAAACTATGTTTTCAGGTTCAGTGTCTAAAAATTATAGAAGCTTTAAATCCTGTTTTATATTTTTTGTTTATTATTTACCATTGTTGAAAATTTTATGAAGTGTTCTATTGTTATATCAAAAAATCCTGGTCATAGTCAATATTACTTTTCTGTTGTTGACAATAGTTGTAAGTCAAACTGCTGTATCATCGGACAGATGGCATCTCACATCAGCTGTTATGCTTTCAGTCTTGTTTTACAATGACTAATTCAATTTCTTATATCCAACTAATATTACAGTCTAGACAAAATCAGCAAGATTAATAATTGTAGTGAATCTAATTTCTGAGTGTGTTGTATTAGTCAGAACTGTAAGAACTTCAACTCTGGTTGATTTAGACATGGAATCCTCATAAGATTGGACTGTTTTTTAAGATTTGATATTGAAAAATGCACAAAAAACAGCCATTTAGTTACAATAGTAGAGTAGTCAAGAGTTCTGACGTCTTTCCCAAATTCCTTTTGTGTGTCTGTGGTGACAAGCCACCAGACAGAAAAGATGGATAGCTGGCCAACTTGTTCATGCTATCTCCTTCTCTCCAAGAAATGAAACCTGCTATGTCCAACCCCTGTCACCAAAAAAAAGACAATTAAAAAAACGAAAAAAAAAACCCAGAAAAACTTGAAGAAAATTGTCTGTTGTTGATTGAGATTGTTGATGCAGTGTTGGATCACTAGAACCCAAATACAACGTACAGTGCAATAATTTCTTCAGATGTGTAGACATGGAATTGTTGAGTTTGTCACTTGTTCTTGATATTGACTTCAATATTATGGTTAACATTGGAACTTTTGTATGTGTGTCTGTAATATGTATGTGTAATTCTTGTACTCTCTCTATACACATTGCTGAAGACATTTACCCACCATCTTCATCATCACACATCCTGATGTATATTAAAACAATACCAGAATTAATAAGAGTGTTTCCATTCTTTTATTTTTCTCAGGTTTGGGGACAGAAGCTGCTCGGTGTGATGGCATGGGTGATGCCAGTTTTTGTTGTTCTGTCATGTTTTGGAGCAGCAAATGGCAGTCTGTTCTCAAGTGGCAGGTAAGACACAACCTTCAATAACTGTGATAAGATATCGGTCCAAAATAAATCCAGTCACTTTGAATATATTGAGAGCCAGTTGTGTAGTTTTGCTAAGAAAGCAAAGGCAATCCTACTGTGTATAGATGAACAGACAACCACTGCCCTGCAGGGTTACTCAGTCACCATAATTAGACCATTGAACACCGTGTGACTGTTCCATAAACAATGACCAAGCCAGTCATTCATTTCATGCAGTCTTTTGGCAAAAAACCAACCAGGTCAGTACGCATACTTCCCAAATCAAGATTTGCCTTTTTTCCAAACCAGAAATTGTCATATAAGAAAAATGCAATGAAGTAGCTGATCTACTCCACCGAAAGTATCTGAACCCCACCCCCCAGAAAAGATTGTTTTTAAAATTGACAGGGACTCTTAATTAAGTGCATGAAGTCTCAAGAGGAGTAATTTGAAGGGAACTAAGATGTCATTGGTTATAAAAAGGCTGCTTTTTTTAAATATTAAAGCCAGACAGATCTTGTATGTCATTGGAATGACTTATGAAATAACATACATCAGTTTAGTAATTTTCTTCATATAGTTAATGTATTAAAAAACAATATTCAGAAACCTTTCAGAATTACTGAATAACACTTTAATATATTGAATGGTTATTGGAATATATATAATGTACAGTAGCATCCAAAATTAGGGAACAAAAATGAAAAATTCAAATACACTGGGTCATTATACAGGGTCCTTATACATGGGGACATAGTAAACTACTAGTGAAATTGTGTAAGTTATAAGTTATGTATATGGGTGTGTGTGTGCGTGCATATGTGGTCATGTTGGTGTACGTATGCACATATATAGATGCATATGTGTGCATGTATGTATATATATATATTGGATATGTGGGCTTAAATATGTACTTAATTATCTTGTATGTATCTTGTGTATATAAATATATGTGAGATTGAGAATATGACAATTTAGGTAATGTGATATGTGAGTGTATATATACACTGCACTACGGGGGCGCACGGGAGCCCTATGCTTATGAAGAGTATATATGTGTGAGTAGGAAAACACTAAAACCTAAAAAGATAAAAAAAGAAATCAGTGGATATGTAAAATTAAACAAAATCACAGGCTAAGTATATGTGGGAATATATACATAGGTATATGTGGATTTAAGTTAATATAAGTGGGTTGACCTGATGGGGTCAAAGATGCCTAAGGTGAGGGGAATTGTGTTTTTTCAGAGGTCATACCATCTAAGACAGTCAAATAACTTCAAATGGATACTACCCATATTTGGAACTGGACTATATCCCCCCCCTCCGTTCTTTCTTTTCTTTCTTTCCTCCTTCCCCTCATAAATATTGTCATTTATTTATTTGTTTGTAATTTTATGTTTATTATTATTATTTTTATTATGTTCCCTCTTCATTTTAAGAAAAAGCTCATTCCGGCATAAATTTTATGCCAGATGGAGGAATATTGTAAAAGGGTCTGATGAGATGAGATGCTTAAGCTCATTGAAGTGAACTATAGTTTATAACTAATATGATGAAGGAAGTATATATATATATATATATATATATATACTTCCTTCATTACGCTCAGTGGGGATAACCTGTGGCCAACAAACTTCCACCATTTTTCTGCCGTGTTCAGTCTTTTTCCTTTTTTTTTCGTGAGGGTTACCTTCTAATTATTAGAGAGAGGATAGAGAAAGAAAGATATAGGTTTTAAAGGAAAGCAAATGCCTAATTTTAATAGAGATGGGGTAGAGAGTGAGAGAGAAAGAGAGGCTAGTGAGAGAGAGGAAGAGATATGGGTTTTAAAAGAAAACAAATGCTAATTTTAATTTTTTTGTTTATATATTTTATTTTCATGCTTTATTTATTTATTATCTGTGTTTACCATAATCGTACTTAATAAAATGTTATTTTCATTCTGTTAGAGATATTTGTGAATTAAATTTAGGAAGAATTTTCCAATGTTTGTTTAGACAGGGTTAAACCATTTAATGTTACATTTATGTCGTTTCTGTTTATTTCTCCCTACTTTGTTTTTACCAGAGTAGTCTATAACAATGTTGAGTTTACGTTTTTCTAATGCATTAATGTATTTAATTTTGGAGTTGTCAAAAATTTTCTTATTACTAGAGTTAGTACATAAACGAAATTGGATTGATTTATGCATGGTGGGGATTTGATTCTTGGTTGATGTAATTTGATATAAATATTTTGTCGTCATTTTTGACGGCACACACTCACTAGCATGTACATATTATTTAATGAAACATATCTCCTATGGCTCATGGAATATATACACAAACACTGTTATATATGACTTCTATCAATATAAAAATCAGTTGCCAAAATTTAAAAAAATTGACTATTTTTTTTGTTTTAAATCTGTGATTTATTACATTGTTCTAGAAATGTAAGGAAAACTCAAGTTCAGTTGTTTTTAGATCTTTCATGTGTGAGTGTGTGTTGTGTGCCTATATATTTGTAGCAACATGAACTGGTCTTTCAACATAAAATAGTATAACCTTTACCCTCTGCTCACACATCACTCTCTTCCAACTGTCTCTTCTTAGGTACCTTGACATGGTGCAATGGTTAACAAGCCTGTCTCACTAGAACCTATTACAACTGAGTAGTGAGTTCGATCCTCACTGGGTGTCCCTTACTTTCGGCCTTGTATCACATCTAAGCTACGCTTATAAAATCGTGTTTTATTCTAACAGTTTCTGGTCACCCTGACATGGTGTCATGGTGAGCAAGCTTGTCTCGCTAGAACGTATTACAACTGAGTAGTGAGTTCGTTCCTCACTGGGTATCCTATACTTTTGGCCTTGTGCCACATTTAAGCAGTGCATAGAAAATCCCCTCTCCCATCTGTCTCTTCTTCCTCAGTTGCTAACTCCACTTGCTTTGTTGAGTAATACCAACCTTATGGGTCATCTTTTCTTTTCTCGGTTGGAGCTGGTGTGTTGTAATGATAGGATTGCTCTGGGTTCCCAAATCTTACAATATTGGGGTTGACAGCAAAGTCTAGTTTGGACTCCTCCATGTACATTTGGTACTGCAGTTAAGAAAGAATAATTCTTAACTTACGTCCATTGTAAATTTTGTCTCTTTGCATCCAAATATCCAACAGAATCAGACCAGAATAAGAACTCCTTTCAACAAAATGCATAAAACTGTTAAGTTTTATTGAATATAATGAAAAACTGGTTGAATAAAATGTCTCTATTTACTGCAAAATCTAGTTCTTGGCTACAGAATGGTGATTGGGGAATCTAGTCACAAATGCAAAACTAATAAGCAACCAGTTGACTTCCTCAATTCTTCTATTATGGGTGTGTCTGTGTTTTTTACTTCAGACATGGGAATTGCAAGTGTGCTCTTTAGCAATGATTGTTTTGCGAGCAACCCTGGCTGCTCTGTGCCAACTTTCTCCTGGGTCTATTTCATCTGTCTCTACACACCAAGTATAGGAATTGCAGGTGTAATTTTTAGTGACAGTTGTTTTCTGAGTAATATTGGGGCCACTTCAAGCTGACTCCCTCCAAGGCCTGTCTCTGTTTGTCTTTGTTTTTGCTCCAGCCATGGAAAATGTGATAGGAATGAATTTCTAGCAACCTTTCTTGTTGGGCTTGTCTCTGTCTGTGTAACTCAGCCTGGGGAGTTCTCATCGATGACTACTATTTTAATCTTAGATCTTGTTAAAACCATATGGTACTCTTTGTTTAGAATCTTCCTAGATATATTTTTGTAAAAATAAGCAATAAACATAAGCAAGTTCTTAACAAAATTCAAAATCCCTTGTTTAGAATAATTTGTAAAAACACACGTTTTGGAGAGATAATATAAAGTAAGCAAACCTCTGAACCTAATTTCTCAGGCCTAAATAAATTCAGACAACACATTAATCATGTCTTCATATTAGTGGAAAGTGGATAGACTGAGAAACATTAATAGTTGCTCAGTTTTACTGAATCTTGGCTAGTTTATTCTGGGTTCGATTCTCCTAGGAATTGTTCTTAAATTCATTTTATTATTTTAAAGCATAAATTTTTATCTGTTACTTTTTTCATTTTTCTTTCTCAACCATTTAACCTACTCCTGAGAATTTTAATAATTATTATTCAATTAGTCCCTCCAAATCGGTATATTTTAATTTCATGAAATTAAATGTTTAAAAAGTGGCCCTGCTTACATAAGCATTTTTTTTTTGTTCTTTTTTAAATGATGGTCACAGAAAATATACATGGAGGTAATTTTTTTAAAAAGTTTCTGTTATGAGACTTATTTGATTTACATTGAGTGAAAATGATTTTGAAATTTTAATAAGCATTTTTTGAGAAGCTGAAGGAAATGGCTGAAAGTATAACAGAAGAAAGCCAGCACAAAAGAATGAGTCAACTTTAACATAGAAAAAACATGAACATTTGCAAAAGTTTTGAAAACATGATCAGTAGGTACAAGAGAATTTATATAATGAAGAATTAAGATTCATTAAGAACATTAGACAAATTTCTTTCTAACTTTTACATGAAAAATTTCAGAATTATTTTATTTATATTTTGCAGCTAAAATTTATATTTATTTATATTTTTTAAGTTTTCTGAAAGGTTGGAGAGTCGTTCTAATTATTCGTTATTAGTTTTATAAATTTGTTTTGAAAAATTGAAAAGAATTAAAACTGCATTAGACTGGAAATAACAAAGTATTTATTTTAATCAACTTTTTCAATATTTTCAGATTAAATTTTGTGGTTGCAAGAAATGGACATTTAATGAAAGCTTTCTCTTTTATTCATGCGGAACGATACACGCCGGTTCCATCAATTATATTCACAGTAAGTTTTTTTTTGACTATCTACTCAGTCAATGTTTATTTGTTTTATGACTTGCATTAATTTTAATCATCCCAGCCATTTATCTATTAATTTCCAATCTGTTTGTGTATTCAGACTTTCCTCTGTCAGTTCTCAGTACCTTCGGGGAAAAGTTGTTTGAAATTTTAATCTTGGGTTGATAAGAGTGTCTATGGGAATAATATCTTTGCTTCCATTCCTTTGCTGAAATTCTAATGTAGACATTATAATTTTTATTATTTTTGGTGGAAATGGTAGCTTGGTAGATAACATTGGTAGATTTACATTTACCCTGAACATGACAATGTTATTTGAATTTGCAATTGCGTGAGAGTACATTACCAGGTTTAATATTAGTTCTATAGAAATTCTTTAAAATCTGGTTGTTATGTGAATTGATGATATTATGCATATTATTAGTGCAGGAATAGTCAGTTTTAATAAATTTAAATTTATTTAACTCTCTGTTTGATCAGTTTTAATATTTAATATTACTAGGATCTATTGGGATTATTTACCAAATCTTTTCTTCGGATTTATTACTGCCATATATATATATATATATATATATATATATATATATATATATATATATATATTAAAAAAGGATTAATTCAAAGATGTTGAATGGCCATTTCGATATGAAGATCCCCACGGGGAACGACACATCACCTCAGCAACAGAAAAAAACCTTTCAGAAACTGGAGAAAAATTAGTCTACTTTTCCTTATAAATAGATTGCAAAGAAATTAAAAAATAAATAATAAAATAAAATAAAAATAAAAATAAAGGAAAAGAAAAGGAAAAAGAAAAAGATAGAATAAAATCAAATAAATAAGAAAAGAAAAAAATGACATCGTCACACACACACACATATATATATATATATATATATTCCATATGCACTCACACACATACATATTAATGAATATTATGAAAAGGGTGTGCGTGTGTGTGTATATGTGTGCATGTATGTGTACACATGTATATTATGTGTATAGGAATTTTTTGTATATAGGTGTGTACACACATATATATGTGTGTATGCGCATGTATATGTATATAAGTGTGTAATAAATTGAATGTATGTGTGTGTATGTGTATGTATATATGTATTCTTATTCGTTAAATTGTGTGTGTATATATATGTATGTATGTGTGTACTTCTATAGGTATGTATATATAATAATTGTAATTTTTTTTTTTTTTTTTTTTTTACCTAGTGTTGTCTTTATTTAGTTTAATTTCAAATGACCTAATTTTTTAAAAAATAATTTTATTTTAAATCCTATATCTTTTTATTCCCTTTTATTAATAATTATGCCTTTTTAAGTTAAGGCCTTTTTCTAATACTTCAACGTTTTGGGGAAATTAGGTTTTTGAATTTGTCCAGCATCTGTAATATTTAAAAAAAATTTTTTCTTTAGTTTCTTTCCTTTTCCCTCCCTTCCTTCTTTTATCTCTCTTACCACCTTTTTTCCGTGTTGCTTTAACTGACGTCGATTTAACACGGCTGTCTGTTAATTTTTAGTTACATTCTCCCCTTTTTTTTGCGAACCCAGACGATGTCATTTTTTTCTTTTCTTATTTATTTGATTTTATTCTATCTTTTTCTTTTTCTTTTTCTTTCCCTTTATTTTTATTTTTATTTTATTTTATTATTTATTTTTTAATTTCTTTGCAATCTATTTACAAGGAAAAGTAGACTAATTTTTCTCCAGTTTCTGAAAGGTTTTTTTCTGTTGCTGAGGTGATGTGTCGTTCCCCGTGGGGATCTTCATATCGAAATGGCCATTCAACATCTTTGAATTAATCCTTTTTTAATATATATTTGCTCTGTAATATTTTATTACATGGAGCTCTCTTCGTGTATCATTTTTTAATATTAAAATAAACTTTTAATATTAATTAGGATCGGGTTTTTTGGAATTTACCTTCCTGCTTTTTTCCCTTGGATTGAAGTATCTGAATTAAAAATATATATATATATATATACATTAGCAGTATAGCCCGGTGTTGCTCGGGTGTAATGAAAGCTTTAAAACTAATCCATGGTCCTGGAGCTTAGACTCTTTGGACGTTGGCATGAAAGACTAAAAAGCAATAGTTGTTTCCAGTTAAAGCGAAACTGTAGACTGAAAGAAAAATGAATGGATGTAAGTCAAATTTTGATTTCCTGGTATCGATATCAAATAAGTATTTTTCATTGTAAACTGAATTTTGAAGGCTAAATAAATCCTCTGATTAAATGGTATCATGGCTGAGACTAAGAACTACAATTATACCTACTTAGAGCCAAACTCAAAGCAAAAATCAAAATAAAATGGCTGAAAAAATACAGACATACAGGCAGATAAACAGACACACACGCAAACATCTTGCCTTTTATATATATATATATATATATATATATATATATTATTTATTTTCTGCACTATTGTAAGAACTGCAACCATGAAACTTCTGAATATCATTTCTTATGTCTTTGTCTGTGAGTGCATCAAATTTGATTAAAATCGGACCACTCCTTCTATAACCCGATTTTTTTCGATTTTCGATATTTATTGGGGTTACCTCAACACAAAACCTAGCTAAGAACACTCCTAGACGCTTATAGTACAACTCTGTACATTTTCAAGAAAATCAGTTCATCCATTTTGGAGTCTATAGGTAACAGACACACACACGCACACACACAGTTCCATTTATAAATAAGTTTAGATATGTATATACAGTCATCTGCATACAGGCCTGTTTCACTGTATCACAGCTCATCAGTGTAGCTAGATATCTGATTGCTTCTAGCCAAGATTGAAACTCAACCAATTTGATATCAGTTGATGATTCTACCCCTAAGCTATCAGCACACTTCAGAGAAAGGTAGATTTTAGTGTTATATACATAATGTAAACAAATGTCTAGCCAAGAGTGTTCAATTCATTGCTGAAGAACAATGTATAAATAGCAGTGATTAGCTACTGTTTTTAAAATTTAATCCTCTCCAGATTAAGGGGGAACCAGCCATAAGTAAAGGTGGAATGGAAAAAAAAAACTGAATTGATAGACCACAGACACACACATATATATATATATATATATATATATATATATATATTGAGAGAATGATGTACGCTACTTACCTTGTGATAGTCCAGATAATTGATAGAATCCTTGAATTGAGGGATTGAGGAAGCTGAATACAGCAACCAGTTGTGAGGGTGTGGCAAGGACAAGTCAGGCTAGCATGGATTTCAACATTGTTGTTTTCTTGAAAGAGTGGATATTCTTCACACTTTTTGGCACTTGTGAAATGTGTGTGGCTATTTTGAGAAAAATTACTGACTGTTAAAAGAAGATGAATATTTTACAAGAATATAAAAAAATTCAGGTAGCAGTTGCATTCTTATGCTTATGAACTTTATTTTTTACTAATTGCTAAAGTTATTAAAATAAATGCTTTGTGACTAATAGTGAAATTGAAAGTTTAGTTGCTCTTGTTAGCAAAACTTTCTTTGAGATACTTTTGAATAAGTCTTTGATTGGATTTTGTTGGTGTGGTCTACTTTGTAAAATTGACTGGTTGTAATTCAGACATACCTGATATTGTCAGAATTCATAAAGGACTGTTTAAAGTCGTTTGATCAAATGAGGCTTCATTTCTTTTAAACACACGTATAGTATTAGAATGAATACAGCTGTCTCCCATACACCAAAGTCTTGAAATGAAGCCCTGCACATTTTTTATATTTCTATTTACAAGGATTGAACACCTTTTTTTGGGGAAAAATTCCAAATTTCATAAATCCATATTTGTTGTTTCTTGATGGACTTGTTCTTAAAACACATTAAGTGGGTGGGGAACTGAAATGTTTACAAAATCATCCTCATTGGGAGTTTATTGATTGTAATGGAACTGGTTTTATTGAATAAATTCAAATTATACAGATTTCTTTTTTTATATTTGTTCTGATTTTCAAATTATGGACCAACCTGAAATATCTAAAATTATTTTATTTTTGTGTTTCTATTATTAGAAAAAAACTAAGAAGTTTTACAGACTTGTATAAAGTTTTAATTATGAAAGATAAAAATTGAAAAACTGAATTTTTAAAAAGTCTCAGTTCTTTCATTTTACTTTTTGTCAATTACTTTCAGACTTTTGTTGGAATTTTATTAATCTTGATCTTTGACCTTGGGACACTTATCCAGTTCTTTAGCTTCACTGCATGGATATTCCATGGTTTAACGTGTGCCTGTGTTTTGGTGTTGCGTCGGACACAGAAAGATTTGAAACGCCCTTACAAGGTAAATATTTAATGAAATATTTGAACCCTTGAATGATTTTGTATTTCAAGTAAACTTTAATTACTTCAGTATGTGTTTCAGAAATTTAAGTTACCAAATACTTGTAAAATGAGTGTTCTTTGTTGACTGTCATTAGTCAAGGGATGTAATTGCTTTTAGATCACAACTTTTATTATTTGATAATTTTAAGTTGTTGAATAGTAAGTCTTATGAATTAAACAATGAAAATAATATGGAAGAAATATTAAAAAAACAAATTAATGATAATACTTAATCTGTGAAATCTTTAAGCAACTTGTGTACTGCAGTAATTTACATATTACTGCTTTTAAAAGTACATGAAAACCAAGTGAGTGTAGAGAGAAAACTGTTTCTGTTTTTGTTTTCTCTGACGATAATAGTGATGGCTATCAGAATGTACAGACTAAACATTTAGGAACAAAGTAAAAAGTATTATTTTGATTTTTGACTCTAAATTTGTTCTTTCAAACTTCAAAAGGTGTTAATATTATTTTTTGTATATATTTTTTCTTCTTAGGTTCCCATATTCATTCCTGTTCTTGTCATCTTTGGTGCCATTTACCTTGTAGTGACGCCAATCATTCTTGACCCACGCATTGAGTTTTTCTACGCGTTTATGTTTGTTGTTAGTGGCCTTGTGGTTTATTTCCCGTTTATCCATTTTAAACTGAAGTTACCATTTGTTGGTAAGTATAAAACCTGCTCCATTTTATTAAAATATTATTGACCCCATTTAACAGTGGTTAGATCAACTACTGATGCTGCCAACGGATGTTAACAAATTTCTAATTTTGAGAGTATATTTTGTTTCACTCACTTGTATCAACTATTGTGACATGCCAGTAATTAGACATTTAAAAATCTCCTGACAATGATACAGAACAAATTAAAAATTAGTGTCAAGTGAATACATGCAATCTTGGCTGGGGTGGGGCAGAGTAATGAGATGGGAGTCAATGTTTTTTTTTTTGTTTTTTTTTTTCCTAAGATAATAAATGGCAGGAAATCAGTCTTGCAGGTTTTGCAATCTGCTGCTGGTGTAAAGTTTCAAAATTGCATTCATTTTCTATCATTCAACTTAGGTGAGAACCTAATAAGTTTGTGCAAATGGATGGCAGATACGAAAAATATAAGACTATGCTGTAATGAACAAGTGTACCAAACCACACCTAAACAAAGATATATCCTTTTTTTCAAACCTATTTTTCCAGTCATTTTATTGTGGGACATGTAGACTAAATCTTTCGGTCCTGGGTATGACAATAAACTGCATCTGGCAGCAAGGCCTCTGATTGGGAGGTTGTGAGGAGCATGGAACCACCCTCTTAATTGCTGTTGTTCCCAGGTCCACCCTGACCCTGAGTGGTAGGCACTTTAACTCGGATATGACCAGAACCTCCTCCACAGCTACATTGAGTTTTATGTAACTTAGTCTGGGTAGCAAATTGAAATTTGATCTTGATTCAACAATTCTATTTTCTATGTTGTATTCATATGAATTCTAAATGAGTATTAACCTCAAATAACTTTTTGCTGGTATAATACTCAGACATCAAATCACAATGTGTAATGCTGTTCATATGAGCAATTTTGTACTAATTTTGTACTAATTATCTGCTGTTTTTTACTACTTATTTTAGCTTTCTAGAAACTAAAAGTATTTTTTTTTTATCTATTTACAGATAAATTTACACGGACACTCCAGCTGTTATTCATGATTACATATCCTCACAACAATTGAACTTGAGACAAATCTGGTGCTTGGAAAATAAGAAAAAAATTATTTTCTCATAATTATGTAATTATTGATTGGAAGTTGTTTTTTAAAAGGATTCAGAATGATTTTTAAATTTTATGTCAGAGAAACTGTATCATCCATACAAACTGAAAAGGAAAATGCATTAGTGAGCAAAGTTGTAAGATGTCAAAATCCACTCATTCAAATCAGGAATTTATATAAAGTGTTTTAAAGCAAAAAAAAAAAAAAAAAAGATACTGAGAAATTTACAAATTACTCAAGGAAAACAATTTCCAATTATTCCTCATTTTAGCCCATAAACTGAGATATAAGATTGTTTGGAAAGTAATACTGTTTTTGGATACAGAATTTAACTTTTGTTATGTTTTAAACAAATTTTGACTGATCTGTCAAGAAAATAATCCTTATTAGGAAGAAGAAAATCTTAGTGTGATTCTATGTTCAGAATCCAAGTTTCTTTCAACAAGAAAAAAAATACGGAGCTCTTCAGAGTAAAGAGGAAAAAAGTTAAAATAATCTCTGAAGATGAATTCATTAGTTTGTGAAGATTTGCCTTAGCATTGTTAGTCACTTTTTTTTAAAAAACTTTCTTTTATTCAGATCACCATTTTATGATAAAGCCCCTGTGTGGAACGATTTTTTATTAGAATTCTTTTACTTTCTTATTGAAAGAATGAATTTCACTGGTGGCTTTTGTCACTGCTAATAATAATGATTGTGTTTTGGACAAAGCAAGTTAACATTTCTTCCTTTGCAAAAATGTACAAGTTTCTTAACAATCTTGTATCACTTATTTTCATATAGTAGACAGGCAACTATTTTTATTTCAATGGTTCTATAATCCTGTAAAATGCTCAATGAATAATTTGGAAAAACAAGACATTGTTTTTCTGGAGACATCTCAAAGCCATTTATGGCAATATTTTTTTTAAGTGCATTTAAATGTGGTAAATAAAATTAGTTTATAAACTTGCTGAAAAATCAGTTTGGGAAAAGTGTCCTGTATGATTTTTTAATTGCTGCTACTTTTTGTCATTCTCACATAATAAAATAAATTGCCCCCCACCCCGGAAAAAGACAGATTTTTCAACCAAAGATAAAGCGGATGACTTAGAACTTTCACAACAAAAATTTCATCTTTGAAGATAAATAGGAAAAAAAAAAAAAAGAAATTATAAGAATAAAACTTTTTTTTATTGGATGACAGATTTGTTGTCAAAATTTATTTTTATGAATAATTACATGAAAATTGATAATTGTATTTCAAAGAATTCCCCTTACCAGAATAAAGACCCCCTCCACATCAGAAAAGCTTTAAAAAGTTACTATTGTTGTACTGAAAAAGTTTTTTGATCTGTTAAATAATAGATTAAAAACTTTTTGTGAAAAAAAACCCCTTTTTAGTGAAGTATTAAGATTGAAAAGGATCTTTGCAGAATTTCAATTATCCAATAACAAAAGTAAATTTAGATATTTACTTGGAAAAAGTCAAATATTTTTAATATGCATTAAAGTGTTTAATCATGAGAGAGAGTGAGAGAAAGAAAGAGAGAAAAAAAGCAACTTGGACAAAATTTTCATTTTATATTTAAAATTTTGTTTAATTTGGAAAATTATTTTTTTATTAGTATTTTAACGCAACATTTTTAAACCCTTCATTACTCTGGATGAAAAACAATTAAAAAAATAACCTGGCTTCTCAGAAATTTATTTTTTTCCCCATTTTCAGGTTTAGTTTTCTGAAAAATACCTCTTCCTCCACTTACTTGATTCAGCTAATGAAATTTTACATAAGAATTTAATTGGTTAAATGTGATTTATTATTAAAAAAAAAAATCCAACAATTCTTTTTATTGCAATTCCCACATTCCTCAATTGCAAACAGCAGGAATTAAAAATAAACCTCCTGTTGAAACTCTTATCCTCAGCTGCTTTATCAATTAGGCTACAACAACCAACTGGTTATAGTAATTTAAATCTAACCATAAAATTTTAATCTGCTGACACACTTATTCTTTCTCTCCAAACAAGACTGCTTCCTACCAATGGATAATCTGGGAATTGTGATGAAAACAAATGAAAGAATATATATGTAAAAAAAAATTAAAGTGATTACTTGGAAGAATGAATCAATGTATGAATGAACACCTCATTCGAATATTAAAAATATGTACAGATTACTGAAGCAATTATTTACAAAGTCAATTTTGATAATGGTTTTTACTATAGAAATTTTATTTATGTTAAGTTCTTGACACACTGAAACCAAATTTTGAATGTATAGGGAATACTCATTCAAATCTTGATTTCCAATCTCTTAATGATTGTAGAATTAAAAAAAAATGACCACGGCACTGCTCTAGAAAGTAAGATGCACAAGAAAGAAAGTAATTAAGAATAAAAATGTCTCATCTCAAAGTTGGAAAACTTACTTGTTGGATACATTTTCATTGAGTTATTTCCCTTTATTCAATTAATAATAATAATAATAGTGTAAGTAAACAACTTGGATGTGCGTTGCGGTGTGGTGGATATTGGCTTGAAATGAGAACTGAGTTTGAATTCTAGTTGAATTCATTGCATTCACTTACATGCAAATACCCTTGGGGAAAGGTATTAATCCATCTTTTCTACCTCTAGCTATAGGTTAAATAGCAGGACAGATTAGGTACTATAGCTTTGGTTGACAAACAGTCTACTGCAGAAAGCAATGGCAACCTACTGTGGAAAAATATTTTGCCCAGTCAGTCATATCTCAAAAGAAACATGATTGCCTATATCACATATGGCACCTTAACCAAACTGAATCAATTTGATTTTGCTTGGAAAGAAAAAAATATCTTACAAGATCACTTGTCAAGTTTGTGAGACATGTGATCTGATTCAAAGTCCCCTTTTACTTTTTCTTAATTCTCAGTTTCAGAAAGTTAATTTAAAACTTGAAAAATAAACTAAAAATAACAAAAACTAAGAGCAACAAAGAAAATGGGAGAACTAAACCAAATATAAAACCGAGTGATGACTAAAAAAATTATTTCACTGATAATAACAACTTCCCTCAATGAAATAAATTACAACTTGTGCAATCAATGAGGTTTCATTCAAAAAGCGATACAAAAATGGTACTGATAAGTTTTCAGCAGACCCAAGAAGCCCTTCCCTTTGGAAAATGAGCCAAGTGTTAAAAAGAAAAAAGTTCAGCTAACTTTTCATGTTTATTTTGGTAACAAGCTTTTGAGAATATCTCCTTTTATCTTTCACACGACAGGAAACTCAGGGGAGAGAACTTTTTTCTTTCCTCCTTTAAATCAAGAATTAGCCAAATGCACCTGCAATTTTTACATACGTATGTAGCACTGTACTTCAATGCACAGCCTTAATGCCAATCATATGATCAACTGGAGGTGTTGGGCATAAATCTACAACTTTGTAAAAGTTGTAGATTTGCAAAACTGTATTGCATAACCATTAGTATGAAGGAAGGTTAAACAAAATGTAGTTTAGACTTTGTTAAAAAAATTTTCACCAAGCAGTTTGTAAGTAAAACTTTTTAAGAAAGAAATATCAGTTGAAGGATTTATTTTGGAAGACAAATTGAGTCATTCTATTGACTCTGACATACATTTACCCTACTCCCCAACTAGAGCGAGTTGTAACACAAGGTTGATTTTTAATGTGGGGGACCTGAGCATGTACACTCAGGCCACTGGTCAAAGAATACCTCCTTCCTGCTTATGCAATAACTGGGTACAAAACTAATCTTAGCTGGTCAAAAGCTAGTTTTAGCTGGTCAATGCTTCCAAACCTACCCACCCATCACCAGGTGGCAAGTGCTGTAGATGACCGTTGAGCAGGAAGTGAGTATTTGAAAACAGATACTACATTTTGATCCATTGTTCTTGCTGTTTTCATACCCTGTTGAGAGCTGGAACAATTGTTTTACCTTTAATCATCCATCCCAAGACTTTCTGTAAACAAGTAGACGTTAATTGTATGTCTTTCCTATTCTTTTTGTCAACTTATGTTGTGCCCAGTCAGTCATGTCTCAAAAGGAACATGATCGCCCAAACATGTATCGCGTATGGCACCTTAACTGGACTGAATCAACATGTCTTTAATGTATTCAGAATATTCTACCCATTCATTAGGTTGAATAACTATTGGTACTTTTTGTTTTGAGAGAGAGATTGAGATATTCACTTCAATTCTTGTGCCAACCAAAAGTTTGTAAATGTTATCATAATAAAAAATTATCTGTTTTCATTATCAAATGCATTTTTTGGTGAAAAAAAAGTTCAGTCTTAATTGGTTTAAAGAAAAGAAAGTGACCAACTTTGAACTCTATTAACAAGTCTAAAATTAAATGTTAACTAAATGGGGTTATAAATATTAACACAGCACGATCATCTTAAGGACTTGCCTTAAAAATCAATATTTGAAATCCGAGGCCCAAACAATAACTGATAAAAAAATACCCCAAAACCTGTTCCACTGGATAAGCAAATATATTATGATGCATTTTCTGTTTTTTTTTTTAATTTTTGTTTTATTCTTAAAAATTGTGTGATGAAGTTGCAACAAATTTAAGATACCTCATCCAACAAGTGTTCAACATGACAAATTTTGTTTATAAAAGTTAGTCAAATGTTAGAAAAAGTTAAAAAAAACACACACACACAAACAGATGAATGATAGAAAATGTACTTAAAAACTTTGGGACACTTGAAAAAATTTTACTTTATTAAAATAAAAGCATAGGTAAATTTTTTTAAAACTTTTATTGTTTAGTACAAATATAATTTGTATTCTACTTGATTTCAAATTTTTCTTCCTCTTCATCCCCTGAATCTCCATTCGTAAGGAGAAACCGATTTGTATTCTCATCAAACAAAACAACAACTTTTTGATAACGGTATGCCCAGCATAATTTGTTATTAGACTGAGCATAGTATATAATAGCAACAGCAGCAATAAGAACCAGTGTGAAGATACTAAATAACACTGAAAGAATAATAAAGGTTTTTTCGTTCTCTTTCTGAAAAGACCTGGATTTTGTTGTGTGATTTAAACACATATCTGAAAAAAAAAAAGGGAGAGAAAAAAAAACAAAGTGAAAATAATGTAAATTATTCAGAGAAGCAAGCAACTCATACAGAATTATTCTTTGGAAGGATCTAACAATTACACCTGATATTCAGTGCTAATTAATATTTTCATTAATTTACCTATTAAGCACTAAACAATGTTAATTACATAATTTCCCCTTTTTGGAAATTTGCACCTGACCTTATTTTATCCTCCACATACTGCTGTAACTATAACAAAGATTATATATAATGTATGTGTGTTGAGTTGTGATAATGTATTTTGCCCAGCCTGTTTTTTATCGTAAAGTGCTTGATATCAAGATGGAGATAGAGTGCTGATAAGTACAAAGAATCTGTCATTTTAACTGAGCAGATTCATGCTGACTTGAGGACGCTGTTATGATGTTCTCACTGCACGAAACTTTGAAGTTGGCATGAACCTGCTCAGTTCAAGTGACAGACTTTGTGCTTATATATATTTTATCAGAAGTAGTAAGAACTAACAGAATGACACTGCACTGTTCATAGTATTAATTTTTTAACAGTGCTCGATACGTAGTAGAGCAATATTTGTAATAATATTCATATTATTGGAGTTTATAACAAAAAAATATTTTTTCGTTAAACTGTCATGTTTCAGTGCTATATCATGCACCTCGTCAGGAAATATACCTGATGAGGTGTGTGATATACCACCAAAACATGACAGCTCTTGTGAAGCAAAAAAATGTACATTTTTTATTATAAACTCCAATAATAAGAATATTACTACAAATATATATGCAAGTTTTGGTAAAAATGACAAACAAGATGCCGTGATTAAGTTTTTTTATATCATATTTTTTTTCAGTTGATAAATTATATAAAAATTGTCCGTGTGTTTTTAACTATCCAAGCACTTCCATTATCAAGGATTAATTTTATTTTACTATTAACTGAATATATAGAGTGTTTTTTTTTATGCATGTATCTAGAGTTAGAGGAATGTTTTATTTTCCAAAACATGGTTAGCACATTGTGGCCATGTTCATAAAACCATTTATATATTCAGTTAAAAGTAAAATAAAATTCATCCTTGATAATGACTGAAAGTACATGGGTAAATAAAACATTCAGACAATTTTTATATAATTTTTTTTACTGAAAAGAAAAAGAAATTAAAAAATTATAAATTCACATGAAAAATTATATAAAAAAACTTAACCTCAACACCTTGTCAGTCATTTTTAATTAAACTTGCATAAAAGAGGGGTTGCTTCCTAAATACACTATATATAAATTTTCTAATCTGTGTCATATTAACAAATTTCTGAAGAAAGTGAAACATCTTAGAATAGTTAAAGAACAGGTAGGAAAAGTGTTTTTAATATATCATCTCATCAGATTTTAAACCATATATTTAGCAAAGCAGATGTATTGTGTATCAAGGCAGCAGATAATTTTCTAAACATATGTTTAATTATAAGCTGTTCTAAACATCATATTTTGGCTTTAATTTCAGGTGAAAATAAAGACAAAAATTGTCCAACATTTGGATATTTTTTTATTATGCTGGTTCTAAGCTTTCAGCTCAAATGAGCCATCTTCAGAGAGGTTACAGGGATGTTAACATAAAGACACCCATCATCAAAGATGAGATATATATATAAAAATTTCAAAAAAATCATTGGCTTTCCAAATTTTTGATGAGCAAAGTATTTTTGTGAGTCATTTATATGTTACTTATTTAGATTAGCGTCTCATATATGAGTTTAATTCTAAGTGTGAATTTTGTGCCCTGAATAGGAAGCAAAGATAAACAATTTATGTTTTTTATTTTAAAATGTCCTGCGAAAATATGGTAAATGAAAAATATATAATTCTGAACAAGAAATCCTCAGGTATTAAAACAAAAAGCAATATGTGTGTTTAGTAATATTGTAGAAGTACGAAATTTATTATAACTTTAAAACACAACATTGAAATTATACATATTAATACATAATATATACAAACCTTAAACAATAAAAGAGCAAGGAGAAAATTGGAAAACAAAAAAAGTGACCTAATCAGTTATTATTCCACACTTTTCAGACTCAATCGAGGATAGATATCAATTGTTGTGTTATATTTTAGTAAAAGTAATAAGAACTAACAGAATGACACTGCACTGTTCATAGCATTAACTTTTTAACAGTGCTCGATACGTTGTTAAAAGTTGGGTAGACATTACTAAACAATTAACACAATGTTGAGGTTTTATGTGGGGAGCTTAAATGCATGCGAATGAGTAAGGGCCAAAAAATGCACAGTACCCACAACCATAGGTTGTGCTGGCCCTGGTGGTGATCACCAGTCCACCCCTTTAGTGCAATGGAGTAGTATGACCTCGGGACATTGTTCCCCAGGACTTGGCACCTTTTTGTATAATTTTTCTCAATTGCATGTTTTTTTAAATAAAACTTCAAAAAATCACATATCTCTGCGAGGAATATTCGCTTTGTCAACAACTAATAAAATTATTATGGAAAACACAAGAAGAAATTCACTGGAAGTTCACTTGAAAAGAAGGAAAAAGACAAGAAATAAGAAAGAACAGTGGAAGGAGGAGTTAAAAGAAAGGGTAGATTATGTTAGAAGGTAGGTGTCTAGACGTTGTAATGGAGGATAGAGAAGAAGGGGGAACAGAGAGATGACAAAAGGAATCAAACTTGATCAATGAAGAAGACATTTAAAGATTACATATGTGTAAAAATGTTGAAAATTAGGCATGTCACGGGAACAGAAGTGGGAGGAAGGAAAACAGGAAAGGAGGGGAAAAAGAAAAGTAAAAGGAAAAAAGGAGGGGAAAAAGAAAAGTAAAAGAGAAAGGGAAAGAGTTAAAAAAGAGAGGGGGAAAATGAAAAGAGAGAAAAAAAAACCACCAAAGAGTCATGACAACTGCCAGCCAAGGAGAGTGGAAAGAAAGGGACAGATACATAAAATGGAAAAAGAAAAAGAAGGGAAAGGAGAAATAGAGAAAATAGATAGCATGACATAATATTCGGCTTTGCCAAAAGTTTTACAAAAAAACATTTTTTTTTTGTTTAAAATAATATGGTCTGACTATTGTTGGGATTAAATTAATTTAATTTAAAATAAATTATACCACTGAAATAAAAGTGGAGAATGGAAAAAGAAATATTATAATGGTTGGGAGGTATAAATAAGGAGATATTGTTAAAAAATATATAAAAACATTTTTAAAAAATATATAAAAAATACAAAAATACATTAAAAGAAAAAGAAAAATATCTAAGACAGAGAAATCAACTGTTATAGGGAATTCTAAAGATATAGATAATTGTAACGTAGATCAATGTTAGTTGCCTCAATATATTAATAAAGCAATTGATATGATTGAAGTACTAAATTGACAAAGTACCTATATATATATATATATATATTATATATATGAATACACACACATAAGAAAAACATCTATAAAATTTTATATATCAGGAACAATTTTAGTTGAATTCTTTACATTCACTTACTCGAAACATGATGGCCTAAAGCGTGTGTCACGCATGGCACTTAACTGACTGACTGAAGAAAAGTTGGTCAGGAAAAGGCCGAGAAGAGGAGGGAGGAATAACTGCAGCACACTTCTTATGGGAGTAGAAGGAAGTAGTAGCCAGTAGGAATAAACTTAAGGGTATCTAAATTTAAATTCTAACCAATATCAAAAAATAAGCTAAAAATATAATGATTAATTGTAAGGAATGAATTGTTAAACCTTTTTAAGGGAGTTTAAATCTACTACAATGACAACACTTGCTAATTAATTTGTTGTGTTGGTATCCTAATTTTTTCTACTAACCACAGATTATATATATATATATATATATATATATATATATATATATAGTCAGTTGCTGATAACCTGTCTATGAAACTCTGGAGTTGGGATGCTGAAGGTAAAATCAATCAGCTAAGTGACAAGTCTTTTTACTTGTATTTATTATTTGTATATGATCAGTACTTTCAAATGAATGTACTGAGCTTATGGCTGGGAAAAAAATCTTGGGCGAAAGACAACGTAGAAATTAAATTACTTGTAAGGTGTTCTGCAGTTGCAGATCTAGATGCATCTATCTATTTTTGGTCTTTGAGTGCTGAAGATCTGTTGATTTATTTTTAATAATTTTATTTCAATTTGCCATTTTATCGTAAATGTTGAAAAAAAAACAAACAAATTTTCTGGTTTTTCCTATATATTATATTGAACATATATACATTTTTAATATTTCTATTTTAAAAATTAAAAAAAAAATGTTTGTATTCAATTTGTAATCTTACCAGGTTCATCACAAGAAATCAGTCGGCTATCTTTGATACACTGTTTGTCTATCATTTTGTACGTGGGTCGACAGGAGATACATTGCAAAGTGGTAGGTCCGTAGCACCTCAGGCAATATTTGTGACATCTACAAGGTATGAAAAACAACAAAAATACATAAAACTGGTTTATATTATAAATTAAACAAAGTTACTAGCAACTACAGAAAAAAAGAAACCTTTATCAGTTTCTTCAACAAACCAACTTGAATTAGTATATTACACAGGTACTTCTTGAAAAGTCACGTGCTGAAAGAGCATTTTATTATCAAGAAAGCCTTATTTAATTCTTCAGTGTGTATTTATCATTTTGAAACGTATTTTTGAAATCTTTAAATCCACAAATTTAAATAAAGAATTTCCTCATTAGTTTAAGAAAGAACTAAATCAAACCTATGAAAATTCCATTAGTGTTGACAATTATATTTCCCCATAACCTTGTGCCTGTCTTTTCATTTTTCAATGCCTGAACACATTTTTTATCTAAATATTAGACAAAGATGGATTAATTTTGCTGCACCCTCTCTCTTATTCTCTTACTCATCTCTCTGTAAAGAATTTCAGTAATTCTTGGTTTCTATGCCTTTTATTTTTCCCTGTGTTTCATTCTCGTTTATGTGCTGTGCCACTTCTAGATGTTTTATTTATTTCCCTTTAACTCAACTCTAAGTTATTTGCTCACCACTGCTGTAGCCAGGTACTGAACTCCTAATGCTTTTATCCACTGGGCCATATTTCCTTGAATATAACAATAAAGATGAGGAAAACAGTAAATAATGTAAGCAATCATGTAATAATAAAATAAACAACTCATAATGTTGATTTTCTAAGCATAGCTTAGGTGTGGCACAAGGCTGAATGTATGGGACACCCAGTAAGTAGCACACTTCTTTTGGGAGTGGAAGGAAGCAGTAGCCAGTAGGAATAAACTTAAGGGTATCCAAATTTAAATTCTACCTCTCTTGACACACAGCCAGTAAATTGGTCTGTCTAGATATCTAACATTTGTTTGGATACTTGAATCTTTTCTTTCAATATTTTTTGTTGTTGTTGCTGATATAAGACTTTGGTTGATTCACTCTTCAGCTCGCATCAAGTAGAATTAAAACCTCTAACAGATCACACAAATAGGTTTTTTTTCTTATGGATTTCACCTGAAATATTTGTTGTTAACACATAGCTATATTAGTGATCTTAATAGGTCTCCTGTGAAAAGTTTTAAAGATTATTAAATCATCTTTCAAAAGAAGTCCAAGTGCACAGATCAAAAGTAAAACCTCTTTAAATTCATTATATGAGATGGGAACCTCAAGGTGGTGTAATGTTTAGCAAGCTTGTCTCGCTAGAACCATTACAATTGAGTAGTGAGTTCAATCCTTACTGGGTGTCCCATACTTTCAGCTTTGTACCACATCACTAGTTTCATTTGTTTTGTGTTAAGGCATCTCAACCTCAATGGGTTATTTAATACTGCCAAACATTTTTAGGGTAGGTTTGTATGAATAAAATATGTATTCTTTATAAGAAATCAGTTTGTAGATCAGGGTTCATTTATTTATTTTTGTAAAGAGATTTTGTTTATAGTCAAATGTATTGCTGGTATTTTTACTACAAAAATCTATTTTTATGCTTTCATAGGGTTTTGACTTCAGTTTGGGGGTTAATTATTTGCCCATAGCTAAGACTCTAACAGGTGCTACCACTCTGATTCAAGATAGACCTTGGAAAAACAGCAATTAAGTGGTGGTTCCACGTCCATGCTCATCAAAACTACCTGATTAGAGACCTTGCTTCTTATATTTTGGAGACTACCTTTAAACTAGGTGGGATGAATGAATATAGAAGTTGATTGTGCTTGTTGATATGCAAACACATGCAACAAAATATTTCACTGTCATCATCTTTATTCCAAATATAAATAATGATAACTCTTCATCTCAGAAATGAACACTCATGTATAATACAAACTCTTCATTCTGTCACTGTTTATGAATATGCTAAATAGAAGAAGATTGTCTATTTATCTTCCTTTTCTTTGTTTATACATCTTTTTTATTGTGACTTTCAGATGAATGAATTTCCTGAAAAATGATGGCAAATACAACTTTACATTTTAAAGGAGAAAGTTTCATAAATTTCCTAATCAGTGGTCATATACAAGGGAATATCAACTTACCTTTTACATATTGGACTGTTACGGCCACCAGTGCTGTCCTGGTAGAATCCTGCAGAACAAGGAGCAGGTGTGCAGGAACCATTTTTAATCACAAAGTTAGCCAGGCAGCTATTGCACTGACTACTGCTGGGTCCATTACATGTAGCACACAGGTGGAAACATGGGTAACACCTACAATGTTTTAAAATGAAACATTTAAACTCAAAATATTTTAATGTCTTTATGCACATGCAGAATATACAAATTAACAAACATGAAAGCAATTCTGAGTTGCTTTGGATATCTCAAAAGCATTTGACAGGGATTTTGGCATACTTGTCTTATTGGACAAAGTTTTGAACTGATTCAATATTTATCAAATCACAAAATGAAAGTTGTCTTGAATGGCCACTCTTCTAGATCTTTTTGCATGAATTCAGGTTTTTCTCATGACTCTATCCTTGGACCTATGTTGGTTCTAATTTTTATAAATGACCTTCCTGATGTTAGACGATATGACTATTTACTCCTGTTTTAATAGTAAGTTTGATTGGTGCAAGAAGATCAAATATGTGATAGTAACATGTATAACTGCTAGATCCCCTATGCCATTAGCTGATCTAAAAAAATGACCTATAATTTGTTGTTAAATGAAGCAAGGAGTGGCTTGTTAATTTTAACACCTCAAAAAACTGCCCACTTTTAATCATATGAGAGAACTCTTTTACCTCCCATCAGCATTCTGAAAATTTTTTTTTTTTTTTTACTAATGTTCACTCAGTACAAGACCCTAGAGTAACTCAAGGTAGAGGGTTACTAAATGAAGTGTGTGGTATGGATGCAAGTATAAAAGTAGGAAGTGAAGATTATGAGGATATGGAGGATAGATAATGACTGACACTAGACTTGAGGAGCTCAACATTATAGTATTTTAGGAAGCATCCAAGTGGCAGTCTGTTCCACAAAATACTGGAATAAACAAGGTGAGGACGCTTATTAAAATTTTGAAAATTAAGAAACCTCCTCCCGCACATTATTTGATCTCCCATGCTGCTATTTATTAAAATTCCCTGACAATAAACGATGCATGACATGAAAAATGAATGTTTATTGATCTCGATTGTGTATTAGTCATATATTTTGTTACGTTAGAAACCTAAACACATTCCATGTGGATTTATATGTACTTATGAATATATTTTAATTACTACTCTGTTTGGAATGAAAGTATACGGCATTTTTATTTGCCTGTCCCTACCCCATCTAATTTATTAAATTTTTTAAAATTGAAAGGAACCCCTCTTATTTCGTACCACCCTTGTTTATTATGCTGGGGAAATATGAACTGAGATGAATTGCAGCAGTTTTTATAGCTATTATTGCGGGATAATGCATATTTATGATTAGGATGCTTTCTGAAAGGGTAATAGAAATGAAGAAGGACTTATACCTGTGCTTTCTTGATTATGCGAAGGCGTTTGACAAAATACGCCACAAAGAATTGATGGAGATGCTCGGCAGTCTGGACATATTTGGGAAAGACTTGAGAGTAATCAAGAATCTTTACTGGCAGCAAACTGCTTGCATACAGACAGGTAATAAATTGAGTAGATATACAAAGATAGAAAGGGGCCTAAGACAAAGATGTGTCTTTTCACCGGATCTGTTCAACTTGTACAGCAAGAATATTTTGAGGACCCTAGAAGTTATGCCTGGATTCATAATCGGAGGCCACAATTTAAACAACCTAAGGTACACAGATGATACAGTGCTGATAGCAGACACAGAAAGGAAACTACAAGACCTACAGAAGGTAGCTGAAGAAAGTAACAAGAAAGGACTAGAAATAAACTGCAAGAAAACCGAATGCATGGTCATCAGTAAAAAGGGCAGCCCAATATGCCAAATACAGGTCGGGGATACGAGAATCAAGCAGGTACAAAAATTTAAATACCTGGGGAGATGGAAAGTGCGACACACAGATCCAAAGGCAAATTGGCATGGTGAAGGAAGCATTTCAGAAGTTGAGTAAGGTATTAAGAAACAGGACAATTTCGCTAGAAACAAGGAAGAGAGTACTGGATTGCTACGTGCTGTCTGTCCTTCAATATGGCAGTGAATGCTGGACAATATCATCAAAGATGAAGGAAATACTTGAAGCACTGAAATGTGGTTCTACAGAAGGATGCTGAGAATATCATGGATCAAGCATGTGAGCAATGATGAGGTCTTGGAAATGATGGAAACAAAAAGAAATTAATACTGAGCATCAGGAAGAGACAGCTGAAGTTCCTGGGACATGCAATAAGGAAGGAGGGCTTGGAGAACCTGATACTAACAGGCCTGATAGAGGGAAAAAGAGACAGGGGAAAGCAATGGATAACGTATTTGAAGGACTTAATCAGGTGGATGATGGAATGAGGATTGCATGGTGTAACAGGATAAAGTGTGCTCAGAGCCACCAGGGATAGGAAACGTGGAAAGCCATGATCGCCTACATCCTGAAGAGACAGGGCACACAGAAGAAGAATCTTCTGCACAGTCAAGTCATGTCTCGAAAGAGACATGACTGCCCAAAGCATGTATCATGTATGGCACTTAACTGACTGATAGACAATAAAATCTTAAAATTGGCATCCTATTGTTTTCCCAAATTTGGGGTTATCCAACCCCTTTTTTGAGAGTAGTCAGGAGTCAAGCCGCCTTTTCTTTTACTCTGGCTCCCTTCATATATCATTTCATACTGCTGGTCTATATGGGTGGTGCTAACCTCTCTCTTCCTTCTCCCACCTTCTCAGCAGCTAACCTCAACGCACTTCCTGTGATTATCCAAACTTTCAAAATGACATAGCAAAAAGGGATTTTCAGTCATCAGCTTTGTCTCATGCTATGATCTCTCCATTGACCAGACCAATCAAACGAAAAGGAAAGAAAATTATTCCCACTTCTCCTCAAACAAAAGTTTATCCTTTTTCCTGCCTATGCATTTTTTTATGATCAATAGACACACAACCTGTTTGTCCATGGTCACTTCAAAATAGTAATTAAATTTTTCTTATCACTTGCACTCAAGGAAATCTGAATTAATGTTTGGATATGAATTTTTTCTTGGGACAAATTATTAAGAATGATACTTCAGAATGGCTTCTCTTGCTATAGGAGGTACTTCTCTTCTGGGTGGCTGATTCAAAACAGATGTCTTTTCTCGTGTTCCTCTTGTTGAGAGAAATCATAAATATTATTCTGGTAACCATTGGGTTTTATCAACAATATATACCTCTTTCTACTTGACATCTTCTAGCATATGTTTACTTTCTTATTGGCAGGAACTAGGGATGGGCGCTGGTCTTAGTTTTGTTCGATCTTACTGAATTTCGTTGAGTTCATTCTGTGTTCGATTCTCCTTGGAATTATTTTAAAATATTATTTTTCAATGCATTTCCTTTTTTAATTTTCTCAACTTTTCAATCATTTTTCCAACAATTTCAACAATTATCATCCAGTTAACAGAATATTTCCTCTTTTTAGTTTAATCCGACAATCCTCAGTGTCATACTTGTCTTGGGTTTTTTTTGGTACACTGGTGTTTTTAACTAAAATGTCAGCTTTTGAGCATTGTCTTTTTTGTGTTTTCATCAAGTCCCATGTCTGTGTGGAATCTTACTTTAATTCAATTTGATACTTTTACTATTTCAGCAAATTTGATTTTCAAATTAATTTTAGTTTAGTTTTAGTTTTGTTTAACAGCATATCAACCTCTGTAGGTTATTTAATGCTAAAAAGGTGGGGTTTTAAAGTATTTTTTTAATGTACGAAGGTTGATTTAGTAAGATTTTAATGAAAAAATTGTTTTCATTTTTATTTTAGAAAACTGAAAATGTCTTCTAGTTTTATATTCAAAAATGTTTGCTGAGAATAATTTTTTCTCTTTCAAAAATGTGTTATGGTAATAATTTTTCCTTCACAAATGTATATTTTTTTATAAAATTCTATTTTTATGTATATATTTCTATAAATGGTATTTTTATACTTTCATAGTATTTTGACCCTAGTTTGGGGGTTAACTATTTGCCCATAGCTGGGACCCTAACAGGTGCTACCACTCCGGGTCAGGATGGACCTGAGAAAGTTAGCAATTAAGAGGTGGTTCCATGCTCCTCACAACCTGTTAAACAGAGGTTTTGCTGCCAGATGCATTTTAGCGTCATGCCTAGGACCATTAATTTTAGAGTCATCTTTATAAAACATTTAAATATATCTTATTGCCATCTGCAAACATTTCTGCGTCTATATGCTCTAATTAGTGAGAATTACTTTCATATTTCCTTAAACTAGAACTGTCCAGTTCATACTCCTCTCCAATCTTTTGAACAAGAGTAGGTTTATCCCTTGGTTTCTGTTTAGGATTGGGTCTCTGGTTCATTCTAAAGTCTATTTCAACTCTATATTTCTAATTTCACTGCTTAAAACTCTGAACTTTATTTACTATTTATTCACATTTTTTCCTTGATAGGAGTAGATAGGTTGTCTCTCATCTGGTTCACATGAAAAAGACGGGAGATGGTTAATGTTTTTTGAATCGACCTTGTGTCATACATAATTGAACTCCCTACAACTTATAGATTATTCGCTATCATCAGAAGGTTATCAGCATGTTGGAGAATAGAATGTGTGAAAGAATAAAAGTATACCTTTTGCATGTTAGAATAGAAATTTATTAATAGAAAAGAATATCATGAATTGGTAGAAGTTAATGTTCAATAAGAAACAAGTAATGAGTTAAGGGTATCAAGAGTTTGTAGTAATAACTTGTTGGAAAGAGTTTATGTGTACATAAGCAGGAACGTATGTGTGTATGTATGAGCGTTTGTTGAATAGGAGTGTCTTTGAAGTATTTGCTCAAGGTGAATGGTGAAAAAGGAAGGTGGTGAGTGGTGAGAGAGAAAAATAGAGATAATAATCTCTTGCCGTTTGTCAAGAGTACGTGTTAATTGCTCCATCTCAACTCTCTAACAGGATAAAAACTTGGCCTGTTTTTATTTCGTTTGAAAATTCACTCCTGGATGTGATTCCAGCCTTTCTATTGGACAACAAACATCTTGCATCAAGGTGTGAAATTTCGCAAGTTTTGTGTGTGCTAAGCAAAGTTTGTAAATTCGAGAAAATTTATCTATTTCTAATAAAATCAATGAGTCTGTGCTTAGCATTTGAATTTTTAAACTTAGAACTTGTTTTGTTCACTACACACACTTCTCCTTGATCTGCCTAACAGGAGTAGAGGTTTATCCCTTGTTTTCTGTTTACGATTGGGTTTCCAGACCCTTCTAAAGTCTTTTCCTTCTCTCTCAATTCTGGTGGCCCCTCGTGTCTTTCTAGCATTATCACCTTGTTTAGAGAGGAGGGGCTCTTACTCTGTAATCCATTATCTTGAGTGGCTTTTCAGCCTTGTATAGGGTGGAGATAAAAAGATATCTCTATACCCTTATAACATAATGGAAACAAGTAGATACAAAAGTTTTAATTGGTTGAACAATAAATTCTTTTCTTTTATGCAAAAATGGTTTTCAAAAGCAAACAGAATGAAATTGAACTGGTAAGATTGTGTATGTTATGAAAGGGAAGAAAAAAATTCTTTATTTTGTATTCATCAAGAAATGTATAATCTTATTACATGGAATAATGAATTGTTGCTTGAGTGAGACTAGAACAGTTAATCAGAGAAAAGATAAAATATTTAATCTTTTTAACTCACATCTCATCAATTTGATACTCATTAAGGTTACACTTGTGGATCTGAATACATTGGCCATTGGATAAATTGTATCCCTGCAGGCAACTTGTACAGTTTTTGGCACTGAATTCACAAGTTGTACATGGTGACTGGCAGGATTTGCAAGGCTTTCCTTTTTGGTCTGAAAGAAAAAAAAATAAAGTAATGAACGTTAATAATTTAAACCAGTTTAAAAAAAAGTTATTTATAACTCTGCCCAACACTTACATTATTCTTTTATTTGCTAGTACTTTTTTGTTTAACAATTTTAATGATTGATTGGTTAATTTTGTTTAGTGATGTTTCAACCTCTATGGCTCATTTAATGGTAAAATTTTCTTGAAATGATAAAAATGTCATTCTACTTCCACAATTGAATACATGGTAAATAAAGCTCAGTTTTTGCATAAATGCATGCTTGTGTAGACATAACTACTTGAGGTGATGATCTGCATTTGATTTAAGAATGTCATGAAAGTTCTTTCATGTTGGTTGATTTTGTTTAGTGACATATCAACCTCCTTATGGCATTTTTAATGCTGAAATCTAAATATTTTCAATGTGATTGTATGACTTCAACTACAGATAAAATTTGTCATTTTGCTATAAAATATATTTTTGGTAATTCTACTATTCTTACAATAAAGATTGCTGTGTATTTATTTGCATATATATTTCCCTCCTGTCATGCTCATGAAGAGAGAGAGAGTGACAATAGTGAGTGTTGGGTCAATCATTCTCTTCACTACTAGTTATTAAAGCTCTTGCTGCATGTTCACTCTTTAACAGTGCCTTATTTTTTTTAAACAATTATGTCATCAATTAGTGAAGAATATATATCCTCTTTGTTATAATAAAGGTTGTCATGTATTTACTTGTGTGTGTGTGTGTGTGTGTGTGTGTGTATATATATATATATATATTTTTTTTTTTCTCTTGTCATACTTTGGAATGATAATCTGTGAGGAAAGTGCTAATAATTCTCTCAAATATTTTTTGCCATCATTTCTTATGGCAGGGGTAAACTCATAAATAGATATTGTTGATAATTCTACTATAAATAGGTATTGTTGGTAATTTTTTTTACCTAAAAATGTATTACTAGTATTTTTATGCTTTTACAATGTTTTGTTTTTGTTTGGGGAATTCACTATTTGCCCATAGCTGGGACCTTAACAGGTGCTACCACTTGGAAACGACAGCAGTTAAGATCTGGTTCCACAGTACAAAACCTCCAAAATCTCAATTAGAGGCCTTTACTGTGGGATGTATTTTGTTGTCATATCCAGAATTTTTTCATTTTTTTTTTTACAGTTTTATAAATCTTAACCAAAATTCTAACAAAGTCCTCTCCAGATAACTATTTTAGTGCTTAAGCACTTACACACTGACTGTGATATTTGAACAATAACATAATACCGTATCTATTTTTGTAAGAGTTACAATAAGAAATTGCTAAAATGTTAGATTTAAAATTTCTCACCCATAAAGAATCCATCATTGCAAATTTTAGAGCATACATTATTTTTGGTAAGGTAGTGGCCATCTTTACATGATTGACAATTTTTTGGCAAAGGTCCTGAACAAGTTTTACAGGAATTGTCACATGGATAGCATTCACCTGTTTCAGGATTACCATAGGAAGTTTTAGAGCAAAATGCTACACAGGGACTGAAAGAAAAGAAAAAAGTTATAAGCAATATTGAATTCTCAGGACATAGAGCATCAGAATACTAAATCTATACAGCCAGTTGAAAAATATAAAGCAGAAAATGAACAGATTAAAGGATAATATTTTAGGTATATATGAAACAAGGTAGAAAAACAATGAAAATTTTCACAGTGGCAAATGCAGGATCATGTATACATCCAGTAAAAAAAAAATCAGAGAAGTTTAGGATTGATATTAGACTAAGACATTAAGAAATGTGTTTAGGGATACTGTCAACTAACTGAAAAAATTCTTGCTATTAAACTGAAAAGAAGGTTTTTTTTTTTCATAACCATTACAGTTACATATGCACCAAAAACACAAAGTACAAAAGAAGAAATTGAAACATTTTATTGTACACAAGGCAACGTTAAGGTTCGATGTAAATTGTAACAAATTACCATTGGTATGGGAGACCTGAATGCCAAAAGTGAGGATGTAGAGAAGTGCCAGAGGGTTCTTAGTATTGTTTATCGAAAACTAACAGAATCACAAATAATGTATTTATTTGATTTCGATTGCAGTGAATCCTTTTTAATTTGGGTTGATGAAAGCTGTTTTGACTTAATAGTTGATAGTTTAGACAGCTCCTTTCTTTACTAGAATACTTAATAAATCTAATTACAAAAAATGATTACAGATTATTAAAGTCATTTACATCCAACTTAAACTACAGTCTAAAACACCATCTTAAAGGCCCCCCCCCCAAAAAAAAAGTCAGGCAACATGCTGCATTTAAGCGCATTGGATTTAATAAAAAAAGAAAGACATTTCTAAACAGAAAATAATATTTTCTTACACCTCAATGACTCATGTAAGTTGAAAACTTGAGAAAACACAATATGAATTTTGGCAATTTTTTCCATATACAACAATTGCATTTATGAAAGAATAAGCGCAAAAAAAAAATGATTACTAAGACATGTTTAAAAGAACAATTGCTGGCTAAAAATATGTTTTTAGTGCTGCATTCTTTCAGATCATGGCTTTTCCCAATTTCCCATCCTTTTTAGCTTTTTCACGTGACACCTTTATGGCCACTCATTCACGCGACACCTCTTGCATCCTCTCCGACCACCCATTTATATAATCCCTCTTACACCCTCTTCTAGCATTCATTTACTCAAGTTCATTTGGTGATTACTGTTTCCCTCTTGCCTTCCATATGTCTTATGAATGTCAAATTTTCCAAGCCTTCTTTCTTATGCCCTACAAATTTCAAATGTTTCTTTTCAATTCTAAGTATAAATGTTCTTTTTGTTCCCATTTCCCTTAGAACTTCTTTGTTGCTTACATGTACCAAACACAGAATTCTAGGTATTCTTCTATAGAAATACCTTTCTGTTGCTTGAAGTTTACTTTTCATCTGTTAGAAAATTGTTCTGCATTTGTTGCCATATAGGACAATTGATATTGGATAGCAGTTTGATACTCGTTTCTAACAAAATTTTCCTGTTGCTTAATATTTTGAGTTTTTTTAAAATTCAAATTCAATTTAAATTCTTTGATAAAAAATTCTTCAATAGATGAATTTGAAATTTTAACTGAAAAAGAAATAAAACAACAAAAAATGTCTACAAAGGGAAAAAAATACTCACCCATTTAGTCCATTCCGGAAGTGTTTACATGCATAACATTCTGAGGCACTTGGACCGTAGCAGTCATTGGCACATTGTTCGTGACAAACAATTAAGCTCTAAAAAGAAAGAGAAGTAACATTATACAGAAATATAAGTGTTTTTGGTTTAATTTTTATAGTAATTATTAAAAGAAGAATGAGGATATTTAAAGTGGGAAGTAAATACTCAAATATTCTCTCAAATATTTACAATTGCTTAAATAGAAAATCAAACTTAATTAGTTGAAAAAAAAATTTCTACATGTACAAAAATCATAAAGTTTTATTTACATATTGATTCAAATTCTGCTAATATTAGTGGGTGCTGAAAAGTTCTTGAACTGACCAAGACATTAAAAAATGTCATATATTTGGTTATATTTGGCAAAGTGGGTTAAACCGAGAACTTTTTCAGTTTCCTTTATGTATCGATAATGCAGTCTGAGATTAAATTTACAAGTGACCTCAAGTGGATAAGATGTTTGTGTGTTTGTTTTATGGCATATCAACCTCAATGGGTTATTTTTTTTTTTTTTATAGCATATTAACCTGAAAGGGTTATTTAATGCCAACAATGTTTTAAAAATATATATACACATGAATAAAAAATGTGTTCCTTATAAAAAAAATCTGATAATTAAATTTTACTAACACCCCTGCAAAGAGGGCCCCTATCAAGAGATAATTAGATTGTTGGCATTATTCTCTCCCTGAACAAAGAATTGTGGGTAATATTTATTCTCTACATATCCGGTTTCCTAGTTTTATTTCTGCAAATAAGGTTTTTCATCAAGAGTCTGGCTATATATATTATATATAAAACTTTTGTTTTTTTATTCTCCCCTGTTTTATATTTTCTTGCAGAGGCCGACCACTGTTAGATATGATAGTATATCATCCACATTTACTTTCTTGAACAGATCAATCATGTTATCAGTATTGTAAAATTGCTGTCTAGAGATAGTTAGTTCTGGACACTCTGTCAAAATATATTTAATAGATAATACTGTTTTACATGCTTGGCGGACTGGTTGAACTTCCTTAATTAGTAGGAAATAAGATGTTTATTAAGATTAAATTATGAATGATTTTATAAAAAACACTAAAAAATTGTCCTTGAGAAATAGAAGCAAGATGATTTTCTTGCTGAAAAGAAAAAAATGAAATACATTCTCAATGAATGAAGTTTTTGTTGTTTAAAATTAATATTAGAAAATTAAGTTTATAAAGAAAATAAAAAAACTTATGATTTTGGTAAAATTTATTCAAAGCAGCAAATATAGTTTTATTTTTGTTTAGAAAATCATAATTCCTTTTTCGATAAAGTCTCTGCATTCCTCATCTTGAAGATAAAGATTGCTTTTGTAAACCTGGGATAGGTTTCATCCTCTTTGAGACAAAGAATCACCATAGAATGCCTCCTTTTGGTCACACATTTAGTAACAAAATGGCTGACACTTGGACTACTGGAGTTTGAGCTTAAAATGTTAAATTTTGTTTTTCCTGTTCCAATATATAAGCAAAATCAGAATTAAGATTTTTAAAATAAATACTTGACATAATAGCAATAATTTAACAAGAAATTTTCAAGAACTTCATAGACTCTAATCTCATCAGGCAAATGCTAGTTTTTCTCATTGTATCTCAAAATTTTATCAGGAAACTTTCATTGATTTTATAATCATTTCACCCAAAGCAAGGCAGTACTGCCACTGGTGCACAGGGGGTTACAGTGAGAGGAAAGAAAAAAAAAAAAAAACAAGGTACTGGGAATGTCAAAGAAAGGATAAGAAAAAGATGAGAATCAAGCAAATAGAAGATGGCAGTTGACATTGCATTTAAACTTTTGAAGATTGTTGCTATCGGGGAAGCAAGTATATGGAAGGGAGTTCCACAGGTGGGAAGTGTGAGTAAAGAAACTGTTAGAGTAGAAGAGGCGGTTACGTTTAACTATTTTGATAGTAAAATGGTGGGACCATGATATCAATCTAGTAGCTCAAGTAAATTCATGTTGTTGGGGCATTAGGAAAGGAACCTCGTCAGAGCAGTAGCCATGAAAATACTTGTAGAAAAGACAGAGGAAAGCAACATCAAAATGCATATTTTCAAAGTTTTTCAACTCCAGCCACATTAGTTTTATAATACATTATTTTTAATGAGTTTCTTAAGTAATGACCAATTGATAACGAAAATAGAACCGTTATATCTAAGTGTTGAATTTTATACCTAAAAGAAGTTTTTCTAATAAAACCATTCAGTAATGATCAAGTTAGGAGTTGGATAATTGATATGAATAAAAAAGTTACTGTGATATTTAACATGCTACAAAGGTATGCTTAGTCATTTTTTATTAGTATTACTTTTATCTTATTTCGATTGTTCTTTACAGAACAAATAGAATTAATCATATCATTTGCATTTTCTTGATAACATTATCATTTATTCATTTCTGATTAGAATTTCTTTTGTTTTCATTTGCTACTCATTTCTACAACTCAAACACTAGAAAAGGACGAGCACGGGGCAAGGCATCACATACATCTCTTTTACCTCGTCTATGTACAACATTTGTCAGATCAAGAGCCAGCATTTGCAAAAGATTAAAGCTAACCAATATAAGCTGATCTCATCTTGATTGCTTCAATGTTATTGTTATTCCTTATTGCCAATCAACACTGTTTACAAATGGCTGTCAGGTGAGCGATTGAGTTGTTGCAATGAAAACAACTGAAAGCGAGATGAACATCTAACAAGTTTAACAATGCCAGAAACAAAATAGCTAGTAACAGGATAGAACAGTTAATTGCAAATAATATATGACTGCATGATTGTCAGCCAATTGCTAATAATATATGATTGGAAAGAAAGCAAATAGAGAGAAACACAATAGTATAATTAAACAGAACTATAGTGAATTCTTGGGAATAGTTTTAACTGTTTGACTTAATTCAAGTAAATGATAATAGGATTATTATTTTTTATGACCTATTAGGGTGTGATGAGTAAATTGTGTCCATTTTATATTTTTAATTTCACACGTGTTGTTTTTTAATTTTGTCAACTGTACTGTATAATAAGGCATTATCTGTGAGAAAATAAGGTTAGTTAGGCATTATCTGTGAGAAAATAAGGTTAGTTAGGCATTATCTGTGAGAAAAAGGTTACCAGGATGCAATTCACCCTGCCAGAGGTTTGCAAATAGCATGCTGTACTGCTTGGCATTTGTGTCGGCAGCTCTAATACATTTTTTTTAATCGTTTCACTCCAAGCAAGGCGGTACGGCTACTGATGTGCAAGGAGCTACATAAGAGAGCAAATGTTTAGGCAAGAGGAGAGTGAAGAGAAAGACAGAGAAAAGGCAAGAGAAGGATAGGAACATAAGTGTGAAGACAGTTGTGAAAATAGAGAGGAAGGAAAAGAACAGGATACATGTGGTGATGTAGAAAGGACTGGAGTCAAGGGGATAAGAGATGGGAATTGACATTGCTTTTAATTGTGTCAATCTGAGGATAGTGCAGAGGATTTGGAAAGAGCTGGATGAGTCTAATGGTAATTATGAAGGTATGGCGGCTCATAAAATGCATTCTGATCATTCTGATAAGAAAAGAACTCCTGAATTTGTTAGTGAGGGCCTCAGACTCAACATCTAGGGCCTTGAGGAGGTAGTGCTGCCTTGGGTCAAAAGGGTGGCTGCTGGAAGACCAAATGTCTGGCAACAGGATTCTGCACCATGCCATGTAAGCAGAAGAAGGCAGTTCATGACTGTCAGACAATTTCTGCGTTGACATCACCCCTCACATTTAGCCACCTAACTCCACAGACTGCAATCACCATGATTGTTATGTGTGAGGCAAAGCTGAGCAAGAGACAAACTCCTTGTAACAGCAAAAATGAACTGAAAGCAAAAATTATGACAGCATTCACCAACTTAAACAAGGAGATTAAACAGAAGAGTTGCAAGAGATTCTGAATTTGTCTTGAAGCCAATGGTGATATTATTGAATGAATTTACTCTTAAGTATTTCAAGATATTTTTGTGTAATTTTGATAAATATATCGGTTAAATGAGATTTCATTGTTATTTTCATTTTTGTGAATTTAGATGTCAATTTATTCATCGTACTCTGTATGCCAAATACATTTAATTTATTTACCATTACAGGCAACCTCCCCTGCCTCCCATAAGCATGGACCAAGAGATTCTTCCAGAGAGCAATACACTACGCCTCCTCAGATTTACCCTATCCTCAGACTTTAAATGGAACCACTATATTGAATCCATAGCAAAATCTACTGCTAAGAAGGTTGGGTCACTATGTCGATCCAGGATGTTTTTTCTGCCTGAATCCATCCTGCATATATACAAGTCAACCATCCGTCCGTGCATGGAGTACTGCTGCCATTTATGGTCAGGCGCCCCTGCCATTCTCCTCAGTGTTCTTGACAGGCTCCAAAGGGGAGTCTGTAATGTGATAGGTATTGATCTGGCGGCTCGACTGCAGCCACTTCCCCACCGTCGAAATGTGGCCTCCTTTTGTCTGTTCTATAAATACTTTCATGGCTTCTGCTCGGACGAACTTAAGTCACTGGTGCCTCCTCAACAGCTGTTTACTTGTGCAACCAGACTGGCAACTGGGTCCCACCCATTCACAGTCAGGTTAGCCAAATGCAGATGACAATTCTACTCCTGTAGCTTCTTCTCTCGCACTTCCCGCCTGTGGAACTCGCTTCCGTATTCTTGCTTTCCTGATGGCTACAACCTCCAGAAGTTTAAATGCAGAGTCAATACCCATCTACTAACCATTGGACCCTAGCTCTCTCCCCACCCCCGTATAACCTTCCCTTTCTCTCCACCGATGTATCTGTCATTGCACCTGCATTCTCAGCTTTCTATTGCTCCTTTCTAACTAGTTTGTACTCCTCACTCTTTTCTAATTAATCTTTTTACAGTTATGTAGACCCCTGCACATCAGTGGCATTCCCACCTTGCTCGGGGTGAAATGATTAAAAAAAACATCACCAGAGTCAAACATGCTTTAAACTGAACAGGATTTTTATTTAATTAGTCAAATAGTAAACAATAGTTTAACACCGAGATTTTTTACAAATATTGGGAAAAAAAAAAAAAAAGTGAAAAAGCATTTGGCACTATTCTCATTTTTTAATGATATAAGGACAATTCTAATCAAAGAGTTTTTGATTAATATTTGAACAGTGAAGCCATATTTTTCTCCAAGATGCTACTAAAATAGTTGGATGCTTGATATAGGGGTTGTCCAAGGAAAAAAAGATATTCTGAAGCAAATAATATTTAAGAACTAGTCTTAATATCAAACATGATAAAACATTTGAAACCGATTAAATGCAAACCTAATTTGGCTACAAGGAATTAACCTGCAGCACCCAATAAATTTAACATTAGAAACAAAATCACCGGTAAGATGACAGCACATCCTTGGTACAACCAGTAAATATAAAAATAATTTGGCTACTAGAAATTAACTTGTTCCATCTAAAATGTCTAATAACACTAGAAATTATTTACATCGTTCGGATTGTTGTCCTCATCTTTGTTGACATTTTAGCTGTTGTATACTTTGACCTTCTTCAGGTGATTGGAATTATGAACTGAACCCTTTATTTCAAGGACACCTGGACCAGTAAATAAAATCATTGGTTGGATCCAGTGACTTGACCCAATTGTGAGTTTAATACCTGGCTGCAGCAGTGGTGAATAAAAACTTAGTTATCTCTATTTAATTCAACTCTCTAAAACATTTGGAAGTAGCATGACTCATGGAACAAGAACAATGTACCCTAGAGATTAAAATAAAGGGTTCAGTTCAAAATTCTAATGACTTGAAGAAGGTTGGAGCATACAATGGCTAAAATATGAATGAGGACAACAGTTCAAACAAAGTAAATAATATAAATAATTACAATACCTCATCTCAAAAATATAGACAAATATTGAATACTAGAAATGCCTGATTTAAGAATCTGTTCAATAATTGTATATATGATGATTGGCAACATTAGAATAATTTAAGACATATCAGCAATGTATTCATATTCTTTTTGAGCAGCATTGTTGAATTATTTGTCGATTGTTGTCGAGCCCTTAGCTGTCAGTGAAGTTGTGAACAAATTTTCAGTGCTCTATGCCCTCATCAGGTTGATGACATAGAGTGCTGAAAATTCGTTCACAACTTCACTGACAGCTAAGGGCTCGGCAACAATGGACAAGTAACCAAATATATCAGTACTGTTTAAACTTTATGCATGCAAAAAAAAAAAAAAAAAAAAAAAAAAAAAGAAGAGTTTCAAAAATAGTTTTTTTCTGCTATTATTTTAACTACCTTCACTCCTTGGCAATATTTATTGTTTTAAAAAATAATGATCAGAATTTTAATAAAACCTAAACATGAAAGTAAATTTTAAAATTTTCTTTGTTCTTGAGAACTTACATAAAAAATATTAAGCACTAGATTATTTACAGGAATAATTTTATATTTACATTCTAAAAAGTAACACAATTAAAACTAATGCAATGCAATATTGATCATTTACCAATTTATAAATAACTAACTATAAAAATAATTTATTATTTACAAATTTATAAACATTCACTAAATTATTAAAATATGTGAACCAACTTTAAGGAAATCCTTATTATTTACCTTTAAAAAGTTCAAATCAGTTTGCAGTTGGTTGATGTTTTACCAAATATTCCAATAAACAATTTAATAAATTAACAGTGTTTATTATTTTTGTTGTCAATTCTCAACAACAAAGAAAATGTATAAATTCACTCTCATATGCTTAGGTTTTATTAAAACTCTAATCATAGCTTTTCAAAATAATAAACATTGCTGATGAGTGAAGGTAGTTAAAGGGAAAAACATTCTTTTGAAACAGTTTTTCTGTGATGAAATTTAATTACTGACGCATCAATACTGCATAAGGTCTTTGATTTAAAGTATTTATCACTGAAAGGCAAATTTCATGATTCCACACTTAATATTGATAATTTCCTGTAACTGACAGATTATTTACAATATAGGATCTAAGATCCTGAAACAAAAAGTAATCTGATTATTAATTTCTCCCCTTTGTCTTTATGGGATATTTTCAGAATTCTGTCATAAAAACTTAATAATGAAGACGATTTTTCTTTAATGTGGCTAAATTTAGAAAAGTGGCTGAAACAAGGCCAGCCACATTAGTATTTCTTGAAAATTGGGGAATTTTTAAAGCTATGAAAATAACAAAAACAGAGAAAAAATTATAAGATAGATTTTCATGATCATCTTTTCTTGGCCATTTTGATCTGTCGGTTTGGCTGTAAAAAAACACCTTGGTTTAATTTTGGTTCTGGTAAAAAGATCTCACATTATCTAGATCTTTCATGCAGAAAAAAGGAAAGAGAAGTTGAACAAGAAATTAAATTTCACATTTGAACATTATTGTTTACTGGTTTCTTTATATGCATTCCAGGGTGAAAGCAACATAATTTTGACTTACTTAAATAACATGACCAGTATACATAAACTACTTTGTTCAAACATATGGACCACTGACATATTCTTTGAACATATCCGGTATAACTGGTGGTTGTCATATTATATTGCTGAGCATAGGGTACTTTAAAGGCACAAAAGTTTGTTGATAAAATAATGATACAATTTCCCCCCAAAATATGCTCTAAACTAATGAAATATTTGAAATGAATAATATAAAATTGCTGAAAGAAAATTACATTTCATTTTTAAATAATGTTTATCTTTGGTATAAATAAAATTTCTTTCAATTAATGGTGATGGTGAAATTAGCTGATTCCATACAGGAAATATTCAGCAGTCTATGTCAAAAGTGAGTTACAGTTGGTCAAAATTTATAAAATCTTTTTCTTAAAACATCTAATCCAGACACCTTAAAAATATTACATCTTATTAATACTTGATGTAAATAATCAAGAGAAATAAGATTAAAAAAATACTAGTCAAAAATGAATAATAATTGACAATGCTTGATCTAAGAAATTTAGCCAATATTTTTCTTTTTTAATTATTTCATTCCAAGCAAAGTTATAATGCCACTAAGATGCAAGGGGTTTACTTGTAATAACAGAGAATGGAAACATACTAGAAAAAACTAGAAACCAATTCTAAACAGAAAACAAGGTATACAAATCTACTCTTGTTCAAAAGACAAGAAGTAAGAAAAATAAGATGAATGAATGACTAGTCAAAAATGAATAATAATTGACAATGCTTGATCGAAGAAATTCACACAACTTAAGACTATTACATCTCATTACTACTATTTTTGCTCAATTTTTTTTTATAACAGTTATTTTATATATGTGCAAATATTCACTTCTGTAATTAAAAAGATAAGATTTTACAAGTGGGCTGTCAATCTAGTATGATAATTCCAATTTCAAATCATTTGCAAACTCATTGGAAGTATGATAGAGTAAGGATCATAAACTATGTCTAACATATATAGGAAATGCCACTCCTACAGTGGACTAAAAAAGTAAATGGATATATATACATATATATCTGTGTTCGTTTGTTCGTAAAAGATATCAGGTATAACTAAAAAAATATGTCAATCATAAAAGACAAATACAAAAGAAAAAATTATCTTACTCGACAGTGTTTTGTCCTGATGGACTTTATCAAGGCAAATGTAAGGATTTTATTTTGCAACAAGTATTTATAAACAAATGTAAAAACGTTTCAACATAAAAATTTAGGTGATACCCATAAATATACATTTGTTTATTTGATATTAAATTACATCACTTAGTATTCCCCAGTCAGTTAAGTGCCATACATGATGCATGTTTGGGTAATCATGTCTCGAAGGAGACATGACTGACTGGATAGAAGATTTTCCTGCAGTAGGTTGGCATTACTTTCTGTGGCAGACTGGTTGCCAACCAAGGCTATAGAACCCAATTTGTCCTATTTAACCCATATCTGGAGGGAGAAGAGCCAGATTAATACCTTTTTCAAGGGTATTTGTGCATAAGTGAACGCAACAAATTCAACTGGAATTTAAACTTAACTCTCTGATTTCCCGTTCTGAGCCGATATCCACTGCACCACGATGCACATCCTCCATAATTTATCTAAACTCTTCAGTTAACTAAACTTCACTTTTGCCATGATAAAATCCATCAAACGATGAAACACGTTTAGGATAAGTTTTCTTTTTGTCTTTATATACATAGAGTGTACCAAAAATACTTTTAAAATCTTTGGGGCCAGGTTCCTCACACCAAATGAGCACAAAAGTCCATATATATCTGCAAATCTTTCACTTTTGAGTTATTAAGTTTAAAGGAAGTTTACAGTAGATGGCCCTGTGTTGCTATGTAGACTAGGTTACATTTGTCATTCGTCTACATTTGTGGTTAGTCTGTCTTCAACATTTAATATGTGTAGTAGTGACTTAACTGAGAAGTGTTCTATCTAATGATTGACATGTGCTGATACCAAAATTATCTCTGACAGCCTGTAGAATGTATTATTCATAGTCAGACATACAAGAGGATTTTGGTCTTCCTCAATCCACAGTTTGTGGTGCCACTGATCCTGTCTCAGCAATGCGATGATAAACAGCAGCAATGGTTCGTTAGCTTGGCTGTCTTTATGCTGGAAACGCAATCCCACGCAGCCTTGTGTACATTAGCATTCACGTGGTTGTATGTAATAATCATATCTGCCTGCTCACCATATGAATATCCTCTTATTCTTAAATTATGAATCGAAGAAGAGTGAGATTCACTTGTATGCCTGACCAAGAAGAACATGTTCTACAGGCTGTTAGAAACAATCAAGGTATCAGCACAGGTCAATTGTTAACCTACTACTACATGTTATATGTTGACAGACTAGCCACAAATGTACATGAATGACAAATGTAATCTAGCCTACATGGCAAAACAGTACCATCTGCCATAAACTTTCTTTAAACTTAATAACTAAAAAACAAATGTATTTGTGGACATATGTGTACATTAATTTTTTCCTTTTTTTGGTCTAATGAAGCTGCCCAAACAATTGGTACAAGTATTTTTGATACACTCTGTGTGTGTGTGTGTGTGTGCATATATGTATATATATATATATATATATATAGACATCGTATCTTCATTCAAACATGTTTATACAAATATTGTGTTTACTTATTTTTATACTGATCGTTTTCAGATTCTTGAAATTTATCAAAGAAGGTGCCATAGTTTTTTATTAACCCAAATACTTTTGACCTTTTTAAATAGAAATCAGTATAACAATGGAATGCATATTTTATTGCAGTTACCATATGTTTGTCTTTGTAATTTGTCTTGAGGATGATCATAGAAAAAGTTGAAAGTATTTGGATTAAAAAAACAAAAACTATGGAGCCTTACTTGATGAATTTCATCTCAACATCTAGAAACTGATTAAACAATTGGAAAGGATCAGTATGAAAATAAGTAGACACAATATGTCTATATTATTGAATGAAACAGGTTTTATATATATATATATATACACACACAGGATGCGATGGATAAATTGTCGTCTAAATTATGCAAAAATGAAAATAAAACTGACATCTGATTTTAAGAAATATATTTATCAAAATACACAAAAATATTTTGAAAAACTACAGAGTAAATTGATTCAATCTTTGGAAAAGCAGATAACTCTTCCGGATGGTCTTGTTGAAGTTGGTGAATGTTGCCATAATCTTTTCTTTTGGTTTATCTTTGCTGTTACAAAGAGTCTTTTTGTTGGTTTCTTGCTCAACTGCACCCCATACATAATATTCAAGGAGGTTGATGTCTAGGGAGTTAGGTGGCCAGATGTAAGGGAAATGTAGATGCAAAATAGTCTGACAGCCATGACTGGGTTCTCTTGCTTGGGTGGCATGGCCCAGTCCTGTTGCCAGATATAGAGTCTTCCGGCAGCCACCCTCTTCACCTAGAGCAGCATTACTTCCTCAAGGCATTTAATGCAGCCCTCTGTGTTGAATCTGAGGCTCTGTGGGAAGATGAATGAAGGCATAACATTGTGATCACTTCAAACACCTTCATAATCACCATTAGACTCAGCCAACTCTTTCCAAATCCTCAGCACTATCCTCAAATTGATACCCAAACACTTTGAAATGTTTGTATTGGAGCTTCTGCCAGAATGCCATCTCCAAATTTCTGGTGGAGTGAGTTGCATCATGGTGCTCTTTTTTTTCACAGACGGTGCCCAACTGACCCTACTGTATTGTGCAGTTGACAAAATCAAAAACAATGCACGTATGTGAAATTAAAAATATAAAATAGCAAACATTTACTCATCGCACTATATATATATATATAGGACCACAATGTATATACATAGGCATAAAAATAGTTGCAATACAAATTGACTTGTTTGCTAAATATGAAACAAGGTAAAAATGTGAGGCATCCAGTGGGAATCAAACTCAATAAAGTAATGATGCCCTTCATCATAGAGTCAAATTAAAATGATCCATGATTACTTGTGTGGAACACCCTGTAAGGATCAAGCTCACTTCAATAACAATAGCTATGTAAAACCAACTTGCTAATCCTTATGTTGGCAAGATATGATCTATGGAAGATTATAGACATGTTAGTGATAGTCATAAAATTATCTGACTTTTTGGTATTCCCGAGTGACTGCATAATGTTAGTATATGCTAGAGAGAGAGAAAGAAAAAGCAAAATAAATTATCTGAAGATCAATATGCTATTGTTAAGCAATCAAATAGATATGAAAGTAACAAAATGAAGCAAAGAAATTGATTTTCTACTTAAAAGAGAATATCTTCATTGTTCAACAGCTGTCTGGTACTTTATAATATAGGATAATCAATAACAAGATATGAGAGAAGGAGGAAGAAAAAAACACTGGCCTTAACAGTAAGAATATGGTAATTGAAAGCATCATACCACAGAGAACCCAGTCAAGGCTGTCAGATAATTTCTGCGACCACATCACTCCTTAAATTTGGCCACCTAAGTCCCCAGTTTGCAACTTCCTTGATTATTATGTGTGGAGTGTACTTGAGCTAGAGACCAAGAAAACTCCTTGTAACCTCCAAAATGAAAACTCCTTGTAACCTCCAAAATGAAAACTCCTTGTAACCTCCAAAATGAACCAATGACAAGGATTATGGCAGCATTCACCAACTTAAATATACTGACCATCCAAAAGAATTATAGGAGATTCCAAATTTATCTGAAGGCCCTGGTTGAAGCCAATGGCAATTATATTGAATAAATTTACTCTTTAGTATTTCAAGATATTTTTGTGTAATTTTGATAAATATATTTCTTAAAATGAGATAACAGTGTTATGGTGTAATTTAGATGCCAATTTATCTATCATACCATATATATATATATATATATATATATATATATATATATATATTTTTTTTTTTAAACATACGCTATTAAATATAAGAGACAATGACTGTCTATTATGTTTAATCATGAGCCGTTCTAAACGTCATATTTTTGCTTTAATTTCAGTTGAAAATAAAGACAAAAATTCTCCAACATTTGGATAATTATTTATTGGTTTTCTTCTAAGCTTTCGGCTCACATGAGCCATCTTCAGAGAGGTTGTTTAAACTGAAATATTATAAAATCCACCATCACCGACGATTTTATTTTGTGTTGACATAAAACTCCGCTTGGCAACGGCAATAGTTACCAAAAATAATAAACGCAGTTCTTAAGTTTGCAATGCGGTTTTATGACGTCACACCGCGGGATAGCGCAAAATGACAACAAAACCATGTAGTCAAATGCAATGTAATACGTTATTTCCTGTTTTAAAGTTGATTTTATTGAGTGTTGGTTGTTTTGATTTGATGTACATGGCCTCCAATATCTCAATAAAATCAACTTTAAAACAGGAAATAACATATTACATTGCATTTGACTACATGGTTTTGTTGTCATTTCGTGCTATCCCGCAGTGTGACGTCATAAAACCGCATCGCAAACTTAAGAACTGCGTTTATTATTTTTGGTAACTATTGCCGTTGCCAAGCGGAGTTTTACGTCAACACAAAATAAAATCGTCGGTGATGGTGGATTTTATAATATTTCAGTTTAAACAACCTCTCTGAAGATGGCTCATGTGAGCCGAAAGCTTAGAAGAAAACCAATAAATAATTATCCAAATGTTGGAGAATTTTTGTCTTTATTTTCAACTGAAATTAAAGCAAAAATACGACGTTTAGAACGGCTCATGATTAAACATAATAGACAGTCATTGTCTCTTATATTTAATAGCATAGGTTTAGAAAATTACTTGCTACCTCGATATATATATATATAGTCATCTGCAAACCAGTTTCATTGAATGATAAAAGCATATTGTGTCTATTTTATACTGATCCTTTCCAGTTGTCTAATCAGTTTCTTGATGTTAAGATAAAATTCATCAAGAAAAATACAATAGTTTTTTGTCCAGTAATGATTTTTGATTAGTATTTCTTTCATCTAATATTTCTTGCTTATTTACTTTGTACAACAATATTCTCTCAGATGAAGAAAAGAATTGAAGCAATAGAAATGTTGTCCTACAGAAGGATGCTGAGAATACCAATAACTGAATATGTGAGTAACAACAAAGTTCTATTGGTAACAAAAACAACACTTATTTTTAACATCAAGAAGAGACACTGGAATTCCTAGAGCACATAAGGAAAGAGGACATGGAAAATTTGATATGCACAGGACCAGGGGAAAATAACGGACAACCTACTTGGCAAGCTTCAGCAAATGGATGGTGGAGCAGGGTTTGTGAGAGATGGCAAAAAGACAAAAGTTATTAAGAGCTACAAAGGACAGGAAATTGTGGAGAGCCATGATTGCCAACGTCCTGAAGGGACATGGCACATAGTAGTAGTAGTAATAAAATATAATTGTTTGAAATTGTCTGAAATTCTTAGATGAAGCCCTGTTAATTATTATTTTTAACAATAATTTCATTTAATTAATTTCATTTGCAGTTTTAGTTTCTATAAATTTAGAGCTGTTAGTAAATTGCATGAATTGAAAATATTTCTAAGACACATTGTTTACTAACTTAAGACTATTACATCTTGTCAGAAATAAGCAAGAGAAATAAGTTGGAAGAAATACTAGTCAATAATGAATACTAATTGACAATGCTTGATCGAAGAAATTCAGCCAACATTTGACTTTTTTAATTATTTCATTCCAAGCAAAGTTATAATGCCACTAAGATGCAAGGGGTTTACTTGTAGTAAGAGAGAATGGGGAAAATAACGGACAGCCTACTTTTTAGAAAAAGCTGAAAACCCAATTCTAAACAGAAAACAAGGTATACAAATCTACTCTTGTTCAAAAAACAAGTAGTAAAGAAAATAAGATGAAAGAAATACTAGTCAAAAATTAAAATAATAATTGACAATTTTTCATTTAAAAATAAAATTCTAGGTAATCTTATGGTTGGCCGTGATAGCTTCTGAGAATGTTATTGATATCAATGGAAGTCTATACTTGACAATGTAATTTGTAGGAGTTTAAACACTCTTACAAGTTAAACTTTCACTGTTTTTATGGTTATTTATTTATTGAATCAAGCCCAAGCTTATAGCAATTGGTTATGTGTACACTCAGTGAGGATTCAAATAATTATACTAACAGAACTGCTCTATCAAACTAACTTGGTAAATCTTGTGGTACAATTCAAAAATTCTTGGGACAATGTGTTGTTCAGAATAGAACTGGCACATTAACTTAAGATTTTAAGTAAGAAATTACTTGTAGGTAAACCACTAATCTGCCCTAAAATGGTTTCATTAGAAGAGTAATTTAGAAAAATAAAAAAAAGGAAAGATTTGTGGCAAGTGTGTTTAGATTAATCTAACTATATATCTTAATACAATTTTAAATTGACCTTTTTAAAAGATTACAGCTACCATATTTTCCAACTTACAAGATGCTGTGGCTTGAAAGACATACCATTGGAAAGAAATTTCAAAAAAAGAAAAAAAAGAAGCAATTCTTATACAATAGCACATTAACCATGCATCCCTCATATACTAGTATCATGTATTGTTTATGTTAATCACTCATCTGATTTTGTTTGTAACGCAATGACATACTAGTTGGTGGTTAGTAAATATATTATACATCTTTCATTGTCCAAGAGTGGTTTTATTTTCATAAAAATGAATTAAAAATTTTAAAAATATGCATGTAAAATTAAAAAACAATCAAATTCTATTCATCCTAAAATTCTCAAAACTCATCACTGCCGAATTCGTGTAAAAGTTCTAAACTATTATCTGCAGAGTCATCACTACTGTCAGTCATGTATAATGAATGATCCTCACTACCATCCATGTCATGGTGGTAAGTGACACATTTGTCTTGGAAGGTGCACATGCATTTTTCAGGGTATTTTTTTTAGGAACAAAAAGTGAGTCTTGTAAACCAGAAAATAGTGTACAAGAAAAATTATAATTTTTCAAATATCTTAAAATATGTAAATTGAAAACAGAACAAGTTTGTTTGAATTTTGTTAGATAAGGCATTTTAATTATTGTACATTTTTTTTTGAGGTTGGGAGGAACTGTTTTACTTGTTTGTGTACTCTATTGCTTTCCTTGGATATCTTTTCTAGGAGACGGCAGTTCATTGGGCTGTCATTGTGTGAGCATGATGGTTAGAAAAGAAGGAGAACACAAGAATTGGACATAATTCATGAAAGGAGACATGTTTTTAGAATAAGATCTGAGATGCCAGAAACCAATGAGCAAAAGAGGAAGGCTACAAAATCGATGGCTACAAGGTTATGGAGAGGAGAAAGAGAAAAAAAAAAGAGAAGAAACTTATTCAAAAGAAACATGTAAAAGAAGATTTTATTTTCAACCTATAAACCTTAAGTTTTATTATATGGTGGGGAAGATGACGGAAAGGAATAACGACAGTTTCATAAGGTTTTGTTTGTTTTTAAATCTGAATCCTCCTTACCACAACTGTCAGAAACTTAAGCATTATCTCCATGGGAGCCATAGACAATAGTTTAATTTTTTTATCATCTTTAGCTTCTGAAATATTAGTCATAACTAATTTGTTAAATAAGTTGCCCGCACTATTCATAATCAAGTTTTTTAAATACATATTTAAAAAAAAATGTCTTCTGTTTAAGTCTGGGCTTTGTTTTTTTTTCCCCCTTTTCAGTCAATTCTGACAACTTATAACCACGTGTCAAAGGTGACTACGTTAATTTCTTACACAGTAGAAGCAGCAGTAGAATTTTGGGAATGATTTTCTCAAGTACTTACTCTTCAAAATCAACCATAATAGCAAGATTTGATGTAGAAGTAGACATTATTTTCTCAAATGTTCTTACATCTGTTTATTTTTTCATTCTTACACCTGTTTATTTTTCATCTAGTGCATGTGCTTACAGCTGTTTATTTCTATCTACTATTTTTATTACCTCTTTATTTTTACATATTTATTTCAAGGAATGCTGGATTTTCCTTGACTGAACAATTTTTACTTAGATACATAATCACTTACCATGAACGGAAGTGATATCGAAATTTGCAAATGCTTAGTTAAAAATATCGACAATTACAATGGAGGCAAGTGAGTGTCTTGCTTGTAGAGGGGGGTGGCTTATATTCTTGTCTATCCTGTGTAGGGGATTCCATTTTTCACAAATGCACCCTTGCTGTAGCCTTGCGGTAAATTAGACTAAACCTAATGAATATCTAAACAGGAAAGTGAGTGAATTTCAAAATGACACCAATAAAAAAAGAAATATGATTATTTACAAAGTGTTTATCTCAACGACATAATTGTTACGTTTCAATGAGGATCAACTTCATCAGAAGTTTTTTTTGAAGTTACATATGCATGGATTTTTGGATTAATGATCAGTTTTAATTAATACATTTCCCAAGGTATTAACACATCTTTTCTCCCTCCAGTTATGGGTTACATAGCAAGGCAGATTAGATTTTACAGCCTTGGTTGGTAATCAGTCAACTGCAGAAAGTAATGGCAACTTACTGTAAGAAAATCTTCTGTCTAGTCAGTCATGTCTCAAAAGAGACATGATCATCCAAGCATGTACCATGTATGGCAATTAACTGATCAGTTTTTCTATTAATTGATTGGATTGTTTTTTTTAATGAATTATCACCAGTTTGTAGTTTATTTAAAACCAGAATATAGTTTTAGATTGTAAGAGTTCTTTTTAGAGATAATGATTTAATAGTACAAGTTCTACCCAGTGCTAGGAAATAAGAGATGGATTCATTTCTATCTCCAAGAGAATTTGCTTGTAAGTGAATATAACAAAAGCAACTGAAATTGGAACTTGGCTCTCTGATATCCAATTCTGAGTCATTATCCATTACACCAACTGCACATCCAAACTTACAGCACTGATATTTCTAAGCCGTCACCAATCTAGGTACTGACCAAGCTCGGTTGAGTTTGGTGATCATATGAGAACCGTTGTTGGAACATATGTTTACAAGTCCAGTTTTTCTAATAAAAAATCTATAAATGAAGACCAGATTCAGAAAAAGCAAATATGCATTTTGGCTAAAAGTAGGAATATAAAGAATTGTTTCTCACTTATAAAGTCAGAATTGACTTCTTGATATCAATCATTCAGGAACTTAAAATCAATCTAATTTTTGATAAGATGGTTGGGGCAATATATCAAGTTACAGAATAAAACACCAAATGAATTATAATATGAACTATACTATTATTAATACCTAAATTTTACTGATTTTTGACCATTTATTCATCAACAAGACAGAAACAAGAATACATTTAGTTGGGCTTAAGATAAACTAAAATTAAACTTATAATTCCTTCCTATTAACTAATGAGTGCTTCTAAAATCTATGATAATCATAGTGCATAAATAATAAGCCACAGTAAGCTGCTGAGGTGCACAAATTAATTTCCATTAAAACACTGAAGATGGAGAAAAAACAAACACCTTTTTTATTTTAAGAGTTGGACAAAAATCCTTTATAAGAGTATTATGTTGTTATCCAATTAATAAAATGGTGAGTTTTGACATTTTTATTGAGAAACATTTGGCAGTCATTGACCAAACAGTGTTACTGTCAGTTAAAATTTATATCAATTTAAGAGTTTTTCAGGAAATTAAACTTCTCAATCACAGTTAGAACTCTCTAATATTGATAAAAGTTTCATTCCAAACCTTTTATTTTTGTTACATGAAAAGTTAATATCTTGATTATATCATTATTTTCTCTTCTAGTTACAAGTGCTAGCAATTTTTTTTATGCTGAATATAACTTGGAATATGTGGATTTATAAAAAAGAAACAAAATTTGCATTAAAATTGTTTGTTGGGACTTGAGCGGAAATTATATATATCTATATATAAATAAAACTGAAGATGTGTATCAGTATATTGCGTGTGTATCCCGATTTCTATTAACATACACTTCCACATTTTTCATTCATTTTTGTTTCAAAACTAACACAACCCTTGCAAATTTATTATTCTACACAACAAAGAAAAAGAAACTGCATGTGGGTTTTCAGTTTAATCTTTGTCTTAACTTATTTTCAAGTATTTTCTTTTGTTAAATATAAGTTCAACACAGTAACTTTAAAATAAATACAAGAGTTATCTCCTGTATTTAATGTCTGCAGATGTGAGTCATATAAAAAAAATTAAATTGCCCATTGGAATTTTTACTCTTTCCATTCTGTACAATGTCTGGTACTTACTGCTAGTATGATCTATTGCAGAAGATAATTTGGGGGGGGGGGGAGAAAAAATAATTGGTTCATTGTATCGCTTCAGTAAGTATCTGACTCCTTGCTATATCAGTCAGTCAGTTAAGTGCCATATGTGATACACAATTGGATGATCATTTCTCTTTTGATCCATAACTGACTGGGTATAAAATTTCTTGCAGTAGGTTGCCATTACTATCTGCAGTTAGCTGGTTCTTAACCAAGGCTATAAAACCCAACCAATTCAATTTAGTCAATCCATAGCTGGAGAGGGAATCGACAGATTTATACCTTTCCAAAGGGTATTTGTACGTATGTGAATGCAATGGATTCAACTGGAATTTGATCTCAGCTTTTTGATTTCTCGTCCTGAGACAATATTCAATGCACTACAACACACTACCTCTAAAATAAAATAAAAACAAGATCAAACCAAAAATGGAATATTTTTGTTCATTTTGATAGAGTTCCTGAGTTGTGGGTGATAAATTATTTTCTGCCCTACAATCCATTTCCCCATAGATGAAAAGTTGCAAACTGCTCACTACTCAGTATTTCCATGGTAAGAGATATAACAAGCTACATTTCTTGGTTCCACCAACCCTGACCTTTGCAGCTTGCACTTGCCATGTACACAAAAATCATCCAAATTCTTTTTGTATTCCATTAATAAGAAGTTTCACACAGCTCCTCATCCCCTCAAGAACTGCTGCTCTGTAGAAAAGAATCCCAGGAGGGTATTTTTTCAATCACTACAATGTTGACCTTTTCAAATCTAGGGTTAACCATTATCTTTCCTGCATAACCTCATGAACTGAACTTCCTGGTTTTTCTTAAGCTAATAAAACACTACATAGTAACTATCTACCTTAAGTGGCTCTTGGACCTCGTATTGGGTGAATATTGATATTAGTTAAGCAGAAGTAATCTTTAATTTATTTTTTAAGAATTAAGGCATTGTGTGCTTCTTTATAAATGACAATTTTGAAAACTTAACATCATAAAAAAAAAGAAAACATTTTATTTTGGCTAAATCTACACAAACTAGACAGTATGTGATTTATGTTAGGTCATTCAAATTATTTTTTTAAAAGTCAACTATGGTTTTATATATATATATATATATATATATATATATATACACACACACACACACATACGTGAAAGTGTGTTATTTAGCTGATTGATATTACCTTCAGAATTATGATTCCAGAATTTCTTAGGCACACGTCTGCATACTCTTCAGGAGATATACACAAGTTTCATCAATACCTTGTTTTCTATGCACCCAAATACAGAATTATTAAATTATATGATCTGGGAACTGACAAAGAATGTCACAACATTCAGACACCCCAACCCCCAAAAAAACCTTTATGACAAATACATATCTCACATAGAAAATAAGGTATTTCTGAAACTTGAAGAATGTATGGCATATTTATTGTAACTTCTCTAAATAATTGGAGTTGCAGAAGGATTAATTCATAGAAACTCTATAACATTTAAGAATTTTTAGGTGTTAAAGTTAATACCTTCTGCAAATTTGAGCTGAGGCATTATTATTCTGATCCCATTCTTATAACATTCTCATTAACACACTCTATAGCCTTCTTGTGGTCTGTACAATTATATAGAAAGATCATCTTTTATTCTAGACATATTTATATTTCTTTTCTGTATACAACTATTTTCCAGTTTTGGTTGATTTTGTTTAGCAACGTATCAAGCTTTATGAACTATTTAATGCCGAAATTTAAATATTTTGAATACAATTTTATGCCTTCAACTTAATATATAGTAAAAATAAATATTATTGGTAATTTTTTTTTTAATATAAAAATGAATTGCTGGTACTTTTATATTTTCATAGTGTTTTCGGGGTTCACTATTTGCCCATATGTACATTGTGGTGCAGTGAATATTGATTCAGAATGTCAAATTGAGGAGCCAAGTTTAAATTCCAGTTGAATTCCTTGCATTCATTTATACACAAATACCCTTAGGAAAGATTAATCCCCCTCTTTCCTCCAGTTATGGGTTAAATAATAAGATAGATTGGGTTTTATAGCCTTGGCTGGCAACCAGTCTACCACAGAACGTAATGGCAACCTACTGTGGGATAATCTTCTGCCCAGCCAGTTATGTCTCTTTCGAGACATGATCGCCCAAAGTGTGTATCACATATGGCACTTGACTGACTGATCTGACCATAATTGGGACTAACAGGTGCTACCCCACTCCAAAAAGAAGAGAATATTATGGAAGTCAGCTTAAAAGGTAAACAACCAAATTTAACTTCAACTGAATAATCAATATTCTTAGTATTATAGGTATATTAAGGAATCATAGGTAACATTTAACTAGTTTGTATATTACTAAAAAATTGTAATGGAAGATACAATTTCAGCAAAGAGATCAGTGACAAAAAAATAAAAAAAAAACTCAGACACAAATATTTCTATAGGAATTAAGCTAACATAAGGTTAAATTGTCATTAAAAAAAAAAAAAAAAAAAAGAAAAAATTCAAAATTATATGTGCTGGTGGCAAGCCAAAAATAAACCTGATATAAGCAACTAATTAATAATGTTACTAATAAATAATAGTAAAACACAGAAGATCAATGCCAAGGTATTTTTTTATTGAGTTCAGGGTACAGACAGCAAATATAAAAACAGATTTATAAAAATAATTCTTTGCACCCATCACCACTGTCAAAGAAATTTATTATTATTACCATATTGACTTGAGTATAATACAACCTTGTGTTTCTGAAGCTAAAGATGAAATAAATTAGACTAGGACCTGTAGTACAGCCACTTAATAAAAAAAAAAAATTAGGTCATATTATTCATTAAAATCTCAATGTTGTATATATATATTTCACTGAAATAATTTTCCATGATATTAATCAATAGAAATGAACTGGATGTTAAGCCATTGCATGTCTCTTCTAATTTCCATTTCAAAACTTATTTTTGAATTTTTGAGGAAAGATGCTAACTAAACATACCCTTTATTACATTTGAAGGTGTTACTGTATACTTTCCTGTTTGTCATGACTTATATATGACATATCTCTACATACTAATAAACTATGAAAACAAAAACAAATATTGTTTTTCATTATGAATGAAAAAAGAAACAGATATTGCCAACATATCAAAACCTTTTTGCAAGCAATTGTTATCAACTCAACACCTGCCTACTTTGAGTTTTATTATCTATTGTGCTGAGTGTATCTGCAATCTTGTGGTTTCAAATAAGTGATTTTTAAGTGGAGGAAAAATTTTATGAAAACATCTACTTATAATACAACCCCACTTTTTTGTCTTGAATTTTCATTAAAAAATTATTGTATTATGTACAAGGAAACATGGCATGCATTTGTCAGTTTTACTTACCTAAAATTTAGGCCCAAGTTTAGGGCCAGAAATGGTTTTTGTTTATCTTTGATATTTTTTTCTTTGTTGAAAACAATAACAAATTAATGCCAAACAGAGAAATTCCCTTAAATAAAAACCTTCCTTTCCTAAAGGGAAAAAGTTTAAATTGTCATCTGCAAAAAAATACATCTACCTTTTATTACTATAAACATTATACTTAATGAGTACACTAGTTTTATTTTTGAAATAGAAAAACTGGTGTCTGCTAGCCTAGGTTTTTGTATCTTTATTAAAGGAAATGTGTCCTTTGGCAGAGTTTGAAACTATGTTACTCTTATACAGAGAAAATTACGGTATAGCTAGGCATGCCTTTAACTATTCAGTGACAAAAGACTTCGCAGTGAAGTAAGACTTAATTATCTTCGCAAAGAATGCATCTCTCTCATTAAAATCTTTTGAAATTCATATATTCTAACTTTAATTTTGCATCCGAAGCATAAACAAAGCCATTTCTGAGGAAGTAATACATTTTTTTTATTATTTACAATTCAACACTATTTCTTATTGCTATAGATATTATATTTAGTGAATACATGTTCAAGTTGATGTTTTTTTTTGTTTTTTTTTAAACAATAATTAATGTTTACTGGTGTGAGGTTTTTGATAATCTCTAAAAGAAAATGAGTCTTTTAGCTTAAACCTGTGTTCTACATATATAAAGGAAACCACCATATATATATATATATATATATATATATATAAAAACATACCCGGTGTAAGTTATGTTTCATCTTTCTTGTGAATGTATATTTTCATATAAATTACATCCTATAATCTGTAAAACTAAACTATTGTTTGTTATGTTTTATATCTTGAATATAATCAAAATGGTATATTAATATTAGAGAGGTATAGAATATGAAAAAAAAAAAAAAAAAAAAAAATAGAATGCTTTAATATTTCATTTTTAAATTTTGTACTACACAATTTTAAATATTTCATATGGTATGTATCATTTTATTTAACAATTTGTTGTTAGTGGAAAAACTTATCTCTAACAAATTTTAAATTAAACCAATTAAACAAATGTTCAAAAGATTTTACCATATCATGGATTCAATAATTAAAAATGATTGTCCAATAAGTAATTAACTATAACCAATTAGAGAAAAAAAATAAAACTTGCTTACAAAATAGATTTTTAATATCCACTTAATTCAGCAATCATCGGGTGCTTATATATTTACTGGTCTTTTTTTGATTTTGAATACTTAATCCAAATTGGAAAAAAACATATCATAAGCATATTTACGTATATTATACAACATTAAGCACTGTTCCATTCACACTTGATTAATATATATATATATATATATATATATATATAATTTTGCTATTTAATGTGGAAAGTGGGGAACAAAAAATGCACAAGTAAAATACAGCTAAAAATTGTAAGAACTCATGAACCAGAACGCGTTCTCTTTCCTGTTTTCATTCTTTCTCACCCAGGGTTAAAGTTGGCTGCTAGTAAGTTAGACAAACTTTTTTTTTTTTTTTTTTTAGAATCACTGATAATTGTCAATTTATGAGTCTACAATGAAAGTTTTAATTAAACTCCAGACATAGAACAAGAAGCTAAAAACTCATCTTGAAAAAAAAATTTTCTCTTCCATCAACAATCTCCAAAATTTATCAAATTTCTATAAAAAAAATTTAATCAGTTGTTTTCTTAATGCTAAAATTTCAATCAATAGAAGATTCAAGAACCACTTAAGGTCAAGGTTTACTGTTAAAATGGTTAGAATAAAGGAGGTGATAGATTGTTAGGATAGATAAAAAAAAAAAAAGTGTGTGTATGTGTGTGTATATATTATATATATATATATATATATAGTAAAGGTTTGTAATTTGCCTGAAGCATTGTGTATAATAGGTATATGGTTATGTCTTGAAGGCTATCAAAATGCATTGAGTAAAATAAAGGAAGGTAAAGAAGTTTTTGGGTATTACCTATTTATTATACATTAATATTTCAAGATCAAAATTTCATCTTCAGAATGGTAGAGAAGCGCGTGTCTGTCTGAGTGTGTTCCTGGCCTTTCCAAGAATGGTTATTCTTGCCTGGCTGTCAGCTGCTGTCATTAATTTTACTGTATGTTTATGTATGTGTTTGTTTATGGTATATGTGTGATTTATAGTTGGGGTCATTTTCTGGTCTGATGGTATCAGTCTGCTTTTATATGTGGTTTATCTAAGTGTGACCTGACTGTTAGCTTGACTTTTGACCGGGTTGAAGAGGATCTATTTCATTACTGTTGTTTTATCTATCTGCTTTATCTGGTGGTGTGTGCATAGTTCTTGCAATTTATTCTACTTTATTTTGTATGTGTGTGTGTGTGCGTTTCAGTGTGCAGTGTGTTACAGGCACCTCCACTACTTTGCCGGGGGAGGGGGATAGCATCACACACACACACATACATATATGTATGTATGTATGTATACATATATATATATATATATATATATATATACTCGTGCACACACACACACGAGTGCACATGTTCTGGCATGAGCTGTGTATGCATATTTATTTTACGTATGTTTATATGTGTGCGTTAAGCTGTGATAGCGTGTTTTTGTGTATGTGCTTTATTATTGTGGTCAGTGTGTGTCATGTGTGTTAACGTTGACTATTCTGTTATGTAGTCTAGATTAAGCTCTTGTCGATTATTGATCTGTGGGTGTAGTTTAGTTATTATTAGGGACTCTTATGCGCAGGTTCCCTAGGTTCCGCTCTCTAGCCTCAATATTGACGATTATGTTTTTGTTAGTATTTTTTAAAAATGTTTATGGAAGGATGATGCTTGTGTGTGTATGTATTCTTTTATTCTAATGTGCAACGGTCTGGTGGTGCTGCCAACATAGAATTCCTCGCATTTGGTGCATTGTATGCAGTACACGTCATATACCTGGTGGCATATGCTGGAGCACGCAATAGGCCAGTGTGCATGTGGTGTTGTTGCTTGTTTTGTGGTTGGAGTTTAGGTGTCTGCAAAGAGTGGGGCTGTAGTGGGCCAGCTGTATATCCAACATATCCAATGTAGAGCTATCTGCAGAGAGGGATTGATATACAGCTGGCCCACTATCACCCCACTCTTCGCAGCCACCGAATAAATATGCACACACAGCTAATGCTGGAACGCGTGCGCTCATATGTGTGTGTGTGTGTGTGTGTGTGTGTACATGAGTATATACATGTATACATATATATGTATGCGTGTGTTTATATATGTGTGTGATGCTATTCCCCTCCACCCCTGCAAAGTAGTGGAGGTGCCTGTAACACACCGCACACCGAAAGGCACACACACACACACACACACACACAAAATAAAGTAGAATAAATTGCAAGAACTATGCGCACATAAACACGCACACATGACAGTCACGGACACACACACACAACCAGATAAAGCAGATAAATAAAATAACAGTAATGAAATAGATCCTCTTCAGCCCGGTCAAAAGTCAAACTAACAGTCAGGTCACACTTAGATAAACCACACGTTAAAGCAGACCGATACCATCAGACCAGAAAATGGCCCTAACTATAAATCACACATATACCATAAAAACACACACACACACACACTAAAATTAATGACAGCAGCAGCAGCTGACAGCCAGGCAGGAATGACCATTCTTTGAAAGGCCAAGAACACACTCGGACAGACACATGCTTCTCTGCCATTCTGAAGATGAGATTTTAATCTCGAAATATTAATGTATAATAAATAGGTAATACACAAAAACTTCTTTACATTCCTTTATTTTACTCAACATATTGTGACAGCCTTCAAGACATAACCATAATATATATATATATATAGATAGATAGATATATATATATATATATAAATCAATGAAAAGTAAGTGATTCCTTTGCTAATAAAGAATCATGAAATTTTTTTAAGCTTTCTTTCAGCATGATTTTGATATTCCTTCAAAATTTTCTCAATCTTAAGTGAAACAAAGGAGAGAAGTTTATCTGATTTATCTCCCAGAATAATAAAAATAATATCTAGAGATATAGAGGAATTGATTAGTAAGTACATGTCAGGTACTAGAAAAGTCAATGGTAGATTTCACAATTCATGACACATATCTGCAAATTATTAACTTCTGGGAGATACTTTTTATTAAATCACCATCTCTAAATGAACTGCCAACCATTGCTGAAGATAGCCAACAATTGATGGCTTCCATCACAAGGCTTGGACCAAATGGGATATCATTTTCAGGTATTTCACATTAGCGCTGTGAGATCATCATCTCAGGATTATATTATCAAGAAGTCGCCGTTTTGACTAAACAATCATAGTAAGATTTGAATCCAGGTCTCATGATCAGAAAACTGATGTTCTAACCCTGCCAGTCACATGCCCACTTACGATTAAGACACTCATATTCATATCAGTTATTGATGAGCATTTTCTTTTGTTTTATTATTGAAAGTTATTTCCATTCTACTTCCAGAAAATCTGTTGGATGTTGCAAAAAGATTTATTTTATATTTGCTAAGTGACAAATAAAGTTTCAGAATGAAAAGATTCACTATTTGATACACAGATTCAAAACCCTGAAATCAACACCCAGCAGTGATAGTATTTAATGCAATTTTAAGGCCATATGTTTTGGCTCAACTATTTATATAAACTGGTTAATGGTGCATTATGGGTAGAATGTCTATTGTATTATCTTAATCATTATTAGGTAGGCAGTAACAGTTATGTTTCAAATTATTCTAGAAGTTACTAAGCAGAAATGTTTGTGGTTATTTGTAACTATTTTATCAAGTTTTTTGTTAATTCTTTACTGTTTGATTATTTTATCATTTGTTATTGATTATGATTATATTTACTTGTTTATGTGTGCATTCGTAATTATTTAATTGTTTATTTTACTTTGTTTATTTCCTGGCATTGGTTATTTTATTTGTTTAAAGTATTGGCTTTGTCTGATGTACATTGTCTTATCTGCATTGTGGAGTGCATGTATTTGCATTTTTCAGGGTCGTATTTCAGATTTCAATTTTTAATTAATGTAGTAAAAACTTGTTTTTTGTATATGCATTTTGAGATGAGTTGTGATAGTTTTAGTATTTGTGTTGGTCTGGAAAGGTGATTATAGCTATTTTCTCCTCCTGATATCTAGTAGTTTTTGAATTTATTGTTGTAGGATAATGATGTTTCCCTTATTTTCTATGATATTTTTTGTTTTTAATTTCCCATATAGGTTTAGAAAGAATTGTGTCATTCTTATATTTACTTTTTATAAATGATGCTTTGTATTGATCTTAGTGTCCACTTTTTTTATTTACATACGCTCTATCCCATTAGCCCACAGATATAGCATACTGTAAAATAGGAATGTGACAAAATAAAGATAGGAAAATACATACTAACATGAATAGATCGATAGATAACTTAATGGATTTAAAACAAAAACAGGTATCTATTTCAAATATAAGTATCCACTAAAAATAACATTTGGATTATGTATATAAGTTTCAATATGAATGACTGACAAGGTACAGTGGTTAAGTTTTTTTTATTTTACACCTGTTTTTTTTCTGAATGGTGTAGTGTTACTTTCTTTGTTGTCAATCATTTTAATTAAACTTTTATAGAAGAGGGATTGCTGCCTAAATACACACTATATGAGATAATATATAAATTTTTGTATATGAACAACAGTTTTGGAGGAAAAGTGTATGACCAAGCGGAAAAGATTTTATGTGAAACATTTAATTCCTTAGGACTTCAGCATAAACAAATCTAGTTTGATGACAAAACACAAAAATCTTTCACTTTATATATATATATATATATATATATATATATATAAATTTATTTATGGCTAAATTTTAACTTTTAAACTCTTGGTTCTTGTATGGGGGAGGGGTATGTCTTCTAATATGAGACAGGTGTCTGTCTGTCTGTCTGTCTTCTTCTTAATTCCTTACATTAAAAAATTGTTAACCCCACCCCATTTTATTTTCCTGCGTATGGATGGTTTTTTGTGGACTTCTACCAGTATAAAATCTTTTAACACATTTGAATTTGAGTAAATAAAATTTTTGTTTCTCTGTTACTGAAGAAACAAGGATTTCCTCATAGAAATGGTTATCCAATGGATTTAAATTTTGAAATTTTTGTTTTATTTTATACATACATACATACATATATAAGTAATATTTTTAATCTGTTTAAATAAAACCTAGTCAACTGCAACTAGGTGTTGCAGTCAACTAAATTTTATTTTAAACACTTATGATAAAAATACTTTTTTGAAGAGTGCTCAATACTTAGTAGAGAAATATTTATAGTAGTAAATTACTACAAATAGTGGACTGTTAACCCATTTGTTTGTAATACTCCTAAGATATATATTAGTAGGTGTTAGAGGGTAAAGTATAAACAAATGCAGATTTAAATGTAGACATGTGATTTATGTAGATATTAACTTTATCTCTCTCTTTCAACTTTTTATTGTTATTATTTTCAATTGTATTATTGTAATTTTGTGAAGAAAGGAAATATGTTGTATGATCATCATGTAAATCTACTGTAAAGGGTATCAAAATTTGAGCACTTATGATACATTTTATAAATTACATTCTCTTTTCTATATATAAAATTCTGTGACTTCTGTTAGTTTATCACACCTTCTAAAACAGCGATACATTGATAGATTAAATCCAAATTTTGAAGAGAAATGCAAACAGGTAAGTTGGTACAAAGTACTGTTGGTTTTACTCACGTGCATAGCTTAGTTCAATAGATTTGCATTTATTTTTTGGAGGAAACATACAAAATACTACCACTATTTTAAAAACAATTTAATGATTAAAATAAATACTTATTTAATAAAAAAGCAATCCTGTTTTTTGCATATCTTTTAAGCATTCATAGAATCCAGTTTTTGGTTCACCCTACATTTGGAGGAATGATAAACAAAAATCATAAGGCAAAATACTTCAAAAAGTTAGAATTTGGCTCCAAAAAGAAATATTTATGCATGGCTAGTTGTATGTTGCATGCTCAAAGTAAGAAATCCTAAGAATTTATTCTTTGCTCTTAAAAAAAAAAAAAGAAGTTTACCATGAAGTCCAGTAAAAATAAATTATTAAACCACAAAGTAGGGTTTTTGTCAATATATTTTTTTTAAAACAAATCAGCTTATTCAAATGTCAAATGTTTGTGAAATTAAACGAAACAAAATATATAAATCTTGACAAAAATGTTAGTGATAACTTCAACAAAACTAAATAATGTGGGGATTTCAAAACATGTCAGTGTTGCAAAAAACTTCTAGTAATCAAAACTGCATTATTTAAGGCAAAAATTATAATTAGTTCTACTACCTACTAGTGGTTTTCATATTTTTTTTCCTATATAAGATAGATTAACATTTTTATTGAGGGAATCTAAAAGGTCCTTCTTAGAACAAAATCACTGTTTTCTTTCAATTTTGTTGTCATTCACTTACTGACTATATATATATATATATATATATATATATATATATGTGGTGCAATGGATGAATTGCATCTAAATTATGCAAAAATGAAAATAACAACACTGACATCTCATTCTAACAAATAACCAAATTTTCACAAAAATATCTTGAAATACTAAAGAGTAAATTTATTCAATAAAATCGCCATTGGCTTCAGCCACAGCCTCCAGATGAATTCAGAATCTGCTGCAACTCTTCTGGACGGTCTCCTTGTTTAAGTTAGTGAATGCTGCCATAATCCTTGCCTTCAGTTCCTCTTTGGTGTTAAAAATAGTTTTGCTGGTCTCTCTCTCAATTGCATTCCACATATAATAAGCAAAGAGGTTGTACTCTGTGGAGTTAGGTGGCCAGATGTAAGGAGTGATGTGGTCATAGAAATTGTCTGATAGCCATGACTGGCATCTTTTGCATGTGTGTCATATTGCAGAGTCCTGTTGCCAGACATAGGGTACTAAGAAAAATGATTTTTGATAATAAATTTAATTTTACAAGCAAGTCTCTGAGGAGTGGATGTAATCTCTATGAAACTCAGAACAGGGACAAATGAACATTTAATTTTACTTATTACTATCTGGTTATGAGATAACTGTAAAGTTCTCAACCCAATCCATCTCTCAAAATTTAACCAAAATATTTTTATTACTTCAAATATACTTCATATAAAAGACTTTGTGAATGGTTGCCAAGTGTACCGGTTTGTGCCAATTTGAAGGTGGGAGTGGTGATATCAAAACTGACAGATTATACAGAAGATTTATTGGCGTAACAGACAAGAAACAAAATTAGCATTTGACCTTGTTAAATCTCTCAGTCTGTCATATAGTTGTATCAACTAGGTGGATACAATACACAGAGAAGGTGTGTTGTGGTATTATTCAGCACAATATCCGGTGCTAAAAGGATATACACAGAACAGTACAATAGTTACTATAACAGATGAGACAGACCTTACAACATAGAGAGGAGAGGAGGAGAGAAGTAATCAGTCTGAATATTACTTGAAAGACACTTGAATATTATGCTTTGAATGTTACTATTCTTTACTAAAATAGACCAGTTCAAACCATGGGCTATTCCATTATTGAGAATGCTGCAGGAGTGTCAGCCACTCTACAACACAGAAAAGTTATCTAATAAATTTTAGGCTGTGCTAATTAAGAACTTAAAAAACTGTTGTCATATAAAAGTATAAAAATTGAAACCAATTCAAAAGTATAATTTAAAAAAAATTCTCAAGTTGTCATAATTTTTATTCAATGAAACATTGCCAATTATCCATTTTTGACTAATATTTCTTCATCTTATTTCTATTGCTTATTTACACCAAGTAATAAGATGTAATTGTCTTTAGTTGTTTGAATATTATTAATTTTTGACTAGTATTTCTTTCCATATAAAACACAAATTTTTTCTCTTGTTATCCCCCCCCTCACCAAAAAAAAACAAAAAAAAAAACAACAACAAAACTTAGGAAGAACTGAAAAATAATTCAGTGGTTATTCATATCAACTTTTGAGGAAATCCTGGGTGTAAAATCTTGACAAGGAAATTCAATTTTATTCATGTAGTTTCTAATTTAAAAAAAACAAAAAACAATAAAACCTTCACTATTAAATTTATTAGATTCTTGAATCATCTGAAATTATTTCAAGGAATATGAATTAGGTGAGTGAAAATGTTCCCAGCATCCTCTCTTCTGGAAAGTAGTAACTGAACACATAAGAGTTCTTTTATTTATTTTTTTAAAAATAAAATTGCTGGAAACTTTTGCATATACCTAACATTACTATATCAAGTTTTTTTGCTTCATTTTTCTTATACTTTGAAGGCGGTGACATTGTGTAAGTTAATGGCTCATCAAATATTTTGGTGGAATTTTAACAAAAATATAGAAAGAATATAGCTGAATTAAGTATATTATATTTTCAGCACTGAAGCTGCAAATGAAAGTTTGCAGGAAATAATTTTTTGGCAATAATATAATGCCTGTAGTTCTTTTGCAAACATTTAATGTCAGAGTGGTTTCAAATGATACCTACAGAAAGACAGACACATTACAAGTATTTAAAGTTTATACTGAGAAAAATGGCACGGATTGGCGACACGGAGAAAAAAACGGCACGGATTGGCGACACGGAGAAAAAAACGGCACGGATTGGCGACACGGAGAAAAAAACGGCACGGATTGGCGACACGGAGAAAAAAACGGCACGGATTGGCGACACGGAGAAAAAAACGGCACGGATTGGCGACACGGAGAAAAAAACGGCACGGATTGGCGACACGGAGAAAAAAACGGCACGGATTGGCGACACGGAGAAAAAAACGGCACGGATTGGCGACACGGAGAAAAAAACGGCACGGATTGGCGACACGGAGAAAAAAACGGCACGGATTGGCGACACGGAGAAAAAAACGGCACGGATTGGCGACACGGAGAAAAAACGGCACGGATTGGCGACACGGAGAAAAACCGGCACGGATTGGCGACACGGAGAAAAAACGGCACGGATTGGCGACACGGAGGAAAGCGTCACGGATTACATTGTATAGAAGAGGGGCTGCTGCCAAAATACACTATATATATATATATATATATATATATATATATATATATAGATAGATAGATAGATAGATAGACAGATAAGATAACAATATATAAATCTTTATATATCAAGAACAGTTTTGGAGGACACAGAAAAATGTAACAAATTTGCAACACGGAGAAAATGTAAATTTATTAGATTCAAGAATCTAATAAATTTACTCTCTCTTCATGTTACAAATTTTCATTTATATTAAATAATCTCATCAGTACAACATCTTGCCGAAGGTGATACATTTTGAAAACTGAGTCAGAGATGAACTCATATTAACAGATTAAAGGCTTATAAAATTTCACAACAAAAATTTTTCATATTTGTATATGCTTTAGAGATTAGGTGTTGTAATTATTTATACTATTTATATTGTTTGGACTGTTGTCCTGATCTTCATAGCCATATTCATAATGTTTCGGTTGAGGAGATCAGTTCCATTCACCCAAAGAAAGCCAGACTGTACAAGTGTCGAAATGTGAATATGGCAATGAAGATGAGGGCAACAGTCCAAACAATGTAAATAATGTAAATAAAAATTTTCCAATTATTCTGTCTGGAGCATATACAACCATTTTGAATATTTCAAGAACTGGATGTACAGTCTTCATGCAACATAGCCACTGACAAAAAAAGGAACATTACTGGGTATGACTGAACAGACACACTTCTATGGTTAAGAAGTGAGACACTAATGAGCATGTGTACTGTATGGCTGCCATGAAAAACAACTAAGTCAAATTTCTGGGCAAAACAATGCATTGTCCAAGTTTATGAAACTCCCCAGCTCAGTTCAAGGTTTGACTCCTTGTGTCTCTCCACCCCTAACAAAGTAAAATGGATTTTGATAATAGTTAACCAATGGTACACTATATCTGCCTGCTTACATTTTAAATAATTAAGAATTTACTTAACAGGTTAATTTTTATCCATTGAGCTTTAAAACTTCTGCATCAATCATGTCACCCAATTTTCTGACATCTTAATGTAAAAGATCATATTTAGATAATCTTTAAAAGACAAAAACTACATGAATAATTTATATCCCAAATTTATGAGTGATTTACAAGAAGCAATGGTTAGCAAACTCATAACAATATTCTCATTGGAAGCCTTAGTAAATACCTGAATGAAAATATCATTAGACTAAGACAATTGTTAATTAGTCTAAGTTTATTTTTTTATAGAAGTATGCAGAGAAATGTCCTTAAAATAGAAATAATGTTACAAAGTTATCTCTAGATGTGAATAATTGAGAAGAGTTGTAGGATTCCCAGGTTATTTAACTTCTACCTGAAAAGAAAATAATTTAGTGAAAAATTTCATCACATTTTCATTATTTTGGTTCCAGAAACTATTATTCTGGCCCTCCACCATACCTTATTTTAAACCATCAATCATGGATTTCTTTTTTGTTATCAAATAAAACATTTTTATTTGTTCAAATTAATAGCATCAGATTTAGAATATTCTTCCTAGAAAAGCAATAATGCTTGATTTAAAATATAAAAACACAAAAAAATAATTTGGCACATTAAAGCAGCTGGATCCTTTGTTTTATTCACAACTTTTTGTTTTTTTAGACATTAATGAATTTATTTCCTTGGATGGTCACAACTTGTGGCCATTTTAATATCTAAGAGAGCTTCTGGCAATATATTCTCAGCAACAAATGTCCCTATCTAAACTTATTTATAAATGGAACTTTGTGTGTGTGTTACCTATAGACTCCGAAATGGCTGAACCAATTTTCTTGAAAATTTACATAATTGTACTATAAGCGTCTGCGAGTATTCTTAGCTAGGTTTTGTGTCGAGGTACCCCCGATAAATATTGAAAATCGATAATCGAAAAAAATCGGGTTATAGAAGGAGTGGTCCGATTTTAATTAAACTTGATACACTCATAGACAAAGACATAAGAAACGATATTCAGAAGTTTCAAGGTTGCAGTTCTTACAATAGCGCAGAAAATCGATAATATATAAAAGTTTTCATTACACCCGAGCAACGCCGAGCTATACTGCTAGTGAATTTATAAAAAACATTTCTCAGCTTTGCCAGGTGCTGAAAAAGTGTGGTTTCTAAATCACAATACAATTCACCAAAAAAGAAAGCCCTCTTATTAAAAACAGGTCAGAGAGAGAGAGAAAGCTTTTGTGTACAAGTCTAGAGAGAAAACTATTTGAATACACACCAAGTCAGGAAATGATTTATGTCAGAGTTGTCACTAACAAATTACACTGAAAATAGTGACAGAAAAAAAAAATATATTTATATATATATATATATATATATATATATATATATATATAAATGTATACACACACGTGTGGCTTGATATGATGAAAGGTAAAATAAACAGCGATCCTCATAAGTACCAAATGCCCTGGGTTATATGAAAAATTGTACTAGCTTTATGGAATAAAAAAACATTTACTGTTACATCTTAAGAATGTATTTACTATATTTGCCAGCCTATAAAAAGCATACACAGTGTGCGTTGGGAAGGGAGATAAAAGTAAAGTTTTAAGATATGCTATATTTATGAGTGAAAGTGCATAATTTAGTATACTATAAAATATGTAGAATAACTGCATTTGGATACACATTTATTTCTACTCAATTGCCTAGAATTAAAACCATTATTGCTCAATCAATAACTTATAAGATAATAGACATTGCTACTAAATGATGCACCACTGACCAGTATATATATATATATATATATATATATATATATACACTCACACACACACACACACAGTACTGTGCAAAAGTATTAGGACAAGAACTAAAGCATATTGACAGAAAAGTACAATTTAATAAAAGTAATTTTGTTTGATTTATTCAACAAATGCTTTAACAAGAAAAAATACTTGTTACAAAATAAATTTAATATTTAGTATAATAGCCTTTTGCTTTGATCACAGCCTTCATTTTGTCAGGCATTGACATCACAAGCTTCTTCAATGTATCTAATGGTATCTCTTGCCAAGCAGCTTGTATTTGTTCCCAAAGTGTGTCTTGTGAAGTAACATTAGATTTATCAATTTTTTTATCCAAAACATCCCATAGATGTTCAAAAGAGTAGTTTCAAAATAACTTGTTTAATAGAAAATAGGAAAAACTAAATATAACTTTTTTTTAATACATTTCTTTTACACCTAGTTTTAAATAATCAATACTTATTAGCAATTTATTTGGTTTTTCACTCTGCATTTGAATTTCAATGAGGTTTTTAGGAAAATCACCCCTGTCCTAATACTTTTGCACACTACCAGTAGTGTGTTAAAGTGTTAAAACAGGGGTGATTTTAAACTTTATTTTGATGCCTCATAAAAGATAAGAGATTTAGATGGAGCCAGCACATAGCCCAAAGAAAAAACCCAGGACGAGCAAATAACAAAAAGCGCTCAATACTTAAGCAGAGCAGAATAAGTAAAATAAACCAAGTGAGTCAACAAACCTACCAAGGTTTCACCAAAACAGATCTTCAGCCAACGTTCTCTGAAGATCCGTTTAGATAAAACCTTGGTAGGTTTGTTGGCTCACTTGGTTTATTTTACTTATATATATATATATATATATATATATATATATATATATACATACACATACACACACTAGTTAACATAGATGCTCTGAAGATTGCTTTCGAGCATAAAACAGATTGTCGCTGCTTGGCATTGACTTCAGTGTCTATTTTATATAGAAATTTTATTATTTTGTGTGTGTGTGTGTGTGTGTGTATATATATATATATATATATATATATATATATATATTGATTTGAAAAGATACAAAGGCATTTTTCTTTCTTTAGGAATCCTTTCGACCAACACTTTCAGAAGGAAAACATTGACATTATTATTGATCACAAAAGGGTCAATTCTCATAGAAAATAAATAAATAAATGAAGAGGGAAAACTATGGAACATGATTAAAACAAATTTATTAGTAAAATAAAAAAATATTACTTCTAACCGTCCAAATGAACAAAGGGAGTAAATAAAATGCTCGTTTTGGTTGATGTAACTTTGCCTCAACCACTTCAGGCACATGTAAATGATAAGTGGATCTGGCGCTGTGCAAAACTGAAAGAATCATTTACATATTTACTTGCACATGCCAGGTTATCAAGCAGGTGCTGGCCTATGGCCGAATCATGTGCAGACTGATTTGTCCTTGGTGAGTGACTCAGATTGCCTAGTCTTATATTGGCAGGAACCTGCTGACAAATTCAAATTTCAAATCTGATTGCTCCATCCCACATATTCAGTATTACAGACATTTGAATTTGTATACAATTGAACTGCTTTGAAAATAGGACAAAAGATGGAAACACTGAATTGGTACTAAAAACATGTAACTCGACAGTCGAAAAACCTGAAATAATGCAAATGTGTGTGTGTGTATGTGTGTGATATATAAAAGGGCTTAAACAAACTACAGTGAAATGCTGCCACGTATGTAATCTTGTTAAACATGCTTTTTATAGGCTAGCAAACATAATTTACGAAATTCAGTAAAATCAAGTATAAGTTATCTATTGAAAAAATTGTTTTTATAAGACACAAGAGCCACGCAAGGTCACAGGTTACAGAGTAAGAGGAACAGCTTATGGGGATACGTGGGGGAAGATAATAGTTGATCCTAGACTTGAATAGGTTAACATTATAGGGATTGGTGAAGCATCCTCTTGGGAGTCGGTTCCACAAGGCATTTTTATAGAAAAATGATTAAAATCTGATTTTTGTCATGTAAATTTAATTTAATTTCAATATACATCAACAGGATAATTTTTAAAAAAATAATATGGTAAACATCTAAATTTACCTGGAAATCATTTAAAAGTCAAAATCAGTGCAACCTTATATTGGAATAAAATATATCTTGAAGTAAAAGGTCCAAATGTCAAAAATGTAACTAATGTTATGTATGCTAGTAACAATTGTTCATTTATGATAACTTATTTTATTTTCCATAATTTTTTAAAGCATTATCTTAATAAATCACATACACCAAATTCCAGCCCAATCCATCTCATAATTATGCAGTCCATAAGATTTGCACAGTTTTATTTAAGAGCTCAAAACTTTATACACTGAAAAGAAAACAAAATCCATCATTATAAGTCCCATAGTACAATTTTCAAGTTTTCAAAATCAAATGAGATTTAAAAAGATAGGACTATGGGACTTACCCGTAATTAGAATGGGAATGTCTGAAATACAAAGTAACAAACCCCAGAAATCAGGTCTTACAAAAGTGAAAAGACTTTCATAAGTACATCTATGTAAAAGTTTTCATCTGTCAAATTTCATGTGGGTAAAATAAAAACTTTAAATTATTATACTTTGAAGTATCGAGGCCACTACCTTTAAGAAATATCCTAATTTCGACTTTGACAAAAAGAGACTTATTCGAAGGGTGATGGTAGAAAGTTTGTAAAGTAATATTTCAATAAGATAGTTAATATTCAATAGAAGTGATGAGGTTTAAAGTAAATCCTGGATCGAGTCATGAAAATTATTATTTTCTGTAGTCACTTGAAGTGACAAATTTTGTATTAAATACTTAATGATTCAGTTTTTGTTAAATATTTACCAGAGGGAAGCATTATTTAAGAAACCTGAACTTAATGCCTTCATAAATACATTGATCAGATACATGTCATTTAAATACAGTCTATAATTGCAAATTTAATCTAAGTTAAAGCATATTGTATCACAAAACGCTTTTATTAATCAAACACATTAAAACTGTCATTCATTTATATTTTTCATATAAAGAGTGATAACAAATTGTGGTGGTTGATTAAAAAAAACAGAAAAAAACAAAAACAAAACCCAAACGAACCCCAAAAACAAAATATATACTTGTATTTCACCGACTATTTTTTTCATAGAGAGCTTCTATTTTTTTCATTAATAAATGAATAAAAACATTCTGATTAAGGAATGCAATAATTTTGCATTTTTTTCAAATCCAAAATCTGTTTAATTTTAGTTTAAAGTTCATATTATTAAAAGCAGATATTTTGTGTTTATTTAATGATCTTTTTGTTCAACGTACAAATATATCCTTTAGTAAATGTAGTTGTTTAGTGTTGATAAGTTGGCCAAAATTCATGTTGTGTTGTTTCAAGCTATCTGCTCACATAAATCATTAATCAGTGAGTAAAGAAAATTAAATGTCTTTGAAGAAGTAGATTGTATCATTTTTGAAATCTAAATCATAATTAAATGCAGCAAATTATATGACAGCAACATGTAATAACATATTGCGATTACCCCAGATTACTTCACTCACACCTCCTGATGATTATTCATGTGAGTGAAAAGCTTGTATTACATAACATAAATTTTGGCCAATATATCTAAAAAAAAAAAAAAAAAAAAAGAAAAAGTTAAAGATCATTAAATTTAAATAAAATGTCTATTGTTTTAATAATATAAGTTTAAAAGAACAACTGCTGCTCAAATATAATTGAATTTGTATGTTGTGCATTGAAAAAGAATTGTTAGCAGTCAGGAATCAATGAAAGTATTACTAACAGAGTAAGACAACTAACAAAAGAAGAAACAAGTAGACAAACATCGAAATAAGGTTTAATTCAGTTCTTAGTATTAAGAACTCTTTTTCCTATTTCTTTATATAACCATGTCAATATAAATAAGCTTTTGAATAAGTTTGCTAAATTGGAATTGATAGATTTTGCTAAGCCAGAAAAAGATTAAAAATAATTCCAGATCTTTATTGGATCATGTAATAAAGTGCCAAAGATATTTCTCCATTTCAACAAACTTAAGTTTATTTTGAATAAATGTAAGTATCATATTTTAACTGCTAATTTGACAGACATGAATCCTTTACATGAAAACTTTTAACAGATTTCAAAGACATTGATTACTTTCAGTCTATCTCTTGCACCAAAATTAGAAATGTTTGGTGAAACTGTTTAGAATGTGCCTAAATTATTAAGAAATTTGCCCACATTAAGATAAAGTAATGCCTTTACAAAATTGTGTAACAAAATATGTTACAAATGACCCACTATCTAGTTCAACAGTGGATGATGAAAACTTCCGTACATGCACACTGAATGCTAGATAACATGAAAATTTTATATTTGGGCAGCAAACTCTTATGCAGGTTTCATTAAAAATGACAGACAATTTTTTATGTAATCTTTTATGTGATTTTATATTTTTCTTTCAAAGACATAAATTATATAAAAATTGTCCAAATGTTTTGTTTATCTAAGCGCTTTCGGCCATATATTTAGTCATTTTTGAGGATGAATGTTATTTTATGTGTAACAGAATGTATGTAATTTTATGTACGATGCAGAGTAGTGGTGGTATATGTTATGCACTGAACATGGTTAGCATGTTCGTAGTTGATGTTAAGTTTTTCATCTTTATTAATAAGGCCTCCATTATTTTTAGTCTCTTTTGCTTGTGGATGATGCTATGATATTTGTGTTGTTGACAAGTATATTCCTGACAGTGTTTGGTAGGTCGCCGTGTATGTTTAAATGAGATTGAATTGATAGAGATGCAGCAGGAGTTTCCAAGTCAGTTTTGTAGTGGTATACCATTACTCCACATTATACATAATACCACATACATTCTGTTACATGTAAAATAACATTCATCCTTGAAAATGGATAAAAGTATAGCCAAAAGCACTCAGGGAAGCAAAACATTTGGACAAGTTTTGTATAATTTATGTCCTTGAAAGAAAAAAAAAATGTAATCATACTTTGTCATTTTTAATGAAACCTGTGTGTGTGTATATATATATATATATATATATATATTTTTATATTAGAGTAAACAGTTTCTTTGTTAGCATACAAAATTGAACCGACATGAATGTTTTCTGAGTCTGAGAAACAATTGCATTTATATGACACTAAATTTGCTTGGTCAACGACACTCTCTGAGGCTGAGATGGCCTAAAGCATAACTGATCTAACAATAGTTTTTTCTACTAAGGAGGACACAGGTTCGAATTCTGCCAGAGAGCCAATATTTTTCTTTAAGATTTATCAAATGTTCATGCTGATAGAAAAAATAATATACTTTTTGATAAATAAACAGAGCTTCTACTCAAATATTAGTTTCCACTGAAAAGTAATTACACGTTTATCAACAGAGATATTGCTGTTATTACTAATAGATATATAGCTGAAAAATATTCTTTATAAAAAGTAAAAATCACCAAACTCTAGAATATCTATACCACTCTCTCTCTCTCTCTCTATATATATATATATATAAAGTATTATTATTCAGGTGCTTAATGTGTGAACAGAGCTGTAATATATATTAATAAATATACATACTATTCTACGTATGTGGCACGACTCAGAGTTTCATGCATTATGCAATCATCAGGTGCATATTTCAAACAGATGGTTTAATAGATTTGAATTTAAGTTCACTCGATGTTCATGGGGAATTAAATCTTATAAAGTTAAGTTACTGCTTTTTTAATAAGATTCAAAATTTAAATATTCTATAGTTACATGTGGATAAAAATTTTAAATTAAAATAAAAAATAATAAAATGCAGAAAAAAGAAATCAAAGGGGCATAAATCACGAGTCTTAAAAATTTAAGTATTCAAATATTACATGTACATAAAAATGTAGTGAAAATAAAATTTTAAATAAAAATAAGATAAAAGAAAACAATGAAAAGAAAAATTAAGAGGTAAAATTTAGAATTAAGAATTAAAAATGTAAGGAGCAAAGATAAACATGAAAGTGGTTTAATTCATAATTTTTAAAAGTAATATTGTGGGGAAAGAAAGAAGGAAAGAAATAGACAACTGTAAAGAAGGATCTATATCAATCTGGGTCTAAGAATTTAAGTAAGTATTTTTTCTATGACAGCATGTGGCCATTAAATCACTTTTTTTTATTAAGCAAATTTGGATTCTTGACATGGTTTAAGATAAGTTTTTCTAAAAGGAATAAATTACATTTATCTTTTTTCCATTGTAATGTTTGGATTTAGCTACAATATTCTAGGTAATAATTAGGTTCTTACTGTTGTTTTTTAATTTTCACTAATGTAAGGATAAAGCAGTACTATTGTGGTATTCACTGTTGTTTAGAGACAATGTGGTTGTTGAATCTTACCTGTTAGTACTTCCAAAGTAAAATTTAACATCATTATCATCCGAATAAATTCGAGCTCTATAGACATACACTGGCCATTCAATGGGCAGGTTTTATTTTTTTGGCAATTGCAATTATTTTTAGAAGGGTTATTTTTGCTATTGGTTGGGTGACGGATATTGTTTGTGTGGGTCAAATGTTTATTTGGTATCATAGCATTATGTTGTGAAATATATATATATATATATCTATGATTTTAATGCAACTATAACTAACTTTGGCATTGTTTTTGCTGAAAATGTTTTTAGTGTGGGTGAATGGTAGAAATGTTTATAAATTAAGTTAAGGAATAGTTTACCAATGTTAGTTTGAACGATACGACTGAAGAGTGGGTTCAACCAAATAATGTTACGTTTACGTGATTTCTGTTTATTTCTGCCTACCTTATTTTTAACAGAGTATTCTAAACTAGTGTTGAGCTTACTTTTTCTAAAGCATTAATGTATTTAATTTTAGAATTGTCAAAAATTTTCTTATCGCTAGAGTTGGTACTTAAACGAAATTGGATGGGTTTGTGTAGGTTGTTGGTGATTCTTTAGAGGTGATCTGATTCTCAGTTGATGTATGTGTGGTTGTGTGACATAGGATAATAGGTATAATGTATGTGTGGTTGTGAGACATAGGATTATATATATATATATATATATATATATATATAAACTTTTGCTAGTACTACTGAGTCATTTTAAAGCATTTAGGTACATCAGTAAGCTCATAGCTGAATGAAACAAATTATTCATGTTACAAGAAATTTTTTAACAAGCTCATTTCTTATCAGTGGACTAAATTCAATAGAGAATACCAGATTGAATATTATACAGTGAAAATTTTACATCAAAATTTAATTTTTAAGATTATGCCCTTATTGATCAACTCATCAGGAGTTTCCAGTTTTGAAGACTGATTTAAATTTTAATCCTATTTTTAAATATATACTCGAGTAATCAAACTTTTATATAAGTTTCTTAACAAAGTAGATTACAAAGATATTGCTTTCTGTATATGAAATTCTGTGACTTCTGTTAATCCCTTTATCCATCACACCCTGTAAAATAGCCATGCATTGACTGATTGAAATCAAATTTTTTGGAAGAAGCACAAACAGGTAAGGGGCTACAAAGTACAGTTGGTTTTACTAGGTGCATAGATTAGTACAATATTTGTTTATGGATTTTTTGGAAAAAACTATGATTTATTATTTAAAATACAAAATACTCCAACTGTTTTAAAACATAATGATCAAAACAACAAATCAGTCAGTTAAGTGTCATATGTAATACACACTTGGAGATCATGTCTTGAAAGAGACATGATTGACCAGGCAGAAAATTTTCCATAGTAGGTTGCCATTACTTTCTGCAGTAGACTGGTTGCCAACCAAGGCTATAGAAACAATCTGTTGTGCTATTTAACCCATAGCTGGTGAAAGAAGAGATGGATTAATACCTTCCCCAAAGGTATTTGTGTAGATAAATGCAACGAATATCAACATGAAGTCAAACTCGGCTTCCTGATTTCTCATTTGAAGCCAATATCCACTGCACCATAATGCTCATCCCTATATAACAAATACTTATTTAATAAAAATGCAAATTTATTTTTGCATATCTTTTCTACAGTAGCACTGTAAATATAAACACAGTAGGAGAGTTTCAAATGGGCAAAGGAAGTGGTAACTTCAACAATATTAAATACTATGAGGATTTCAATGCATGTCAGCATGTTGCAAAAACGTTCTAGTTATAGAAATTTCTTTTGTAATATTTTACTGATTTCTTTTTACAATAAAAAATTATATTTTAAGAAAAAAAAAAAATTCCTAATCAAATTTAAAATTAAAAAATGGATAGGTTCACATATTTTTTTATCTTTTATTTTTAGTCTTCTCAGTATAATTTTTTTATGGCTTATCAACCTTTTGCAAGTTATTTAAATCCAGAAAATAAGAATTTTTAAAGACAATGATTTACTGATACCAGTCTTACTAAATAGCCCATAACTGGAAAGAGAAGAGATGTATTCATACCTTTCCCAATAGTATTCGTGAGTAAGTGAAAACAATGAACATGACTTGGAACACAGCTCTTCAATTTCCAGTTTGGAACCATGATTCATGACTCCCTCCCACAACCTGTGCATCCAAGTTTACAGCACCTGGTATTCCCAAGCAGTCACCCATCTAGATAGTGATTAGGCTTGAAATTGCTTAACTTTTAATGAAAACTGGTGTTCATAAGCCTCAGTATCTTAATACATATCTTAAACTCCTTGCACCTACAAGTATACCAAGCTATTCTAATTCTTTGCATCTCCTTCAGACTTAACATCTGCTATTTCTGTAGTATAGAACCTCCCACCAGAATACAAAAAAGGAGGCCTGAAAAGATTTTGAGTATCCAGAAATAACTCAGCAAATGATAGACAAAACCAGGATACACATCAAATGGACCCAGTTCCAATAAACATCTGTTACCCATTTATTTTCCATGCATTGCTTGTCCTTTCATCATTGTCTGCTGCCAGTTTATTTTTACTGATTCCTCCTTTTATGCATTCTTTTCACTCTTACTGTCTTCTCCTGTAAAGAGCCCATTGATGGCCATCAGGTCTCCATAAACTGAAGATAGTGAACTAAGACATTCAGAAAGATTATCAGTAAATTGCCTAGAATTTTATAAAAATAAAAGGACAAACAAGTATTTGAATACATTACAAATTTAAAAACAACTTTTATATTGTTGTAACTATTTATACTATTTACATTGTTTGGAATGGTGTCCTCATTTTTCATGTCATATTCCTGACATTTCAGCCATTATATGCTCTGGTCTTCTTCAGATGATTGAAATTTTGAGCCAATCCCTTTATTTCATCCACTGAGATAGATTGTTCTAGTTCACACATGCCATGCTTCTTCCGCAAGGACACATGGTCCAGTGGATAAACATGTTAGTTGAAGTAATCCATTGACTTGACCCAAAGAGTTGTGAGTTCAATACCTAGCCCCAACAAAGGTGAACAAAAACTTGGGAGAGTTGAGTTACTAAAATAACCGAAACCAAGATATCCGAAAGGAGCATGACATGTGCAATTAGATAATCTAACCTGGTGGACAAAATAAAGCGTTTGGCTTGAAATTCCAGTCTGAAGAAGGCCAGATTGTACAACAGCTAAAATGTCACGGCCATAACAAAGATGAGGACAACAGTTCAAACAATGTAAATAGTCTAAATAACTTTCTTTTAATGTATTCTACTCGGATCTGAAGCCATAGAAAAAACGTATCTACAAGAGGAAAGTGATAAATAGCATTTAAATGTTTTAAAATGATTTAAGATCATTTATTTTAGTTTGAGGTAAATAATTTTTAGACACTGAGTGTGTGAAAATTTGGCTTCAATTCTCTAAAGAGTTTTTTAAATCTCAAAGTCCAAATTAACATAAAATATTTAAGAGCATATGTATGAGAAAATTAATCAAAGACTTGAGGTCATAATCTAAAATGCCTAATCTGTTTATATTCTCAATATGGTTATCATATGTCCTTCAGTATCATGTATTTAAGTTTTGACATTTGACTCCTACATCTTAAATCTTGTTATAGTGACCACAGTTTAGGTGAGCAAAAGACTAAATGGATCTTCAAGGATATTCAACATCTATTTTCCTATATTTTATCATGCATGTTACTTTGAAAATCAACACACTAACAAATGTGTTATTAATCAATATTTCACATCATTAATCAGGTAAAAATGCTCATGTCTCAAATGCTGATATTCAAAGTAGGCAGGCATCCCCTATTTGAATTGGTGTAACAACCTTCCTGTTATCACTTTTCTTTCAAATAAGCTAAGCTGAATTTAGATTTTTTTGTTTTAGAGCATCCAGGGTAAATTATCAAAAATAAAATCGGCTTCTTGATATAACCCCTTTATAAAAAGGATAATTTAAAAAGGGTCAAATTTAAAGTACAAAATAGATGTAGACTAACTGAAAATATAATCTCTTTAAACAAGAACAATTTTTACTTTGTAGTACCTATTTCTATGTACAAGGTACAAGGTTTAATAAAGTAAAATAAAATTTTAAGTTGAAAAGGAAAAAAAATATACTGATATGTTCAACTCTTGGACAATAACATTTACAAAATAAACCGATTAAAAGTAAAATTTTAAAAACTAAGAAAAAAAAAAAAAAAAATGAAAACCCAGAAAGAAAAGTCCATTTTTACCAAAGCACAGTTAAAAAATATAAAAAGAAAGAAACATTAGTCAAGTGAGTAAGATTATCCCACCTTATTAGCAGGTGTGGAACTGTTTGACTGGCTCACTGTTGAATCAGAAGACATTGATGCTGTCTCTATGCTACCATTAAACATATGATCTCTGTTTCGATTGTGAGTTGAATCAGAATCTTTCAACTTGACTGGGTATTCCTCAGTGCCATGTAAAATTAACTTCCACTCAATCAGGACACCTATAAAATATAATTATAAAAATTAGAGATTATAGCAGAAAAGATTATACAGTATAAAACATATCCCAGTGTTTGTATTTAGAAGTGGACAGACTGGAGATATATAAGTTTGGGAGATCAGTTGATTATGGTTGCAACCTTTTTGGTTTCATCAAGTGATCTGCATTTCAATTGTAGAACAAGAGCAAATTAACTAAACAGTTATAGGTCATATTTAAATTAGACCAGTAAAAAGTTGTATTAGAAAGTGCTTAACACATGTTTGAAGGAAAATGAAGTTTTAACATGTAGAAATTTTAGATATTTAGGCTGGAGAGATTAGCTGATTACACTACCACAGTTTCAACCTTTTCAGTTTCATCAGCCGTTTACTGTTCTAATCTAAATCTGACCTATAACTATTATATATATATATATATATATATATATATATATATATATATATATATATATAAAGCAATCAAACAAAAAAACAAAACAAAACAGCCAAATTCATTTTTATGTTTTGTGAAAATTGAAGCTGATACATGAAAAATTAGAAAACAATTTTCTTGTAGAAATTACTATCTTAATTATCAGTAAAATGATTTAAATGTTTAACACAAAAAATAAATCATTTCAAAGCTGAAAGCAACCTTGAATTTATATATCTATGTTCATGATTTGCTACCACTGGCCATGATTAAAGAAAAGAAAAAAGCATTCAATGTTTGTTAAAATGATTTTCTGTAGAGAATCATAATTGATGTACAGCTGCAATAAGTCATTACAAAAAAGATGATATTAGAAGTATGCATAAAAACAAGAAGCCCTTTTAAAAACAGAAAACAACTCTGCCAACTGAACAATTCAGTACCGAGACAACTCACCACCAGAAAAATAATTTATTTTTATAGCTGAATAAAAGTAATTTCTTAAAGATTAAAGTCTTAATTATTGAATATTTTTTTTCAGACAAGGCATTTGAAAAAGTATTATGTCAAATCTGGACTAGTTTTTTGTTTTTACTTATTTTTAATAAATAAATTGATGATAAATTTATTTTTTTAATAAAGTAAATTGACATAAAAAATAATTTAATGAAACATACTTATTTTTAATTATGTTTAAATGAAGTAAATTGAAAAATGCAAAACAAAATGAAGCAGTGAATTTTAAGTAAATTGTAAAGTCATTTATTTTTTAATAAAGTAAATCGAAATTCTTATATTGTTTTAAATTACATGAATTTCAGTTCTTCTGGCTTGAGTGATCATTAATGGTATTCTAAGTTTCAAAAAGGCTGTGAAATGAGGCAATAAGAAAATCCATAAAACCAAAACATTACAGGAATTACGAGTGGGAGCTGAAGCCAAAAAAAAAAAGATAAATAAATCACACTTACTGGAATTTTATAAGAAATTATGTTCTTATATTAGTTTCTCTAGCAAATGTGGGAGAATCTCCTCAAAGATGAAGGAGAGACTCGAAGCAAAAGAAATGTGGTTCTACAGAAGGATGCTGAGGATACCATAAACCAAACGTGAGAAATAAGATTTTGGAAACAATAAAGAAACTTATACTTAGCATCAGGAAGAGATAGCTGAGGTTTCTGGGACATGGAAGGAAGGAGGGGGGGGGCTTGGAAAATCTAATACTCACAGAATGAATAGAGGGAAAGAGAGATGGGAAAGCAACACAAAACATACTTGATGGGCTTGAGTAAGTTGATGGCAGAGTGAGGTTTGGAAGAGAGACAAAGAGGAAAAGTGTTGAGCAACAAGGAATAGGGCCAAGTGGAGGGCCATGATCGTCTAGGTCCTGAAAAAACACGACACAAAGTAACAGCAGCAGAACATATTTTGGACACTGAATCATTTTGATACGACAAGTCTTAAGATCAAGAGAGGGATTGTGGCCAAGGTACTCAACAATAATTTACAATCATATTTTGGCAATTAAAAGAAAAACTGAACTGTTGTCCTCATCTTTATTGCCATGTTCACATTTCGATTGTTATACACCTTCTTCAGGTGCTAAAAATTTTGAACCAAACTGTTTATTTCGATCACCAGGGTATATCATTCTCATTCTATGTGCAATGCCACTTCTGGATTTCATGTAGTTATCTCCCTTTAACTCAACTCTGCTGTAGCCAGGTATTGAACTCACAACTTTTTTGCTAAAGCATACATTGCCTGAAATGTCCTAAACATGTCAATAAAGATGTGGACAACAGTCTGAACAGTGCAAATAATGTAAAAGAAAAACTTTTTATAAATAAACAACACATCACTCAATAAGTCACGGGTCTGACATATAGATAGTACCACTAATAAAAAATCCATATGATTATTATGAAGTACTAACCTTCAAATATCACGTGACAATTGGATTATTAGTTTACAAATTAGTTATTTTAAGTGAAGCTACTGTTGCAAATTTTCAAAACAATGGAAAAATCTAAATTTCATGTGTTAATAAAACATTGCTTTCTGATGAGAAAAAATACTGTTCAAGCAAAGCAATGGCTTGATAAGTGTTATTTAGACTCTGCTTTGTCAGAAACAATGGTTAAGAGGTGGTATGCTGACTTTAAACACAGTTATACACACAGAGATGATGCTGAACACTCAGGTTGCTCAAAATCAGCAGTTGTTCTGAAAAAAAAATCTTTGCTTCTTTTAGTTTTGGTCGATCGTAAATTGAAATTGTGTGACATAGCAGAGAAGTTGAACATATCAGAAGGCATTCACCACTTTGCATGAACTTTTGTCAATGAGAAAGCTGTGTTCAAAGTGGGTGCTGTGTTTGCTCACAGTCCATCAAAAACAATGAGTCGACGATTCAGAGCGTTGTTTGTATGTGTTTCAACGCAACAAGGAGTTTTGGTGTAAATATCTGACAATGGATAAAACATGGATTTACCACTTCACTCCACAGTCAAAGGTGAAAGCCGTCCAAAGCGACTAAAGACAAGCATCAGCAGGCAAGGTTTTGGTCTCCATTTTTTGGGATGTGCGAGATATTTTGTTCATTGATTACCTCGAGAAGAACCATTTTTAAGAACCATCAATAGCGAATATTATATAGAATTATCGGTGCGTTTGAAGGAAGAAATCGCCAACAATCAGCCACAAATGAAGAAAAAAAGGAAATCTTTTACCAAGACAATGCACTGTGTCACAATGTGATCACAACAATTAAAAAAACTACATGAATTGCATCTTGAATTGCTTCCACATCCACCCTATTCTCCAGAATTGGCCCTCAGCAACTACTGGCTGTTTGCAGACTCCAAAAGAATGCTCCAGGGAAAGAGATTTGGCTTTACTGAAGAAGTGATATTGAAACTGAGGTGTATTTTGAGGCCAAAGACAAATCATTCTACGAAAAAGGCATCAAATCGTTAGAGAAGCGTTGGAATCAGTGTTTCACCCTAGAAGGAGTCTATGTTGATGAATAAAGTCGAATTTTGCTTAAAAGTTGTTGTTTTATTAGTTAGGCCTGAGACTTATTGAGTGATGTGCTATTTTCTGTTTATGACATCAACAAAATGTCAACTGTTTTTTTTTTTTTGACTGTCTTATTATCATTCAAGCACAGCAGTGGTTGAATATATTCTTAAGTCCAACATTGAGTGAATTTAGGTAGCGTTCAAGCTTCACCACTAATTCAGTTCTCAAACAAATTTCAAACAGTTTGCAGAGTTAGATAGGACACCCATTTTGAAAAAAAAAAATTTGAATTTTGGTTCAGTAAAGAAAAAAAAAAGTTACATCAAAATATGCAAAGTCCGAAAAAGGGAGATTAACGCTTCTAATAATAACATCTTATTGTTTATACCTTTTTTGTTTAATATTTTTGCATGAGATTTTCAACATTAAAATTCTGATATTTTATTTTTGTCAATCAAACTTTGTTTATCACTTATTGATTATCAGAATTAATTATAATTACTTTTTTATTGTTTTTTTTAAGCAATTGCATGAAACTTTTTTCTTTTAAATATTTTTGAATGCAGTTTTCAGCATTAAATTTATCATGTTATTTTTTCTCATTTTTTGTTATAATTTATCAATTTTTATTTGTAATATTGAAATATTAATTCAATCAAATTGCAGCATCTGCAATTTAGATCAAAATATAAAATTGTATGGTAGACTTTACCTAATTCGACAGTTTGTCTAATTTGACACTTTTTTGTACCCCAGCACAGTGCCTATGCTTTGTACATGATCCAGTTCGCCTAATTCACCAGTTCATCTAATTCAACACTTCTTTTTTTTTTATTTCCCCACAAGTAAATTACTACTAAAAATGTTCATTTAATTAGGCACCCAAGTAACGTCAGTCACGCACAAAGTCAGTGTTACACAATGAGATGTTTGTTCAATATTGTCTCACACTTAACTCTTGACTTTTATACAATAAAAAGTGATTATCTTTCGGCCAACATAAGCAAAGTAGTGACTCAGATGAAGTGAAGAATGAATTTTGAACATTATGATTAATCATTATCTTTAACACTTTTAGAACTTTTAAAAATTTTTAACTAATATCTGGATGATTAGGGGTACTAAGGTTGACCCCCTTTAACTTTTTATCTACTTCTCCTGCATATTTTTAGATAGTAAAATTAATTCTTTTACTGCCCTCAATTTGCAAGGGGAGTGTACAACTTCCCTCCCACCCCAATCCCTCAGTCTGGCTATGCTTTAAGTCTATTATCATCTAATTATTTTTTTTTCTAAATAATGTGTTTAAGAATAAAACTTTTTCTTTGCGACATTTTGAATGAGTTCAGGTAATTTGACAGTTTACCTAATTCTACTATAATATCTTTGATATAATTTGTCAATTATTATCAATATTAATAAATTGAAATATTAATTCAATAAAATTAATTTGAGAACAAAATAAAAAATTGTAATATTTAAAAATGTTAAATGAAACAAAAATTTTATTTTATATTAAATAATAAAATATTGTTTTTTGATATGTTGACATTTTTATTTTTTGATGTAGACATTTTTTTTAATAAAATAATATGTTGACATTTTTTTGACACTTTTCTAATCCGTTAACACGTTAATTGCTTAATTGTTTTCTCTCTATCTCTCTCTACTTCTTTGTCATGTCATTTCTTTCTTTCTTTGTGCTACTGTTATATATTATTTATTATTATATATAGGTGATTCTTAAAAAATTTGAAAATAGAACTTTTTTGAAATTATTCTTTAATATTAGAATTAGTTTTTATAATTAATTTAAATTATTAAGAATCTTTTTCTATAAAAAGTTAATTTTCACATTTTCTTTTTTTGCACATTTTTATTTTGTAATTTGTATAAATATAATTATATTTATATAAAGACATTGGATCTAATATTTTTTATAATTACATTTACATTTCTCTTTATTCTACTAAATTATTAAATTTAAATGAAATATATATACAGAGTATTATAAATTAATACAAAACAAGCTCTCATTTTTTTTATAACAAATATTGCTTAAATGCTTTAACTTTAAATGTTGCTTATTATGGGGGGGGGTGACTTAAATCTGGGGCCTGAGATTAAGAATAAAGATAATAATGAGGAGGGCTACAAATTAAATGAAGAAGAAATGAGGAAGAAAAAACTGAAAAACTTCAAGAAATAAAAGAAAAAGAAAAATAGATGAAAAAAACAAAATGCTATAAAATACAAAAAAAATTTAAAGAAAAAATAAAAAATATTCAAAAAGAAAACGAGAATATAAAAAAAATAGAGAAAAAATAAAGAACCCAATATTAGAAATAAAGGAAACCCCAAAAATTAAGAGAAAAAAAAATTATAATATAAAAAAATAAAGAACATCAAAGAAAATATAAGAAAAAAATAAAGAATTTAATATTAGAAATAAAGAAACCAAAAAAAAAACAAAAATAAAAAATAAAACAAAAATTCAAAACAAAAAATAAAGAAAAAAGTTAAAAATAATATAAAATTTATGAATAAAAGAAAGTATTATTAATCAAATTATAGAAATAAAAAAAATTAATAGAACAAAGAATAAAAAATGATATATGATTTGTATATTTATATAAAAATTACAAATGGAAAAATAAAAACAAATAGAAAAGCATTAAATAGCATTTTAAAATTTATTTACTTATAAAATAAGGTAATATTCAATTAATAGCAATGCATGGAAAAATCATAGATTACATGGAAAAATATGTGCATGAAAAGTAATATTCTTAGGATTATATTAAACTTGAAAAAGAACAGGACAAGTTATTAAACCTGGAAAACTAGATATTCTAGTGAAGTAAAAATGAGAAATTTCTTACTTTAAATATTGCAACTAGAAATAAAATCTGAAAATATAACTAACAATGATTTACATAATTGTTTTAACATTATTTTCATACACATTATTTTTAAATTTAGTATGTAATAAAAATAATTTTTTTAATGAATAAATAGTATAAAAATAGTCAAAATAAATAGAATTCAAGCTGTCCAACCAAATTAAAAACAATGTACATAGCTCGATAGAGCTTAAAACATACTATAATTTGATCTAGAATATGTAATGCTAAAAATAATTTAGTATTTGAAAAATGATTTTAAAAATTAAACTATTAGGGAGTGACAATTCTTTTGAATTATAGTAATATTACTAACATAAACAAGATCAGGCCATTTTATATTTTCTTCAGTGATTTTTTCAATTTTAATACAGTAGAATTCACCTAATTCAACACCTCAAAGACTGAGAAAAAAAAAGAGTCGAATTAGACAAATTCTACTGTAATATAGAATGCAAAAATCAATAAAAAAAAAATTGATTTTTTTAAAAAATTCATTTATTTACACACAAATTTGGATTCCACACCTGGGAAATTTGACTGTATATTAAAATTTGATTAAAAATTAAAATTTTATTTTTTAAATTTTCTGAAATATTTTCACAAAAAAATCTTATTTTAATAGAGTTTAGTTAATTAATCTAATTAGCCAGTTTTTCTAAGTAATTTTAATTTCTAATTTTTTTTTAGTTTTAACCTTTTAATTTTATTCTACATAACTAAAGACTTAATTCATTAATTTCTCTAATTAGACACTTTTACACTTTATTAAAATGAAAAATTAAAAAAAAATAATTTTCTATATTCAAATTTTATTTTTAGCTGCAATATTTTAAGTAAGAAATATTTTTTTTATCTCACTAGAATATTTTTTACTTTTCCAGGTTTAATAACTTGTCCAGTTCTTTTCCAGGTTTAATATAATCTTAAGAATATTACTTTTCATTAATCTTGGAATTATTTCAAACTTTTGTTCTCATCTTGTTTGATATAGGTGTTATAATAAACATTACAATTCGACCAAGTACTCTCTGGTCATCATCAGGTGTCCATAGATTAACTGATGTGGATTATCATGTTGATTATTGTGAAATATCCTGTGAAAAGTTCGAAATAATTCCAAGATTATTGAAAATTACTCATCTCAGAGATAAATACAAATTACATTTCATGCATGCATTTTTCTGCATAATTATAGAATTATTCTAAGTAAAAAATTTTGGATTTTAAATGCAGCTGACTAGTAATTCACAATGTCCTTTTGTTGCCTACTAGGTAGTAGTCTGACAAAAAGGGTTCAGAGATAAAAGTGTGTTTTAAATAGAGCTATGTTATTTAGTTTCTTAATATACAAAAGATTTCATCCATTGACATTCAATGGCTGTAAAATATTTATGGAAACGAAAAAGTGGATATGAGTACAGTTAGGTAGTGGGTAATGTATTGAAGCAGTAACAACAGTGACCAGCCACATAAATGAGATCCGTATGAACAGTGACCAGCCACATAAATGAGATCCGTATATTATAACCAGAGAACTGTGTATTGAGCTGAATGTCAACTTCAATTTGCTAGAGGTGAGTAGTGATGGGATATCAGAAGGTTTGTATAAAGTGATCTCCAGACACACACACACACATGAACAGACACCTTAATACAAGTCTGTCAGGTCTTCTGAACCACTATGAGAGACAGAAAGTGACAGTTTCTGTAACTGTATCATTACTGATAATGAAATGTTGTCGCAAGCATCAAAAAGTACAGTGGCAACAGTCTAATACTCTATCTAAATAAAAAGATATGCATCTATCAGTGAGCAAAATGATATACACCGTTTTTTGGGAGGAGGAAAAAAATGATTTTTGTAGCCCTCAACTCTGAGATACCACGACACTGACTAAATTTGAAGTTTAAATTTCCAGACTCCAGCTAGAGTAAAACACAACATTTCACTTGTAACAAGATAACACCACACCCCATACCAGACCATAGATTATACTTCAAATATCAGTTGGGCTTGGGATTTCTTACTCCACCCACCATATCATGTTTTGGTTCATCTGTTCAGGATATTAAAAGATGGAGTACACAGATGGCATTTTTCTGACAATATAAGTAGTTTTTTTTATGCAGATTTTTATGATTGCAGCATACAGGCCCTAGTTTACTGCTGGCATAAATGTATGACCCATGGAAGTGACAATGTGCAAAAATAAAGTTTGGCAGTTGAAAACATACTCTATCCCTGCATCTGCTATAGTTTCCATGGAAATAAATAAGAGGCATTACTCTCAGGAGATTCCTCAGATTATGTCTCTAAAGTTTACTTGTTGAGTATCAAGATCACAAATCTGAATGCAATTTATCAAACATTATAGCATATCAGTCTTCTTCACATGCCGTATCCCTTCAGGATGTAGGCAATAATGGACTTACACTTGACCCTGTCTCTTGTCACTTGCAATATCTTTCCTCCTGGCCTCTCTTCCAAACTCCACCCCACCATCCATTTGCCCAAGCCTATCAAATATGTTTCAAACTGTTTTCTCCATCTCTTTCTCTCTATCCATCCTGTGATTATTAGATTCTCCAGGCCCTCCTTCCTCATTACATGTCCCAGGAATCTCAGCTGTCTCTTCTTTATATAAAGTATGAATTTTCTCCTCGTTTCCATCCTCTCCAACACCTCATCATTAGTCACATGCTCAGTTCATAGTATCTTCAGCATCCTTCTGTAAAACCACATTCCTGCTGCCACAAGCCTCTCCTTCATTCTTGAGGAGACCGTCCAACATTCCTGCTGCTTCAAGCCTCTCCTTCATCCTTGAGGAGACCGTCCAACATTCCTGCTGCCACAAGCCTCTCCTTCATTCTTGAGGAGACCGTCCAACATTCCTGCTGCTTCAAGCCTCTCCTTCATCCTTGAGGAGACCGGTCCAACATTCCTGCTGCCTCAAGCCTCTCCTTCATTCTTGAGGAGACCGTCCAACATTCCTGCTGCCTTCAAGCCTCTCCTTCATCCTTGAGGAGAGAACCGTCCAACACCTTGTCCTTGCTGCCTCAAGCCTCTCCTTCATTCCTTGAGGAGACCGTCCAACATTCCTGCTGCCACAAGCCTCTCCTTCATTCCTTGAGGAGAGAACCGTCCAACATTCCTTGCTGCCACCAAGCCTCTCCTTCATTCTTGAGGAGACCGTCCAACATTCCTGCTGCCTCAAGCCTCTCCTTCATCCTTGAGGAGACCGTCCAACATTCCTGCTGCCACAAGCCTCTCCTTCATTCTTGAGGAGACCGTCCAACATTCCTGCTGCCTCAAGCCTCTCCTTCATCCTTGAGGAGACCGTCCAACATTCCTGCTGCCACAAGCCTCTCCTTCATCCTTGAGGAGACCGTCCAACATTCCTCTGTCTCCCTTGCCAACTTCCTCTCCTTAACCATCCTTGAGGAGACCGTCCAACATTCCTGCTGCCACAAGCCTCTCCTTCATCCTTGAGGAGACCGTCCAACATTCACTTCCATACAGAAGGACAGATGTCACATAGCAATCCAGCAATCTTTTCTTTATTTTCAATGAGATTTTCCTGTCTCTCAATACTAGACTAATATTAAAGCAAATTACAATTTTTCAATGGATGATATAATTTATCAATTAGTTTTTATTCAACCCATCCTTCCTTGGGCCCATTGGTGTCAATAACATTCTGGTTAATTGTCCTCCAGTGGGGTCATCATAATTATATTGCATTTTTGCTTTACAGACATAGTATTTGCACCCCCACCCACCACATGACTAAACCCCTTTTTTATAGATTCATGTGGCTGGCTTTTAAATTCAGAGTTGTCCTTCTTCTAAATTGGTTGCTAACCATGGTCAGAGAGCACAGTCAACCCTGGTATCTGGTAGCTGGAGATGCAGTGAAAGTATTTTTTGTGAAAGTGAGTGACAAACTTGACTGAAATTCAAACTTTTCCGATTTCTCATTCTTAGTCACTAACCATTCAACTTTTATATTTTTGCTTTTATCATTTAAAGTTAAATACTTTGCTGCCATGAAAGCTTGTGACAATTTATGAAGGAATGTCTAGAGAGTTTTTGACCTGATCCATTTTAAAAAAATTTGACTAAATGAATAACGTTTGATTTTGTTGTTTTTTTTTTCTGCAGGACATCTTGATTGGGCTAAGAACTTTTCACACCCTTTTTTTTTTTGGTTCTATTTCATGGCATATCAACACTTATGGATCATTTCATGTCAAAAAGATTATTCAATTTAGACTGATTTTTGTTGAATTATATCAATTTTAGAAAGTTCCAGTTATTTTATGGGATTGACAATTTTTGAAGAGTTTAATGCATCTGGATCAGTTCAAAAAATGTTTTTCCTATTATAGATTTGTAATGTTTCTGTATCTTTAAAAGAGTTTGAAAAGATTTTCTTTATTCAGACAATCTAATATTAAGGAGATTTGCGTCTAATTACAGTGCTTTCTTTTAATTAGCATTGAAGTATAATCAATTGACCTATTGTTTATTGTTGATATATTGATCTTATTGTAGATGCCATGTCTCTTAAAAGAAACATTGTGAGTCTCTTTAAAGATTTTTTTTTTACTCATTTTTATGTTTTTGCTGCTATAATTGATTTTATAATCATTAGGTATGTGGTGTGTAATGGATCTTTTTCATTCTCTTTGAAGATTGTACTTGTGGAATTTTGGTAATTTCCTATTTCCTGAGAATTTTTACTAATTGTTTTAATTTTTGATTTGCTATGATTTTAAGTCTGAGGGTTTTAGTGATCACAATTACCATATTACCTGTTACTTTTGTTTAATGTTGTTTTTTTTTTTTGGTTAAATTTGTAGTCTATTATTGTGGGAGAGAGTTTTGGTGGTGATGGTGTTGACGAGTGGAAGTGGGGGTGTTGATTTTACTGGGATTTTTGTTTATTTTTTTGATTTTTGTTTTCAAGATACCAAGTCTGTTCTGTCGTAATTTCATTTCTTTTTGTTATGGACTGCTGTTGACGTTTAATTTGATCAGGTGGATTAAGTTTGGTCCAAGTTTTTCTTCTTTCATATTTATTTATTTGGTTAGATTATTCTGTTGCTTCATGGTCGAAACGTCTTTTGTTTAGTAAAGGTTTTATTTAAGGAATCTTGGCCAATCCTTTAATCAAAATTGTAGTATTTTTCTGCTGAGTGTATATGTTTGTCTTTTTCTTCTGTATTGGTTGAGTCTATTGAAGGTTTCATTGCTTTTAGTATAGTTTTCCACCTGCATGTGGGCTTCTACAAGTCTCCTTGCTACTTGGAATGAGGAATCTGGTGTGCATTTATTTTGTTTTTACTCATAGTTTACAATTTCACACATATGAACAGACTTCCTTGAAATTTGCTTATTTAATTTGTTTTTTTTTAACTGCAGTCAATTTTCTAGTGTTGTTTCTTTTGTCCTGCATCTTTTTAAAACTGATTTGTTTCTGCATTGATCTGTCTAAATTTTTAATATCTCAAGTATCTTAATGAATATATTGTTCTACTTCCTTTTTTGTGTAACTTTAATTTTAGTTAGGATTTTTGGCCAATTGTAGGTCAATAAATGAGTGTTTGTATTATTTGTGTTTCTTTATTTTTTGTTTGTATTGTCTTTCTTTTGACATCAATGACACTTTGGTTTCACAATACTGTTTTTATCACATCTAGGCTAGAGAATGAAAATTCTTGACGCCTTACTAAACCCTTGAATACATTTAAGGTTTTGTGAGGGTAAGTTTTATTTTAGTATTATAAAAGGTTGGTTAAGTTTAGCAAGATGTTAGATGCCTTTTTTCTTTCCACTTCTACTACAAAACTGCACTACACTCAAAATTTTTTATAGAGATAAATAAAGTGTAGGAGAAAATATTTGTCCATTCCATATATCAAGTTTTGTAAATATACAAACCTGAATAATGCTTAACTACTATTACTGGACACAGAATTTAAAAAAAATAACTTTAATAGTATTTTTAAAGTAATGCATTATATTACACATTACAGAAAAAGTTAATTGAAGAACAAAACTGATTTATTTCAAACTAGTATTTTATTATTTAGTATTTCAGCTTAATACTAGTATGTCTTCTGGCTTCTTGCTACCCAGTCAACTTTGATCTTCAAAAGTTTTGTCAGTTGTCTTCTCAATTCCTGTTCTTTTATTTTTCTCTTTCATTAATGTTTTTTTTCTCATATCCCCTTACACTCTGTAACATCTTGCATCTTAATGGCTTTATTGCCTTGCTTATGATGAAATAATTAAAAAAATAGAAAGAAAAACGTAGTGCTACAAGATATTGCCAATAGATTATATCAAAATACCACTAGCAATATAAAAATTCCTGATAAACAATATTTTTATTTAAAGCAGATGTCAATTTATTATAGCAATTTTCATTACAGTTGATTTTTTGTTACAATTTAAATAAATATAAAAAGAAAAGAATTATTAACTCTGTTCTAAATCTCATGTGTGTGTATGCCTGGCGTAAACTCCAATACTACCATTCTTTTTATATATATATATATATATATATATATATATATAAAGAAGTGAAAGAGCAGATAGATTAAAACACTGTTCATGCATTTACTTTTATAAAAGTGTGCTCAATACAAAGTAGAGCTTAATATTGTAATTTTGTTATTATAATGGTTTATAAAAGCATTATATTACTACATAAAAATTTTCATGTTTCAGAATGTTCTTCTTCAGATGATATTCTAAAAATAAATGGTGAAAATGATTTTTTTTTTTTTAATCGTATCACCCCGAGCAAGGTGGTAACGCCACTATGTAATAGTGAGAAGATTGGAAAAGAGAAAGCCGGAAACCACATCCTAAACAGGGAACAAGGGATGAGCCTCTTAACCTGTTCAATAGACGTGGGTGGAGTGTGAACCGGGCGATAGATAGATCTATCTACTCCAATTTAATTAGATAATATAAGATGAATTCATGGTTATTTAGAAAATTAAGCAGTGGTGGTTGGAAGTTAATCAATATGCTTGTAGGTGTGTCAATATTGCTCAATCAAAAGTGAGAATTATGTTGAACTATGGAGATTAACATTTGGGTCATGAATGAGAACAATATGGTATAATGTCAAAACATGACACTTTTTTGTCTCGATATACATACTAGGAACATACATTATTTAAGCGGCTAGACAATAATTTTAACAGCAGGTTGGATTTCAGTCCTTTTTTTAAATTTATTTTGAAATCATTTTCATCACTTATTTTGAAAAAGAAAAGTATTGTTCTGAAACATGTGTAGTGATATAACACTTTCACAAACCATTATAATAACAATTCTGACGAGGCTCGCGCAGTTGCTCTGGACATCTCTGAGGCTTTCGACAGGGTTTGGCACTCTGGCATCTTATGCGAGCTACGGGGTTACGGTATTACCGGTCGCCTGCTTGACCTAATCCAATCTTTTTTAAATAACCACAAAATGAAGGTCGTTTTGAATGGGCGTGCCTCTTCATCCTACAGCACGAATGCTGGTGTCCCACAGGGCTCTATCTTGGGCCCGACACTCTTCCTTATTTTCATCAACGACCTCCCAGATGAGATCAAGTCCCAAGTAGGCATCTACACAGATGACACTACAATATACTCCTGCACTAGTAAGAAACCTGTCATGGCAGACAGACATAATCTTGCTGCTGACCTTGAACGGGATCTATACTCTGTGGTGAATTGGGGCAAGAAGTGGCTTGTCAACTTCAATGCGTCTAAGACCAAGCTGTTGTCTGTCAACCATCACAGGCAACCTCTCCTGCCTCCCATAAGCATGGACCAAGTGATTCTCCCTGAGAACAATACACTACGCCTCCTCGGTCTTACCCACTCCTCAGACCTCAAATGGAACCACTATATTGAATCCATAGCTAAATCTACTGCTAAGAAGGTTGGGTCACTATATCGATCCAGGATGTTTTTCCGCCTGAATCCATCCTGTATATATAAAAGTCAACCATCTGTCCATGCATGGAGTACTGCTGCCATTTATGGTCAGGCGCCCCTGCTGTTCTTCTCAGTGTTCTCAACAGGCTCCAAAGGAGAGTCTGTAATGTGATAGGTACTGATCTGGTGGCTTGACTGCAGCCACTTCCCCACCGTCGAAATGTGGCCTCCCTTTGTCTGTTCTATAAATACTTTCATAGCTTCTGCTTGGATGAACTTAAGTCACTGGTGCCTCCTCAACAGGTGTTTACTTGTGCAACCAGACTGGCAACTGGGTCCCACCCATTCACAGTCAGGTTAGCCAAATGCAGACGACAATTCTGCTCCTGCAGCTTCTTCTCTCACACTTCCCGCCTGTGGAACTCGCTCCCATATTCTTGCTTTCCTGACAGCTACAACCTCCAGAAATTTAAATGCAATGTCAATACTCATCTATTAACCACCTGACTCTAGCTCTCTCCCCACCCCCGTATATCCTTCCCTTTCTCTCCACCTATGTATCTGTCATCGCACCTGCATTCTCAGCTTTCTATTGCTCCTTTCTAACTAGTTTGTACTCCTCACGCTTTTCTAATTAATCTTTTTACAGTTATGTAGCCCCCCCACTCATGAGTGGCATTTCTGCCTTGCTCGGGGCGAAATGATTAAATATATATATATATATATATATATATATATTCTGATTCTGCATGTTCCAAGGAAAATTTTGAAAGATTTATTTTTGTATAAGCAAAATATGGGTGTGGTAAATGCTAGTCAAACTGAATTTTGCCTAACATTTGGAGAAAAACACAGAAAAAATGATAGGAAGTGATAAAAGAGAAGATATAGACAAAAGATAAATATCATAAGAATTAAATAATGGATAATCTTAGCTGTGAACACACGTAGAATACCTACCATTGTAACTTCTAACTATAATCTTGATTGAACTATGCCAGTTTATTGGCAATGTTATTCTGGGACAGTACACAATTATATAAATTCAAAGTACTTCATCTATATGATTTAGGTTTTTAGATGAGTCAACACAATGGAGAAATTTATCTTTATTAATTTGTATTTGATTATAAACTGTTTATTTGCATCCTTTAAGAGATTTCCTCAAATTTTTAGAAATTCCAAATATTAACTCCTTAAAGTTGATATTAATTTTGAAGCTATAAAAAAAAAACAAAAAAAAAAAAACAATTCATTCACCCACACATTTTTAAGAAACATGTCTTAAAAATAAATGCTGTAACCTATTTCATGTCTATCTCAATTTCTTGGATGAGGGGGCACCTTGACATGGTGTAATGGTTAGCAAGCTAGTATAATGGTGTAATGGTTAGCAAGCTAGAACCTATTACAACTAAGTAGTGAGAGCAATCTTCACTGGGTGCGCCATACTTTTGGCCTTGTGCCACATCTAAGCAGTGCTTAGAAAATCAACAATTTCTGGGATAAGGAATTATTTACAGTTGGACTAATATACTTGTCTTTGTTGTTATTATCTATGTGCTATGTTTCTTCAGGACATGGGTGATCATGGCTCCCCACAACTTCCTAACTTTTGCAGCTCTTAGCTAGGTTTGTTTTTGTTTTTCACTATTTCTTTCTGCTCTGCTCTGCCTTTCATTTACACAAGCTTTTTAGGTAGGTGATTGAGACTCTCCACAATTTCCTAACCTTTGTATCTCTTAGTTTGGTTTGTCTTTTCACCATCCTTTCCAGTCCCTGTTCTGTAATCTATTTCTACAAACCTTTTAGGTAATTTACTCACTGTTTTCATCTGCCTCTTTTGCCTTCAATATGTCTTGTGAATATCAAATTCTCCAAACTGTTTTTCCTCTTTTTATCCTAAAATTTCAACTGTCTTTTTCTAATTGCTATATGTGATGCACACTTAGGTGATCATATCTCTTTCAATTCATGACTGACTAGGCAGAAGATTTTCCTGCTCTAAGTTGCTGTTTCTTTCTACAGCAGACTGGTTGTCAAGGCTATAGGACCCACTCAGTCCTGGGATTCAACCTATAGTTGAGAGGAGAAGAGGGAGGACACATACCTTTCCTAAGGATATTTGCATGTAAGTGAATGTAATGAACCTGACTGGAGTTTGAACTTGGCTCTCCAATTTCTAATTCTGAGCTGATATCCATTACATGACAAGTGTTCTAATAAGTGCTTTTTTTGTTTCTATTTTCCTTAAAACTTTCCTCATTAATCATATGCTCAATCTATGGTATTCTCAACATTCTTCTGTAGTACAACATTTCTGTTGCTTCAAGTCTCTGCTTAATCTGTGAAGAGATTGTCCAGTATTCACTGATATAAAGGAGGACTGATGTTACATAGAAGTTCAGCACTATTTTCATTGTTTCTAATAAAATTTTCTGGTTTCTTAATATTTTGCTTAGCTTCTAGAAGGCAACTTTTGTTATTCCAATACACATTCAAATTTCAGTGTCACATTTTCTGTCCTTTGTTAAAACACTTCTCAGATATTTAAATTTTTGTACTTTCTCAATTTTGCCATATCTGATATGTATTCAAATCTTAGTCAGTTCTTGATGACAACCATATATTCTGCCTTTTTACAATTAACAGTTAGTCTTTTATTCTAACTTACCTTTGCTAGGAGTTCTTAGAGTTTCTTTACTATGTCTGCTATTAACATTGTGTCATCAGCATATCTTATATTGTTAAAATTGTGTCTGGTAATAATGAATCCTGCTAGGACTTCTGGTTCTATCAGGATTGCCTTGCTGTAAAGGTTGAATAAGTCTGGTAAGAAAACTTACTATTTTTTTATTTTCTTTTTTTTTTGAGTATTCACTAAATGAATTTTCTATCTGTATACAGCTGGCTTGCCCCCAGTATCTGTTCTAGATTATTTTAATATCTTTCTCAAATAAATCGAGGTTTCCCAGCAAGTCAAACAGCTGTGAACTTGCTTATCAAATGCTTTTGCATAATCTACTAGCAGTATAGCCTGCTGTTGCTCGGGTGTAATGAAAGCTTTAAAACTAATCCATGGTCCTGGAGCTCAGACTCTTTGGACGTTGGCACGAAAGACTAAAAAGCAATAGTTGTTTCCAGTTCAAGCGAAACCGTAGACTGAAAGAAAAATGAATGGATGTAAGTCAAATTTTGATTTCCTGGTATCGATATCAAATAAGTTTTTTTCGTTGTAAACTGAATTTTGAAGGCTAAATAAATCGTCTGAGTAAATGGTATCATGGCTGAGACTAAGAACTACAATTATACCTGCTTAGAGCCAAACTCGAAGCAAAAACTAAAATAAAAGGGCTAAAAAAAATACAGACACACACACAAACATCTTGCCTTTTATATTATTGATTTTCTGCACTATTGTAAGAACTGCAACCTTGAAACTTTCTGAATATCATTTCTTATGTCTTTGTCTATGAGTGTATCAAATTTGATTAAAATTGAACCACTCCTTCTATAACCAGATTTTTTCGATTATCGATTTTTGATATTTATCGGGGGTACCTTGACACAAAACCTAGCTAAGAACACTCGCTGACGCTTATAGTACAACTGTGTAAATTTTCAAAAAAATCAGTTCAGCCGTTTCAGAGTCTATAGGTAACAGACACACACAAAGTTCCATTTATAAATAAGTTTAGATAAAACATATGTATACATCCTTCTGCATTTGTGTTCTTTTTTCTGATTCTTTCTTCCATAGTTTTTTTAACAACACCATTTTCTTTTAAACTTCCTCATTACATATATGTTCAGTCCAGGGTATTTTTCAGCATCCTTCTGCAGAATTACATTTTGGTTGCCTCCTCTTCATCTGTAAGGCGATTCACAGCTATAGAGGAGGACAGATATTACATAATAGATCAGCACTTTTTTTTTTTGTTTCTAATGAAATTTTCCTGTTTCTTAATACTTTGCTTAGCTTTTAGAAGGCATCTCTTGCTATTACAATACACCTTTGAATTTCAATATCACATTTTCTATCCTCTTTTAAAACACTTCTCAGATATTTAAATTTTCATACTTTCTTGAGTCCAACATCTTTAATTTATAGTTGACATCAGCTGTTTCTCTTGCTAACAACCATATGTTCTGTTTTTTTAAAAATTAATGGTTAGTATTTATTCTCACTTTTCTTTACTACCTTTGCTAGAAGTTTCTACAGTTTCTTTTCTATGTCTTCTATCAACATTGTGTCATCTGGATATATCAAGATTGTAATAAATCCTGGTAGGACATCTAGTTCTTTTCACTGTAAAGGCTGAATAAGTCCCGAGAGAGGACACAACCTTGTCTTATACCTCATTCTATTTATTCATTTTCTATTCACATGCAGGCAGTTGGCTCCCAGTATAAGCACTGGATTATTCTAATATCTTTCTTAAATAAATCAAGCTTTTCTCACCGTTCAAACAATTGTATCATACACTTTGCATAATCTATAAAACATGGGTATACATAAAAACATCTTCAACAAAGCTGACCCAAATGACCTTTTAGAATTTCTAAAAGCAACAAAATTATACATCAAAATATAGTTACAAAAGAAGATAGCATATAACCATCACAAATCAAATCACAACAACTCTACTTATATCTCGACAGCAATAGACTCACAAAAGATCAACAAGCAGTAAACAAAAACCAAACAAATTCTTCAGCATTAAATAACCCAAAAGGGTAGATATACTGGTACAATAGATGACTAAACTAAACTAAACTTTGTATTGGTATTGCTCTTTGCTGAGCATAATTATCACATTCCTTGTTCTTGTATCTTTAACCATACTTTTATTGTCCTATTTCCGGTTTATTTTTGGCCATGCACTCATCATCAGGCCAATTGTCCAATGGAGCTCACATAAACTTTCAACTGGCTTCTTAGGCAGTGCTATAGAAAGAGATTTAAGATCTACCAGTATGTCACCACTGTTGTATATTTCATTTATTATTTCTGTAATCTTAATGTGGAAATCAGCTAAGGCTACTAGCATCTCCATTACAATCCCATATGGTCTTGCTGCTTTGTTACTCTTCATCTTGGCCAGCACTGATCTCACTTCAGACTTTAGTATTTCAGGTTTGATTGTATTTTTTGTGTGTTGCAGGTTTCTCTCTTTTATTGCAAGAGAATTCCAACATATTCATTTCATCTTTGGGGCTTTTTTATTTCTCTATTACCAGCATTCTTTACTTAGATTTCATGCATCCAGTTGAGGAGCACATCTTTTTACCTCTTATTTCTCATTCTTTAATATCTGTTTGTTGTGGTGCAGTCAATATCAACTCAAAACGAGAAATCGGAGAGCCAAGTTTGAATTCCAGCTGAACCTGTTGCATTCACTTATGTGCAAATACACTTGGGAAAGGCATGAACCTGTTGCCTCTCTCTCCGGCTAAGGGTTAAATAGCAGGACAGATTATGTTTTATAGCCTTCGTTGGCAGCCAGTTCACTGCAGAAAGTAAATTGTGGGAAAAATCATCTGCCCAGTCAGTCATGTCTATTTTGAAACATGATTTCCCAAGCACATTGTGTAGCATTTAACTAAATGCATCCCTGCATTATCTGTCATGTTCATTCTTCCAATCTCTTTTCATCAAGCCATTCCTTTTTTTTTTTTTTTTCCAATCTGCATTTGTTATTAATTTCTTTGTGTAATTTGCTGTATCCTGCACAATACATTGCTTTTGTTTGCTGTCACTGTTTCATTATTTTGTCATCAGACATCCACTCCTTTCTTTTTTTTCTTTGTTTAGTTTACTTTGGGATGATCTCATTAGCTGATGTCAGTAAAATTTAATATGTTCTTTGAATTTTTATTCCTATTTAATTTACTGTATTTGCATTTAACATTGTCAGTATACATCTCTTTGCAATTTAGGTTGTTCAAGAGTCTGTTGTATTGTAATTAGGGTGCAGTTTTGGCTTTCTTTAATTTCTGTTGTTTTATTTGGAGACTACATATCACTGAAAGGAAGTTGTGACCACAGTTGCCACTAGAATATATTTTACAGCATAAACCTGAACTCCTCAATCTTTTATTGACTGTTTTGCAGTCAAATTGGTTTTTTCCTATCTTATCCTGGGTTTTGCCATGTCCATAAGCATCTTAGATGTTCTTGAAACCAGGTGTTGGCTACTACTTAGTCATTTGCTGTGCACCACTGGACCTATTTGTCTGTTCATTACAAGATTCTAGTCCAAATTTGACAACTATTTCAACATCTCTTCAACTTCAGATCTCTTATGATGATTTTAATTTCCTGCAATTTGTATTGAGCCTTAGTTGTTATTACATGAACAAAGCAAATTGTCATTATTTCAAAGACGGGTTCAAAATTAAATTATTTACATTATTTACAGTTGGACTAATATCTTAATTTTGTCATTATGAAAATATTTTGGCTGCTGTGTTCTCCAACCTTCACCAAGTGTCTTTTCATTCATTTAACTGAAACTTTTTAATGGAATAACACACTACAGTTCATAGCATTTACTTTTTAACGGGGCTTGATACGTAGTACATACAATATTTGTAGTAAAATATTTATTATTGAAAAATCAGGCTTGTGTGTGAATGACTAATATATGCTTTCATTATGATTAAGCTCTCTAGAGAAGAACATTTTAAAAACAGTTTTCACTACTGTGATATATGCATTACTCTTCAGAAATGAATTGAGTTCTTTTATTGACTGGCATTTGTATATACTGCTTATATATAACACGTTAAAATTTCCCTACTCTCATTCCATGCGCCTATGGCTTAGGGGTAGCGACTGACTGACACCAAATCAGTAGAGTTTCAATCCTGGCCAGAAGCAAATGGATGTGTCTAGCCACACTGATGAGCTGTGATACAGCAAAACAGGCTTGTATGTGGATGACTAATATATATATATATATATATATATATATATATATATTAGTTTTTATTATAAATGCTGTTAATTACTTTATCCTTAGAGATTCAAAATAAACAAAGTAACAAATCCAATTTTATATCATGTTTTTCCTACACATGTCCCCTAAAAAAACATTTTTGTTTACATTTCATCATGTTACCTCTTGCAAATACCAATTCTTCTTCCTCTTCATTTCCTATATCTAAACAGTTACAGCCTGGTGTACTAATGACCATTTACTTATACTTCATTGACAATCGCAAAATACTTCTAACAGTACTCTTATAGTACATTAACTATATGTATGTATGGTGATCGTTGATTAAAGTAGTATTGTTACTCCAGGTGGTGCATTTGGATGAAACTAATACTCTATAGAAATTTTGAAAGAAACCTTTTTAGAATTTAAAAAAAATTCCCTATCACAAATTAAAATGAGTAGGTGAGTAATTTTGCCATTATTAATTTATCATTTCACTAGTAACTGAAGCAAAGAGAGACAAACCAATGTTTGTTATATTCAATCATGAGGGACATGTGTAATTAAAAGACAGACAAAAGAAAAAAAACAAATTAAGAGCATTCTTACCCTGATTATCATGATGATGGTCTTGTACATTTTCTATTTCCAGTACCCACTCTCCTTGTGGACTTTCCCCCCAGAAATGAACTGAAAGAAATGGCCATTTGTTAAAGCCAGCAGCTTGCCAATCATTAGGCCGTGGTGGCAGCAGTGTAGATTGAGTTCCATTTGGAGAAGTTAGATTGATACGCAAGTCTCCACGACGACTGTAATGTAGTGATATTTGTGCTTGGACATGTTCTAAAAACTTAACAGAACTGGTTGTATCTTGGCAGCCATCCACATGTAAGATACTTTTGTGAATTGTGTTGCTGGACAATATGCTGCAGAAAAATATAAAAAATTAAAAAGGTAAAAAAGTTAGATTTCATTTATTGCAGTAATTGAAAAATACAAAAAAAATATATAAGGGGGGACATTTCTTCTGAAATGCTTTTCTATGAGATTATCTGCCATAAATATACTATATTTTCTTGTGTATAATGACTTGAATTTAATATAACCTTGGGTTTCTGAAGCTAAAAAGAGGAAATAAATCACAAGTTTTATAAAAGCATAATAGATCTTGTGCATTCCCTTTTTTTTACTTTTTTATTAAATTTCAGTGAATTTCCTGTTTACGACAAAAATTCAATTACACTAATTCCCAAAGAACAAATATTACCAATATTTTTTAATCAATTCATTCCAATCAAGATGATAATAATCAAGATGACAAAGATGCAAGGGGCTATTGAGAGGGAAAGAGAATAAGTAAACTTTAGAAAGAAATGGAAATTCAATCTAAACATACTTTTTGTAAACAATTATATAAATACTTGTCTACTTTGTATTTTATTATCTATTGTGAGAAGTGAGTGCATTTGAAATCTTGCTGTTTCAAATAAAAGGCTTTTTAAGATGAGTAAAAATTTCTGGATATATGCTGTGGTGTAACGAATATCAGCTCAGAATGAGAGATTGTGCAAAGGGAAAGGTGTTAATCCATCACTTCTCCCTCCAGCTAGGAGTTGAATAACAAAACAGATTGGGTTCTATAGCCTGGGTTGGCAACCAATCTACCAAAGAAAGTAATGGCAACCTACTGTGGGAAAATCCTCTGCCTACTCAGTCATGTCTCAAAAAAGACATTATCACCCAAGTGTGTATCACATACAGTAATTAACTGACTGAGAAATATTTTAAAAATGAGAACTAGTATATAATATTACCCCCCTCCCCCCAAATGAAATGAAAAACATAAAATATATAGTTGATGAAAAGTTTCTAGAATTAAAAAATATACTTTTCTCATAATTTCATAGCATTATTATTCAGTCAACAAATTAGTTGACTTCATGTTCTGTCATCTTCTGTGGCTAAAATGATTTTGGTATAAAATCTGAAGATTTTTTTTCCAGAGACTAATTTAGAATTACTAACCAGACAAGAAAAGTTGTATCAAACAAGTCAAGTGATATGTAAAGGGAATAGAGAAATATGCCATTTTAAACAATATCCATAGCAGTTTTGTGGGGTTGTTATCATGCATAGTGGTGCTGGTGGAGGTGGGGATCAGGTGTTTACTCTCTTTTCTATTCCAATCAAGTCAATCAAATGTGTGGACTGAGTTACCTCTAATGCTTATGTGCTGCACCCTCCTCCAAAAGGTTCTAAGAGCTGATTCCAGCAGCCATAAAAAAAACACTAAAAGATTATCACTTCAACCTTTGAAAATGGGAAAATAAGCAAATGCACATGACTTATTCTCATAGCAGTTAATGAGTGACTTAGTTGACTCCTGTGTACTACTGTCAAGCTTTAGAATTAGGGAAAGAAAGTTCCAAGTATAAAACACTTAAGCAACCAACAGCTAAAATAAACTGTTTTGTCAAAATCTTAATATATTCTGGTCTTTGATTGAAGTCATGAAATAAAGACAATCTTTAAAATCCATTTTGTGAGACAACTCGGAATGGTAATGTTTCAACCCTGAACTCGGATCTTCTTCAAATCTTATTTAAACACAACATGGGTAGAAGAGTTTCCAGTTCAGGATGTTGCTGAACCAGTGAGCAGAGTGATGCTCCCAGACAAATGAAAAGTAATCTTCACATGGTTATAGTGATACATCTGGTAATGTGAGCACAGATTTTTAACTTTTATATGACCATAGACCAATATATGACATTTAGTGCTACCTTTAGTGATGAGAACAAAAGGGTTCCATCCTTATCCATTAAATGATCTGTTGTTGGGCTTTCTTCAACCCCAAAAACTATAAATGATTTATCGATTCCAATGTAATTTTTCAAAGTTGTTCTGAAGAAATGTATAGACAAACAGTTAAAGTTAATAAAAATAGTCCAAAATATTTTAAATTTTAGAACGTGAATAAATATGTCAAATGATTTTAAATATTCACATGTGGTCATAAAACTTCAATCAATGATTTGAAAGGTTGTCATTTACTTACGATTCTACATCTTTTGATGTTATTTCACAGATGTGCTTTTCTGGAAGAGTTGTCCATATTTTAGCCATTTTCACCATAGCAGCAGCGTCCATTAATCCATAACCATAACGTAAACTTACTAAAAATGTCAAAAATAAAAATAAATTAAAAAAATGATATACAGTAAACAGAGAATGATTTTCTATATGTAAAACTTTATGACTTCAGTTAGTCTGTCCATCACACTGACTAAAGTAGTTATACATTGCTTTCCTCTTAAATTAGGTTTCGATAGATCAAACAGCGATTGAGGGAACAAAATACAGATAGTTTTACTAGGGTGTATAACTTAGTACATAATTTTTCATTCATTTTTGTGGGGAAAATTAAGTTTTATTATTAACATATAAAATACTCTCACTATTTTAAAAACAATGACTGAAATAAATACTTAATAAAAATGCAATATTGCTTTTTTTCATATACTAAATTTTTTTATATATACAAAAAGTTGGTTTCGAGTTCATCTTGCATTTAGAAAAACTATAAACAAATCACAAGGGCAAATGCTTCAAAAAGTTGGAATTTGGTTCTAGAAGAAAATATTTATGCATGGCCTGTTCTATGTTGCCTGCTCAAGAGTAAGAATCCTAAGAATTTGTTCTTCAATGTTAAAAAGGTAAAAATAAATATTTTTAAAAGTATTGTTTACTATGAAGTCATATCAAATTAAAGAAATTATTAAACCTTAAATTATGGTTTTTGTCAAAGCATTTTTCAAAACAAATCAGCTTATTCAAATTTCATCGACTGATTTGTGAAATTGAATAAAATATAGTGTTTGTAAATCTCAACAAAAAAATGTTAGCATATTGAATTAGTTTTTATAATGCTGTAATGTAAGTTAAACTGCCAATCCTAGTCATGGCAACCAATAATGTACCCCCCACGAGTTTCTCCTCATCCATAAAACAATAATGTAACCCTATGCCCTGCATTGGTCTTCAAGTTCCTTCAGACCGCCATGGTTACCATCTAATTGACTTCTTCCTCATTAACACATGGCTCGTTTGTTGCTGGTATTGTGATGGTGGGTACAGATCCACTCAGCTGGCATTTCTCTTCACAATGATTCACTCATCTGCTACGTTGTGTTTCTTGATCTCAGAAAGTGAGAAGATCACTGATGAAACAAACAGAAGTGAAGATGGTTCAACAGTTTGCAAATTACACAAAAATGAATCCTTTGGAATAAAGAATTAACTGGGGTTAAAAACGTAACAACAATTTGGTTTATAGATGAGTTGTTACATACAATGGGTTTAACCCTTTCCACTTACTGTTGTAATCAAATGACACTGGGATCTCCTTTGCAGTCTGCAGCTTGTGTTAATAGTAACTTAAATTTCTAAGTTCTAGTCCTCAGGACCATCAGGAGGTTTTGGTGAATTATGTGGATTTCGGTAGCTGTAGTATGAGAACTGAGTGTCTTCTGTGTCAGCTGTCCAAAATTTTCCAGCTTATATGGAGTCCTGTGTCCAGCAGGGATTAGGTTGACCAGGGTCTGGGTTCAGTTGTCTTCCAGCCCTAGCATCAATCTTTTTCTAAAATTCCATATTCCCAAAATATATTTACTCAAATAATTTTTCAAATTTGGGAGTTGGCCAATCCCTTTTTGAGAGTGGCCAGAAGAATCAAGCTGTCCATTAACTCCAACTCTCCTCACATCTCATACTATCACTCCATATAGGTGGTGCCTATCTCAAACTTCTTTTTCCTACTTTCTCAGCATCTAACCTTAGATGGTACAGGTAAAAAAGATTTTTAGTGATTAATCTTTCTTTATCAGCTTGTCTGATGCTGCTTGTTTCTTGGTCAACCCAACCACTTAATAATTGTCAAAGGTGAGAAAGAAAATTATTCCCAATCCCTAAAGTTTAATTTTTCTCTGTTTTTTTTTTTTTTAATGATCAACAAAAGCCACACAGATTTTTTGCCCATGGTCATACCAGAATAGTAATTTTTCTGTATCACTTGTATCCAAAGGAATCCGGATTATTATTGGATATAAAAATTTCCTGGACTAATGTCACAGAAATTACAATGAATGGATGCATCAGGCTGTGTGTGTGTGTATTCACTTCTGGGTGGCTGGTAGACTCTTTCCTCTACCTTTCCTTCATTTTTTTTTGTTTGATCAACCTCCAGTGATCTCAGTGTTACATCACCTCATTTGTCCTTTACTTGTAACTGATACCCAAGCTCCACCTTCCCCTTTTGGTGAAGTTAAAAGTTCTCATGCAAAAACATTTCACTAAAAATGCAGTAGGAACGAAAAAAACAAAAACAAAAAAATGTCAGTCATTTTCTATTATCATGCACCTTGATATCTCTGTCCATTTTATTATTTATATATATATATATATATATATATATATATATATATGTGTGTGTGTGTGTGTAAGAAAAATGTGCGAGAAGCCATGAACGTTTTGGTTAAAGCAAAGATTTATTATTATTATTATTATTTGCTTTTTGTATGATACATTAAGTGCCCACAATGGCATTTGTGTCGCAACATGTGTTTCAAGTTCAAATTTGACTCTCTTTAGGTGAATAAACTTGTGACTTTACATATTGAGATCCATTCGTCTTTCTTTATAAGCATGTATGTATGTATGTATCTTTAATTGGGGCTCGCATTACCTCATACCACTTAATTCATTCATGTGTTTCTACTAATCATGAAGTAAAAATTAAAAAGACTCTTTTTATGCTATCATTTACCTGGATATCTCTGGCCATTTTATTTATATATATATCTAAACTTATTTATAAATGGAACTGCGTGTGTGTGTGTCCGTTACCTATAGACTCTGAAATGGCGGAACTGATTTTCTTGAAAATTTACACAGTTGTACTATAAGCGTCTGCAAGTGTTCTTAGCTAGGTTTTGTGTTGAGGTACCCCCCGATAAATATAGAAAATTGAAAAAAATTGGGTTATTGAAGGGGTGGTCCGATTTTAATCAGATTTGATACACTTATAGACAAAGACATAAGAAACAATATTCAGAAGTTTCAAGGTTGCAGTTCTTACAATAGTGCAGAAAACTGATAATATATATATATATATATATATATATATATATATATATAAAAAAGGCAAGATATTTATGTGTATGTCTGTTTATCTGCCTGTATTTTTTTCAGCCCTTTTATTTTAGTTTTTGCTTCGGGTTTGGCTCTAAGTAGGTATAATTGTAGTTCTTAGTCTCACTCATGATACCATTTACTCACAGCACTTATTTAACCTTCAAAATTCAGTTTACGACGAAAAAAACTATTTGATATCGATACCAGGAAATCAAAATTTGACTTACAGCCATTCATTTTTCTTTCAGTCTATGGTTTCGCCTTAACTGGAAACAACTATAGCTTTTTAGTCTTTCATGCCAACGTTCAAAGACTGAGCTCCAGAACCATGGATTAGTTTTTAAGCTTTCACTACACCCAAGCAATGCCGGGCTATACTGCTAGTATATATATATTTTCTTTAATCTATATTAAGGGTTCACATAACCTTTTACAACTTAATTCATTAGTTTCCATTTTTTTTCTTTTCATGGTTTATCTTTCCTACTCAGTCTGTCTTTCAAACAGAGTTTAATTTTCTTCCAGTGAGCTTTAATTTCTCTTCAGTAGGGGTCAGTTTCATTTTCAATTCCTTTATTGAATCGCTCTTGGCCAAATTTGACCTGCTTTGGTAAAGAACACTGAATGGTGTCCCTCTTTGGTCTTCATGCACACCTGCTGATACAATTTTTTTGATTACCATATTCCTGTGCTTTCTCAGCACCAATAATGCTGATTTATCATCGCTGTTTCACTAATGTTCCTAGCATAGAGGACAGATACATTATGATCTCAGAATTATCATCCCAAATTGAGTTTGTTTGTCCTTTTACATTTAACTTACCTTTCAACTACTCAAAATTAATTTTCTCCATAACACTGGCATTTTCTTTAATACTCACTAAAGTCGCCCCTAATTCTCCCTAACTGCTCAGATTTGTCTGAAACAATTTTATAATTTAATTGAATAACATTTTTTTTTAATGTTACCTATTCTCTCAAATGCATATTACCCACTAACCAGTCTATAATTCCGTGTTTCTCTTAATCTTCTTTAGACTATTCCCTTCTTAATACTCACATTTTTAAAGTTACAGTAACCACATCTGAGAATTTAATGATTGCCAACAAGGGAACTCTTTTATACATATGACAGCACTCACAACAATGTTGAACCCAGTGTATCACCTGCCTATATGTTGTCTTCTGTCCCTACAATAGTTACTTTTCTCATCTTATTTTTAAAGTTACAGTAACCACATTTGAGAATTTAATGATTGCCAACAAGGGAACTCTTTTATACATATGACAGCACTCACAACAATGTTGAACCCAGTGTATCACCTGCCTATATGTTGTCTTCTGTCCCTACAATAGTTACTTTTCTCATCTTATTTTTAAAGTTAGAGTAACCACATCTGAGAATTTAATGATTGCCAACAAGGGAACTCTTTTATACATATGACAGCACCCACAACAATGTTGAACCCAGTGTATCACCTGCGTATATGTTGTCTTCTGTCCCTACAATAGTTACTTTTCTCATCTTATTTTTAAAGTTACAGTAACCACATCTGAGAATTTAATGATTGCCAACAAGGGAACTCTTTTATACATATGACAGCACCCACAACAATGTTGAACCCAGTGTATCACCTGCGTATATGTTGTCTTCTGTCCCTACAATAGTTACTTTTCTCATCTTATTTTTAAAGTTACAGTAACCACATTTGAGAATTTAATGATTGCCAACAAGGGAACTCTTTTATACATATGACAGCACCCACAACAATGTTGAACCCAGTGTATCACCTGCGTATATGTTGTCTTCTGTCCCTACAATAGTTACTTTTCTCATCTTATTTTTAAAGTTACAGTAACCACATTTGAGAATTTAATGATTGCCAACAAGGGAACTCTTTTATACATATGACAGCACCCACAACAATGTTGAACCCAGTGTATCACCTGCGTATATGTTGTCTTCTGTCCCTACAATAGTTACTTTTCTCATCTTATTTTTAAAGTTACAGTAACCACATTTGAGAATTTAATGATTGCCAACAAGGGAACTCTTTTATACATATGACAGCACCCACAACAATGTTGAACCCAGTGTATCACCTGCGTATATGTTGTCTTCTGTCCCTACAATAGTTACTTTTCTCATCTTATTTCTAAAGTTACAGTAACCACATCTGAGAATTTAATGATTGCCAACAAGGGAACTCTTTTATACATATGACAGCACCCACAACAATGTTGAACCCAGTGTATCACCTGCCTATATGTTGTCTTCTGTCCCGACAATAGTTACTTTTCTCATCTTATTTCTAAAGTTACAGTAACCACATTTGAGAATTTAATGATTGCCAACAAGGGAACTCTTTTATACATATGACAGCACTCACAACAATGTTGAACCCAGTGTATCACCTGCCTATATGTTGTCTTCTGTCCCTACAATAGTTACTTTTCTCATCTTATTTTTAAAGTTAGAGTAACCACATCTGAGAATTTAATGATTGCCAACAAGGGAACTCTTTTATACATATGACAGCACCCACAACAATGTTGAACCCAGTGTATCACCTGCCTATATGTTGTCTTCTGTCCCTACAATAGTTACTTTTCTCATCTTATTTTTAAAGTTACAGTAACCACATTTGAGAATTTAATGATTGCCAACAAGGGAACTCTTTTATACATATGACAGCACCCACAACAATGTTGAACCCAGTGTATCACCTGCCTATATGTTGTCTTCTGTCCCTACAATAGTTACTTTTCTCATCTAATTTTTAAAGTTACAGTAACCACATTTGAGAATTTAATGATTGCCAACAAGGGAACTCTTTTATACATATGACAGCACCCACAACAATGTTGAACCCAGTGTATCACCTGCCTATATGTTGTCTTCTGTCCCGACAATAGTTACTTTTCTCATCTTATTTCTAAAGTTACAGTAACCACATCTGAGAATTTAATGATTGCCAACAAGGGAACTCTTTTATACATATGACAGCACTCACAACAATGTTGAACCCAGTGTATCACCTGCCTATATGTTGTCTTCTGACCCTACAATAGTTACTTTTCTCATCTTATTTTTAAAGTTACAGTAACCACATCTGAGAATTTAATGATTGCCAACAAGGGAACTCTTTTATACATATGACAGCACTCACAACAATGTTGAACCCAGTGTATCACCTGCCTATATGTTGTCTTCTGTCCCTACAATAGTTACTTTTCTCATCTTATTTTTAAAGTTACAGTAACCACATTTGAGAATTTAATGATTGCCAACAAGGGAACTCTTTTATACATATGACAGCACTCACAACAATGTTGAACCCAGTGTATCACCTGCCTATATGTTGTCTTCTGTCCCTACAATAGTTACTTTTCTCATCTTATTTTTAAAGTTAGAGTAACCACATCTGAGAATTTAATGATTGCCAACAAGGGAACTCTTTTATACATATGACAGCACCCACAACAATGTTGAACCCAGTGTATCACCTGCGTATATGTTGTCTTCTGTCCCTACAATAGTTACTTTTCTCATCTTATTTTTAAAGTTACAGTAACCACATCTGAGAATTTAATGATTGCCAACAAGGGAACTCTTTTATACATATGACAGCACCCACAACAATGTTGAACCCAGTGTATCACCTGCGTATATGTTGTCTTCTGTCCCTACAATAGTTACTTTTCTCATCTTATTTTTAAAGTTACAGTAACCACATTTGAGAATTTAATGATTGCCAACAAGGGAACTCTTTTATACATATGACAGCACCCACAACAATGTTGAACCCAGTGTATCACCTGCGTATATGTTGTCTTCTGTCCCTACAATAGTTACTTTTCTCATCTTATTTTTAAAGTTACAGTAACCACATTTGAGAATTTAATGATTGCCAACAAGGGAACTCTTTTATACATATGACAGCACCCACAATAATGTTGAACCCAGTGTATCACCTGCGTATATGTTGTCTTCTGTCCCTACAATAGTTACTTTTCTCATCTTATTTTTAAAGTTACAGTAACCACATTTGAGAATTTAATGATTGCCAACAAGGGAACTCTTTTATACATATGACAGCACTCACAACAATGTTGAACCCAGTGTATCACCTGCCTATATGTTGTCTTCTGTCCCTACAATAGTTACTTTTCTCATCTTATTTCTAAAGTTACAGTAACCACATCTGAGAATTTAATGATTGCCAACAAGGGAACTCTTTTATACATATGACAGCACCCACAACAATGTTGAACCCAGTGTATCACCTGCCTATATGTTGTCTTCTGTCCCGACAATAGTTACTTTTCTCATCTTATTTCTAAAGTTACAGTAACCACATCTGAGAATTTAATGATTGCCAACAAGGGAACTCTTTTATACATATGACAGCACCCACAACAATGTTGAACCCAGTGTATCACCTGCCTATATGTTGTCTTCTGTCCCGACAATAGTTACTTTTCTCATCTTATTTCTAAAGTTACAGTAACCACATCTGAGAATTTAATGATTGCCAACAAGGGAACTCTTTTATGCATATGACAGCACTCACAACAATGTTGAACCCAGTGTATCACCTGCCTATATGTTGTCTTCTGTCCCTACAATAGTTACTTTTCTCATCTTATTTTTAAAGTTAGAGTAACCACATCTGAGAATTTAATGATTGCCAACAAGGGAACTCTTTTATACATATGACAGCACCCACAACAATGTTGAACCCAGTGTATCACCTGCCTATATGTTGTCTTCTGTCCCTACAATAGTTACTTTTCTCATCTTATTTTTAAAGTTACAGTAACCACATTTGAGAATTTAATGATTGCCAACAAGGGAACTCTTTTATACATATGACAGCACCCACAACAATGTTGAACCCAGTGTATCACCTGCCTATATGTTGTCTTCTGTCCCTACAATAGTTACTTTTCTCATCTTATTTCTAAAGTTACAGTAACCACATCTGAGAATTTAATGATTGCCAACAAGGGAACTCTTTTATACATATGACAGCACCCACAACAATGTTGAACCCAGTGTATCACCTGCCTATATGTTGTCTTCTGTCCCTACAATAGTTACTTTTCTCATCTTATTTCTAAAGTTACAGTAACCACATCTGAGAATTTAATGATTGCCAACAAGGGAACTCTTTTATACATATGACAGCACCCACAACAATGTTGAACCCAGTGTATCACCTGCCTATATGTTGTCTTCTGTCCCTACAATAGTTACTTTTCTCATCTTATTTCTAAAGTTACAGTAACCACATCTGAGAATTTAATGATTGCCAACAAGGGAACTCTTTTATACATATGACAGCACCCACAACAATGTTGAACCCAGTGTATCACCTGCCTATATGTTGTCTTCTGTCCCTACAATAGTTACTTTTCTCATCTTATTTTTAAAGTTACAGTAACCACATTTGAGAATTTAATGATTGCCAACAAGGGAACTCTTTTATACATATGACAGCACTCACAACAATGTTGAACCCAGTGTATCACCTGCCTATATGTTGTCTTCTGTCCCTACAATAGTTACTTTTCTCATCTTATTTCTAAAGTTACAGTAACCACATCTGAGAATTTAATGATTGCCAACAAGGGAACTCTTTTATACATATGACAGCACCCACAACAATGTTGAACCCAGTGTATCACCTGCCTATATGTTGTCTTCTGTCCCTACAATAGTTACTTTTCTCATCTTATTTCTAAAGTTACAGTAACCACATCTGAGAATTTAATGATTGCCAACAAGGGAACTCTTTTATACATATGACAGCACCCACAACAATGTTGAACCCAGTGTATCACCTGCGTATATGTTGTCTTCTGTCCCTACAATAGTTACTTTTCTCATCTTATTTTTAAAGTTACAGTAACCACATTTGAGAATTTAATGATTGCCAACAAGGGAACTCTTTTATACATATGACAGCACTCACAACAATGTTGAACCCAGTGTATCACCTGCCTATATGTTGTCTTCTGTCCCTACAATAGTTACTTTTCTCATCTTATTTCTAAAGTTACAGTAACCACATCTGAGAATTTAATGATTGCCAACAAGGGAACTCTTTTATACATATGACAGCACCCACAACAATGTTGAACCCAGTGTATCACCTGCCTATATGTTGTCTTCTGTCCCTACAATAGTTACTTTTCTCATCTTATTTCTAAAGTTACAGTAACCACATCTGAGAATTTAATGATTGCCAACAAGGGAACTCTTTTATACATATGACAGCACTCACAACAATGTTGAACCCAGTGTATCACCTGCCTATATGTTGTCTTCTGTCCCTACAATAGTTACTTTTCTCATCTTATTTTTAAAGTTAGAGTAACCACATCTGAGAATTTAATGATTGCCAACAAGGGAACTCTTTTATACATATGACAGCACTCACAACAATGTTGAGCCCAGTGTATCACCTGCGTATATGTTGTCTTCTGTCCCTACAATAGTTACTTTTCTCATCTTATTTTTAAAGTTAGAGTAACCACATCTGAGAATTTAATGATTGCCAACAAGGGAACTCTTTTATACATATGACAGCACTCACAACAATGTTGAACCCAGTGTATCACCTGCCTATATGTTGTCTTCTGTCCCTACAATAGTTACTTTTCTCATCTTATTTTTAAAGTTACAGTAACCACATCTGAGAATTTAATGATTGCCAACAAGGGAACTCTTTTATACATATGACAGCACTCACAACAATGTTGAACCCAGTGTATCACCTGCCTATATGTTGTCTTCTGTCCCTACAATAGTTACTTTTCTCATCTTATTTTTAAAGTTACAGTAACCACATCTGAGAATTTAATGATTGCCAACAAGGGAACTCTTTTATACATATGACAGCACTCACAACAATGTTGAACCCAGTGTATCACCTGCCTATATGTTGTCTTCTGACCCTACAATAGTTACTTTTCTCATCTTATTTTTAAAGTTACAGTAACCACATCTGAGAATTTAATGATTGCCAACAAGGGAACTCTTTTATACATATGACAGCACTCACAACAATGTTGAACCCAGTGTATCACCTGCCTATATGTTGTCTTCTGTCCCTACAATAGTTACTTTTCTCATCTTATTTTTAAAGTTACAGTAACCACATCTGAGAATTTAATGATTGCCAACAAGGGAACTCTTTTATACATATGACAGCACTCACAACAATGTTGAACCCAGTGTATCACCTGCCTATATGTTGTCTTCTGTCCCTACAATAGTTACTTTTCTCATCTTATTTTTAAAGTTACAGTAACCACATCTGAGAATTTAATGATTGCCAACAAGGGAACTCTTTTATACATATGACAGCACTCACAACAATGTTGAACCCAGTGTATCACCTGCCTATATGTTGTCTTCTGTCCCTACAATAGTTACTTTTCTCATCTTATTTTTAAAGTTAGAGTAACCACATCTGAGAATTTAATGATTGCCAACAAGGGAACTCTTTTATACATATGACAGCACCCACAACAATGTTGAACCCAGTGTATCACCTGCGTATATGTTGTCTTCTGTCCCTACAATAGTTACTTTTCTCATCTTATTTTTAAAGTTAGAGTAACCACATCTGAGAATTTAATGATTGCCAACAAGGGAACTCTTTTATGCATATGACAGCACCCACAACAATGTTGAACCCAGTGTATCACCTGCGTACATGTTGTCTTCTGTCCCTACAATAGTTACTTTTCTCATCTTATTTTTAAAGTTAGAGTAACCACATCTGAGAATTTAATGATTGCCAACAAGGGAACTCTTTTATACATATGACAGCACCCACAACAATGTTGAACCCAGTGTATCACCTGCGTATATGTTGTCTTCTGTCCCTACAATAGTTACTTTTCTCATCTTATTTTTAAAGTTACAGTAACCACATTTGAGAATTTAATGATTGCCAACAAGGGAACTCTTTTATACATATGACAGCACCCACAACAATGTTGAACCCAGTGTATCACCTGCGTATATGTTGTCTTCTGTCCCTACAATAGTTACTTTTCTCATCTTATTTTTAAAGTTAGAGTAACCACATCTGAGAATTTAATGATTGCCAACAAGGGAACTCTTTTATACATATGACAGCACTCACAACAATGTTGAACCCAGTGTATCACCTGCGTATATGTTGTCTTCTGTCCCTACAATAGTTACTTTTCTCATCTTATTTTTAAAGTTAGAGTAACCACATCTGAGAATTTAATGATTGCCAACAAGGGAACTCTTTTATACATATGACAGCACCCACAACAATGTTGAACCCAGTGTATCACCTGCGTATATGTTGTCTTCTGTCCCTACAATAGTTACTTTTCTCATCTTATTTTTAAAGTTACAGTAACCACATTTGAGAATTTAATGATTGCCAACAAGGGAACTCTTTTATACATATGACAGCACTCACAACAATGTTGAACCCAGTGTATCACCTGCGTATATGTTGTCTTCTGTCCCTACAATAGTTACTTTTCTCATCTTATTTTTAAAGTTACAGTAACCACATTTGAGAATTTAATGATTGCCAACAAGGGAACTCTTTTATACATATGACAGCACTCACAACAATGTTGAACCCAGTGTATCACCTGCCTATATGTTGTCTTCTGTCCCTACAATAGTTACTTTTCTCATCTTATTTTTAAAGTTAGAGTAACCACATCTGAGAATTTAATGATTGCCAACAAGGGAACTCTTTTATACATATGACAGCACTCACAACAATGTTGAACCCAGTGTATCACCTGCGTATATGTTGTCTTCTGTCCCTACAATAGTTACATTTCTCATCTTATTTTTAAAGTTAGAGTAACCACATCTGAGAATTTAATGATTGCCAACAAGGGAACTCTTTTATACATATGACAGCACTCACAACAATGTTGAACCCAGTGTATCACCTGCCTATATGTTGTCTTCTGTCCCTACAATAGTTACTTTTCTCATCTTATTTTTAAAGTTACAGTAACCACATCTGAGAATTTAATGATTGCCAACAAGGGAACTCTTTTATACATACGACAGCACTCACAACAATGTTGAACCCAGTGTATCACCTGCCTATATGTTGTCTTCTGTCCCTACAATAGTTACTTTTCTCATCTTATTTTTAAAGTTAGAGTAACCACATCTGAGAATTTAATGATTGCCAACAAGGGAACTCTTTTATACATATGACAGCACTCACAACAATGTTGAACCCAGTGTATCACCTGCGTATATGTTGTCTTCTGTCCCTACAATAGTTACTTTTCTCATCTTATTTTTAAAGTTAGAGTAACCACATCTGAGAATTTAATGATTGCCAACAAGGGAACTCTTTTATACATATGACAGCACTCACAACAATGTTGAACCCAGTGTATCACCTGCCTATATGTTGTCTTCTGTCCCTACAATAGTTACTTTTCTCATCTTATTTTTAAAGTTACAGTAACCACATCTGAGAATTTAATGATTGCCAACAAGGGAACTCTTTTATACATACGACAGCACTCACAACAATGTTGAACCCAGTGTATCACCTGCCTATATGTTGTCTTCTGTCCCTACAATAGTTACTTTTCTCATCTTATTTTTAAAGTTAGAGTAACCACATCTGAGAATTTAATGATTGCCAACAAGGGAACTCTTTTATACATATGACAGCACTCACAACAATGTTGAACCCAGTGTATCACCTGCCTATATGTTGTCTTCTGTCCCTACAATAGTTACTTTTCTCATCTTATTTTTAAAGTTACAGTAACCACATCTGAGAATTTAATGATTGCCAACAAGGGAACTCTTTTATACATATGACAGCACCCACAACAATGTTGAACCCAGTGTATCACCTGCCTATATGTTGTCTTCTGTCCCTACAATAGTTACTTTTCTCATCTTATTTTTCTTGGTTTGGAACTTTCCCAACCATATACTTCAGCTCGTTCTAAATCATAAGCCCTTCTTGATATCTGATCCCAAATCACAATGACATTGATCCTGTCTGTCCTACTAAGGTTCATGTCCTATCCTAATAAGGTTCCCACCTGTGGTCTACCAATGGGTAAGTTTATCACTTGATATATCTCAAAAGTACTATTCCTATTTAACAATGGGATAAACATCAACACCAATAACTTGTTATCTTCTAACAATGTAACACAGCCAAATGTATTATATTTCCATAACCCTTCAGTAAAATCTACTGGTAAGCTTAAATGGTGGCGGAATTCAGTTTGTATTTATAACAATAAATGCTCAGGTAAAGACCCTCTCGTCAATGTTTCTCAATCCTATTGTTAAAGGCAATTGTTTCTCTTCACTTTTTTCATTTTTCCCTTTTTTTTTCTGCTAACAGTATCTCACGATCTAAATCCCATCCTACTGAATCTCCTTCAAATTATCACTTATCTTATTGTTTAATTAGTATCACGTTCTATTTGAGAGTAAGGAATAACTGTAAATAACTCCCATTATCTATATTTAGGTAGATATTTTCTATCTTCTCACCCATACTTTATGCTTACTCTATCTTGCTTCCCAACTTCCTCAGTAACACATCATAAGCTTTTAAATCAATCTTAAAAGGTGATCATCCATTTAGATCTGGTGATATTTACTTTGCCAGCCCTCTTAAACATTCTGTTCCAGTGCTTCTGTTTTAAACAAAAGGTAAGCATAATGTTTAGAAAAATACTCAATCTTCAATTTAGGTCAGTCAGTTAAGTGCCATATGTGAAACATGCTTGGGCGATCATGTCTCTTTCGAGACATGACTGACTGGGCAGAAGATTATCTCGCAGTAGGTTGCCATTGCTTTCTGTGGTAGACCGGTTGCCAACCAAGGCTATAGAACCCAATCTGTCTTGTTATTTAACCCATAATTGGAAGGAAGAGATGGATTAATACCTTTCCCAAGGGTATTTGCACATAAGTGAATGCAATGAATTCAACTGGAATTTGAACTCGGCTCCCCGATTTTTCGTTCCGAGCCGATATCCACTGCATCACAACGCACATCCTTCAATTTAGGTACCTCCAAATAAATTCAATAAGGTTTAAAATGAACTTTAAAAATGAGAAATTTCTCCTAAAGCTTTTACATTAGCTCCAATTTAATTTTGTATTTTCATGAAATTCCTAAAATTGTTAAGATGAGTTTCTTTTAAAATTTAACTGGCACTATAATCACTATTTGTCTCTTCCTAGAATCTTCACACATTCCCTCTCAAATACATTTGTGGTATAACCATCTCATTTGTTTCTATTCTTTCCATATGAACACAAAAGTAATTCACTGGTTATCACCCTTCTATATTCTCAACTATACTACTATTTGTTTACATTAGCATCTTGAACCATCAATATGATCTTGGACAATTTCCCTCTCTTCAATATGCACTGTAAATTGTTTACATGACTCGCTGTCACTTTAAAAGATGGCTCATTCATCAGAGCAAGACAATTCACTTCACTAGTAATAAGCCACTATTATTTAACATGTGCATGACCATGACATTACAACATAAAAAAAATTCCATTTTGGATAATTTCAACATTCTAATGAATGCTAAGCAGTTTGTCAACTGTTATATTTGAAGCAAGAAGAAAATTTACAGTAATTTTTAGCAAAACAGTTTTAAGGTTATTTTTTTGTTACCACAACTCCCACCTTTGAAGATGACCTCAGAAGGAGATTGAAAGTACTTGGGAACATCGAGAAATGAATAATAAAATCATTTGTCAAAATTATAGGACATTTCTTACATCTTTCAATTATAATATGCGAAAGATTATCTGAGTATGAACGGATTCAATAAAAATAAGCAGACACAATGTTTTCAATTTATTTAATCTGACGTACCTAAAAGAAAATTTGCTGTCTAAATACACAAATATATACGGAACTTAACGGAAATATACAAATTTGGCATTAGCTGACATATTTGAATTTTTATTTGTTTATTAAAAAAATAATGTTAAACAAATAAAAATTCATATATATATATATATATACACACACACTGAAATCTTCCTTAATTACCGATTTTTTTTGCATGAGGCACTACATGTCAATACTACCTGGTACTTCCAGCAATTCATTGTCACTGATTTTTTTTACATCAATCAAAACCAATATTTTCATGTACCACTGGATGGATCTCATTTACTAACATTTCCTTTCTTGTATCTCAAAAACACCTCACATTATGGCGACTTTACAGGCTAACATTAACTTATTTCAACACTGTGAGTACCCACCAAATTAGTGGTTCAGAGTTTCCTGTTGATGGTCACCAATCATCCATCAACAAGTGGTCCACAACTATTATTAACCCAATTATTAAACCAATCCTGATTTTACCACAGTGACATTAAAGTTCAAATTTATCCAACAATCAGTTACTAGACTGTTTCCTCTTTCTTTCTTTTTGGTATGAACAACCTCCGGTGATCCCAGTGTCACAGTAAATATAAATAAGCCCAGTGACTTGATCCGAAGAACTGTGAGTTCAATACCTGGCTACAGCAATGATGAACAAATAATTTAGAGAGTTGGGTCGAAGGGAGATAACTAAGACATCTGGAAATTGCATGGCTCATTGAAGGAAAAAACTATAGCCCAGTGATTGAAATAAAGGGTTTGGTTCAAAATTCCAATTACCTGAAGAAGGCTGGGGGCCACACAATGGTCAAAATGTTGTGAATATGGCAATAAAGATAAAGACAACATTCCGAACAATGTAAATAAACTGTTTATTATTTTTGTTGTCAATTCTCAGGAACAAAGAAAATGTATAAATTCCCTTTCATATATTTAGGTTTTGTTACAATTCTAATCATTGGTTTTTAAAACAAACATTGCTGAGGAGTGAAAGTAGTTAAAACAATAGTGGTGTCAAAGAAAAAAAACCATCCTTTTGACACTATATTGTTTGGGGTACAAAGGTTAAATTTGCTCAAGTTTTGATGAATTATACACATGGTTAGCAATCATCAGTTATCTGTGTCTTAGACTAAGAAGAAAAGTGGATTCAATAAACTGAAGAAAAGAAAAACAGTAAATTTAACTGAGTTTTCTTTACATTCTTATTTAAAACACTTATAAAAAAAAACAAAAAATAAAATTGTTCTAGTTCATACCATCTCTTCCAAGCGCATTCTGGGTCCATTTTCCATCTAGCATCGGTTCTGGTCGGGCAGTTAATACTGTGATATATTGCACATCTCGCCAAGTTAGTTCATTACTTGGAAAGAGAAAAACATAAAAATAAGAATATTCATATTTTATTAAGCTTTGATACGAGCTGAACATTTAAATTCTGCGAAAGCATCTCAAAGCCTGTTATCCAATTTCAGCTATCCTCAAGCATGTTACAACTGAATGAATCTATTTTTCTGGATTGGAAATCTGCCTGCATCAATCTTTAAATATAAACATCTAAACCTTACAATAGTATTTTTTTTATCTCAAAAACTTGCCTTGTATGTATTGCAATATTTTAAGCATACTTAAAAAAAAGAAAAATTCATTTAATTCCTTTCATCATCTTTACCTATCATTAGATGAATTTTTGAATATTTAAAAAAACAAATCAATATACAACTTCTCATTTCTAAGAAACTTCACAAATGAGCTAACATAACTGTAAAGATAGTCGTTAAGATATTGGTTTAAATTTTTCAAATGTTTATATTAATCTGGTAAATATTTTCTAATAAAGACAAGTAAATATTAACATGCTTTTTCTTGAAATTTTCTGATTTATGTCTTTGCACATGAAAAAAAGAACCAAAAACATTGCAAGACACAAACTAATTTATCATAGTCATGGTTTTGTTCATTTAATAAGTATATTTGCCATGGTTTCCAATTGCCAGTTAAGCATAAAGGAAAATATAATATTCTTTAAATCAATCTGTACAATTTTCTTATTTTAAAATTAGAATAAATAATGAGCTACTAATGTTTTACTTAACACTGATATTAATAGTTATTTACTGAAGAGAAAAAAAATAAGAGAATATATTGGTTATACCAGTTCAAAGCTTAGTAGGGAGAAAAAGAACAAAAAAACTTAGTTGATTGTTGCACTGTTGCTACAAGTACAAATCTTCCATATCTAATGAAGAGGTCACACAAATGTTTTCTAAAAACCTTTTAATTTGTTCAATCTTTTGTGCTTTATAATGAAACAGACAAAACTCTGAATGTCAGAGTAAGAAACAAAGTAAAAATGGACATGTAGATTCAATTCGACAATAGAAAAGTAGAAGGAAAAACAAAATACATCAATTAATCAGAGAAAAATTCAAAAACATTTCAGTTTTATAAAGGGAAATATAGTCAGTTTTTTTATGTTACAAACATTTCAGCAATATTTATTGATTTCAATCAGTAAGTATACAAGTTGCACTGCAAGAAGAAACATCAAGGTGAATATTCTTAAGCATTCAATGCACAAAAATTAAGGGTTTACTAGCAAGATTAGATTGATGAGAAATAGCGATCCAAAGTCTTATGAGCAGTGAGTTTTTCTGTGAATAATCATCTTTAGAAAAAGATTTTCTGAAGCTGTCAATAGAAATAAAATTATAAATGGGCAGGTTTTGTCAGATCAAAGCAGATACAGCTATATTATGAAGAACCAGCGTTAATATTTAAGATTACAACAAGGATTACAGAATGGATTCTTTAAAATAAAATTTGAATTGTATAAAAACCAATAAATTCAATGTTTATAAGTAAACCTAGATTAAGAACAAAAACAAATATAAAATAACAAATGGCTCACAAATGTCACTTTATAACTAATTCCTCAAATGTCATATAAAACATTAAAAAAAAAAAAAAAGAAAAAGAAAAAGAAAAAAGTAAGTGTTTTCTGGGGTACCGGCAACTATCAGACAGGCAATTGAATGAAAGTGAAAAAAATCATTCAATATGGTGATCAGATTACTATTCAATATGGTGATCATTCAATCATTCAATATGGTGATCAGATTACTATTCAATATGGTGATCATTCAATCATTCAATATGGTGATCAGATTACTATTCAATATGGTGATCATTCAATCATTCAATATGGTGATCAGATTACTATTCAATATGGTGATCATGCAATCATTCAATATGGTGATCAGATTACTATTCAATATGGTGATCATTCAATCATTCAATATGGTGATCAGATTACTATATGCACTCATATTGTTATGTGTTAATTGTAAGAAAAGTAAATATAAAAATGATTAACCAAAACTCAGAGTTAATACAGACAAATATTTAATTCACAAAACATTATATAAAAATATTTACAAATATACAGTTTGGCATTCAAATCAAGAGACATAGAAAAGGTATAGTTTACTACTGCCTGGCGAAGTGTTATGAGGAAGAGAAGGGGAGGGAAGGCGTCAAATATCTTTACCCAGTTAAGTTGGTGGGGAAGTTAAGTGCTATACTTTTTGGAAATCCTTAAATGCGTATATAAAGACTAATTATGGGTTTGGTCAATGAAAGAGGCAAAAATATATATTTACCCAGATAGTTCCATGAGATTTTGTTTCAGGTTTTAGTTGTTTGGACTTTTCTGTGAAATTCTTTTGGCTGGATATAGATCCTTGAATCTTAACTGGAGTTGATATGACAGCAAATCCTTTTAACAACTCTTTCAAGTTTTAGTTTGTCATCAACTTAGAGAGATTCTTTTGGCTGGATATAATTCCTTGAATTGAAACCGGTGCTGATGAGGTCAGCACATCCTTTTATCAACTGTTTCAAGTTTTAGTTTTTGTCGTCAACTTAGAGAGATTCTTTTGGTTGGATATACATCCCTGAATCTTAACCGGGACTGTAGAGGTCAACCCATCCTGCTATCAACTGACTGCTCCGTGCCCAAAACCTATTTTTATAGGGGCTAACACCTAATTTACATATTTCTAGAACCTTTCGAATTCTCTCGACTCTACTGGAACATTCCACAAACTTCTAAAATGTTCTATTTCTAATTTCCTTATTTTTATGACAATTTCCTGAATTAAAACTTTTTTGGAGTAATACTTAGGACTCAATAGAATCCATTACTATAACTTTTTATACATTATTAATATTATTTTTATATATAAATGTTTCCTCGTAACAATATCAAAAAGCACAAAAGAAATCAATAAGTTTTATAATAGATGAGAAAATATGAAATCTGAACATGTCACATGAAATTATCATTAATTGTGATGTAGGGCCTAAATGCAAAAGTGAGAAGGAAACATTTCTTTAATTGGTGTAAGAAGACTGGTGAAATTTTTAGAATAGATAATGAATAAACAGAAAATTAAAGAATATGAAACATCATTAGCAAAAGAAGCAGAGGAAAGCAAGAAGAAACCTAAATGATTGAGTAAATAAAAGGAAGAATAAGTGCCATAAAGGAAGATGTCGAGAGTCATGAACACCATATCATGAAGGGACATGTTGCAGAAAGAATAATATTATATAATAGCCTAAGGTGCCTGGACTTCTTATCTGAAGCAGTGACAATAATTAACTTTTGACTAGTAAGCATTTCTTTGAACATGTTTTTATTCCCTTTTTATTGCAATTCCCAGGTAATTTATACACAAACATGAAGCATGGAATGGAAAGAATAAACCTGCTCATTAGAAATTAGTAGTTATAAATATAACTTCATTCTTACTAAAAAAAAAAATCAACTTACTTGGCTTCCAATGCAAGAGCAACAATTCCTGCAGCCAGTGGAGCAGAGGCAGATGTACCTGTGTGTGAGGTCGTACATTTACCTCGAAGGTCAACAGTTACCTTAATTAAAACAAAAAGTTATCAGATTGGAATTACTGTTAGAAAATTTAGATTATAAAAGAAAATGATTATTCTCTGGGAGTTACTTATTAAAATGTACTTCGTATGTTAATATTCTATAACACAATTTCCTAACATTTCCAATGATTGTAATTATAAATTTGTTAAATGCCACAGATTATAAGTGGTGATTAGCAACATTTATTTCAGAAAGATTTTGAATAACTCCAACTGCAATTAATTTAATAGTACTGAGTCTCTGTAAATCCTTCATTTTTAACTGCTTCATCTGTAAAACAAAGTTGTATACCATAAATATTGAATAAGGATAAAATTATTGGAGTGCTTCAGTTTGATTTTGAGAAGAGCAACCCACTACTGAAACAATTTCACACAAAAGTTAAACTAGTTTATTTACAGTTCAGTTAGGGTTTTTCCATTGATAGCCTAATAATGTAAATTCCAGAAAACACACCTGTTATGTAATATGATTCCCTCATATTTTATCAATCCAAGGATATTTGTTAATTGCAAATATATTGTACACCTCACAGCTTGGGCACTTATATAGTCTCTACGCTGTCACTATACTAATTAGGAAATCATTTACATTTCACTACAATACTAGATGATTTTGTCCATACTAAAGAGCAAAGACGAGATACACATTTCATATTTTGCAGATGTAATAAATGCTAAATAAAACTGTTTAAAAGGGAAAAGAAATGCTTTGTCTGAAAGCAGGTCTTGAATTTTTTCAAGTGTACACTAAAAGGGAACTATTTTTTGTTAACTAAAATGCTGCTCAAAAACTTATAACATTTTTAAACATTGCAATAAATTTAAATGCTTTCTAACATTTTAATTGAAAAAAAAAATAGCATAAAATCTAGAGAAAACTTAACTGTTCACAGGTATAATTTTAAAAGACATCAATATTCAGATAACTTAAATTATTTTGTTACTTGTTTTACTTACATAACAAACAAACAATAGTCACTTAATTATTTAAACAAATTAGTCATAAAAAACCAACAGTGCCTTTTTATAGCCATCTGTCACTTGTATTATTGCCAGCTAAGACTGTTTATACATTTACACATGTAGCAAAGTAATCATTCTAAGTAATGTATTTAATCAAAACAAATACTATGTGAGTTTAAAATAATGTGCGAAATCTAAATTTAAGCATTATACCATCGTATATGATTAGTATTGTGATAATAATGCCAGGAAAAAGTATTTTTATTAGAATAATATTCATTAAATAGTATTATTGTTTTTGGTAAGATTTCATTTATTCCAGTAACAGAAAAAAACATAACGAGTGGACATTTCTTCTGAAATGCTTTTCTATGAGATTATCTACTATTTCTATGAGATTATCTACTATTATATACTATATTTTCTTGTGTATAATGACTTGAATTTAATATAACCTTGGGTTTCTGAAGCTAAAAAGAGGAAATAAATCACAAGTTTTATAAAAGCATAATAGATCTTGTGCATTCCCTTTTTTTTTACTTTTTTATTAAATTTCAGTGAATTTCCTGTTTACGACAAAAAAAAAAAAAAAAAATTCAATTACTCTAATTCCCAAAGAACAAATATTACCAATATTTTTTAATCAATTCATTCCAATCAAGATGATAATATCACAAAGACGCAAGGGGCTATTGAGAGAGAAAGAGAATAAGTAAACTTTAGAAAGAAATGGAAATTCAATCCTAAACATACTTTTTGTAAACAATTATATAAATACTTGTCTACTTTGTATTTCATTATCTATTGTGAGAAGTGGGTGCATATGAAATCTTGCTGTTTCAAATAAAAGGCTTTTTAAGATGAGTAAAAATTTCCGGATATATGCTGTGGTGTAATGAATATCAGCTCAGAATGAAAAATTATAGAGCCGAGTTCAAATTCCAGTTGAATTTGTTGCCTTCACTTATGCACAAATACCTTAGGGTATTAAGGTATTAAACCATCTCTTCTACCTCCAGCTATGGATTGAATAACAGGACAGATTCGGTTCTATTGCCTTTGTTGGCAACTGGTCTACTGCAGAAAGTAATGGCAACCTCCTGCAGAAAATCTACCTTGAAGATAAGCCTCAATAAGTCCTGAAAGTGGCATGATCGGCCAAGCGTTTTATCATATAGCAGTTAACAAAATGAACATCAAATGTAAATATCAAGATTTCTTTTTTCATTTAGTTTCAATATTTTTATGTTGCGATTCACTTTTTTGTTAAACCATCAGGAAATATAAGAAGTATAATTATGGTAACTGTAACATTACCCACAATGATAAAAATATATTCCCATCATAAAAAAAATAAATTGTGTAAAAACACACACACACACACATATATATATATATATATATATATATAAGCAACACTTATTGTACAATAAAATAAAGGTGAAAATATACCTTATTTTTTTTTTAGAGCTATATTGAAAAAGCCATTAAAATAGGTTTAAAAAGTTAAAATGTATACATTTCATTTAAATAATGAACTGGTAAAAAGACTATATAGGGTGAAACCCTGCCAAAAACAAAAACTTACAATTTGTGGCTCTCCAAAAGCTCCACTACTGTATGTAGTTGCAATAGTTGAGGAACATTCTTCCAAGTACCATGGCTTCAAACCATTTTTTGAGGTGCTACTGACGGAGAGTGTGTAAATACTGTTTGTATAACCATCGCAATTACAAGAATCATGTGCATTACCACCATTTCCAGAAGCCCACACAAAGATATTTCCCAAACCATTTCTTCCCTAGAAGAAAAAATAACTTTATTTAAATGTTAAACAAGATTTCAGATAATTTTCCTGCAGCATAATATGTACACATCAGGCAATTTTTAACATGTTATGAGACATGTTGCCTATTATCAACATTCTTCCTAATACAATTTTTAAATAACTCTTTCAGGATTTTAACCTTGATGTTTTATAAAACAATAAAGCACATTTGCACAAAGCCAGTATCAAGGACACACATTTACATTATTCTTTATAGTTATATAAATTTAATCTAGTCTTACATAACAATTTCTAATAGTAACTAACATCAGCATAAATGACTTAAGTACAATGATTTGAGCAAATGTGTTAACAATTATTAATATTAATTGGACAAATGGGCATTTAAAAGAAAAAGTTTGTTGTACAAAGTCACAGTATGTTGGCAAAAACAGTTCTTGATTTCAAAGAAAGATTTTTAGAATTAGCACCTAAACAAAATATTGAAGTTAAAACATTTACATTCTTTGAGAAATAAAAACCAAACATTCTGAACATATTGATTTAGAAAAAGAAAAAAAAATACCTTTTGGATCATATATTACAATTCATAAATATTCACTTGTAAAAAATATTAGCTTAGTTAAAGAAAAAATAAAAATCAAGAAGACTAAAAGTTTATTGCAAATGCAAATATAAAAATTATAGAATTATTATCAGAAAAACTTATACAATTATTGCTTACCATAATCTATAAATTTCTTCAAATAAGAACAGTTTCAGTTTATAAGATATCACTGAGCCACTTTCATATGTCAAGTCTTTTTAGGATCATGATTCTCCACTACATCCTGTTTTTTTGTTGCATTAACTCTGCATTAGTCATATAAGGTGTTTTATTACTTCAAAATTTATAAAATATTTGTAATTTTGAGTTGACAATTTGTTTCTTTTGCTCCCTACTACTACTCTCCTGATTCAATGAGGGTGGGTAACACACAGTGTGGCTCAGTTGCAGGAAGTAGACATTGTCTTCTTTGGGAGTGTCCTGTCACTCCACCTGACTAATGAAGGTAAGCTTTCATATATATATATATATATATATATATATATATATATATATATATTTTTTTTTTTTTTAATCGTATCACCCCGAGTAAGGCGGTAATGCCACTGATGTGCAGGGGGCTATGTAATAGTGAAAAGGTTGGAAAAGAGAAAGCCGGAAACCACATTCTAAACAGAGAACAAGGGATGAGCCTCTTAACCTGTTCAATAGATGTGGTTGGAGTGTGAACCGGGCAATAGATAGATCTATCTACTTCAATTGTGTGTGTGTGTGTGTGTATGTATATATATATATATATATATATACACAATTGAATATATATATACATAATTGATATATATATATATATATATATATATATATATATATATATATATATATATATAAAGTTTTTAAGGTATGCTATATTTATGGGTTAAAGTGCTTTTTAATTTGGGATAGAGCATATTTTTTTTATTTTTTTTTAATCGTATCACCTCGAGCAAGGCAGTAATGCCACTGATGTGCAGGGCTGCCACGACAGGTTTCTTACTGATGTGGGAGTAAATTGTGGTGTCATCTGCGTAGATGCTTACTTGGCTCTTGATCTCATCTGGAAGGTCATTGATGAAAATAAGAGTGTCGGGCCCAGGATAGAGCCCTGAGGGACACCAGCATTTGTGCTGTAGGATGAAAAGGCATGTCCATTCAAAACAACCTTCATTTTGCAGTTATTTAAAAAAGATTGGATTAGATCAAGCAAGCAGCCGGTAATACTGTAACCCTGTAGCTCGCATAGAAGGCCAGAGTGCCAAACGCTGTCAAAAGCCTTGGAGATGTCCAGAGCAACAGCACAAGCCTCGCCTGATTCATCAAGGGCCTGGAGCATGTACTCCGTAACGGTTGTTAGCATGTCGGGCGTGGACCTGGCAAAGTGGAAGCCATACTGCCTGTCAGAGTAGAGTTTGTGGGCAGTAAGATGTTGAACTATTTCAGCATTAATTATGGCCTCGAACACTTTCCCGACAATTGGTAGAAGACTGATAGGGCGATAGTTGGATGGGTCCAAGGGTTCACCACAGTTCTTAAATACATGAACGACAGAAGAGAACTTCCAGCATGCAGGAAAACAGGAAGCAGAAAGGCAGTAGTTATACAGTTGAGAGAAGACAGGGGAGAGTTCAGGAGCACATTTCTTATTGAGTATCACCAGGATTCCATCGCCACCGCTTGCCTTATGGGAGTCAAGTTTTGAAATTACTTGGGATACTACTGTTGGAGTAATATATACATCGTACAGTTTAGCCTCAGTTCTAATAGGGAAGTCAGATGAGGGTACTCCAGATGAGTCAAATGTGGAGTTGGATGAGAATCTGCGAGAAAAGCACTCAGCTTTGTCCACAGATGACGTGAGAACCTCAAATTCATTGATTAAAGGAAGGATTGTGGATTTGCTATTGTTCAGCACCCATTTGCATAACTGCCAATAGTCCTTGGAGCCGAACTTGTGGTCAGCTATGCGCTGTCTCATTCTCTCAGCAAACAACCACTTGGCATCATTCAGAATTCTCTTGCACTCATTACGAGCAGATGTGAATAGGCGCCTATTGTGATCAGATGACTGTACACCCAGAGCCTCTGGGTGTTGACTTCGACATCCACACACACATATATATATATATATATATAAATAAATAAATAAAAGAAAACTCGACACATCATCTATAATGGTTATAAATTATAATCCATTTTAATGAACTAATTAGTTCATTTCATCGGATCACATTTTAGTCAGTATAAATATTTTCCCAGAATATCCTAAATTTTTTTTTAAACAAAATGGGAATCAATGAACAGACCCAGAATAGAAGACTTTAATCTTATCTTGCAAGGGTAACCAAGGCTAGGAGAGAAAAAGTATGTTGGGCAAAATGAGTGACCATAAATCAATTACACGCCCACTCACAATGACACAAATATGTAGACACATAAATCCTTACATATGAACATATATATACACACATGTACATACAAATGTGCCCATACATACACATACCCATCTATATCTATATTTAAATATTGTGTTCACACTCACATATACACTTATGAAGGCCATATTATATATAAAATACAAACACATATCTATGCAAGGATATTAACAAACCTCATATGTAAACTCACACACAATGCATGCATATGTAAACTCACACACACACACATATATATATATAAACTCACACACACACATATATATATATAAACTCACACACACACACATATATATATATAAACTCACACATATATATAAACTCACACACACATATATATATAAACTCACACACACATATATATATAAACTCACACACACACATATATATATAAACTCACACACACATATATATATATATATAAACTCACACACACATATATATATATAAACTCACACACAGAAACTATGCATACATATATAAACTCACACACATATATACACACACACATATATATATACACACACAAACTATGCATACACAAACTCATTCTCACTCACACGCACACACGCACTCACTCGCCCACACGTACATGCACACACGCACTCACACACACACGTACATACATATACACGCACGCACATACATATACACTCACTCACTCGCACGCACGCTCGCACGCACGCACATACACTCACTCGCACGCACATACACTCACTCGCACGCGCATATACACTCACTCACACACGCGCACATACACTCACGCTCACACACTCACTCACACACACGCACATATACACTCACTCACACACACGCACATATACACTCACTCACGCACGCTCACTCACTCGCACGCACATATACACTCACGCACGCACACTCACTCGCACGCACATACACTCACTCACACGCACGCACATACACTCACTCACACGCACGCACATACACTCACACGCACATACACTCACTCACACGCACACGCACGCACATATACACTCACTCGCACGCACATATACACTCACTCGCACGCACATACACTCACCCGCACGCGCATACACTCACTCGCACGCGCATACACTCACTCACACACTCACACGCTCACACTCACTCACACACACGCACATACACACTCACTCACACACACGCACACACATACACTCACTCACACACACACGCACATATACACCACCACACATATACACTCACCACGCATATACACTCACTCACGCACACTCACTCACACACACGTGCACGTTCACTCACACTCACACGCACGCTCACTTGCACGTACATATACACTCACGCACGCACACTCACTCGCACGCACATATACACTCACTCACACGCGCACATACACTCACTCACACACACGCGCATATACACCCACCACCACACGCACACACACACACTCACTCACACGCACGCACGCACACTCATCACACGCACGCGCACTCACTCACACGCACACGCACACTCACACTCACTCACACACACACGCACACACACACACACACGCACACACGCACACTCACTCACACACACACGCACACACACTCACTCACACGCACACACACTCACGCACACGCACGCACACACGCACGCACACTCACGCACACGCACGCTCACTCACACGCACGCACGCACACCACACGCACACTCACTCACACGCACGCACACTCACGCACATACACTCACTCACACGCACACGCACGCACATATACACTCACTCACACGCACGCACACATACACTCACTCGCACGCACATACACTCACTCGCACGCGCATACACTCACTCGCACGCGCATACACTCACTTTCCGCACGCGCATACACTCACTCGCACGCGCATATACACTCACTCACACACGCGCACATACACTCACTCACACACTCACACGCTCACACACTCACTCACACACACACACGCACATATACACTCACTCACACACGCACATATACACTCACTCACACACACATATACACTCACTCACGCACACTCACTCACACACACGCACGCTCACTCACACGCACGCTCACACGCACGCCAACTCGCACGCACACTCACTCGCACGCACATATACACTCACGCACGCACATATACATCACTCACACGCGCATATATGCACTCACTCACTCACACGCACGTGCACACTCACCACACGCACGCGCACTACCCACACGCACACACACTCACGCACACACACACGCACTCACACACACGCACACACACTCACTCACACACACGCACACACACGCACACACACACGCACTCACTCACACTCACACACACTCACTCACACACACACACACACACACACGCACACACACACACACTCACTCACACACACGCACACACACTCTCTCACACACACGCACACGCACTCACACACACGCACACGCACTCACTCACACACACGCGCACACACTCACTCGCACGCGCATACACTCACTCGCACGCGCATACACTCACTCGCACGCGCATACACTCACTCGCACGCGCACATACACTCACTCGCACGCGCACATACACTCACTCACACACTCACACGCTCACACACTCACTCACACACACGCACATATACACTCACTCACACACGCACATATACACTCACTCACACACACGCACATATACACTCACTCACACATATACACTCACTCACGCACACTCACTCACACACACACACGCTCACTCACACACGCACGCTCACTCACACACGCTCACTCGCACGCACATACACTCACTCGCACACACATACTACACTCACACACACGCACATACACTCACTCACACACACGCGCATATACACTCACTCACACACACGCACATATACACTCACTCACACACACGCGCATATACACTCACTCACACACACGCACATATACACTCACTCACACACACGCGCACATACACTCACTCACACACACGCACATACACTCACTCACACACACGCACATACACACTCACTCACACACGCGCACATACACTCACTCACACACACACGCACATACACTCACTCACACACACGCACATACACTCACACTCACACACACGCACATACACTCACTCACACACACGCACATACACTCACTCACACACACGCACATACACTCACTCACACACACGCACATACACTCACTCACACACACGCACATACATATACACTCACTCACACACACGCACATACATATACACTCACTCACACATGTACATACATATACACTCACACATGTACATACATATACACATATATATATATATATATATACACACACACACCTGCATGTCCATATGAATAAACATACATAAAATCTACATATACATATAAATTTCTTATCTATATACACTCTTGGCTTTTAACATCCATGTACCAACCTATGAAGACCAGATTTATGTGTATATTCAAGAACAATGCCAATATACATATACGTAAGTGTCTACCTACACACACAAAGAGGGCCTATTAAATTACACAATACAAAGTAGTTATATACTGGCATACATGCTAAATACATAGGTGACCATAACCATCATTTTTTCGATATGCAAAAGTTATCAAAGTATAATCTACACGAATAGGGAAGTGAAGTTACAGGTGTTATGTAGTGAGATTATCATAGTGGATTTTCCCCACATTAAGATACATACATAACACAAAGTAGTTATACACATATACTGGTATATATCAAATACATAGGAGACATTAACCATAATTTCTTCAATATGTAAAAATTATCAAATGACAATTTACACTAATAGGTATGTGAATATACTAGTGTGATATAATCGGATCATGTGTATACAGATCAACAAAGAAAGGTACTTTCAAATACATACATAATTCAAAATAGTTGTACACATATACAGGCATATATACTTATTACATAGCAGATTTCCACTTTCATTTCTTCAATATGTAAAAGCCTCTAATGAATGATCAATGCAAGAGGGGAATGAACCCACAAGCATGACAGAATTGGGGTAAATTTAAGGTTCTATTTAATAGGTAGTTTAAATTTATTTTTATGCCAGCATTTAAAAATGATTTCATTTTTTTGGTTCGATAATTAGCTAGTTTCTCTGAATTTGATAATTCTAATTTTTTCGCTTAAGCATAAATTACATCAATTTCTGAAGCTGTTGGGAGCTTGGGATTTACCTATAATGTTCCATTCAAACTGTCTTAATTCATAGAACTGTTTAGAAAGAGGTTTTGGAGGGGTTAATCAATTTATTTTGTAGTTTATTATTGAAGTATGTACACGTATATATTTTCTTATGTAAGGATATATGTGTATATATGCATTTGTGTGCTTGTGAGTGGGCGTGAAAGATTTATGGTTATTCAATTTGCCCAGTGAAATTTTTCTCCTCTAGCCTTGGTGATCTTGCAAGATAAGACTAAAGACTGGGTAATGTTACTTGATTTCCATTTCATTTAAAATGTTTTTTAGGATATTCAGTGAAAATATTTATATCAAATAAAACGTGGTCTGATAAAATGAACTAGTTCATGGAAATGGATAATTTATAACCACTTTAGATGTGTTGGAGTTTTCCTTTATGGATATCATATTGCTCTGGACAATATCTATTGAGCACTCTATACAGATGTATGACTTAATATTTTACATTAAATGGATCTTTCTGGATTATCCTCACTATTCACAGATATATATATTTCATGTGATGTTGAGTCTATATGTAAAGGTTATGACTAATTTTATAAAATAATCGATTTCTTGTATCATAATTTGATGAACTTTGTTCAAAAGTGTTTAATTAAGTTTATCCTTAAAAATATGTCACGCCCAACAGAAAATTTTTAAAATTGTATATAGTTGTACAATGACTTTTTTGGGGCCTTCTAGAACTTGTTTTTGTAAGTTTGTATGTTACGTTCTAGTTATAAACTGTTACATACATTAAAAATACGTAAGTTCTATCCAATTAAATCATTAAAAGATTGATTAATAAAGCTTCGGAAATATATAGATTTTCTTTATCCTTATTGCATATATACTAAAATCAAATTTGTCCATTTTCTGGATTTTCCTACTTCAAAAATGAAAATAAATTAATGCTATTTTCATTACTTTTGAACAAAAGTTTATCAATTTATGACACAGGAACATAGGGTTACAAAAGTCATAACTCTTTTATATATATATATATATATATATATATATATATATATATATATATATAAATATTATATTTTAGAACATGTACATAATTTTTTTATAAATATTTGTTACAAAGGTACATTTGTTTCTTCGACATTGAACTTTCAAAGTTGAAACAAATGTACCTTTGTAACGAACATTTATAAAAAATTATGTCCATGTTCTAAAATATAATTTATAATTAATATTCAAAGCTCTATATATTATATATCGAGCACTGTTTTAAATTAATGTTTTGGACATTGTAAATATTTTTTCTCTGTTCTACATACAATCGGATATATATATATATATATATATATATATATATTACTCTCTCAGTCTTGTAATTATGAGTTTAATATACTATTTTTCTATTCAGGAAGTATATGGTGGCTATTTTTGATGAATGAAGCATTTCTATTATTGTATTTGTGTGTTTCACATACAATTTACCACATGTTTATGTAACAAATTGAATACAATTTTCATTTTAAATTTTGATTTAATGTATATTCTAACAAAGATTGCCTGTTATGCTATTTTTTCAGCAGTACAACAATATTTTATAAAATTGTAACACTATAAGCATTTTTGTATCCATTTCTATCCAATTTTGGAAATCCAAGCTGACTAATACAAGGTTAAGTAACTTCCAACCCAATACCATCCCACTCTGTTCTTGTTCTGGATACTGACTTTATTTCCTTTTTCTCTTTGCTTCAATATATCCTGTGAGTGTTAAATTCTCTAGGCTTTCTGTCCTCATTATGTTTCCTAGAAATTTCAACTGTCTGTTTGAAAGCATAATTTTCTTTGTTGTTCCTACTTTCTTTTTAGACTTCTTGTTTCTTTTTTCCTTAAAACTTCCTTGTTCTGTCCATGGTATTCACAGAATTTGTTGATAGAACCACATCAGTTACTTCAAGTATGCTATTACTAGAAAACTAAAACAATATTTTACTAACCTCTACTTGCTCAAGACATTTAAAATTTAAAAATATTTTCCTTACAAACTTAAAAACAATATTGTGAAAATTGCTAACTAAATCATAATCTTTTTTAATAGATAATTAAATTATATCTACCTTTGCAATTCCATTCAGAAAGGCCTCTGTAGCTAATGGTCCTGGACCATCAACCACTTGACCATTATCATCTGGTCCCCAGCTAGCTGAATATATATCAATGTGCTGAGGGTTAAGTCCCAAAGACGTGGCCTCAACACTATCAGTGACAAATCCATCCAACATTCGAACACCTGTACAAGAAAGGAGGAGGAAAAAATTAGTGAAAAAAAGAGTTCAGTGTAGATAGAGTTTAGAAATTGCAATTGTTTAAATATGGAAATGTGGTTATTTTAATGATTATGTTGTTAATATTAAATTAATTCTTAATTAAGTGGTTAAAACTAGCTTCTAAAAGCAAGAAACAGAAAAAAAATTAATCAAAAAATCAAGAGAATGACACAATAAGCATAAAAATATGAACACAAGTATAAAAATATGAAACCATATATAAAATATGAACCCATATATGCTGGGTGCGATGAGTAAATTGTCGCCATTATAATCTTTTTTTTTCAATTTCACAGTTGTGTGTTGTTTGTTTTCAATTTTGTCAAATGCACAGTATAGTATGGTCAGTTGGGCATTGTCTGTGAAAAAAAGAACACCATGATACAATTCACTACATCAGAAATTTGGAAAAGGCATATTGTACTGCATGACATTCAGACCAGAAGCTCCAATACAAACATTTCAAAATGTTTAGGTTTCAATCTGGAGACAGTGTAAAGAATTTGGAAAGAGTTGGAGGAGTCTAATGGTGATTAATGAAGGTACAGCACCTAGGAAATAATCACTCTGATAAGAAAAGAACTCACAAATTTGTTGGTGAAGTCCTCACACTCAACACAGAGGCCTACATCAAGTGCCTTGAGGAGATCCTATGTCTGACAACAGGACTCTGCACCATGCCACACAAGCAGGAGAACCCAGTCATAGCTGTCAGAATTTCTGTGACCACATCTCACTTTACATCTGGCTACCTTTCTCACCAGACTGCAATCCCCTTGATTATTATGTGTGGGGAGCAGTTGAGTGGAAGATCAACAAAACTTCTTGTAAAACCAAAAATAAATTGAAGGCAAGGATTATGGCAGCATTCACTAACTTAATCAAGGAGACCATCCAAAAGAGATGCAGGAGTTTCCAAAGTTTCCTGGAGTCTGTGGTTAAAGCCAATGGTAATGTTATTAAATAAATGTACTCATTTCAAGATATTTTTGTGTAACTTTGGTAAATGTCTGTTAAAATGAGATGTCAGTGTTATTTTTATTTTTGTGTAATTTAGACGACAATTCATCCATTGCACCCTGTGAACCCAAGAATAAAAATATGAACCCAAGTATATCATGGTGGAATGATGGAGAAAAAAAAAAAGAAAAGAGGAATGTTTTCACCTGGCACACCAAACCACAAAATACTTGCAAAAAAAGATTATACAGCAAATAAGTTTGTAGAAAAGAAAATTCTTAAATGTAGATGTAAGGGTGAAATAAACACCAGAATTTCAGGTAACCAATTATAGTTACTTTTTTTTTTATTTCATTTTATAAACAGAAAAAAAAACCAAAAAAACATCCAAACATTTTTAAAGTATGAATTTTATACAAAATTATCTTCTGAATGGACTTTTAAAAAAAACCAAGACTCCCAGAAATAGTGCATGCTGTTTTCATTACAAAATGTAAACTTACAATGAACAGGGCTTATTGTCTGTGTTTCTTGTAAAATAAACAGTTTTGTTTGAAAAAGAAAGAGATCCTAAGAAAAAATATTGAACAAAAAGGATCTAGCATATTTGAAAATGATATTAGCTAAACTGAATTAATTAATTACAAGAGAGATATGCAAGTTAACAAGAGTATTTGCATGCATTATCCAGAAAAAAAGTAAGCCCAATTTAATCAAAAGTGTACATAAATGATTATTCTACAAGTCATTCAATTTAGGAATTTGCTGACAGGAATTTATAACAAGAAGTATTCAATACAAATAATGAGCATAATTTTTAAAAAAATTCTTTTGCTTGTATACAGAATGTGAAAACAATTGACTTTTGTAGAGTATACAGTTTCAATAATCTTTCAGTAATATTTAGCTTTATTTAAAAACTTTGTATTGCACACAGACACTGAATTAATGCAATAGCCTGAAAGAGACTGCACAATGAAAAAAAAAAAAGAATACCAGCAATATCACTAACATCAGAATATATATATATATATATATATATATATATATATATATATATATAATCAAAGGAATTTAACAGAAATCTACGAAACTGGCATTAATTGACATATTTGAATTTTTGTTTGTTTAATGGATACTTGTATTTCAGTGGAAAGTCTGTTTTTATTTTTGAAAAAAAGAAAAGACGATTTCTCAAACAATTAAGACCAGTGGAAACTATAATGTACTGTATATATATATATATATATATATATAAAAACAGACTTTCCATTCAAATATGAGTATCCATTAAAAAAATAATAATGGTAAACAAATAAAAATTCATATATATATATATATATATTTGGGCAGCAACCTTTCTTTTAAACATTTTTCATTAAATATGACTGACGAGGAAAATTTAATTTTTAAATTTAAAAAAAAATTTTTTTTTAATTTTCCATTGTTCTTACACTTTTGTTTGGTGAGAGTAAGGCAGTGAAAATAGTGTTCATTTCCTCAAACACTTTTGGCCACTTATTTAGCCATTTTCAACAGGTATTTGTTTTAGGTGCTGTCAATTTTTCATGTTTTGACTGTTTAAGAAGTTTTGAATACTAAAAGAAGCATTTAATTGGCTGGAATTCAAGTAAGCATCTTTCTATTATTTTTTAAAAATTTTCAACACTCCTTTTACATTGTTAAATAAAGTGAGGTTGATACTTAGAGAGAAATGTTTAAAATAGAGGGTCTCAATTATAGCAAGTTGTTTTTGGTAATGTGATTTATATAGAATATATTTGGTCTATGTATTTAGCAGTATAAATGTCTCTGAGAACAAAACATGCTTGTTATTACTTCTCCTTTCAGCCATTTCATTCATTCCATGAAGTATAATGTGATTATGTCATGGATATAATAATGCTCATAATGGGGGGAATTCAAATGAGAATAAACCTTTCTACTATAACATCTCTCCTGTTATATATATGAGAAATTGACTTGTTTTCATAAAGTGACCTAGAAGTGTTTCTGAATAATAATACATAGTGTTCGTATAGCAAGCAACAGTACATAGTAACTGTCAGTTTCATACATCAAGTGATCTTTAGAGATAGTGTTCATCTGCATATTGACTATTTGACATACATAATATGTAGACTGTTAGCAGTAACAACTTTCAAAAGTTTGAGAGAACATTAACTTAAAACTTTGATTAATCACTAGTTAATATACAGAATATAAAACTTAAAAACATCTACAGGTACCCATTTAAACAAAGCTAACAAAAGAAAAAGACAAAAAAAGAAAAAGACAAAAAGCATTTCAAACCTCCTATTTTAGAATTATATGCAATTCCAATTCCACAAACACTGTTGTTGGCTGTTGCAGAAACTTCCCCAGCACAACGAGTTCCATGCCTGAAAATAATAAAATTAGAGTCAGTTACAGTCAGAGAGAGTCGGTGAAAAATATTCACTTTCTTTAATTGTATCAAATGTTTTTTCTTTTTCCATCTACAGAAGTGCAAAAGTTATAGTGAGGACAGTTGTTTATGAACAAAGGTTGGTCCCAAAAATAGTCAAAAGTAAATATTGCTCATACGCAACATTTGCCCATTTTTTGGAGTTGGAGGAGAGGGTAAAAGAGCATCATTGAATTAAAAAAAAAAAATGCTGGGATTTTTTCCTAATCAATAAATAGGCCGGTTCTTTGTTTCATTTGTCTTGGTCTGTCTTGAAGTCAGAACAATATATTTATTTGTCTAAATTTACTTTTATGTGCCAATGCTAGTTCTTAGTTTGTGAACTTTTTGTGATATTACTGTTGCTTTGCCTTATCACTATTAATTTCCTTTGCATATATTGTTTACTTGCTTTATATTATTTTGCCCTGTTATATTTTTCTTTTTATTGCTATTGCTTATTGTAAACTTTGTCAATTCTGTTTGCTGGCCAGTTCTGTCATTTATTTAACCATGGCCATTCCCTCTACAGAGATTTTGGATTTTCCTGATGTCATTGAGTACAAGTAAATATTAGTTTAAATTTGCAGTCAGAATCAATGAGAAAGAAAGAAAAGTGCATACATTGTGTTTAGAGCTACACAGGACTTAGAAAAAACATTATTTTCCAAAACTGGGACTTGGGTAGGTAGCCAGAAAGTTCACCTAAAATCAATCCTGACAAGTATCTTGGTGCCATAAAGGAGAACATTGGAAATGTTTTCTTGAACATTTCCAAGAATCAATAGCAGCATTCTCAGTTATTTGATACAGGTAATTGGAAAAACTTTAGCAGAAAAATTAAATAAAACAGATCCAGAAACTTCCTTTTTTTCCTTAAAATTAGTTTTGAATTCCAAGACCTTTTTTTTACTTGAAAGACAATTGAAAAATATTCCACATATGTTGATTTGGTGTTACTTGTATAGGAAGTGGAGTACAATAGAAAATTTGAGCGAATGGGAGTACAATAGAAAATTTGAGTGAACGAGAGTACAATAGAAATAACAGTGGTTTAGGGAAGAGAACCACTAAAAGTAACCATTTTATACCACCATCTAACCACTTGACTGATTAAAAACCAAGTGTATTTTATATTTATGAATTTTTATTTAATTTGAATGGAAGGTTAATTTTCATCTGAATTCAAGCCAGAAGTTCAAACACTATGATAATTGATGTTTTGTTGTTTACATTTTAAAATCTAGAAAATATGTGCAAGTAATTTAGAAAATTTATATCTTTTGTTGCACCTCGCAATATGTCAGTCTATGAACAGGCTTCTTCAGGTATTCCATGTGTCTAGGTCCCAACATACAAACACACACGATAATGTCCTTCAGGACATTAGTAATCATAGTTTTCAACAGATTCTTGTTAGATATGCTACTTATACGAAAAAAAATCTTTTTGGAGTAGAGGCAAAGAAAAAATCAATAGCAAAACAGAAAATTTAAACATTAACAACAGAATTATTCTCTTTTCAGTCAGCACCACCAGAAGAGACTTTTTTCCCCCAAAAAATGAAAGCATACTCCTCCCCCAAAATTGCTATTTAAGAAATTAGCAAAAAAAAAAAAAAAAAAAAAAAAAAAAAAAAGACAATTATCTAATTTAAATGAAATTTTCAGAACTTATACTTTAGTGAATGAATTGTAAATACATCATTTTATTAGAAAGCTTTGTCAAAATATTTTTGGGGAGACTTTTTCACCTCTCTTTATCTTGTGTGTAATTTTTTAACTGGAAGTGGGAGGAAGGTGAAATTTTTTTACAGTTATATAAAGTAAAATTCCTGAAATAATTTATGCAATATCGAGTGTGAACAAACCAAAAATTTGTCCCAAACCTTACCAAAAATAACTCAGTAAAACACACACAAAAAAAAAAACAAGTTTTTAAGAGAATTAGTACTTGCATATTTTAATAAAGCACATTTTGGAATTGTTGGGGCAGAAGCCATGAAAATATTTGTAGAATAGACAGAGGGAAGTCACATCCTGCCGGTGAGAAAGTGGAAGGAGTCGAGCTGCCAAGTTGGGACCTATCACATTACAAATTCTTCTTTGGAGCCTGTCAAGAACACTGAGATGAACAGCAGGGGCATATATGACAGCAGTATTCCATGCACAGACAGATGACTGATTTGTATATATGCAAGATGGATTCAGGCGGAAAAAACTTCCTGGCCTAACATAGTGACTCAAAGTAATGACTCCACTTGAGGTCGGAAGATAGGGTAAGGCCGAGGAAAGATGATTTATTTTAAGCAAATCTCAAATTTTGGGATTATTGTACTGGCGTTCTATATTTCTTTAATTAAAAAAAAATTTGCACTTTACAAGTTTGAGATTACAGTAGAAAATTACTGTCGTTCAGCTATGATATCACAGGCTACCATTCATAAATAATTGTCATTTTCTTAAGTCATTATGTGTAAAGCAAAAGGAAAAGATTACTTTTACAAAATCAAATTAATCCATAAATTTGCCAATTTACTTTGAAACACATCTCTGAGAGAAATAGTGAATTTTTAAATCTTTTATTTATAATGGCAAATCGATGAGTAAACATGTCAGGGTTGTAAAAATGATTACCAATTTAATTTACATATATGGGAACTGTTATTCTCTATTCTATTTTACTTCATAGTTAATTTAATTAGGTTTTCTCCCTATTATTAACTATATTTTTCTCACTATTATATAGTATTATAGTTGTTTATTATTAATATCATAATCATTAGTTTTATATTATTGTATGTTATTTATATTGCTTAATTGTAATTATATAATATGATACATATAAAATTAATGATATATAAAGTATGTTTTAATATTTATATATTATTTATATTACTTATAATATTAGAATAATTTTAATAGATGGACATTTATTATTTTAATACATATCATTTCATTGAAAGATTCTAACCATTAACAACTTATTTTCAAAATTTATTCATTTATAAAAAGTTTGCTTAATACTTGCATACATTATTTCACTAGGATTTTAAATGGAAATGCATTTCATTTTATGATCCAGATTAATACATGGGGATGTATTTTTCTTTTCAGACAAATTAGATTTTAGCAGTTATCTTTCAAATAGAACCAAAATTTAACTTCAAAGATGACATTTAAATTATTTAAAATACATTTTCATATATTTTTAGGAAGTCTGTGGTGGTACCAGTAGCATGCAGGAGAGGTCAGAAGGAGCAATGACTACAAGCATTCCATATTGGGAGGGCATCCAATCAAAGTTTGAGATAAAAATTTAGTTTTTATCTAATTTGAATGAAGTATTCATTTCATGTTTCATCAGTTTACATATTTAAAATGTCTGTCTTTCTCGCATTTCTCTGTACTAGGCCCTATACCTACCCACTCCCCGTCAGAGAGGCATACTCTCAAAGAGTTGGCTCTGGGCATCACAAAATATATCTCTGCAAATCACTGGGTGGTACCTACTTTTCAGTAATGTATGCAGCACAGCTTGTTCCATAATTTTTAGCATGAGGGACAGGATTCCTTTCTTTATTTAACAAAGAATTTCTATACAATATGCTTGTTGAGTAAAAGGAGCTACATACAATATTGAAATTCGCACTGGTCATGATTTATGCATTTGACTGATAATATATGCTGATTCTTTCAGTTTTCTTATTCACCACCTGCATCTCATTATTTAGACTTCCTCTAAGAGACATAAATGCATATTCTTCTCCTTCCAAATTTTTCACTTCTTTGGATATGGCTTTTTGATGTTCTTCATGTTGGATATTATAGAAATGGCTTGTCACTTCCTTATATTCTTTTTCCACATCCTCATTTAATGTTGTAAATGTGTTTTTTTTTAAACTCTCCTCGTAAGGAACAAACTTGCGTAAGAAAGTTATATTGAGTGGCTATACTTTTGAAAAGCTTTTTAATTTGTTTATCTCCATATCATAAATATTATATTCAAGTTGCAGTGATATGAATTGGCTTGGTATTAATCTTATTTCTTGCTTTGAAAATATAGGATGGGTAATTATGACACTGAATCAGGCTCCTTAGGAGTTTTAGGTTTAGGATCTTTACTGAAGACCTTTGCCTGGTCAAAGGCAATGAATTAACCCTTTAAACATAGAAGAGGTGGCTCAGAATAAGATTCAAATACAGCCCCATGTACATTGATGTTTAATATACAAAAATACCACACCCATATAAATGATCTGACTGGATTAATGTGGAACCTGTACATCAACTTGGTGAAACCAAGATTAAAAAGTAATTCTCATTTTTAAGCCAGACCGAAGGTTTCAACAGAATTCAATTTAAAGCAAGATCTTACAAAAAAGATCCATATAAATGTTAACGATCATGGAAAGTGGAGAACTTACTCTCAAAATTATAGAAAGTTAAAGAAAATTATTTACAAATTGATACAAAAATGATAGTTTTGTGCTTGTGCCTTAAAATTCCAGAGTTACCTTTATTCTAGTGGAGGCAAATGGATATCTTTATGCTGATCAATATCAAAATATGAAAAGAGAAACCTCCTCCTCAAAAAAAAAAAAATAAAAATAAAAATAAATTTGTTACCTAAATTTCATTAGCTGCCACCCAATCAACCTAAAAATTTCAATAATCTACAGCCAATGTTTACGCATAAAATGTATCTGTTCATAAAATGGGGATTACAAAAACACATAAAACAACTTTTCAGTTATTTTTTTGACAGGAATTCCCCACTTAAAACTATCAAAAAATCAATTACTAAGGCTTCCAAACAAAATAGAAATAGACTTCAAACCTATGAAACAAAAAAGAATAATTCCAGAATTTCCATGTTTTTTTTTTTTTGATTATAATATGCACAAGCTTTTCCATATCTAAATAAAAGATTTTCAGTTTTTACAGTCAGTTTAGGTGCCATACGTGATACGCGCTTGGGCGATCATGTCTCGAAAGAGACATGACTGACTGGGCAGAAGATTATCCCGCAGTAGGTTGCCATTGCTTTCTGCGGTAGACTGGTTGCCGACCAAGGCTATAGAACCCAATCTGTCCTGCTATTTAACCCATAACTGGAAGGAAGAGATGGATTAATACCTTTCCCAAGGGTATTTGCGTGTAAGTGAATACAATGGATTCAGCCGGAATTTGAACTCGGCGCCCCAGTTTCTCATTCCGAGCCAATATCCACTGTACCACAACGCACATCCATCAGTTTTTACAAGTCGAGCAAAAAATTAGAAAGATATTCAATGAGAACCCACTCAATACTAGATATCAGACAATCCTAACATCATCTGAAATACATAATTCACCACCTCATTAATGGAATATCACTTGCAATAAACCTGGATGCTAAATCTGTAAACATATAATCACTGATAGCATTTTTATCATCCGGCAGTCACAGAATTTTAAAACCACCGACTGCCTTTTGGCACTTCATATCATTTACTTTTCTGCCACAAATGAAAAAAAAGAATAATTATGAAAAAAGCAAAAAACAAACAAAACACACACACACAGATTTCTGTCTTTCAGTTTGATAACCATGAAAAAAAAAAAAAAGCCCACATCAAAACAACAACAATTTTCAAGTAGATTCACCTTTCAACCAACTGATTCATAGCACTGATGACATCAGATGTATGTTTTTAGCACTTTCATTCAGCAGCCAACAAATAAGACGCAGGTCAGAGTTAAAATACATTTATAAGCTAGAATCCCATATTAAAGCATTAAACAAAGATTTGGATTTACTCAGAGAATATAAAGCTTCCACAGGGAGCCCCCTACAAACCCTACACAACTCAAATTCTGAGAAACTATTAGCCCCAAACCAAATCTTTTACATATGAGTAAAAAAATGTATAAAGGATCAGATTTAAGAATGTTCAAGAATATTTTGTTTCAGTAAAATAATGTAAAGATTATATTTAATCAATTGCTAGGTGTGCTGCTAGGAAAGTTGGTTCACAGAGTTGGGCTCAACAAGTTTTCTCACCCAAATCTATCTTGCATATAAGTCATTTCTTCTATTATTGCTGCCACATATAACCTGGTGTTACTGCTATATATTTAGAAATTTTTGATTAAATCCAAAAAAGAATTTGCAATGTCATTGGTCCTGACCTGGCATCTCAGCTTCAGTCCCTTTCACACTACTGTAACAGTTTCCCCTGTGTCTTTTCTATAAATACTTTTATGGTAATTCTTCTGATGAACTTTATTGTACTTATCCTTCACTTATGTGATGGGTGGATATCATCATCTGTCCTCGGGCAGAGTGCCTCTCTGTTGTATCTCCGTCCAAGAACAGACATGCAACTGAGAAAACTGAGAGGTGCCCGGTCCCAGGGAACAGTTACCGGAAGCAGTGCCACTCCATTCAAAAAGAGTGGATCAGTGGTCACCACTGAGGCCAGCATGACCGGTAGTTATGGGGAATGGGCAATTTTGGCCCTTGCCTGTGCACACATGTTTGGGCTTCTCACATTAAACCTTGACCTTGTGTCACATCTTGCTGTAGTTGATGAGCTGGTAAATATACTTTACTCTATTGTACCTAGACTTTATGAATTTTAATTTGCTAAAAGCAGTCAACCAAGATAACTTACTGTGGTTGCTGGGTATAATTGCATGAATTTAAAATTACTATCAACCAAACATTATTCTTTACATAAAACTGGTTTAAAAATAACTGGAGCAGATCTATATTACAGAGCTTGTCACTTTTGGCAAGATTATTAAATTAAAACACTCAACATAGAGTGTGTTAGTCCTCTAAATACTAATGAAATTAAAGACATTAATTAATGTATGCTTCTCAGAATTTACTTTTTTTTTTCCCAACCTTGTTTTGCACAAGCAGCTTTTTACTAATTCTAAAATGATCAAACTCGAAAGTGTTTTAGTAGAAAATCAATATTCAAACACAATCTATCAGTCAGTGGTTCAAGTACTCCCTAAAACCCTAAAATTCCTACTTAGTTGTATAAAATCTATGCGGAGTTAGTCTATACTACTAACTCTCCAAATGGGGGTGGGGGGTAATCAAGACTGATTGGAGGCCCCAGGCAAGTATTTCGTAATTGTTGATATCTTAACATTTAAATTTCTAGCTACATTTATATACATTACATAATTAAACTAAGCACAACTGATGACTGTGAAAAAGAAAATCTTTTACAGATTTTGACATTATTTCCAAGGATTTTTTTGATCAAAATCAAGAATTTGTTTTGTTTATACTAAATCTCAAATAAACACAATATAAAATCCATTATTTTGTTACCTATAATGTTGAAAGTGTTAAAATTCAATATTTTAATAAGAAAATTTTCAAGTTGATGTTAAAAAGTGTCACAAAATATTGTTGATTTATTTAAAATAGAGCGATCTATTATGACATGATATAAATTGAAAACATTGTGTCTGCTTATTTTGAGTAAAATCAGTTCATACTCACGTATAATCTTTTGTGTATTATAATTGAAAGATGTAAGAAATGAGCTATAACTTTGACAGATTATTTTATTATTCATTTCTCAATGTTTCCAAGTACTTTCAATCTCCTTCCAAGATCATTTTCAGGGGTGTGAGTTGTAGCAACAAAAAGTAACCACAAAAAATAACTGTGTTGCTAAAGATTACTGTAAATTTTCTTTTTGCTTCAAATATAATGGTTGACAAATTGCTTTGTGTTCATTAGAACATGAAAATTATCTAAAATGAATAAAATCATCTGTCAAAGTGACAGCTCATTTCTGACATTTTTCAATTATAATACACAAAAGATTATCTATGAGTATGAATGGATTTTATTAAAAATAAGCAGACACAATGTTTGCAATTTATTTAATCTTATATATATATATATATATATATGTGTGTGTGTGTGTATATATATATATATATATAGAGAGAGAGAGAGAGTGAGAGAGAAAAAGAGAGGGAGAGATGAAGCAACAGCTATATAGTGAGAGAGAGAGAAACAGAAATGCAGAGAGAGAAAAAACAGGTATATAGAGAGATGGAGAAACAGGTGTATGTATGTGTGTGTGTGTATATATATATATATATATATATATAATAGTCTAACCCCAAGCAAGGCAGTATTACCACTGGTGCACAGGTGTTTAAATAAGAGAAGAATGAAAAAAAAAAAAAAAAAAAAAAAGGTATCATAAAATGGGTAAGAGAATGATAAAAACACTGGTGTGGAGAGATTTGTGTGAGAGTAGAGCAGAAAGAGAAAAGAACAAGATATAGGGGCTGTTGGGGAAAGGATGGTAGCCAAGGAGTTAAGAGATGGCAATTGATGGTACATTTAAACACTTGGAGATTGTAGCTATCAGAGAAGTAAGTATACAGAAGGGAGTTCCACAGATAGTAAGTGCGAGAAAAGAAGCTGCTAGAATAGAAGTTGTGGTTACATTTGATTGTTTTCACTGTAAAAGGGGTAGAACTTATTTGTCAGTCTAGTTGTTTGAATAAATTTGTGCAGAGATTGAGAGATTGAAAAGTTTATGGTATGGGCACCAGCAAGATCTGTGACAGAGTTTTCCAGCCACTCGGTGTGTTGGTTATTAAAGTCACCGAACATATATATATATATATATATTAGCAAACAGATGAGAAGAAATGGCCTTGTCTATATTGTTCACAATGCTGTCTAATACGAAACAATCAGGAGAGGAAGGGGAGCAGTAAAGGAAGAAAAGATAGTTAACCGAGCTTAGTAGAGAGAGACGGAGACATGTAGGAATTGTCTGGAGATTCAAGAAAAATCATCCTGGCTAGAGGGGATGTTCACTGACATAAATGCTAAGACCATGCATATGGACATTGGAATCTTTCCTAAAGAAATGAAGGTAACCAGGGATACAGAAATCAGAGGAAGTGATAGAAGGGTCAAGGTCACAGAGAGCTAAAATGTCAGGATAGTTTCATGGAGGAAGAATTCAACACTGCAAAAGTTAGTATGGATAGTTCAAGAGAGAGATGTTGATGGGGTTAGATGTTTTATGTTTTGTTGGTTTAGTTTTATTTCTTTGATTATATGTCATCATAATTAGGAAGTTTTTTGGTAAGAGAGTAGGAGTAACAGTTGGTCATAAAAGGCAACATGTATTAGAAAGGAACTGGCACAGTCTGCAGCATAATGTGGCCTCAGGGGTGACCACTGGAGACACTTGCAGAGTTTTCCAGAGCGTGACAACACTAGAAATGAGTGTATTAAATATATCAGCATTTTATATCTAATCATTAATTATATACTTTTTTAATGCTTTTATGTACATTCTAAAAATATTTTTTGTGGTGGAAAATATGTAACATGGATTTTAAACTTTCTTTTCCAGTAAATACTACATAGTAGTATCATCTAATATTTGGCTTGTGCTATTTGGTTGTATTTTAGTTGCACAAAATTTTGATAAATAATAAATTAACTTATGTGTGATGCTTGTGTTAGTAATCTAAGAACTGAATGCTATTTTGGATGACTGATATTGGAGATACAATCATAAATAACACTTTTAGTTTTTATGTAGGGTTGTCCTGGGTTTGATGATAAACTGCATTTGGCAGCAGTGCCTCTGATAAAGAGGTTTAGAGGAGTGTGGAATCACCTCTTAATTGCTGTTGTTCCTAGATCCACCCTGACTTAGGGAGTGGGGAGATACCTATTTGAGTCCCAGCCATGCACAAATAGTTAACTCTAAAACAGGGGTCCTTTAAGAGAGAAAGAAAAGTTAGGCTGGATAACTTTAGATAACAACTTGTCTAAGAAGGAAATCTCTGAAATAAAAACCTCTACAACTACTCTGTGTAGAATAAGGTAGGCTGAACTCCCTAACCAATTTGACCTAGGAAATGAAAAGGCATGCTGGGATTGTGGCGCCTGTTGCTAACCAGTGATTTGGAGATGGTCACTTTCAAGAAGCTGGCAAAGTGATTAAGAGAAATATCAGGTGGTTTTGTGTAGACAACACATTAGTACCCACAGTAATGTATACCCTACATTGATAACCACACTTTTTCCTGTATGGCCTCAGGTTTCATACTACTTTTCTCAAAAGCTTAGACAGAGTGGGAGGTGCTGCTCATATTAAAAATTCCAGGATTGGACAACCAAGAATTTTCATTATGTCAACCCTAATCTGTGAGCTCTCAGTTTTAGTTACTTGAAACCAGAGAGCTACTATCTTTGGAGCATCATAGAAAGCTACCATCATGGATGTGAGTGTTCACATAAATGATAACTACATGGCCTGGGTGAGCAATCAATTATCAGGCCACACTGAGGGTGAGGACAGTTTTATTGAATAAATATTTTCCATAAGTCAAACCTGTACAAATCATTTTGAGAATGCACTGTTTTTTATTTAATATCTACATATTTCTTCAAGTCATTAAGCACATCTTTATATATATATATATATATATATATATATACACACACACGATGAAATATAGTTTTAAGCTATGCTTTATTTATGGGTTAAAGTGCTCAATTTCAGTGATAGAGCATACGCAAATATAGAAGCAGACAATGAAGTCAACACCCAGAAGTGACAGTCTGTTTTGTGCTAAATGTAAACGCCAGGCCATATGATTTATGTTTTTGCTAGACTAATTATATATACAGATCAGTGACGCATTGTGGGTAGTCTGTTATTATATCTAATGTATATTGGATTCTGATCTATATATAAGTTGACAATGAAGTCAACACCAAGAGGCGATGGTCTACTTTATGCTTGAATGCTATCATCAGGCTTTCAAACATGAAACAGACTGTTGCCTCTGGGCGTTGACTTAAAAGTTTTTTTTTTATATTTACATACACTCTATCCATGATATTGAGCACTTTATTATTATATATATATATATACACACACACACACACTGCATCTTAAATTATTAATGAGATAACACTAAAAATTTTTCCATCCTATCCAAAAGTTACTGTTTGGAATTTAGTGAAATTATCTGACAATGATGACAACATAAAAATTGTAAGGTTCTAGAAAAAAGAACAGAAATTACTGATAATTTAAGTCAATTAGTTACCTAATTTACTTAAATTATCAGTGTGTCAAATTATTAGCGAGGTGTAATTAAAACACTTGTAAAAAAAAAAAAATCACTTTAATTGCTTCATATACAGATTTTTATGGATACATACAGTAACTAAGATGAAATTAAATCGAAATAAAAAAGTAACAGTAGATTTGGTTAATATAAGATATGTGATATTTTTTAAAATGACTTGGAAAAGGCGCTGGTCTATCGAACATGTCAATTTCTGGATCCCCTCTGATGTAATTTTGTATGATATGTTGACTTTTTCCTGCCATAAGTCATCCTTGCCATCCATTCTCATAAACACGTCGCTTAAGTCTTAATAACATCAGTACTGACATTCTCATACAAAAGAGTGCTGAAAAGTTCTTGGCTTGAATTACTTCACAAAATTATCAAACATCAGAATAGTTTTTTTTTGCAGGGGGAGAGGACTTCTTGGTCAGGTTGAGTACTTTTCATGAACCTCTTGTCTTGATTTTAAATTCGTACTGACTTGATTCTTTCTACTTAGAATGCTATTAAATTAATATTAAGGAAAAAAAAAAGAAAAAAGAAGTATTTATCTTTGAGTTCCTGATAGATGGGGCAGGATTATTATTATTGAGAAAATTCCACTCTTGATATCATTTTTTCTTTTATTAAATATTCAAATGAAGTGTGTAGTCCTAGAAGACTTGCAAGCTTAAATGAAGGAGTGGAATGAATAATCATCCCAGCTAATCTATTTGAAAAGTTACCTAAGCAACTGCTTTTTATTTTACACATCTAAATCTTCATAACTTTGTGGTCTTTAAAAATTTTTATTTATAAACAAAACAATTTACTTCACTGATTTCTGTTTTGAAATTTTTTTATATATATATATATATGCGCGCACACACACACACACACACACACACACACACACACAAGACAAAAACAATTTCTTCACTAAGTCAGCATTACAGAAAAATATATTTGTACTTAATTTAATTTCATAATATTGTAAGATTAAATAAGTGTTGAATCATTAATCCCCTCAAGTGAAAAGTCATACCTTCTAAAAATATTGACAATGTTTCACATTACACTGTTGAATCGTCAATGCAATGGAAGTTGTTAATTTAAATAAGAATTCAAATTAATTGGAATTTGCATTAATGCAGTTGGTTGATTCTGTTTAGTGGCCTATCAACACCTCTATAAGTGATTTAATGCTGAAATCTAAATAATTTTAACACAATTTTATGGCTTCAACTAAATATATTTTGAACACAATTGCGTATTGCCTTAACATTATCAGCAGCAGCTTGGGGGGGTATAAAAACAAGCAAAATCATGTAGCACTTTTCCCCACTTTTCGAAATGTGTCAACATTTCACACCAAAGCAAGTAGACCTCCAGACAGTTCACATACAAACACATCTACACAGGCATGTCACGCTTAAATACATTTATTAACAAATTTTTGTTGGGTATGCAATTTATTTCAAGGAAAAGAAACTCTTAAACTTTCCTTTGGTTAATAAATTGTCATCTTACATTGAAAATCAGTTGGTCTCTTATTTTGTGCATGTACATTTTAACTACTATTATTTCAATTAAAATATTCTCAGAGAGACCTTATACATTAATTATAAAAGTAGCCAGTGTACAAAAATTGAATGCTCTCAAATACAGATAAGATGTATTGCTGGTCATTTCTATGCTTTAAAAAGTATTGGTCATTTGTTTTTTTTTTACACCGCTTATATGTAACATGCTAAAATTTCCCTTCTCTGATGCCATATGCCAATGGCTTGGTGACTCTGACTGACATCAAATCGGTCAAGTTTCAATCTTGGCCAGAAACAAGTGAATGTCTAGCCACACTGATAAGCTGTGATACAGCGAAACAGGCTTGTATGTGGATGAGGAATATATATATATATTTTTATATATCTTATACTTTCATAGTGTTTTATTTTCTTTTGGGGGGAGTCACTATATATCCATAGCTGAGACTGTAACATGTGCTACCACTCCTGGTCAGGGTAGATCTTGTTCCATGTTCCTCAAAATTGCCAATCTCCTGATCAAAAGCTTTGCTGCTGGATATAGTTTATAGTAATACTCAGGACTTGCAGTCAAATGAACATTAATTTCATACGGTGTACTTTACTGAAAGATACAGACCATAAAAACAGACTTCCAAAAGTAAAACTGAAGAAAAGTTAAATGGTTTAAATTATGAGCCTAAAAATCAAATTGATGTTCTTCTTAAAAACAAAAAAAAAGTCCTCACTCACCTATTTTCATTGGTAGGGTCATATCTTGGTGTGGGGTCATCATCTTTTCCATTGACATCATAGCTGGCTTCAGAATCCTAGGTATAAAATTATAACCTTTTTTTAAGTACAATTTAATCTTTCTATAGTGTTGTACAGTAAATGATTTATTAGAATTATAAAATTTAGTAAAGACTTTACAACCCTGCTAGTATTTATTAAGATTCATTTAGTCAAGCATAAAATTTGTACAGAACCATGACACAGTATAATGCATTTTTAAGTATCATTAATTCAAAACAAGAATGTCATTTTTCACAGAATACTTTGTGATCCTAACAACTTGACAATTAACAAGATATATAAAATAAAAATAAACAAGAAAGGGTCTTGAAAACATAGATGGAGAGTAAAAACTAGAATTTTCATGGTTTCTAGGATTCCTTTTAGAAACATCATGTACTATAATCTTGCACAAATTATTTTCCTTTATTGGGTCTTTGATTTTAATTCTGAGGTGAAGAATAAAAATTGTAACAATATTTTTTAACAAATTATCTGCATCATACTATGTGCATCTGCAAAAAAAAAATCTTTTGAAGAAGCACATAGAACATTTAGAGCATTTCTTTAAAATTTAACGCATTTGTCAATCAAAAATTAAAAAAATATTCATCAGCTTGTAAAGATATTTTTAATCAAATATTTATTGCATCTCAACCTAAATTTACAGCTTCAGTTTACTGGTATTAGAAAAATCACACACATCAAGATGCATAAGTAACTAAAATGCAGTTATAAGGTGAATTTTGATCTGAAATTTTTACTGTATAATGTTTTAGCAATGATAATATTCATTATAAGTGTATTGAAAAGGAAGATTATTTTTTTTTTAAATTGCTGCATAAAATGCCCTTTTTAAAAAAAATTATGATAAAGCTATAGGCTTATTGATGTCACTATGTATGTAGGGCTATTTATAGATGCACATTATATTTGAAAACTAATTAAGGAAAAAATATCAAATACTGCTTCAAAATGACATGATCTTTTGAAATAAACCAAAAAAGATCTTGAATATTTAAATTGACAACTGAATTAAATTAGTTGAATAGTTTAGATTCATGTGGCAAACATCTAATGTATATATAAGAGAATTCAAATAATTGTTTAATTTTGGACAACTTAAGCATTTAATAATAAACAAAAATTCCTCCTTTGTTGATTTCTAAATTTAGCATTCTTTAAGAATAAAAACACCTTTTAATATCTTCATCTTTTGCAAACATTATTTATAAAGCAGTTACCTTTTTCATGTTTTCTGACAAGAGTAACTATCAAAATAAATTTCAATGACAATCATAAAAAAAGAGTTTTGCATGTAAATAAAAAAAACACTCACATAGTTCTTCACAAGATCTGGATGATCCTTTTCAATACCATCATCCAGAATTGAGATCACAACTCCTTTGCCAGTGTACCCATCTTTCCAAGCAGGGATAATGTTCATGTCAAAACCCCCATATCCTCCACCATGCTGAGGGCCAAAGAAAGGGTCAGATAATTCCATAAAACAAAATAATATAGAAGAAAATTAAATAATGTTAACAATAACAAAAAGTATTTTCATGTATAATGAATTTAAGATAAAAAAATTTTAGTTTTCAAACAATACTTGACCTAATGTCAAATATAGGTTACTGTCCTAACAATTAACTTTAAATAAAAATGAAAAAGAATCTGAAAATTCTAGCTGGAGTGGGACATAACAACTAGAATTAGTTGTAGTTGCTAAGAGTCGTTTTAGAACCACAATCTCAAAGAATAGAAGTATATCAAAATTCACTTGTAAATGAGCAAGACAAAAATTTAAATAAATGAACATGTAGAAATTTCCAAAATATCACAATAAAGACAATAAAGAAATCCTAAAAATTAAAAATATTACATAAGCAGTGATCAATATTTGTATATAAATAAAAATCAACACTATTTACATTGTTCAGACTATTGTCTTCATTTTTACTGCCATGTTTATGACATTTCAGCCATTGTATGCTCCAGCCTTCTTTAGGGGCTAAGAATTTTGAACCAAACCCTTTATTACAATCACTGGGATATATCATTCTTATTCCATGTGTGATGCTACTTCTGGTAACCATGTAGTTATTTCCCTTTAACTTATTTGTTCACCACTGCTGTAGCCTGGTATTGAACTTACAACTTTTTGGGTCAAGTCACTGGAACTAACCTCAAGGAAAATGAGGACAACAGTTCAAACAATGTAAATAGTGTAAGTACTACCTCATCTCAGATGCATAAACAAATAAAATCGACAATCAAAATTTGTTATATCCTCACAGAATGTTTATAAGTTTTTTGCAGTCTAGTTTTCAATCTTTAAAAGTAAATGCCTTTACCATATGTAAGAATGTAATGGCAAATAGTCTAATCTGTTTCTTACGGATAAAGAAAATCAAAGGTGAAAAAGCTAAATTGTTGGTAAGTTACTTTCTGTCATTATACAGGCAACATATTTCAAAGTTTACATATATGCAAGTAAGTAAACAAAACTAATTGACAAGTATTATAAAGTTGGTCCTGTCCAAAAATTAAGACATTGACTTCATGTTATATTGTACTGATATACGAGTTCCATTTTAGTCCATTGCGTTCACTTCACACTAATGCCCTTGGAAAAGACATGAATCAATTTAATCTCCTTTTCAGCTATGGAAAGAATAGAATGATACACTGGGCTCTCTAGATATGGATGGCAGTCAATATGAAAGCACAACCGAATCCAAAACCAGAAAGAAGACAATTGGAAACCACTTCACTTTCTTTCTCAAGAAGTTATGGTAATTTCCAAATAAATTACTGTCTATATCCTGAAGAAACAGGACATAAAAATATTTCACAGAGGCAACTCATGGTTGCTTTGAGGCAAACTTTTAATAAAATAAAGGAAGTAAAATTTAGTTTCTTCAAAACAAGATTTTTTTAAAACTAATATTCACTTCATACAACACAGTAGATGGTTACTGAAAGAAATTGTTGAGTGGTAAGAGTAAGAAGAGGCAGAGTTTATGAGGATATGTGGTAAAGATTACAGATAACTATGGACTTGTTTAGCTGTAGCAATTAGGAAAGCATCCTCTTGGGAGTTGGTTCCATAAAGTAGCAGTTTGTGGGAAGAAGCTGTTAAAATGAAACTTATTTCTTACTAATGGAATATAAGGGGAGTGTATACTGTGTGACAAGTCTTAACTATTAGTTGGTAGAACTAATGAATGTAGCTCATTTAAACTTTTTTTTACAGAACTAGCAAGTTAGAAGCTAAAAAAAGAACATATATTGAAGAAATCTTATCTCAACAATAAAATTTAGTCAAAATATTAAGGACTTTTCTACAAAGAGGCAATTATTGCATAGTCCAGAAAATTCAAGTACTTAAGTTTTATATTAAAAGAAAGTGAGACAGGAAAAAATATACTTTGAAATATCACCAGCTGAAGAAAAAAGACAAAAAAAAAAAGGAAAGAAAAAAGCATGCATCACGCACAACAAACAGCTGCAGTGAACATTAACTAACTAAATGGGTAGTTATTACTTTTAAAATTGTTGCTGCACCATTTAAAAGCAAATTCTTGATCCATAAATTTAAAGAGATTTATAACAAATGTTTTTCAAACATTTTGAATGCTGTTATGAGTTAATGTTATTGTTCAATATAAAATATGACCAATTTTTTACAAGGTTCTCCCACCCCTTAAAAGTTTACTGTTGCAATTTGAAAATATTTCTTCTTTTTTTCTAAGTTTTTCCTTTCATAACAAGAAGCAAAATATAAAGTAACAGATTGAGACCAGCTTTAAATTATTTTCTTTCTATATTCATGAGAAATAAGATCAAGGACTGGGAACTTTTGATTTTACAGACGAGAGAGTCATTCCATGTTACTATTACGGATTTGAGGAGACTAATTTTGCAGCATGCAGATTATTATGGTTATTTGGAAGGAAACATTATCATCAGTTACAGAAAAATAAAAGCAGATATCAAATATAATGAAAAAATATTAACTTAATGAAACACTTCATCTATCTTAAGTGTATTTTTTTTAATATGTCAGCAAGAGCTCGGATCTCAGTACTATTGTGGATCAACAATACTTGAATTCAGAGATAAATAATTTTTATACATTCTGCTATGGAAATTATAGACAGTAATAACCATGGTTTAAAAATCTACTACAATGTATTCATGTATATTAAACATATCACCTGCAAAATCAAATTGTAACTTTTCCTGTGTATCTTTTTTCATGATCAAAATTGTGGCTTTTTATGTGACTTTATTAAGAGTTATAATAAATACATAAGTTCTCTTTAAATGAGCCACTTTTCATTAGTCTTCATGCTAATGACTCAATTTAGTTTTCATTTTGATAAGGAGTGCAGTGATGACTTATATATCAAAACAATTCCATGAAAATATACAAATAGAAAATTGTATACCATATATGTTGATCTCATAAGATGTCTAGTAACTTACCCATTTTTCATTAATTAGAAACAATCTCCCAAGCTATGGTTCCACTGAATATCTTGATCTGATTGAGGATTGATACAGTTCCTCTAAGTCATATATATCTAATGAATAACCAAACACCAAATCATTTCAGACCTCATCAGGTGCACAAAGTGGAAATGAGATCCTCAATCTAATCTCTTCCTAGACCAGGTGTTGGCAACCTATGGCATGCATGACAGATGTGGCACTGTGGCATGCCAAGCAATTTCCAGTGGCATGCAAATTGTGTAAAACTCCAAGTAAAAAAAATTTGTTGCTGATATTGAGCAACTGGCTAAGACCATGCAAGGGCAGGGCTCCTATTAAAAAAAAAAACCCTTTTAAAAACAATTTATTTCTTTTAATGTGGTTTAGATATTGTATATATTACTATATAGAATATATTGTAGAATGGGTAAATTGACCTTGACCTTTATAAAAATACATAAGCTGTTGGCCTACTGAATGATTTGAAAGCTCTAAATCAGCACAGTTATCAAAAGTTTGCTGACCCCTGTTGTAGACTATGCTCTGTGTCTATACAAGTACAGATATGAAGAGATGGGCACTGATTTAAACATTTCATACATCCCAAATCTACTAATGAAAAAAAAAAAGTGTTCATGCTATTTTTTCCTGAGGCCAGTCTACTGTTGATGATTAGGGTGGGAAGGTTATGCTGATTGCATACTTGTTGATATAAAACTAATTTTAAACAGAAATCAAAATTCTTTACCAATTGTTAAAAAACAAAACCAAAAAACAACTTTGGATAAGCCTTTCCAAAACAAAAACCTAAGATTTATAGTTGGAATGAAAGCAGTGATGTTCTACCCAAAGAACATTATAAAAATTCAGAATATGGCATTAATAAATACTAAATACTTCAAATCTCCCTGTGTATGGATACGTTCAAGACCAATTTAGTATAGAAGATAAGGAAATCAAACACTGAATAGACTGTACGAGGAGTAATTTTATCTAACACTGCAAGAGGCTACAAAAGCAAAATATCAACCAAAGAACTCGGGTCATGTTCTTAAATAGCCTCATCAGATCTGCACTGAAATATAAATGGCATGGATGGCATCAAACTTGTTCAGAATTGGATAAACTATAATCTATACACACTCATTTTCTCAGATCAATGATTAAAAATGATTTCAAGCATATAATTCCTTTAGGTTTTAAAGACAATCCTTCATTGGATCTGAGAGACCATTACTACAAAATCAGAGTTTTACAAGACAACAGTTATTAACCAACTCAACAAGTTGAGCTAACCAATTTAGTGTTTGCTTTATGGGAGGTATATCAGTCAGATAAGGGCCATATGTAATACACACCTGGGCGATCATGTCTCAAAAGAGACATGAATGATTAGGCAGAAGATTTTCCTGCAGTAGGTTGGTTGTCAACCAAAACCCAATCTTTTGTTATTTGACCTATAGCTAGAAGGAAGAGACTGATTAATACTTTTCCCAAGGGTATTTGTGCATAAGTGAATGCAAACAATTTAACTGGAATCCGAACTCTGCTCTCTGATTTCTTGATCTGAGCTGATAACTACTGCTCCACAATGCATATCAGCAGTTTATAACAATTTAAATTTAAAATTTATTACTTTTGAGTCTTTTACTTAATTATATTCTTGTGCTAGTGTTTGATGAAAGGAAAACAAACATTTTAGAAAAGTTCTAAATCTTTCAACTTCATAAGACAGGTAAGCAGAGAAAAGAACCCATCATTCCTTGCTACTTTATCGCTATTTTCATAGCATGTGTTTTGATGAACACTTTGATGTGGATAGGAAAAATAGTTATCAACCTGGTAAGAAGAAAAGTAAGGCCTATCAAACAGTAAATGAATTCAAAGAATCAACAGTCAGCTAAATAGAAATGGTATATCAGTCAAATGAGAAATCACTCCACTACCTAATGGCCAAAAGAACAATCATGATAATGCACAATTTGGAAATATCTGATGATGGTCTGAAGAAGGTCAGTTCCCTTTGAATTGACTCATCACCTGGTCAGACATGCAACAGATATTATCTGTAATTCTGTGACAGTCTGCATCAAAGATAAAATCATAATTTGAACATAGAATGTCAGGATGCTATACCAAAGTGGAAAGTTAGAAAATGTAGAACAGGAAGTGGAAAAGCTGAATATCATTACTTTAGGAGGACAGAAAAACAATGAGGATTTTTATAAGCAACTATCACAGAATCAGACACAAGAAGAGAGAAAAAAGAAAGAAGTTATTCAATATGGTGATCATATTAGTATACAGACCTACATCAGAAAGTAAGAAAAAAGAATTAGTTAAGTTTTATAACACATTAAAAATCCCAAGTACAAGAGCAAGTGTCAAGAAATTATTATCATGGATAATGCAGAAGTAGGAAAGGAACAAGATAGTGAACTAGTTGGTAAATATGAACTTCACATAACTTCATCTGTCTTCCTGTATGATAGTGAATGCAGGACAATCTTCAAGATGAAGAGATTTGAATAGAAATGTGGTTCTACAGAAAGATGCTGAGGATACCAGGGACTGAACAGGTGAGCAACAACAGAGGTTTTGGAGAAAATTGAAATGAAAAGAAAACTTATACTTAACATCAGGAAGAAGTTGAAATTTCTGGGGCTCATAATGAGGAAAGAGGGCTTAGAAAACCTGATACTCACAGGACAGATTAAGAGAAAGAGGGACAAAGGAAAGCAGCGCATGACATACTTGAGCTAATGGGTGCTAGAAAAAGGTTTGGTAGAAATAACAGAAAAACAAAACTTATTAAGAGCTACAAAGGACAGAAAGATGTGGAGAGCTATGACTGCCTACATTCTGAAGGGATACAGCACATAAAAAAAGATAATGAATATGAGAGGGAAAGAAAAAGTTTATTGGTGCACAGGAAATAGCTAAATAATAAGTAACTCAGTTAATTGTTGACATTAAAAAACAAAAAAAAAATTACAACAGGAGAGATTAAAAATCAGAAATAATACTTAGCCATCAACAAATGATTTAGAAATGCAGTTTTACACCCTAAAAACATATCCAAATGTTGTTTATAGAAATAATCAGCTCTCAATCATATGCAAGCCGAGTGCAAATCTACAAAAAGTAAGACCCAAGTAATACTGAAACTGCAATATAACTCACTCAACAGCAATTCCATTTACAAATAAACATATACAGTTAAGAGTAAATATGAAATTGGTCAAGATCATTTTAAAGGAAGCACAGGTGAGAACAACAAAACAAGTTACTCCAAGGAAAGAAAAAAAAATGGATGACTGGTGAAATTCTTAATCTACCTAAAAGATGGTAAAAATATAAAATTCATTCAAAACTACAAAGGACAGAAAAATTGTTGCGTGCAATGATGCAGGTTATTTCAAAGCCAGAAAATAATTTTAGATTGTAAGACATTTTTAAAGATTATAATCATTTACTGATACCAAATCAATAGCTTGGGGGATTCATACCTTTTCCAAGTGAATATAAACCCAACAAGAGGTTGAACTTGGTGCTCTGATTTCCAATTTTGAGCAGTTATCCATTACACCACCAACACATACAAGCTTACAGCACCTGGTGTTTCTGAGCAGTCACTCATGTAGGTATTGACCAAACTCAATTTTAGTGATTGGATGAGAACCACTGTTTCAACATGACATGGTCGTTAGCCATAAGTTTTAAGAAAGTTGAAACGAAAAGCTGAAATTTCTCAAACATATATTGAGGAAGAAAGGCTAAAATAAATTTGACAGTTACAGAACATACCAAAATCAATATGGACAGAGGAAAGCAAAGAGAAACCTACCTAATGGTAGACTAGGGAATGGGAGGGCGAGTAAAAAGACAAATATTGCTTAGAGCTAAAAGGATTGGTAACTGTGGAGAGCCATGAACACCCATAACCTGAAGGGCCACAGCACAAAATAATTACTCGAGAGTTATTTTCAATTGTAACTTTTCCAAGTTTAAAAAGACCACCAAATATTTCTTGTGCCAGTCTTCTGAAAAATTTGGAGCAACCAAGTGACTGTATTCAATTCTACAAGATTTTTTAGTAAATCTGATTTTCTTAAGCATTTGCAATAAAACTCATTTGTTGGATCAATATTTTCTCCAATATCTGTAAAGTGAACAGACTACCGTCTGTCTATTATGTTTTAGTTATTCTAAAGACTTCTCACATAAAGACTTAAGTATATTTTATAATTGGAAACAAACAGAAAGGTATCATAGACATAATAGTTTTATTATGTAATAAATACCCAGGTATATGAATATAAATATGTACATTAGAAACAGGAATAAATAGACACATTTATATGAATTTTAAGACAACTTACCAGATACCACTGTTTATTATACAAGGGATCATTAAATGATAATGTTTCATCAACATCTCGTTTGATACGTTTCTTTGCAAATTGCTGTTCAAACCATAAAATCTAGAAAAAGAAAAAAAAAGTAAGACATAAAAAGTATATAAATGCAATTTTAAGAAACATTTGAAACAAGCATATATACTGATGAGTGGTGTGTCCATGACACATTGAAGACAGTCCAAGAGATAAATCAATAAACCTTTTATTAATTTACTATTATCCCTTTAGTTCTCTAGTGAGCGTTTTCTTGACTAAAAATTTGCTCACCCTAGAACACATTGAATTTTATTAATTTATGTGAATTGGCTTTGGTTTTTTGTAACATCATATCAACTCTTTACAGGTCATTTAATGCCAAAATCTAATTTTCTTAGGATCTTTGGGATATTTTTTAGTATTAAAATCTATTGTTTGTATTTTGACTAAAAGTATATTTTTTATAGTATTTTGATCCCAGTTTGGAAGTGTACTATTTGGCCATAGCTAGGGACCTTAACATGTGCTGCCAACCCAAGTCACGGTGGACCTGAAAACAGTAATGTTTTTTCACCGCCCACCCACCAATCAGAGGTCTTGCTGTTAGATGCAGTTTTAATCTTTATGTATTTTTATGAGTTTTATTGGTTAGTATTATATATATATATATATATATATATACACACACACACACAAGTATCAATACAAAAGAAAGCAGAAAACAGCTGCTTCTAAGGTATGAACAATAAAAAGTGCTCAATATGACAATGAAAATGTAGAGCAAAATATATTTAACAAAAGACAAATTTGCTGACACACCTTGCTATCCAGGTTTCAACTGTGATGTTTCTTTAGGCAGGTGATGAAAAAAAAAAAGAAAAAAAAATCAGCTAAATGCCACTGTAATAATAAAAAAAACTCCGGGGAAAAAACAAATAAATTAAAGCTCTTCCAGGTCCCTAAGTGTTCAAGAGATCCTTTCTTAAATGTCCCATTTTGGCATAATCTTTGTTCTTTCATTTAGCAAGACACCTCTATTCATATGTCACAATAGTCAATTTTTTCATCCTGGCACAGACTGCAACAGTTGCCACAGTTCTTGCCAGCTTTAACTTTCCTCAATATTTTTTACCTCACATAGACTTCTGCAATATCTCTCTTTCAATCTCCATATACAATCTGCAAACTTCTATGGCTCTTTAATCTGAAGGATAAAATAACTATTATATATATATATATATATGCTGGTAATAGTGTTTTATGCCTAACTGTAATATGTAAAAAACTGTAAGTAGTATTGAACAGTGAGGATCTTATATATGACCAGTTACTAGTTTTCAAGCATATTCATCTGATAAGGAGGCAAACTAATCCTTATTGCAGACTCCTGTTCCGGGACATTGGAGTTTATTCAAAACACACAGATCCCACCTGGGGTTTATATTGCAACTATGCTGAGCAGAGCTTAGTTACACTTTTGGATTGAGACGATAGAATCTGATGGTATCAATAGTTTGAAGTAGGCCAGTACACTGAAACCCTCAGTATAGCTACTCTAGCATCTGCACATCATTTATTCAGTAATGAATTAGAACACTCTCAGCTATTAACATATGTTTATATGGTATATCACATGCTAAAAGTCTGCTTCCTTCTACCGAGCACTCATAGCTCAGAGGTAGAATCACTGACTGATGTCAATTCGGTCGGGTTTCAATCCTGGCTGAAAGCAATCAGATGTCTAACAGTACTGATGAGCTGTGATACAGCGAAACAGATCTGTCTGTAGATGACTACTTATGCTCTCACACCCTGACTGAGCACTCTGGAAGAATGGTAGACTGAAAAAACAGTAGCTACTCTAGCATCTATATATATATATATATACACACACACACACATACACACACCTATAAAGAAATGATTGGACTGATCTTAAGCATGTTTTCTACAAATGCCAAATTTAAACTTACATAAATGTAAGTAATGATTTCAGTCAATAAAAAATTTGGTCAAAAAGTAATGACTATTGTTCTTTAATGATAACAGATTTAATAGTAGAAACAAACCAAAATGAATACAACAATTTAAGGATACAAAATGTTCTTCTCAATCTCCTTGCCTCCCAATTGTTGTATTTCACTTTTGAATGAAAGGCATATATCATTGCTTTGTAGAAGTTTCCTTTTTCACCTCATCATTAGAGAACTACTGTCCCTCATGAACTCAATCATATCAAAGTCAAGACTCTTTTATAGAGTCTGTTAGCCTCCTTGGAATTCACTCTGCACAGAGCTTGGTGTAGTTGAAAGACTGTAGAAAACTACAAGCACTACCAGAGCAAACTGAAAGCTCTCAGAGTCTTGCAAAAATTATTGTTCTCTCAATTGTAGTGAGAGTATAAACCTGCTTAGCTTTATCCTCATTCACAGTAGCAGCAGGCTTGCCACTGTAGGACCTGTTACTAAGGTAAGTTCATCTTTGTCAATAACTCAACTGACCTATCTCCTAGGTTTTCATAAAATCTCCATCTAATTACAAACTCTGACAGCTCTTTCCTTTTTCTGTGGGTTAAGAGGCAAGGCCAGTTTGGAAAAGGATGATACTATAAATTTTCACCTGGTTTTCAGAATGATTTAGTTTATAGATTAAAAAGAAATCAATAATTATGAATTCTAATACTTTTAAAAATAGATTATAATAGCCATTGCTTTGATTTTTATGTGTGTGAGTACATGCAAGTACATGTCATATTTGATTTAAATTTCATTGATCATATTTGCATCATAAAATGTAATGAGGCAGGCACTGTGTCTTAATTACTTTTTTATTCCATTGAATTTTTATGAAATGTATAGGAATATTTATGTATTGAACAATAAAAAATAGTTCTTTCACTCAGTTTTTATAATTGAGTAGGAGTGATAAAAAAAGAGGAAAAGTTTTCTGAAATTTTTTGTTTGTTTGAAAACAAGCAGGTGAGTTGAAATATAAAATAATACGTACAGAAACCTTTTTCTCTGACAGAGGTAGTGGGGCTGATATTTAATGTATTATTTGTTCTTTAGAATTGTTCATTCCTCATACAATTATATTTGCAAATTGTCATTTATATTCTATGTTTCAATAGAAAAATGATTACGAAACATTTTCTCATGATTTTTTTTTTTATTACATTTTGGAATTTGAATCAAACTTACTAAATATTGAAATGACTCATAAAATATGTACTTTGTACTTTGCAATGTACAAAGTTATAGTGTAGTTAATTACCATGACTTGTCCAACTGTCAATTTGTTAATGTCATTTAAATTTGTTTACAGAGAAATTTTAAAACCTGAACTAACGAGAGCTCTTCTTTTATATCATATGTTTAAAGGGGAAATTTGTAGGGCAAGGTTTAATCTTCTGACAGTCAAAATTCTAGGAGAGGAGAGCAGTTGATGTAGATAGACAGGCTTCCCAAGATAAGAGATGCAAGTTCAAGCCTTGGCCAATGACATTTCCAATTTGCACAATTTGCTGATTGTCTAAGTAGTCATGGTAAAGTAATAGATAGTGGCTTGAATTGAATTGAGGAAACAGAGAGATGAGTTCAATGCATTCACTTATGTGCTAATACCCTTGGGAACGGTATGAATCTATCTTTTCCCTCCCCAGCTATAGGTAAAATAGAAGCCCAGACTTGGATGGCAACCAGTCTATGAGAAGAAAATTAAATTCAAACCAGTGCATGTACATATGGCTGGGAACTGCATGTGAATCCAAATTGACACTGAAACTCCTATTTTAACACCCGAATGAATATGACCTCTGACACGTTTGGTCAGCTTTTGTTGGATGTAGTGTCAAAAAGAGGAACTAATTAAATAGTCCCAATGGAGAGTAACTGAAATTAAGATTTAAGAAATACTAATCAGAAGTTGATAATAGTTGACAATAATTCATTTAATGAAATATTGTAATTGGGTATCAACCAATGGTGTCAGTAGAAAAAACAAGGCAAAAAAAAAAAAAAATCCATGTGCCAACACTAAGTTCAATACTGGATCAGGTGTGAAAAATCCAGCAGGCAATATAGTAGCAAAAACAGGGTCAACAATTCAACCTTCTCCCTCATAACAGCAAAAATACACTTTCACTCTTTTTCATGTGCCATGTCCCTTCATGATGTAGGTGATCATGGACTTCCACTTGACTCTCTCTTGTAACTCAATTTTTTTCTCTTGGTATCTCTCTCAAACCTCACTGCCATCCATTTGCTCAGGCCTATCAAGTATGTCATACACTGCTTTCGCCTGTCTCTCTTTCCTTCTATTCATCTTGAGAGTATTAATTCTCCAGACCCTCCTTTCTCATTACAAGTCCCAGGAACCTCAGCTCTCTCTTCCTGATGTTACATCTGACTTTTCTTGTTTACATCCTCTCCAACACCTCATTATTGCTCATGTGCTTAGTCCATGGTATTCTCAACATCCTTCTGTAAAACCACATTTCTGCTGCCTCAAGCTTCTCTTTTATCCTTGAGATCATCCAACATTCACTTTCATGCCAAGCTCAAAAATCGTACTTTCTTTCGCTAAGCTTACCAAATCAATCTGCTTGTAAGCAAAAAGCAATGGTCTTTATTCACCGAGTAATTTTTCTGATTGGCCATGCCAGACAGGATGGAAAAAACATTAGTTTAGCTTCTCTCTTTGTGCCAGCAATTTTCTGTATTTTTTTTTAGTAGACCACACACAAAACACAAACTCTTTTTTTAGGTAGGTGATTTTCTGTTTCATTACAAATATGCAAGATTATATTACTATTAATGTTTGTAGAATGACAAAATAATTACAATGAAAGTCATATAATATAATGATAAAAATAAATATATATTAAAAATGAATGATCTTATATTTAATTTAAATACAATTAATTCCCCTTGACCAAGAGGCACAAAATGTATACCCACTACTGTAAAAGTATTCTATCTATTAATTAAGCTTCTAAGATTGTACTTTTTAATTGTATGTTTAACTTTCAGTTTAAATTATTATTTAAAGAAATACTGTATATCTTATTAATAAAAGAAAAACTGCACATTTTATTAATGGTTGAATCGTGTGACAGACAGACACAGCTCTTATGGCATAGATATGAAATTGTGATGAATGGATGCGGTTCTTATTATAGCATATATTACTGCATTCTTTTCAAGGCCTCTCAGTTTCTATCCTTATTGGTAATTTCACTTAAAGTTATTTTTTGTTGCCATAGAAGGATATAAGAACACAACTATGAAATTCACACACTATTCTTAAGGGATTAGACAGAGTGATACAATTTAAGAAAAAAAGCATAAAATGTAAAGTTTTAGTTACTTTTACTACTTACATCTTTCATTGAAATACAATATTTTTCTTAAACCTTTAATGTATTTCTCAAGAGTCACATGAAGTAATTTTGAAGTAGTTAATGAAATTTTTTAATCCAATATTGACTCATTTAAAAAAAAAAAATTAAAAAAATAATAAAATTAATGTCTACTGGCCATAGATTGTGGGTCTTACTAAAGAAAATGCACCTCCCAACAAGAATTAAATCTATTCCTTTTTTATAATCAGGAGAACTACATTTAAGCTAAGTGTGTTTCACCCTTAGACCACAGGAAGCTATCAAGAAATGTCTATATATTTCAAAGTCTATATCTGCTACTTTTATTTTTGTACTGGAAATGTAAACAAAGCAAATGTTAATAGACAATTAATAGACATTTCTTTTAATGAGATTATTTCTTATTTGTTTTGCTTGTTTCCTATATAGGTATATTGCTGCTTAGCCAATTGTTGGATAGATCTGCATCATGTCCTGGTAGCAGTAAATAACCAAAAATGTCTGGTTACTTGAACTGTAACTTCAATTCCAAACTGGTCTTAATCTCTGCACCAGAATAAAGGCCACATATACAGGGTGTGATGTGTAAATTGTCACCATTTTATATCTTTAATTTTGTACATGCACCTTGTTTGTTTTTGATTTTGTCAACTGCAGAGAATAGTAGGATCAGTTGGACATCATCTGTGAGAAACAAAAAAACACCTTGACTCCATTCAGTTTGCCAGAAATTTTGAAATGGCAGGCTGTATTGCTTGGGATTCATGCCAGAACCTCCAATGCAAACATTTCAGAGTGTTTGGATGTCAATCTGAGGACAGTGCAGAGGATTCACAAAGAGTTGAACAAAACTAAATGGTGATTGTGAAGGTGTTTAGAGTGATCACTAGTGATGACAATGTTATGTTCATTCATTTTCCCACATGGTCTCAGATTCAACATGGGGGTCTACATCAAGTGACATGAGAAGGTAGTGATGTTATTGATCAAGAAGGTGGCTGCTGGAAAACCCTATATCTGGTAACATGACTGTAGAAGAATCCGGTTATGGCTGTCAAACAATTACTGTGATCACATAACCTCTTATATATGACGATCTAAATCCCCAGACTGTAGTCCCCTTGATTATGTGTTGGGTGCAGTTGAGTGAGAAACTAAAAAAAACTCCTTGTAATACCAAAGATGAACTGAAGGAAGGATTATGACAGAATTCCCTAACTTAAACAAGAAGATCATTCAGAAGAGTTACAAGAGATTTCAAAGTTGTCTAGAGGCCATGGTTGAAGCCAATGGCGATTTTATTGAATAATTTTACTCTTTAGCATTACAAGATATTTTTATGTAATTTTGGTAAATATGTCTGTTAAAATGAGATTTGAGTGTTAGTGTTATTTTCATTTTGCATAATTTAGATGACAATTTATCTACCCTGTAGATGATTAGTTAAAATAAAAAAAAACAAAAACAAAACTTATATTCTACCTATATACCTTATATACCTATATACCTTATATTCTACCTTATACTTTGAGGGCCACTCAAAGTATAAGGTCACTGAAGGCGGTTGTCGTGTGAGTGGTAAGAATAAGGGGCACCATTTATGCAAATACATGGGGAAGATGATTGTTAACTCTAGAATTGAAGAGGTCCAGATTATAGTGTTTTGGAAAGTATACTTTTAGGTTTTTGTTCCACAAAGCAACAGTTCTTGAGAAGACAATGTCCAAGTGGAACTTACTTCTTACTAAAGGAATATGAATGGAATGGGGATGTTTTGTATGTGGTGTGTCAGGTCTTAGCTGGGAGGGTTAGTGTCAGGAGAACTAAGGAACATAACTTGTTTTAACATTTTCTATGCAGATAGTGGTAGAGTAGCAAGAGGCTTACGATGTTCCATCTGTAGGAATGGAGTTGTAAGGTGGAAAATAAATCATCACCCACATGTTTTGGGACTATCAAAGCTAGAAAGTGAAAAATAGGCAAAGATATGGCAGCAGTATTCTATTTTAGGCCTGATCTGGCTCTTGTAAAAGGAGAGCATAGCAGGAGGAGTTAGGTACTTACTGGGGTGGTACAGGGAACTGACCATTTTTCAAGCATCTTTAGCAATGAGGGCACCTATATACTGATGTATCATGTATGTAATCATCTGCATAGATATTCACAAGGTTAATATAAAGCGGGAAGATAGCTGAACAAATAAGGGAACTTTATGGGGTGCCTGTATTGATCCCATGGCTTTTGGATGACTGCTTTCATGGATCTAACCGATAGGAAGGACTTGATATACTCTTCCAGTGAATCTATAGCTGAAAAGCTTGTATAACAACTTCTATGCAACACCTTGTGAAAGACCTTTGATATATTTAATGTAATCATCCTTGTGATATGTATTGTCGAATGCCTCGCTGATTCTCTGAGTAATGACAGGATATCAACGTTAGACAGAGCAGAAAAGAGAGATAATATACTCTTGGCAGAAATTATACCTTAAGAGAAAAGGTAATCGATTTTGTTTAGCGACATACCCAACTACTATGGGTTATTAAATGCTGAAATCTAAATAATTTAAACATAACTTTATTGTTTCAACTAAATATATTTTGAATGCCTTCAACTATAGATGAAACTTATTGCTGGTATGTTTACTATCAAAATGTATTTCTACAATTTCATATTGTTTTTGTTTAGGGGTTCACTATTTGTCCAAATCTGGGACTAACTGGTGCTATCTTCTTGGCTGAGGGTGGAACAACAGCAATTAAGACGTGGTTCCACACTCCTCAAAACTTCCAATCTTCTGATCAGAGGCTTTGCTGCCAGCTGTAGTTTATCATCATACTTGCCTCAAGGAGAAATCATGGAGACTGCAGATTGAATGAAATGTACGTACTTAGACAATTTGGACAATTAGGTAGTTTCAAAAAGGTGTGCTAAGAGAATTTGTTTTCTATTGATTTTACATTAGCACTTTTCCTTCTTTGTTGCTGTATCTCAAAAAAAAAAAAAAAAAGGAAAGAAAAAAGAAAAAAGGAAAAGGAAGTCGATTTTAGCCTTGAAAATGCTCTCAATTTTAGAGAACAAAAAAAAACATTATGTTCAATAGAAAAAATGATTTAAAAGATATGGCAATCATTTACGGATCTCAATAAAATGAAGCAATTTATCTTACTTGATGATTTTTAATTTTTTTCATTTAACAGCAAGCAAGACAAAAATGTCACTAGTATGCAAGGGTTATAGAGAGTGAAAGTAAGAGAAAATATTGAGAATAAGGAGGATTGAGGAAAGGATAAGATTGTAGTCATCAGAGAAGCAAGTATACAGAAAAGTTGCACAGGCAGGAAGTATGAGAGAACATTTCAACTATCATCGACATAAAACGGGTGGTACTTAGATGCCAATCTAGTACGTAAGTTGGTTGTTCGCTAATTTGAGAGTGACCTGAAGGCTCCCTTTTCCTTCACTGCTATCTTTCAGTAGGGGTGGGTGCAACTCCTATCCCTGTATTTCTCTACTAACCCCCAATTCTTCTCTTTGTTGCTGAATACTCAGCAGAGAGGCATCAAGTACCATTTCTAAAGTCTTTGGTATGACCTGGCTGAATTGAACCTGCAACCTCACACACCACAGGCAAACACTCTAGCATTGCGCTACCATTAGTAGATGCCAGTCTAGTAACATGCTTAAACTCATGTAGGCAGGGATAAAAGCTTGACAGAGCAATTGCCATGGAAATATTTGTAGAAAAGACAGAGGGAAGCCACATCACATCAATAAAAAAGTGACTGAAGTTGAGATGCCAGGTCAGGATCGTTTACATTACAGATTCTTCTTGGGATTTTGTCAAGAATCACAGGAAGAATAGCAGGAGTATAAGACAAGATATGGCAGCAGTATTCAATATACTAGAAAGGGTAGGATGTCATAAAAAGGCATAATTGTTTATATCCTAAAGGGACACAAAACATGAAAGAATTTTGCTACATTGAAATATTTCTGCAATCCTTATGATGAATGAAAATTTAAACAATGTACCTGTATCAAGGATGTGCACTGTGGTGCAGTGGATATTGTCTTAGAGCAGGAAATCGAAAAGCAGAGTTCAAATTCCAGTTGAATTCATTGCATTCACTTATGTACAAGTATTTCTGGGAAAGGTATTAACCCATCACTACACCCTCCAGCTATGGGCTAAATAGCAGGACAGATTGGGTTCTATAGCTTTGGTTGGCAACTAGTCTATCACAGAAAGTAATGGCAACTTACTGCAGAAAAATCTTCTGCCCAGTCATGTCTTTCGAGACATGATCGCCCAAAGGTCTATTACATATGGCATTTAACTGACTGACCTGTATTAAGTTTTACTCTTACTTGATGTCCTAGAGACTGCATTAGAGATTTAACACCATTGAACATTTCCCACAAAAATGATATTAAGGAAACTATCCAACAATTTGAAATCTTATTGTTTCTGCATTGACTTTGTATTTCTCAATGTTTTATAAGAAGAAAATAAAAAGAAATATCAAACAGGAAGTGAGAACTTAATGTCCTGGGCATACTAATGAAATTTGACAGCAAATGTACTGACTGGATATGAAATTGAGTAAATTCAAAATTATATATGACTATGAATCCTAAACCTAACCAGATAATTTAAAGTATTAGGAATTAATTTTTTTTCCTAATCATTTCACCCCAAAGCAAGGCAGAACTGCCACTGGTACACAAGGAGTTATGTAAGAGGTGAGTGATGAGAAAGAGGAACAAGTTACAGGGGTGTCAGAGAATGGTAAAAGAAGGATGAGAACACTGGTGTGAAGAGGGCTGCATGAGAGTAGAGTGGGAAGGAAAAAGAACATGATACAAGGGTTGTCAGGGAAAGCATGCATGTCAAGGAGATAATAATTTGAGTGAGTTTTGTTTAATGGCATATCAACATCTGTGGGTTATTTAATGCCAAAAAGGTGGGGTTTTGAAGTATTTCTTTAATGTTCGGTTTTCATGAGAAGGTTGATTTAGTTACAGTACATTGAAAAAAATTTTTTTTTTTTAATTTTAGAAAACCGATGTCTTCTAGTCTTTTTTTTTTTTTTAAAATCATATCACCCCAAACAAGGCGATAACACCACTGATGCGCAGGGGGCTACGTAAGAGTAAAAAGATTTGAAAAGAGAAAGCTGGAAACTGCATCCTAAACAGGAAACAAGGGATGAGCCTCTTCACCTGTTCAATAGAGGAGGGTGGAGCGTGAACCAGGCGATAGTTTAGTCTATCTACTCCAATTGAAAAAAAAAATAAAGAAAAGATTGGAAAAGAGAAAACCGGAAACCGCATACTAAACAGGAAACAAGGGATGAGCCTCTTCACCTGTTCAATAGACGTGGGTGGAGTGTGAACCGGGCGAACTTGCATTGAAAAATGTATTGCTGGTAATAATTTTTTTTCCTTCAAAAATGTGTTATGTTAATTTTTTTTCTTAAAAAAAATGTATTGTTGATAATATTTTTCCTTCAAAAATGTATATTTTTCTATAAAAGTTTATTTTTATGTATATATTTCTATAAAAGTGTATTTTTATATTTTCATAGTGTTTTGACCCTAGTTTGGGGGATTAAGTATTTGTCCATAGCTGGCGCCCTAACATGTGCTACCATTCAAGGTCAGGATTGACCTGGGAACAACAGCAATTAAGAAGTGATTCCACGCTCCTCACAACCTCGCAATCAGAGGCCTTGCAGATGCAGTTTACCATCATACTTAGAACCAAGGAGATAAGAGATGGCAATTGACACCAGGTAGCTAAGCTCATCGGAACAGAAGCTGTGTAAGTATTTGTAGAAGAGACGGAGGGAAGCCATATTACATCGGTGAGAAAGTGACTGGAGTCGAGCTACAAGGTCGGGATTAATTACATTGCAGATTCTTCATTAGATTTTTAATTAATGTCAATAATTACAATAAAAAATAAGTTTTTCTTGAAAATTCTTCATGATGAGCATATGTGTAGCAATGCACTCTATGCCGAACATAAACAAACACCCCACATTTAAAAGTTCAGAAGGTTTAACAACAATGGAAAGATAAATTTAACTCCTTTTTATAATAATAATAATGATGTTATTAATTAATTTATTATATCAAGTTATCATCAGAAAGTTTTGCTGTGTAAATTTTGCATAGATTTTGAAATATTTTAAATAGTTTCAAGAATTGAGAGATAATATAAAAATTTTTTATTCAACTAGTAGGACACCCAAAGAGAAAATTTCAGTTACTTTGACATTTATATGTGGTAAAATGAGATTACCAACTCAAAACAAAATTCCTTATTTCTGGTCTGCAAAGTGATACAATAACAAGCCACCACCAAAGATCCACAGACAAAAACCTAAAAATTGTCTGCTTTTATAAGTACAAAATGGAACATCTATACACTTAAACAGACTGGGGTTATGACAGTCTGATGAAAAATCCATAAAATAAAATTTAAAAAAAAAATAACTTCAGTCTATCTTTTTTAGGTCATAAATCATTAAATTACAATGCATGAAGTTTAAGCAACATTAGAAGAATATAACAAAATAGGCTTTTTGCATAATTTGCAAAATTAAAAAAAGAAAAAGTTTAAATATGTGCTGATCTTATTAAGTATTTTCAACTTTAACAGTGACAAAATGATTAAGATAACAGCTTTTCTGAGATTCTATGAAATCCATCTGTCACTATAATGCTAAGCAAAATACATTTTTAATTAAGATATGAAAATTAGCTAAAAATGGATCATTGCCTAACAAAACATGATAATTCAGACATTAATCATAAAGATATTTTAAGTAATTAAAATACCATTGGAAAAGTTAAAAGCCACAAATTTTACTAATAATGTATATTAAATATGCACAATAATATAAATTTAAAAAAGTATATACATAAACATTGTTTTTTGCAAAAAGAAAAAAAAATGTATGAACAAAGCATGTCTGAAAGATGCTTTGAAATAAAAAAAAAAAAGTCTTTGTAATTGTAGTGCTCAATATGATATCAAGCATTATCAGTCAAACAAAATTACAAAAATGTTCACTTATCTATTCTTAGTCTAAGTTTTGCAGAGATTGCATCCACTTGTCAGGAGCTCGATTGTAAAATGCTGTATAACATTACATGAAGTCACCTTTCATTTAAGACTTCTTTTAAGGTGTATTCTCAATATACCTGGCACACGCAGTAAAATTTACAATATCATTTTGAGTATTTGAAGGAAAGTCTCAACCTATACAGCGAGAATATTTTGAGGACCCTATATGACACACCAGGATTTGTTATTGGAGGCCACAACCTGAACAACATGAGATACGCGGACGATACAGTACTGATTGCGGACACGGAAAGGAAACTGCAAGATCTCATACAGAAAGTAGCAGTGGAGAGTGACAAGAAGGGACTACAAATAAACTTTAAGAAAACTGAGTGCATGGTCATCAGCAAAAGATACAACCCAAAATGCCAAATACAGGTGGGGGATAACAGAATCAAACAAGTCCAAGAATTTAAGTACCTAGGAAGTGTTCTAACAGGGGATGGAAAGTGCGACACGGAGATCCGAAGGCGAATTGGCATGGCAAAGGACGCGTTCCAGAAGATGAGCAAAATACTAACACACAGGAAAATCTCAATAGAAACGAAGAAAAGAGTGCTAGACTGCTACGTGATGTCAGTTCTTCAATACGGCTGTGAATGCTGGACAATATCATCGAAAATGAGGACAAAACTGGAAGCGGCCGAAATGTGGTTCTACAGAAGGATGCTACGGATATCGTGGACTGAGCATACAAGCAACGACGAAGTGTTAGAAAGAATGTCAACAAAAAGGAAATTGATGCTGAGCATCAGGAAGAGACAACTGAAGTTCCTGGGACATGCAATGAGGAAGGAGAGCCTGGAGAACCTGATACTGACTGGTCAGATAGAAGGAAGGAGAGACAGAGGAAGGCAGCGGATAACATATTTGCAGGGTCTGATCAGGTGGATGACGGAACGGGGGTTGCCAGGAGCAACAGGAGCAAACATACTAAGAGCCACAAGGGATAGGGAGACGTGGAGATCCATGATCGCCTACGTCCTGAAGGGACAGGGCACATAGAAGAAGAAGAAGAAGGAAAGTCATTCGGTATTAGGCAAAGCTTTCAGATTTTTATCCCTAACAGTTAAACCACCAAGTAAGTAGACGTAATTGCCATGAAACTCAGAAGGGATAAATAAGTGAACATTTGTTACTATATGTGCAGAAGTTTGTTTTTTTTTCCTTTTAACATACATTATTAACTCTTCTGCTTTTGGGGATGTATCTGTATATCTTTACAAAACTTACACTGACAGTAGACAGTTTGTATATAAGTGCTGAGCTATGATGATGTTTTGCACTAAGATTATTATTTTTCAGTAGTTTTACTGATAAAAAGTATTTTGGCAAGCAGGTTTTTTTTATCGTAAAATGCTTGATATCAGGGTGGAGATAGAGCATTATATATAAGAAAAAATGAGAGAAGCCGTGAACGTGTTGTTTAAAGTGTAGATCTATTATTATTATTATTAATAATAATATTACTTGCTTTTTGTATAATATAGTAAGTGTCCACAATAGTATTTGTGTTGCTATACGCGTTTTGGGTTCAAAGTTGACTCTTCAGGCAAATAAATTTGTGACTTTACCTACTGAAATCTGTTTGGCTTTCTGACAGCCAAAAATACTGTGTGTGTGTGTGTAAGTATATATATATATATATATATATATATATATATAAATTGTCAGTGAGCAGGTCAGAAAGTTCATATGTGTGTGTTTGTCAGTTTTCTTTTCCACACTCGCTCATTAAATCTCTTCTGTTTTGAGAATCATTGACCTTTTATTGGTCAGAAAATTCTTTTTTACTCTGACTTGCAAAATTTGTCTTTTCTTCAAAATTGTTTTCAGTAATTTTGATTCAATTCTACTGGTCATCGTTCTTTTTGTTGTCTTTGGAATAAAGTAAGTAAGTAATAATAATAATAATAAATCTACACTTTAAACAAAATGTTCACAGCTTCTCGCACTTTTTTTCTTTTATACCAATTTCTCTTGGTGGAACAACCCCTATTTCTTTTCATTATATATATATATATATATATATATATATATATATATATAACATAATCTGACCTTTTTAATCTGGCACTATTCAGAACAAACCATTGTCAGATCCCATAAAGAGTAGAATACAAAAAAAATTGATGTAAACTGCCTTGCCAGCTCGTTTGACGTATATATTTCTGTGTTATCAAAGGTAGAACAAAGCTCAAAATTGGAAGTAAAACAATCATTAATGCTTCCAAACAAGGTATTGATCACTTCATTCAATATATATATATATACACACACAAAAAAAAAAAAAAAAAAAAGAAGCAGCCTAAACTCCTAAAACAAAATATACTATCCCGAATTGGTAAATATGCAGCCATATTAAAGAAATAAGTATGACTAATCCCCCAAAACACTCTGCTGCTGCGGAAAGTTGTAAACAACATGTGGTACTTCCCATGTAGTGGTTGAGGAGTGTGTGTGTGTGTGTGTGTGTGTGTTTCAAAATGCTAAAATTTGAGTCATTAATATTTGTGTTATAAACTAGCATTTAATGTTATTTATAATCCAGCATAAACTTGTAATAGCATACAATGCAAACTGTTTTACAACATTGTTATATTGTGTTGGGGGGGGGGTGGTATTGTTCAGTTTAGTACTCTGCTGAGTATCCAATCAAAATGAAAAGAGCAGAATCCACAAAAAAATACTATCAGCATCTTTATAAATGGTTATTTCCTATTTTTTTCTCCTAGAACAGGTATGTACAGCCAGGCAACAATGCTATAACAATGCAGCAATGAAAATGTTAAACATTTTATGCCGATTGTATTTATCAATCTTTTTCTCTGAAGTGGGAATAAGCTTTTACAATTGTGGTTGACATGTGAACAAACTGGCCAAAATTCATGTCCTAACCAACCATCTACCTACCATTATTCTTCATAAGGTCTGTGCATAATAAGAAATTTAATGTTTTAAGGAGTGTGTTATTTTTTGAAAATTGAATTATGATCGTGTTTAATGGCCTCCTCAACCACTTGTAGGTTGAAAATTGAATTAGATGGAGCCTGCTCGTATGACATAAATGTGGTGAAATGCAGTTGGAACATTTCTCTTGTTATACATATTTTAAAAATACAGAATCTCAAGTTAGAATTATTTTTATTTATACATGGTTGCTTTAGTGTGTGTGTGTGTGTGTGTGTGTGTGACTTCTAGAATGCTTAACCTTTTTATAGTTAGATTTGTAGTTTATTAAAAAGAGCTATTTAATGTAATTTTAATCCTTGTGTTGATGTGTTGTCTAATGGCACTTTGATCACATAAATAACAAAGTTTCTGAGAAAGTGTGGTTTTGTATAGCTTATATAAGATATTTTGTGATTCTTTACAGTTGCATTCTCTGATTAGGCAAATGAATTCATTAATTATATGGTTGCTGAGTTGGTTTGATATGACTGATAAAGATAAAGCATGACAGAAGGAATCCTGGAATAATCATAGAAGTTGATTGTTTGTTCAGTTTCTTTAGCAATGAATTGTTATCTAAGAGTTCCACCTGAGATAATTTTACAAAATAAAAAAAAATAAAAAAAAAGATGTGAGAATTGATAATTTCGTTTGAAGTTTGGCTGTTTGTAACCAAACACTAAATTAATCCTCTCATTCTATTGTTGACTTGGTTGGTTTATCACAGTAGAATATTTTTTTTATTGTTATTTTACACCATATTAGAATTGGGTGTTAAAAAATAAATAAATATAAAAGCAATTTTTGCTAAAAAAATGAAAATTGCCCTTGTTTAACAGCATATCAACTCCTTATAGGTCATTTAATGGTAAAATTTTCCTGAGAGTTTTGAAATGATAAAAATGTCATTCTACTTCCACAATTGAATACATGGTAAATAATGCTCAGTTTTTGCATATATGCATGCTTGTGTAGACATAACTACTTGAGGTGATGATCTGCATTTGATTTAAGAATGTCATGAAAGTTCTTTCATGTTGGTTGATTTTGTTTAGTGACATTTTATGGCATTTTTAATGCTGAAATCTAAATATTTTCAATGTGATTGTATGACTTCAAATACCGATAACATGCACTGTTTGTCATTTTGCTATAAATAGGTATTGTTGGGAATGTTTTTTTCATAAAATATGTATTGCTGGTATTTTTATTATAAAAATTGATTTTTATACTTTCATAGCATTTTGCTTTTGTTTGGGGGTTCATTATTTACCCATAGCTGGGACACTAAAAAGGTTTTACTATCCAAGATCAGAGTGGACCTGGGAAGAACAACAATTAAAAGATAGCTTCATGTTCCTCAAATCCCATCAAATCAGAGGCTCTGCTGCCAGATGTAGTTTTAATTTTATGTATTTTTATACGTGTTATTGACTGGTTATATTAGTGCTGGCAGTAGTGCCTAACTGTAATGTGTAGGAAACTAAGAACAGTGAGGATCTTTTATATGACCAGCTACTAGTTTCCAAGTATATCTAGCTGCTAAGGAGGCAAGCTAATCCTTTTTATAACCCTTGCTCTGGTCCATAAGTGGTTCTATGCTCCTCAAAACCTCCAATCAGAGGCTGCATTTATATATTATGTAGCCTCTAAAATGAGACTAATTACCTTAATACATTCAAAATATATTGTAATTTTGTGTTCAATAGACCAAATCAAAATGAAAAACACCTATGTCAAGAAAAGTTTTTTGTACTTTTCATGTGAAAATTGTTAAAGAGAGTGGAAAATTTCCCATAGCATAATTTAGTGAAATATGATACTTGCGGTTACATATTTTAACATGGGAGAATTTTTTATTTTTTTATGAGAGTAATAAATCTGTGTACAATTTAGTGATTTGTACATCCAAAAGAAATATTTTATAAGCATGTGAAATTTTAAGTTTATCACCAAACAAAGGATGAAGATAAACAAAATATCACTTTCAATTCTTTCTGAATATTTAACTGAGAAAATGTAAATGATCAATAATGATCACCTCTTCCAGTAACATTTTTCATAGACACTTTCAGTAAAGGTATTTTTTTCTTTCCTCTTTCTCTGTATGCTTCAATAACTTTTTAGGCCATCTTGTTTCAACAAAGCACTGCTCTCTTAATTTAGAGTTAATGATTTATTCAAATTTGCTATTTTAAGAAATGTTAAAGATTTTTTTTTGGTTAAAAAAAACAAAAAAACAAAACAAAAAAACGAAAAACAAAAGCATTTCAATTTTTTTTGTTCTTAATTCAATGAATAAAAGTGAGTGGATATATTCTTTTTTTTTTTTGCTAGTAAATATCTGAAGTTGCTTTGTTGAGCATTTGCAGAAGTGCAGGGTAGGAATGAAAAAGAATTTGACTCAAAATCAGCTGACAACCAACAGATGCAAAGAATGTTTCTACTGTGCTGCTGAAAACTATGTTAGAATGTTATAAACAGAAGGTTTTCATGTAATTTTCATCTAATCATGGTAACTATGTTTGGGTGGAAGAGTCAAACATAAACAAGGTCAAAGTTCAATACTTACATCTGAGTCCTGAGCAAGTTTACTCACATGCTCATGATTTGGTGTGGCTGAACGTTTTTGGATTCGAGTGTGCTCAAATAGGTACTTGTCAGTTAGTCCCCCAATCTGTAAAATAGGAGTATATCATTAGTTCAATTGTATGAAAAAAGAAAAACAAAAAAGCTGTTTTGTTTTATTTGAAATTCATTTTTAAAGTTAATGCTACAACCTCAGGAAGCAGTAATATTGCTCTAGGTATACTTCTCCATGCGCTGCCCCTTCAGGACCTAGACTTCCAATTGTCACTTGTCACTCAATATTTTTCCTCCTAATATCTCTCCCAAACTGTACTCCGCTATCAATTTGCTCAGGCTTATCAAGTACATCTCTTTTTTTCTATCCATCCTGTGAGTATTAAATTCTCCAGGACCTCTCTCCTCATTACATGTCCCAGGAACCTCATCTATCTCTTTCTGATATTAAATATAATTTTTCTTCTTGTTTGCATCCTCTCCAACACCTCATCATGCTCATATGTTTAGTCCATGGTATCCTCAGCATCCTTCTGTAAAACCACATTTCTTCTGCCTCAAGCCTCTCCTTCATCCTTGAGATCATCCAACATTCACTTCCATAGAGAAGGACAGATATCACACAGCAATCGAGTACTTTTTTCTTTGTTTCTACTGAGATTTTCTGGTCTCTCAGTACTCTGGTTAGCTTTTGAAATGTGTCCTTGGCCATGCCAATGCAGCTTTGGATCTCAACATAACATTTTCCATCCTCTGTCAGAACATTTCCCAGGTACTTAAGTTTCTTTACTTGTTTTGTTTTAGTTTCTCTGACCTGCAGTTGGTATTTTGGGCTCTTTTTGTTGATGACCATACATTAAGTTTTCTTGAAGTTTATGTTCAATCCTTTCTTCTTGCTTTCTGTTGCTAACTTCTGCCAAGTCAGGATCAATCACATTACAGACTCTTGACAATATCCAATGAAAAGTCTGTAATGTGATTGATCCTAACTTGGCAGCTCAGATACAGTCACTTTCTCACCGGCACAATGTGGCTTTTCTGTGTCTCTTCTACAAATACTTTCACAGCTTCTGCTCTAATGAACTTAGCTCTCTGGTGCCCCCTATATATGAATTTACTCGAGCCACAAGATTAGCAACTTGGTCCCACCTTTTTACTGTGAAACCAATAAATTATAAATGCAAATTCTACTCCAGTAGCTTCTTTTCTCGCACTTCCCACCTGTGGAATTCCCCTCCGTTTACTTGCTTCTCCGACAGCTACAATCTCCAAGAATTTAAATGCAAAGTCAATAGTCATCTTCTATCTCACTAACTTGCATCTTCTCTCTCATGCTCTTTTCTTCATCCACTCCACTCTCATCAGTATTCTCATCCTTCTCTTACCCAGTTCCTGACACCCCCTATAACCTGTCACTCTCTCATAACTTTTCTCTTATGTAACCCCCTGTATAACATTGGCAGTAAAATGCCTTGCTTGGGGCGATGTGATTATAAAAAAAAAATTCATTAAAATAAAAATGAGAAAAAGTAAATGTTTCAAAAGATCTGCTGAAATTTAAGTTCAGTGTTAAGTAATTTCCAAACTGAAACAGATGTAAGTAAAAGATAATTTACTCATTAAAGAGAAAAAGAGAAAAAAGACAAAGAGAGACAAAAGAAAGAAAGAGAAGAAAAAACTTTAATTATAAGCAAAAAGTTATAAAAAAAATTCAAATTTATGTACCCGACTTAAATACTAAGAGATTTTTATCATTACCCAACTTAAATGTTGCAAGTGACACAGAACAATATTTTTATCCTGATCTTAATGGCTTTAAAATTTAATTTAATTTATAAAATTCTTAAATCATCCAATAATCATCCAAGATCTTAAGAGAGGTATTTAGAATATTTTAAGGAGTCAATGTTAAAAATGTTAATTGAATGGGGAGATAGGAGCATGGATAAAACATAACATTATTATATGCATTTATACTATGTCTTTCAAATTTATCTAAACTATTTTTCTCATCTTGATAATGATAGAGGTTATTATAGATATGATGTTTCAGCCAAGTACCCACTGACCATCTTCAGGTGTCCATTGTTTTGATTATTCTGTTATTTTATCTCTTATTATGTTGTTTCTAGTTTGTTTCTGCTAAACCAGAGATTGTTATTTAACCACATGATCACACTCATGACTACTAGAAGATAGCAACACTTTATTAATCAATGCCTTTATTCATTGCAACACTATCCTGAAGGACATCAGTCATGTATTTTTTTTTTAGTCTAAATCCAATCTTGAAATCAATGATATTAGAAATGAGGAATTATTAATAAAACTTTGGCCTTTTCAATTTATTTGAATTCTTATTCTTATCTTTATTATACACAAGTGTATCCCTGCCATAAAAAATGATAGCCAGTATTTGAGAGATTATAAATAAGACTTCTGTATTTTTATAATAGAGAGGATATATTCTTCACTAATCAACATAATTATTGCAAAATAAAATAAGGCACTATTAAAGAGCAAACACAACTGGTAGTAAAGAAAATAAACTTGGTCAATATTGCCTTGCTACTGTCTTTCTCTCCATGATTGTGACAGGAGGGAAATATAAAGTTCTGGAGATTAGGGAAATGGAATTAACAACTGATATATTTAACTTATTAGCTTGAACATTATTTTTAATTGATAATTGTATTTGAGTAGATATTCTGTTTTTAATTAAACAGTATATTCATAAATATATTCCTGCCAGCCTGATTATTTATGAGAAAGCTTGTTAGGAAAGTGTGTGTTATTCAACAGGATTTGAACACATTTTCCTAACAAAATTTCTCAAAGAGAAATTTAATTTAAAATTATAATTAAAAAAAGAAAATCTACTCAAATACAAGTATCAATTAAAATAATGTTCAAACAAATAAATTAAATATATTGGTTGTTAAGTTTATTTCATTAATCTCCAGAACATTCTATAACATTGCCTGTTTACATTATAATACATTAGAGAGCAGAGATGATTATTTGTGAGAAATCAAAAATTGTGTATATAAGGCTTGATTTGACTTTGTTTGAACTGTGAAATCATTCGTAGTTGAGTGGTCTATAATGCACCAAATCAGTTGGTGGCTTCTATGTTGTTAGGGTTTGCAGGTTCAAATCCTACCAAATGATACATTTTCCTAACAAAATTTCTCATAAATAATCAGGGCGTTATATATGTCATCCGCAGATAGATCTGTTTTGCTGTATCACAGCTCATCAGTACGGTTAGACTGATTGCTTTTTAACCCAGGATTGAAACCCGACCGAATTGGTGTCAGTCGGTGATTCTACCTCTGGGCTATGGGCGTTTGGTGGAGATATATATATATATATATATATATATATATATACACACTGTTTAATTAAAAACAGATTATCTACTCAAATATAAGTATCGATTAAAAATAATGTTCAAACATATATATATATATGTTTGTGTGTGTGTGTAAATAAAAACAACGGCATTTATTATAACAGGGAGGATGATGTTATAGACAGAATGTTTTGGTCAAGTACTCTCTGGCCCTTTTCAGCTTTTTGCTAGTCATGTATCTCTTGGAATAAAATGTTTGGTACAAAACTCTGAGAAGGTAGAGCACAATGGCTGAAACAACAAAAACAAGCTCATTAGTCTGAATGGCAAGATAATTTCTCATTTAAAAAAATTCAAACAAACTATAACATTGTTGTTCTTTAAGAATAGCTTGTTCCAAGTCCCCAAAATAAGTTGTTTTAGAAGAAAAGAATGCAAAGTCCATGTACCTGCAGTTATAAAATTTGCAGAGAGAGGTATTGCAATTTTATGAATAATGGATTGGTAAAAAGAAATTTTCTAACACTTAGGTCTTTGGTCGACGCAAGTGGTTTTGGAAAGACTGACTGAAGTGGCTCTGACATAAGGTAAATTTCAATGTTTGTAAGAATGAAATGTTTAAACATTTTAAAAGGATTAGATAATGATACCTTTCCAGCTAAGGAATGATACTACCTTTTGCAAATGAGGCTTCCTCTGGAAGCAACACATTGATTTGCTTACCTGAATCCCAAATTAGTGAATTGATGATTATAAAACAAGCTTAACAATTGATAACAGGTAAGAATTTATTCTGACATTTAATGTGTTTATACAAGTACAAACTAATCAGCCATTGTTCTAACTGCTCAATCTATCTACGTAAATAAAATTCTGTGACTTCTGTTAGTTCATCAACCCTTTAAGATAGCCATACATTGACTGATTGAAGCCAAATTTTGCGGAGAACTGCAAACAAGTAAGTGGATACAAAGTACAGTTGGTTTTATGAGGATGTGTAGCTTAAAAAATTTTCAATATTTTTTTTTGTTGAAAAATTAGGTTTTATTATTTAACATACAAAACACTCCTATTTTAAAAACAATTTGATAAAAAATGCATTATTTCTTGCATATCTTTAAGTGTATATATATATATATATATATATAAATATATAGTAGTATTTTTATTATTGGTATTTATGATAAAAACATTTTTTCACCACTACACAAGAGCTGTCATGTTTTGGTACTATCCACAGTACCTCATCAGGTGATTTACAGTTGCAAGAGTTAGCAAGTGATATATACAGAAACTTAACAGATATTACCTTCTCCAGATAATTAAGTGGGGAGTAGACGGAGTTTTAGTGGGTTAGACTCAATAAACAAGCACAAATCCTACACATATCCACCCTAAATCTAATCACCCCACCATCCATACTAAAACACATACCCTCCTCCATAGAATATAAAATAAGTAATAACTCTTCCAATGAAGATATCTTTTATAAACAAAACAAATTTTATAACACTACCCTAAAAAAAATACTGACTACAACTGTCCTGACATTAAATATATCAAACACAACAATAATAGTATTATAAAAGTAGAAACTGAAAAATCATTTGGCATACACTCCATTTAACTAAATGGTTAGTATTAAGTTAGGGCAGAAATTCCTCAATTTAGTTGAAAAACACTTCCCTAGAAATAACTGCCTTAGTAAGATTTTTTTTTAACAAAAATACTCTTAAATTAAGCTATAGTTACACAGATAATCTTGAAAAGATCATCAAAAAGCACAATAATAAAATTTTAAATCAATATAACAACCCAAGTAAACAACACCATCCTAAAATAAAAGATAATACCAATACATGCAATTATCAAATGAGTGTTAGATGTTGAACTAATTTTACCTATGCACTATTTCCACCATTAAAAACCCAACAGTTAATAAATTTTAGATTGGTAGCACCAAGAACACCTTCAAATCTCAATGGTATCAACATATAAGGCATACAGAAATGGCACATCACTTTCTAAATACTTTTAGCATTCAAAAGAAGTCAATAAAATCCCTACTGTAAAATAGAAAATATTAAAAAAGTTAAAACCTGTAAATCTTTACATGAGTCTGGCTTCTTGTGTCTACAGGAAAAATTTCAAATTATTCAGTTTCTTAAATTAACCCTGTTAAATAAACAGAATGAATTAACTGTTACTTGCCAACACCGCCTTTCATTTACCTTAAATTATAGTTGAATACATTTTCTAGTATAAATATAACTACATTCCATGATTAAATTACTACTTTTGAATTAATATATAAGATGCCACCATCCTGTTAATTACTTTATTATTTTAATAATATCATTTAACAGTAATATAGCCTTATAGCATTTGTTTTCATATAAATACACCTTAGTCCTTATTATACTAATTACACCACTTTAAGATAATTATATGCATAAAATAAATAAATTAAAAAATCTTCCACAATATCATCAGACACAACATATTAAATATTGCCATATACTCTTTTCAAATCTTCTCACTTTGTTTTTTTTTTCAATTGGAGTAGATAGATCTACCTGTCTATCACCCGGTTCACACTCCAACCATGTCTAATGAACAGGTTAAGAGGCTCATCCCTTGTTCCCTGTTTAGGATGTGGTTTCCGGCTTTCTCTTTTCAAATCTTCTCACTATTATGTAGCCCCTTGCACATCAGTGGCGTTACCGCCTTGCTTGGCGTGATACGATTAAAAAAAAAAAAAATACTCTAGCACTAAATGTTACACAAAGTGGACACCATATAACTAGCTTCTGTGACCTCTTAATTTCTCCCACCCACCTCAACCCTCTAACTTCATTCCCCTATCCATCATTAACTTAATTTTCTGATTTATCTAGTCTAATGCACAAGCACCCCATCTACTCTCACCTTAATTGTCTGGATAAGGTAATATTTGGTTTTTATATATATATTCTTCATTTGTAAATGAGTTATTACGTGACCTAAGTTTCTACCATGCCATGTCTTCAGGTGATTTGCAATAATTGATTTTACCATTTTTTTTTTTTAAAGAACACTCATGTAATGGAGATTTTTTGAACACACAATTTTCAAAATTAGAAATTATAATGCCCAATAAGCATTTTTATGGTATGGTTACACTTCAGAATTTCTGTTCTTGCATTTAGTAATTCATTTTTGTTTGGGAATAACATAATAGCTAACTTTTCTTCCTGTCACAGTCTACATATTTTGCCACCATTGTAAGGCTTGGTTGTTTTCACTATACTCCATGTTATGTCTGGGCCTTTTCCATATTTTAATTTCAATTTCCACACATGGCTAGCTAGTTTTGTACAATTTTTAAAGTTTTCTATTTTAAATGTATTTCTTCTAATTTTGAAAATTGTGTGTTCAAAAAAAAAAAAAAAAAAAAGAAAGATACATGTTACGTGAGCATTAAAAAAATAAAATCCTGTTACATGAGTGTTTTTTAAAAAAATAATGGTAAAATTAATTATTGCAAATCGCCTGAAGACACCACATGGTAGAAACCTAGGTCGCATAAAAACTCATTTAAAAATGAATATTGAAAAGTTGAACACTTTAATACAACTGTGTACTGGTCTAATTTTATTATAACCAAAGACTAAGTAATTAAATAATATATATCTCATTCCCAACTCTTGCAAATCTAAATCACCTGATTAGGTACTACTGAAACACAACAGCTCTTGTGTAATGGTGAAAAATATTTTTATTATAATTACCAATAATAAAAATATTGCTATAAATATTGCTCTGTGTATTGAGCACTTTTAAAAAGTAAATGCTATGAAGCTATGAACTGTGGCCTGTTATTCCAATAGTTCTTACTATTACTAAGATATTGTATGTGCGTATATATATATATATATATATATATATACACACACACACACTTTCGTTCTGGTAAAATACAATGCCCAGTAGTAGCACTGTAAATATAAACACAGTTGGGAGAGTTTCAAATGGGCAGAGGAAGTAACGACTTCAATAACACCAAATACTGTGAGGATTTCAATTCAACACACGTTAGTGTATTGCAAAAAAAATATTCTAGTTATACAATATTTCTCTTATTAGGAATGTCAGTTAATTTTCAAACATTACAACAATACTTCAGTACAAATTCCATGCATAGACCTTTCTATATTTATATATTTAAAAAGAAGCCATCAAATTTACTCTCCATTCTTAACTTTATCAACTCAGTGTTTTTTCAAGTTCCGAAAGAAAAACTTAAATGTCACTTGAAGTAGTCAAATCTAAAGTGTGGTTGGAAAGCACACAAAATGCCCTACAAAATGTCAATATTTAACCCCCACAAAAAAAAAAAAAAATGCATCAGGAGATATGTATTCACTGTTGCATATAGTGTGACACAAATCTGTTCAGTACTTAATACGAACATGAGATACGTACTTGCAGAATTCCAAAACAATTTAAAAAATTGCAAAATCAGAAGGGTAAACATGGAATGAGCAAGAATACAGCAAAAAATAAGGTCAAAGGTCAATATAAAGTCAAAAAGGTCTTTAGAAACACAGCATTCACATAAAGGTTTCTAAAAAAAAATAAAAAATAAAATAAAAAGGATCAATTGATGTTTTTTAAATTTTTACAGCTTATTGTTAGTTTTTTTTACATCTTATTGTTAGTTATTGAAAAGCAAAATATTTTAGATTGTAAGAATTTTGGGAGGATAATGATCTGCTGATACATTTGTTTATATTTCCAAGATGAGGTATTGTCATTATTTACATTGTAAAGGCTATTGTCCTCATTTTTATTGCCATATTCATGACATTCCAGCCATTATATGCTCCGACCTTCTTCAAGTGATTGGAATTTTAAACTGAACTCTTTATTTCAATCACTGGTGTAGATTGTTCTTGTTTACACGAGTCATGCCACTACTGGATGTCTTAGTTATTTCTACTTTTTGTTCACCACTTCTGTAGCCAGGTATTGAACTCGCAACTTTTTGGATCAAGTCACTGGATCCTACCAATGCTTTAGACCATTTGTCATGACTCATTGAATGAGAACAATCTACCCCAGTGATTGAAATAAAGGGTTCAGTTCAAAATTCCAATCACCTGAAGAAGGTCAGAACATAAAATGGTTGAAATGTCATGCATAAAGCAACAAAGATGAGGATAACAGCCCAAACAATGTAAATAATTATGGATACAAGTTCTACTACTTAACCCATAGCTGGGGAGAGAAGAGGTGGGTTCATACTTTTCTAGGAGTGTTTGCAAGGAAGTAAATATAAAGAACTTGAGTGGAATTGTAATTCAGCTCTCCGATTTCCAATTCGGAGCCATTATCCATGACACTATTGGCATATCCAAATTTACAGCACCCAGCATTCACAAGCTGGTCACCTATCTAGGTACTGACCAGGACTGATGTTGCTTAACTTCAGTGACTGTACAAGAATCAGTGTTTCAATGTGATATAGCCATAAGCCTATAAACAATCAAGAAATTAGTTGACTGTATATTAGTTGATGAAGTATGGTTAATTTTTACTAGTAATTGCTTTGATATTGTTTTTTTTATTGTGACTCTCAGAGTCCTTCTTTAGGCAAGAAGAACAGATCAGAAATAAAGAATTGTCTCATGACCTAATCCCTAAGAAAAATTATCAAAGACAGGAAACAAGTTCAAGACTTGCACACAGCTTTCTAAGTTGTTTAATGATCAAAGAGACATGATGTGCAAGATGTTTTTTTAATCAGTTTACCAAATGCAAGGTGATAATGCCACTAAGGCACAAGGGGTTACTGGCAGTGAAAAAGAAAAGACTTTAGAAGAAACTAGAAACTCAATCCTAAATGAGGAACAAGGGATAAACCTCTACTCCAGTTCAAAAAACAAGGGAGGAGTGTGAACTGGATGATAGGCAAACCCATTTACTCCAACAACAATTAGTAAATAACGGTAAAGACATTAGAAGTATAAAGTTGATGTAGACTTTAGAAGGAACCAGAAATCAAATTCTGAACAGGAAACATGGGATAAACTTCTAAACCTGTTCAAAAGACTGGGAGATAAAGGTGTTACTATAAAAAGTAACAATGTTATATATGAGAGTAAGGAAAAAAAATGTTATTCACACTTTCACTACATCTTTTAGATTTGTCACACTGTCTTCTGCTCATGTATACTTATAGTTGGTACTATTGTGGTTATATGATTGAAGTTTGATTATGCCAGTTTTCTTGCTGCTGTTACAGTGCAAACATGGCCACTCTACTAGCAGTGTGCACAAAGGAAAAAAAAAAAGCAGTTATGCAAATCTGCAGAGAACATGTTACGCCAATTTGCCATTACCATCTCTGGATTTTGCTGAATATTTTCTTGTCAGGTTGATGGGCGTCATGCTTGGGCATTTTTAAATTTCTCAATCTACTCTGACATACTTCTATGCAGTAGTGTACTGTCACTGTATTGTGTTAAAAGCCTCTGACACCTGATAAGCAGAGTTGAATTGGTTCTTTGTTCCTCATTGGTGTACACGGCTAGCAAATTGGCCAGGTTTACAGAAGTAAGAAAACTGGTCAAACGTCAATCATGTGACGAACAACTATCAGCAAAAATGAGCAGAAGACAGTGTGACAAACCTACAATTATGCTATGGTAAAACGGCAGATAATTTTTGACTTAGCCTTGTATATAAAGTTTTGAAGCATTTCTTCCAAAGATCGGGAAAAAAGTATGAAGAGATACTTAATTTAACAGAGTTTGGAAATGCAATCTTGCCAACTAAGGGAAAGGAGACCAGGCAGTAAATTGCTCACCATTACACAAGACAGATAATAATGATATCTAAATACATAAAGATGTAATCATGAAGCACTGTTGTTTATTGTAATGAAGATGAAAATCCCAATGACTAAATTGCAATGGACATATTGGCTTCTTCATGTGCTGCATATTGACTGGTTTTGTAAATAATGCAGCATTTTTCATGGACAAGTTGATAAGTTCTAAATATGACAGAAACAGACATGTCAACACAATGGCAGAGTCAAAGTGACTGACCTTCTGTCGAGATTCTTTCAATATGCCTGAAAAGAAAGAAAATTACTAATTTGCGCTTGGATGTAAAAGACTTTGAAAAAAACAGAATTAAAATGTACTAAATCAGGTGCATGTTTATTCAGACTGCACATTTTTTTTATTCTCATTTTGAAGAAATGAAAAAAAATCTTAAAAGAAAAAGTAAACTAACATTTTCAAATTGCTCAGAATGACATCCCCCCCATACCAAGACAAATTACTAGTGCTATTGTTGCTATAAGAATATAGCAATTCTGAGAAACAGTTTAGTCATTGTCTTATAACAGAAACACATGATAGATAATAGGTACCTTTTCATTACCTCATTAAGTTTACAATATTTATCTTGGTAATAAAACATTAATACTTCACTTGTCCAACACATAACACAATAACAGCAAGGAGGTGGGGAGGGAAGTTGTAAAAAAAAAAATAAATAAATAAACATACTATGTCTAAATGATTTTTCCCCACCTGTGATGTCCGAATTAAAAGGTGAGTTATCTTAAAATGTTATTAATTTTAAAGTAATAGAAAAATTGTCTTGGGACTGATCCCTTCTTTTATTAAATTCTTACTTCTGTGATATTACAGAGAGATTAAAGAACTAGAAATAAACTGCAAGAAAACCAAATGCATGGTCATCAGTAAAAAGGGTAGCCCAATATGCCAAATACAGGTTGGGGATGCTAGAATCAAGTAGGTACAAAAATTTAGATACCTCGGAAGTGTTATAACAGAAGACGGAAAGTGCGACACATCCGAAGGCAAATTGGCATGGTGAAGGAAGCATTCCAGAAGTTGAGTAAGGTATTAAGAAAAGAGGACAATTTTGCTAGAAACAAGGAAGAGAGTACTGGATTGCTACATGCTGTCCGTCCTTTAATATGGCAGTGAATGGTGGACAATATCATCAAAGATGAAGGAAAAACTTGAAGCAACTGAAATGTGGTTCTACAGAAAGATGCTGTGAATATCATGGATCGAGCATGTGAGCAATGATGAGGTCTTGGAAATGATGGAAACAAAAAGGAAATTAATACTGAGCATCAGTGCTCCAGTGGCAGTCCTGCCTTGCTTGGGGTAAAATGACTATATAAAAAAAACAAAAACAAACAAATACCATTCCCACTGCCAAGCAATACAAAATTACCAAAAGCAGTTAAATAACAGAGCTATTTAGGAGTGGAAGTCACATAAAAAAACAACTCAATTTTATTCAATTAGAATGAATGGTAATCACCAGTAATTTTTGACAAGTAATTAGATAAACAGCAATAATAAAACTTTTGGCAAAATTAATATGCTTAATAGGTTTTTTTCATTTATAAAATTTAGCATTTTTGGGTCCAAATATTTAGCACTGAGTTTCATGGAGATTGCATCCATCAATCAGGTTAGATAGTGAAATTAATTTATTTAAAGAAATACCAGCAGAAAAAACATTTTTTTGCAAGTGAATTGAATTTTACTATTAAGTGCTTAATCTCTTGATATTGAGCACTATAATTACAAAGACAATTTTCTTAAACTTTTTAGCAATAAACACACCCAAAACCGCCCTGTAAATATCAGCTCTCAATGTTCAGCCTGCTCCATGTATACTCTGCCATAACATATGACATCATTGTAAATAACACGGGAAGTCAAGCAAACAGTGAGACCTTGAGAGCCAATATTTATGGGGCAGGTTTGAGTGTGTTGAGTGTCAAAGAGCTAAAAGTGTTATTTTCTGGAAATACTCTGGTCAACTATTTTTCTTTTTCCTTGGTGAAAAACAATCTTTGCTATTGTTATGATCTCTGATATGTAAGCCTTGTTCAAGTAATTACCTACTGTTAATCAGACTAAACCTGGATTTAGTTTTATTTGTTTTGAGGATGTGAATAAACATTGAAACATTAAAAGCATACCATAATATTTGCTATATAAACAGCCTACATTGCATATTCTAAAATTATTACACCCCCATCCTGTGAAAAAAAAAAAAAAAAATTGTCTAGATATAAGTGTACCAATATTAATAAAGTCCTTCAATAAACAATGAATTTCCTTGATGTTGAATTTTCTGACATGTTAGTTGAAAAGAGCTAAGGGTACATAGATCTGATAAAGTTTTGTGTAGAGATTCAAAGTAGGTCAAATGTAGTTATAAAAATATAATACATTACTCCACATCTTGACAATAGATAAATGACTTCATGACTGGCTTATCCACATCATTAAAAAAAAGAAGAAAAAAAAAAGAAAAAAAAGAAAAAAAAGAAGAAAAAAAAAGTAATTAATGCTGGCAATAATATTAATATATATTGTAATAATATATATAATATTTCTCTTTTTTTACATTGATGTTAACCCTGTACGAGGCCAATAGACACTCAAGGAAGTGAGTTACAGAATAAAGTACAATTTATGAGGGGTATATGGGAAACAATCTGTTCAAGTCTAGGGTTAACCATTAAGTTTGTAGTGATAGAGTGGGGTAAGCACCCACTTGTGAGTACTTGCCACAAACAGCAGTTCGTCGGAAAAGAAACTGCTTAAGTGGAGTGTACATCTACCTAATGGAATATGAAGGGAATGAGGGAATTTTGCTACAATGTGCATTGCATGGCAGGTCTTAGCTGTAAACATTAGAATGGATAGAACTAATTTACCATTAATGAAAGTATTTCAATGTTAGCAAGGAATATGACATTTTATTTTACAACCATTTCACCTCAAGCAAGGCAGGGTCACCACTGGTGTGCAAGGGGGTTACAGTGAGAGGGAAAAAAAGTAAAAGGAACAAAGGATGTTGAAGAAAAGATAAGAAATGGATGGAAATCAAGTTGATAGATGGCAATTCATTTCGCATTTAAACTTTTGGAGATTATAGCTATCAGACAAGCAAGCAAGCAAACGGTAGGGAGTTCCACAAATGAGAAATGTGAGAAAAGCAATCAGAAATGGATATTTACTGTATTTTTCAGGATAGAAGACAAAAATCTTTAAAAAAAATATCTTAGAAAAAGTTACAATCATATTTGAAAGATTTTTATTGAAATTCAATATGAAATCCATACTATTGGTATGAATAAAACATTGAAGTGAACTAAAGTATGTATATCTGCTTAAGTACTTTTAAACATAGATATGATTAAAACAATAGTCCATGTGTGCTTCTTATGATATATAGATTTAATAGGCCAGTTAATAAAATTTAAGGAATAAAAAGCCAACAAAATAAGAATATTGACAATAGAATTGATATTTATTATATATTAGTCTTTTGACTAACTTCAAGCACAAAGAGAAAGATTTTAAAATTGGAATTTCTGGACACACCTCTGTCCTTTTTCATTGAGATGAGCAGTTAACAAAGCAGGACTCACTCTCCCAAGGAATGTTGCTGCTATTGGCTAGAGGACTCCCAGTGGGAACTATGTTTTCTGAGCAAACCCAAACTCTTCAATGTGTGATTTTATTTTGAAAATATATTTTAACTCTGATCTGCATCTTTCTTGTTGACTGTTAAATGAAAGTGCTAAAAATATTATATATCTGATTTCATCAATATCTATAAAACAGTTGCTTGAAGTTTGTAGTGACAGGGAAATTGTTATATATATATATATATATATATATATATATACATACACACACACACATATACACGAGAGAGATACAGAAATTTTCTGTTTCCAGTATAGAATTCAGTCCTGTGCACCTGTGCAGATTTGTTTTCACTTCAGTGACAAAGTATGACAATATATAAATTAAAACAAGAAAAAAACTACTAGCTGGAATATCCCCCCATTAAATAAGTTACTCCAGCTTGACGAACTTTCATACCCTGCACTTAACCACTTAATGAGTTTGAGACAAACCTGTAAAGAATTCTACAATCCTAAATAAGAATTAAGTCAAAATGTCAAAGCTTACAGAAAAGTAGCACCACAAAGTCATCTAGAGACAAAAAGCTACATTATTGTTTGGTCACTATTGAAATTATTAAATAACATTTTTGAAAAAAGTCTAATTCATAAAATTTGGTTTTCTGAAATACCAAACTGTCCCCCACCTCTGTCACCATGTGTAATAGGAAAAAGAAAGAACAAAAGACATTTTTATTTTTATACCAAGCTTCATATAAATAAGAAAAAAATTGGGAAACAGTAGCAGAAAAGCAAATGACCTTGAAGAGTGAAGACATAGCAATGATGCTGTCACAAAACTTCAAAGTTGGCATGAAATAACACTGCTCAGCTAAGTGATAAAGTTCTCCACATTAATTCTATTAATGCTCTATTTTTATCCTAATATCGAGCACTTTATGACAAGAAACTGTTTACCTAAAATGTCTTTCTTCCAGGGCTGTTAGCATTTTGATTGACCCATTCTTTGTTCATCATTAGCAGAAATATTAACAACAGCATCTTAAACAAGGAGATTTCAGTCTGTAATCTCACAGATGAAGGACTTAATGCAATAGAAATGTGGTTCTACAGAAGGATGCTGAGAATACTATGAACAAAACACAAGCAATGACAGTTTTAGAGAATTTGGATGGTTGATTGGCTTGTTGTTTAACAGCATATCACAACCTCTATAGATTATTTAATACAGAAATCTAACTATTTTATTTTTTGGGGGAAAGGGAAGAGAATGGTTTTTGGGATACAAGTTTTACTAATCAACCCATAGCTGGGGAGAGAACAGAACCTTTCCCAAAGTGAATTTAATGAACCTAACTGAAACCCGGCTCTCTGATTAACAATTCCGAGCCATTACCCATTACACCATCTGGCATTCCTAAGTGGTCACTCACCTAGGTACTGACTAGACTTGACATTGTTTAACTTTGGTATTGTATGGGAACCAGTGTTTCAACCAGGATGTGGCTGTAAGCCTTTTTAGAGAAAATGGAAACAAAAAGTATACTTATACTTAACTAGCATCAAGAAAAAAGTTGAAATTTACATAATTAGGAAAGAGGGCTTGGAAAATTTGATATTCACAGGACAGATTGAAGACAAAGGGGGACAAGAAAAATGTATAACCTACCTAGTGAGGTGGTTTAGGAGAGATTAAAAAAAATTATTAAAAGCTACAAAGGACAGGAAATTGTGGATTCATGATCACCAATGCCCTGAGGGGATAGAGCAAAGAGAAGAAGAATGCACTGCTGGATATATGAATAATTCTTATCAAAATTACAGGAAATAAGCATTTATTTTATACAACAAATATTTTTTCAATATAATCATTGCACATGAGGCAATGCTTCTTCATTTATCATATCAACTGAATATTATATATTAAAAATTTTAAATAAAAACTGACTTCCTTTATACACAACATAAAAATGAAGGTAAACTGTCTATTGCTTTTAATACTACAGAATGAAATGCCCACTGTTTATAATTGTTGGCCAAAATTTTTATTAAAAGGTAAAGATATCTTATTTCTTTGCTAAAATATAGCAGTGTTGTATTTTACCACCAGGGTTTATTTTGAAAAGCAAGATTTTGAAAATATTGGATTTATGTTTAACTTAGTCACATCACAACATGGCAGCTACTAATCAAATAAAAACAAAGGAACTAATAAAACTATTACACTAAGAAAGGAAAAATAAAAACAAATGTTAGTGGAACTAGTCAGTCAGGTTGAGGTATCTTGTGAGAGTTAAGCAATAATGATCTTTGAGTGGTAAGAAAACATCAGTAGACATTGACCGAATCAAGAGTGGCAGGTTTGATACTCCTGTGTTTGATAAGCAGACAAGTAGAAGTCAAGATGGCAAACGAACAGAAACAAAGAAAACATTTTTTCTCTTAGAAGATTTTACAGAGAGAATAGTTGAAATTCATATTCTTAAAAAAATGTAATTAAGTGTCTGTCAAAATTGCTGGGTATCTCACTGAAAGGCTACAAATTTTTAGGTGACTAGGAAGAATGGAAAAGGGGTAGACATTTTATAACTCACATTGTCAAACTAAGCTATATTATAATAAGAGCCGTGTGTGTCCGTCTGTCTCAAGGCCTTATTAGTGAAAAGAGAGATAGGCCATTTTTCTTTCTTGAAACATGTATGAGGTGAGTGTAAGAGGTTGGCTGATATTGTTGTTTTATTATTTTTTTTTTTTAAATCGTATCACTCCGAGCAAGGCGGTAATGCCACTGATGTGCAGGGGGCTACATAATAGTGAGAAGATTGGAAAAGAGAAAGCCAGAAACCACATCCTAAACAGGGAACAAGGGATGAGCCTCTTAACCTGTTCAATAGATGTGGGTGGAGTGTGAACTGGGCGATAGATCTATCTACTCCAATTGAAAAACAAACAAAAAAAAAAACAAAAATCAAACAAAGTGAGAAGATTGGAAGAGAGAAAGCCGGAAACCACATCCTAAACAGGGAACAAGGGATGAGCCTCTTAACCTGTTCAATAGACGTGGTTGGAGTGTGGACCGGGCGATAGATAGATCTATCTACTCCAACTGATTGTGGTTAAATCCTTTGATGTCTTGGGAGGGAGGAGAATGAGTTTCATTTCAATGGAACTGTATGTAAGTTTTTCTTTCTTTTACTGAAATCAAGTAGTAAGTATTCCTTACATATTCCCTTATTTCTTTTTTTAGCCAAATCTATCTTGTGAACTTAATAAGAATTAAAAAAAAAAAAGAAGAAGTTCAGCAGCTGATGCAATTTTACTTATAAAAATTATTTTACTTATTGGATTTTTATTTTAAAGACTTATTTTTATTATTTCTTTCTTTCTTTCTTTTATATTCTTACTGAAATAAAGTCAGGCTTTTATCTGTTAAATATTTGAACTTAACTTTAACAAAATATTTCAATAACAATTGTAAATCATGGGATAAAAATGAACAGGTTTTAATTTGGCAATTTGTTTCACTTCACTGAAACAAACATTAAACACTTATCTTTCTTTTTTTCTTTTCATTCTTTCTTTAATCATTTATTCCCTGAAACCAAGTAGCGTCTTTGATATGTCTTTTCAGCCATCAAAACGAATTAGTCTTTTATTAATTACTTACAGGGTGTAATGTACATAATAATGTACATAATAACTAAGAAACTAAAGGAGGGACATGCTGAATAAGCTAAATATAACCATCATATTTGGTAGATATCCTATTTCTTTTATTAAACAATGTAACTGACATCTACAGGGCTAGGTAAACAAGATTTAATAAAAGATCCTGTGCCTTTTGGTAAGGTTTGTTGTTTGTAATCAATATTTAATAGTAAACAAACATGGTTGATTCTGCCACATCTCAAATGTTTATTTACTCCCACAACATATCTTTTTCTTCTGAAGGCTCACCTTGACATACTTACATGTACACTTTCCCTCTTTTATGCAGTGGGTGGCTTTTGAAGTAAAAAAAGCTCTCTTAAAATATAAATCTAGGAAAAGAGATTTGGAGTTTTAGAATTTTTTAAAAAACTTTGAGCATGTTATTTTTAAAACTTATCTACAAACAAACAAAATTATTTTATCAAAGACTTTGGATATATTTGTCTATATTTCTGACATTAAGCATTTTATTTATTTATACTATTTACATTGTATGAATTGTTGTCCTCATCTTTGTTGCTATATTTTGTGATGCTCTTCTTCAGATAATTGAAATTTAGAACTCTTTATTTCGTTCACCAAGTTAGATTGTACTAGCGACAATAATGAAGACGCACAAAGGTAGGGCAAATAGAAAGTTATTTTGAACATTTGTAAGTTAGGTGAAGATTTAAGACATTAAAATTAATAGCAAGTGAAGTTGATTGTATGAAATTGAAGAATGATGGAATCTTTTAGTAATTTACACAGCGACTAATTCTCTTTTTTCATCATCATTTCATCTCAAGTAAAGCAGGACTGCCACTGGTGCAGAGGGGGTTACAGTGAGAGAAAAAAAACAAGGTACAGAGAATGTCAAAGAAAGGATAAGAGATGGATGAGAATCAAGTGGATAGAAGATGGCAATTGACGTTGCATTTAAATTTTTGGAGATTCTAGCTATCAGGAAAGTAAGAAAATGGAAAAGAATTCTACAAACAAGCGTGAGAAAAGAAACTGTTAAAATAGAAGAGGTATTATAAACATTATATTCCAAAAGTTCCAAAATAAAATGAAATTGCATCCCATCAACTAAATTGAAAAGAAATGGGTATCAAGTAAGCACAGACATTCGACTTAAACAAGTGTCAGCATTATTTTTTTGGTATACAGAAGAAAGTATGCTATTTGTTGTCCTCATCCTTATTGCCATATTCACAACATCTTGGCCACTGTATGCTCTGAACTTCTAGTGATACCTGTTGGAATTTCAAACTGAATCCCTTAGTTAGTCTATTGGGGTGAGTCAGTTAAGTGCCATATGTGATACAGCCTTGGTCAATCATATCTCAAAAAAGACATGACTGACTGGGCAGAAGATTATCTCGCAGTAGGTTGTCATTACTTTCTGCAGTAGACTGGTTGTCAGTCAGGACCATAGAACCCAATCTGTCCTGTTATTTAAACCATAACTGGAGGGAAAAGACGGATTGATACCTTTCCCAAAGGTATTTGCACGTAAGTGAATGTAATGAATTCAGCTGGAATTCAAACTCTGCTCCCCAATTACTCATCCCAAGCCAATATCCACTGTGCCACAATGCACATCGCATTGGGGTAGATTGTTCTAATTCTATATGCAATTCCTTTTAATATCACCTAAAAAAGGTTGAGTGTATAGCAGCTGAAACATGGCAATAAAGATGAAGACAACAGTCTGAACAGTGTAAATAGTTACAATACCTATGTTAAAAATATAGACATATATTAAAGAAAGTGTTTACTTGTGTACCAGTTATATTAATTCCATATGTATGGATAGGAAAAAAGAAAAAAAAACACTTTTTCGAGATAAAAAAATATAATGCTAAATTTAATACTTTCAAAATTACTTTAAATAATTGTGAAGCTTTTTTAAGAGAAACTGTTTTAAATGTCAGGGATACTGTGAACATACAATAAAAACTGATTAATGTAGGATTGCAATTTTGCCATTGCCAGTTCAGCAGACATTCATATATATATATATATATATATATATATATATATATATGTTGAAATTTTTGACAGTTGAGAAATTGTATCAGCTGTTGCAAGAGAAGCAGGAATTGACATCTGATAGAGTTTGATATTTCTAAAAATCAGGAGAACGACAGATGTTCTTGTTGCAAGTGAAATTAATACATACAGATGTCAAAAGTTCCCTTTCATCAAAAGAACTCAATTTCATTTAATGAAGAAACTAAATTTTATGTAAATTATAGAGTAAGAAATGTGCAGCAACTTGTTTGACAATTGGGTCATTTTATCAAAATCCAAATTGGATTAAATTCTACTGGCAGCAAGATCATCATTTTACGGTTGAAATAGCGAGATGTAACTAAGTTTGATGCTAACAGTTTCTTCTGTCGCTCTGCTTGCTTGTGGAACTCTTCTAACATCCCAGTCAACTTTAATTTCCAAAAATGTAATTGCTATGTCGATCGTTAACTCTTGTTTTTTTACTGATCTCTTTCCTTAATAGTCTTATTTTTTTTTCTTTTAGATATTCTCTAACATTCAGTAACCCCTTGCATTTTAGTGGTTTTATTGCCTTGCTTGGAGTGAAATGATTTAAAATAAATATTTTGTAATTTATATTCTACTCTCAAACATTTTGCAAAATCAGGCTGAAAATCCAGTTTAAAATTTTTACACTGCATTCTATTAATTACTTTTAGATGCACTATTCTTTTGGAGGCTGTTATTCAGTCAGTTAAATGCTATATGTGATACACACTTTGGGCGATCATGTCTGACTGGGCAGAAGATTATCCTGCAGTAGGTTGCCATTGCTTTCTGCAGTAGACTGGTTGCTGACCAAGGCTATAGAACCCAATCTGTCCTGCTATTTAATCTATACCTTTCCCTAGGGTATTTGCGTGTAAGTGAATGAAGGAATCCAACTGGAATTTGAAATAGGCTCCCTGATTTGTCATTCAGTCAATATCCACTGCACCACAATGCATATCCTATCATTAAGAAATTGAAAAATGTATAGAATTTATATATCTTAGAAAAAGAAAGAGGGGGGGTAAATTTTTTTTAACTTGGTATTACTTGCAGTTGTAACAGTGTCTTTAACAATCCCCAAAGAGAATTAATGTAATTTTCATGTAACATTTTCAAGCTTATTTCAAGCATTCAAGATTGAATCATATACAGTAGAACTTTTTTATAAAAGAAATTAAAACTGATTACTTTTTCTTTTTTTTTTTTTTTTTTTTTAGACAAATGTTTATAAAACTAAAATATTAGAAATAAGGAATAGTTTGTTGATTTTAATGTCTTTTTTGTCTTCCATCAGCATGGTTGATGCTAACCTCTCTGAGAGCAATTTGTTACACCTTAGTCACAAGTTATTTGTTACACCTTAGTCCATAAATGAAATGGAGTGGTTATATTGAATCCACTGCTAGGCACACTGATAAGAAAAGTTGGTTCATTATATTGTGTCAGACAATTTTTCTCGTCAGAATCCATCTTACATATTTATAAACCTACCATTCATCCATGCATTGAATAATTGCTGCCATATCTGGTCAGGTGCTTCTGCTATGTATCTTGAGATTCAACAAAATCCAAAGAAGGATTTGCAATGTTATCAGTCTTGACCTGGCACCACAACCTAAGTCACTTTTCTACTGCTGTGACATTTCTTCTCCATCTTTCCTATAAATATTTTCACGGTAATTGTTCTGAGTTTTTTATCTTAGGTACCTTGACTGCATTGATTTAAGTGTACTACTAAATTGGTAACTAGATCACATTGTTTTATTGTTGAATTAGCTAAATGCAACTAAGTTCTATTGTAATAGTTTCTTTCTCACAATTCTCATTTGTGTTTTGTGGTTTCTTACTTCCCAGCCACCTACAATCTTTAAAAATTTAAATACAATGCTAATCCCCATCTCATGTCTTCCTGGGGCCTGTTCTTTTATTGTCCTTTCTACTCATTCTCTTTCACTCCTAGTAATTTCTTGCATCTTAATGGCATCATTACCTTGCATGGGGTGAAATTAAAAAGCTAAAAGATAGTTCATCGAGAGATTAATAGAGTCTTTACATTTAATCTTGTGAAAGAACACTAAAATCTGTAACCTAAATTTCGGTCTCTTCTCTGGGAATACAAATGCTAATATTAGAAAAGAAGTTTTCTAATATATTAATTCTAAACTGGGATATTATTTATATTAAATTAAAACTAATATTTCCTATTTATAAAAACTTAACTCCATAAGCTTTTTTAATTCCATGTTTTGCTAGTACTAAATAACTGCTGATAACTTTTAGCAAAAAAAGTTTTGATAATATTTATTTTTCACATTAAAAAGAATTATTAATGCTTCATGATTATTGAAGTAACAACAAAAATAGCACATTACAAAATTTCTATATTGAGAGCGTGACCCAAGGTAATACAATAAACAAAGTCCAACACAACTGAAAAGATCAGAAAACTGGGGTTTCACGCGGTTAGAGCTAGAAAACTAGTAACCTTACACTGAACAGGTTTTGAATAAGGTAAAGAAAAAGTTACCAACAACCTTACCTCCTATTTGTACATAATTGATAGGCATAAACATGGGTATTATAGCGAGTTACTTTTGTAAATAATTTGTTCATGAAATAATTTAAGCCATTTATAATAAAATTAGATATTTTATACAGGAGACATCTTCTGATAAAGACTACTTTTTCTTGTAAGTATATTTGAAAAGAGCTAAAAAGACTTCATAACTATCAGATTCTATTAAAACAAACCAAAATCTATAGAAGAAAAAAATTATTGTAATTTGTTTTTTTTTTATATTTATTTTACATATGGTTATCAAAACTATAAACACTGATTTTACTATAAATGCTATATTTAATTTTAGACAGCTGATTTCATGTTAAATGTAATTACAGAATGTAAACATTTCCCATGACTCAAATCACCAAGGTGCAATACTGAAGTAAACCCCCTTCATGACAACTCTCAGAACAATAGGGGGTTATTTGATAGTGTTTTTCCAAGTAATGCATGACAGGTTGCATCAAAATACACAGTACCAGCAATGATCCCTGACCTAACATTATCAAACACAGATTGCTTCAAAAGGTTGAAGTGTTTCCACTGCACTGCTATTTACTTATAACTAGGTGAGTAGGGGGGAAATGAATTCATGCCTTCCTAAAAGACATTAGTGTAAAGTGGGTACATACTATCCTAGTCAGAGTTTGAACTCTGGTTTGCTAATTCCATTTTTCATGCTGTAAACTATTAAAACCTCCTGAGGAAACTTAAGCTGATACTTGTTATTTTCTCCTCAAAGACACATGGCCCAGTGGATATAGACGTTGGTTAGTTCCTGTGACTTGACCCAAAGAGTTGTGAGTTCAATACCAGGCTACAGCAGTGGTGAACAAGTAACTTACAGGGTTAGAGTGAGATAACTCATGACTACCAAAAGAGGCTCTATGCAAAGAATGAAGATCATATAACCCAATGATAGTAATAAGAGGTTCGGTTCGAAAATCCTAGCACCTGAAGAAGGCCGGAGCATAAAATGGCTGAAATGTTGTACAAATGGCAACAAAGATGAGGACAATAGTCTGAATAATATAAATAGAGTAATTTTCTCAGTGTGAATATATGCAGTTTGTCATAACAGATACAGCATTAAATGGGAGTGTCAACTGTTGTTTTGTTTTACACTTGTGGGTAATGATCTGACTGAAGCGTAAAGTTTAAGCCACAAGTGTTTGATGGGAAGAAGCTGCATCCTATTGATGAACCTGATGTCTGGCCTGAACTACAACACATGAAAGTAATGATAGACTTGCAACATTTAGTCTATGGGGGAAAGCGGATGTAGGGTTTAAAATAATTCATCGTCCACAAATCCATGTAAATGCTTTTGAACTTTGTTAAGGTTGGAAAGTGAGGATTAAAACAACATATTTTTCAGTTGAAACTTAAAATCTTACTGAACTTTGTTTCAGAATTTCAAACTGAAAATCATTCCAGTTGCAGTCCAAGAAGTCATGAGGAGAAATTACCATTTACTTTAAAAAACACTTAAATATTTTAACTGCTTTCAATTTGTTTAAAGCTTATTAATTACAACAATATTTTGCAACAAGCTGATACTTATTGAAATCTTCTCAGTATGTGGTATTGTGGAAGTTATCACTAACATATTTACAAACTGTAAGTTTCATTCAATTGTGCAAAACTAATCAATGAAATCTGAATAAGCTGATTTGTTTGGAAAAATACTTTGACAAAACCCTTACTTCAAAGGTTTTATACATCCTACTAAAACTGATTGTACTCCAAAAATTTAAGGAAATCAGTCAATATATGGCTATTTTAGGTGTGATGGATGGGCAGACTAACAAAAATCACAGAATTTTAGGGAGATATGGACATGTAGATGCTGTATTTTTATATATAGGGTTTTTCATTAAGATGGATCAAAGCAGTAAATAAAACAGTGTTATTGGGAAAATTTTATTGATTTCACTATTGGATCATAATATTTGAGTCATGACAGTTATGTGTAAAAAATAATACCACTTAAATGTCCACCACAGTTTTGGCAGCACACATCCATTCGATGGTCAAAATTTTTGATGACGTTTCTGTATAGTTGCTCCTCAATCTCACCAATATGCCTTAATATCTCCTACTTCAGCTGTTGAATTGTAGGCTTGTTGGCATAGATTTATATTTGAGATGACCCCCAAAGGAAGTAATCTAAAGGTGTCAAGTCTCATGATCATGGTGGCCAATTGACATCACTCTTTCGAGAAATGATGCAACCATGGAACTTCTCATTCAATAAAGCCATTGTTACATTTGCTGTGTGGCATGTGGCACCGTCCTGTTGAAACCACTAATCTTCGACATTCATAGCATTCAATTTAGGCAATAACTGCTATAAGTCAAATAACATGATCCAATAGGGAAATCAATAAAATTTCACCAGTAACACTGTTTTATTTACTGCTAACTTCGATCCATCTTAATGGCATGTCCCATATTTTGGTTACAAATCTATTAAGGAATAAAAATTAAAGAAAACAACCACCTTTAATAGCTAGAGGAATAGACAAAAGTGCAGTAGCTGCTTTCTGGCTGAAATCAATAAACATCAATTATGCCCAGTCAAAAGTCTGATGTTATGTAACAATTTTCTAGGCAGGTAGATTTGGTGAAAAAATAGAGCAACACAAAATTTCTACATCTGTATATTTCTGAGATGCAGTACTCTAACTATTTACACTGTTCAAACTGTTGTTCTCATCTTCATTGTTATTCACATTTTGGCAGTTGTATGCTCTGGCCTTCTTCAGGATCTCTCTATATTTCTGAGATGAGGTATTGCAACTATTTACACTATTTGCATTGTTTGGAGTGTTGTCCTTATCTTTATTGTTACATTCATGACATTGATAAATGTGCTGGTTGAAGTAATTTAAAAAAACAAAAATGGCTTGACCCAAAAAGTTGTGAGTTCAATATCTGGCCATAGCAGAAGGGACAAAATTCTAAATTAAAAGTGTTCAATGAGTATGTTGCCATTGGATCTGACTGTCACAACTAGGTGAAGTAGCAACAAAATCCAATCTATCATGAACACTATAGTACTTTAAAAAAAAAAATTCATTATACCATGGTTTTGGCTGGAAATTTATTATTTCCAGACACCTGTCTTGGGTTTATTTTTGTGAAAACACCTGCATTTTTCAATTGATTGTAATCTCATGTTCAATATGCCTGTGTTAATGGGATGAATCACGCAACCAGTTTCCAACACTTTAAGCAAATAAACATGTCCTCAAGTGGGTCACAAGTAGCTGGTGGGTGATGTCAGTTTGGTTCTGAAATTTCAGAAAGTATCTGGATACTAAAATGATGGTATCAAATGGTTTGACTAAGTACCTGTTTACCAATTTCCTGATGCCTACTTAAATTTTATTATTTTAAATTCTGATAAAGTACACATTACCAACTATTTCTTTATTACTACCACCTTGAAGGCGATTGTATTCAGTTGTGTTTGTCTGTTTGTTTGTCCATGGTCAAGATCTCAAGATCTGCTAGATGAATTCAGATGAAATGCTCAAAGATGATTGGCTTCATGACTGGCACAAACTGATTAGATTTTAGGTTTGATCTGGTACGGGATAGTGTTTCTGGGTTATTTTTTTTCAGTTTTATTAATAAAATGTAATTTTTGCCTTTCAAATGGCAAACAGTGAAGTACCTCCCCTAGATCATTTTAATTACTGAATTACATCCCGTTTCATTTAAGGTGTGCATTTAATTTTGAGAGCAGTTGAGTGCAATTTTTGTAGTTTCACTCTTGACAGTGGTCGAATTCATTGCAGTTATTCTTTCTCGTTTTAAGATTACTCTCTTGCTAATTGCTGAGATGATGTTGGTATTGCCTTGGTGGAGATTTGCAGTCATTGGCTGCTCTTTCTAGCTCAGTATGTTTTGGGAGGGTATGAAGTTGAATTTTTTAGTTGTTCAATCTATTTTCAATAAGCGTGGGGTGACAGGATATTGGCCATTGTTTGCTGTTCATGTAAATGCTTTAAAGACAACATTTTTTATCAGTTCTACTTCAAAAAGTTTTGTAATAACATGGAAAAAATATAATACTACTTGATCTTTCATTAGTAAGTCAGCATGTGTTTTATGCTCTGCTATTATTTCAGATAAATAATAGCCCATTACATTTTGACTGTGAGGAAAAACAAGAAAAGGATATAGATGCCATTTAGTTTTAATGAGGAAAAACATACATAAAGAGAAAAAAATGAAAGGTAGTAGGAGTAATAACATTTAAAATGTCTTCTTCAGTGAAATAGAAAACAAGTTTTAATCTTTTCATCTGTACACACATAAACTAATGACCTGCATTAGTATTTATGATTTCTATTACAATATTTCTTTTTGGGCACATATTTTACATAATGTATTCCCTTTGGGGACCATTTGTTTTTCTGTATTTAATATGATTCAACAATGGCCAGGTTTGAAATAGACCTGATTAAAGAGGTACAACCTACATTTTATGTTACTGGTTGGTTACACAAAGTAAATAAAAGCTAGTTTGAATTACTGTCTCAGAGCTTAATTTCAGGCAGAAAAGATTGTAAAAAAGAAGAAAAAATAAATAAAAAATAAAAACTGTATAGCAAGTCAACAGTTGAACTGATTATAATAACAAAAATAAAAAGCAATGAGCATTCATTGCTTTACATGAGAGAATCTTTGAAGTACACAAATAAACAAGGCAAGACACCTTAAATAAAGAACCCAAAGAGAGTTCAAAGACAAAGTTCCAAGAAAGTGCTAACAGTGTTCATTAGAGTATCATTAGAGTTCAAGACATAACCCTTAATAGTAAGTTATAAGAATCTAACAGAAGAAAAGAAATCAAAATTATGGCTACTTACATGACCTCATTTTTAATAAATCAAGTTTTTATGGTATCATATAGGGTGTCATTGACTTTAGTAAAGAAATATAGTAAATGGTGTGTTTCCTTTATTATTACAATACCCTCAAGTATGTTGGCACCAGGGAGTGAAATTATGTGAAGTAGCAACAACTATGTGAGTTGTGGTGCAGCTTGGAATGAGAAATCAGAGAACAGAGTTCAAATTCCAGTTGAATTTCTTACTTTCACTTATGTGCAAATACCCTTAAAAAAGGTATTAATCTTCCCTCGAGCTATGGGTCAAATAACAGAAGAGAATGGGTTCTATAGCCTTGGTTAGCAACCAGTCTACCACAGAAAGTAATGACAACCTACTCCGGAAAAATTTTCTGCTCAGTCAGTCATGTCTCTTTCAAGACATGATCGCCCAAGTGTGTATACCGTATGCCACTTAACTGATTAACAAGACTGTCTCTCAGCTTTCAATTTTATATCTGACAAGTATTTACTTCTGTCTTAATAGTAAGTCTGATGGGTTCACTAAAATCAAATGGACAGCTAATCTTGAAAATGACCTTTAATCTATTGTTAACCGGGGCAAGAAAAGACTTGTTAATTCTAATGCCACCAAAACAAAGTTGCTCTTCTTTAATCGTATAAGAGAATTTTTTACCTTCCATCAACATAGTCTCCTGGAAGATAGCATTTGATAACTCACTGCGCCTTTTTAATCTGTTTTCCAATATGAATTGGAATGATTATATTGAATCAACTGCTTGGTCAATTGCTATAAGAGTTGGTTCACTGTGTCATGCGAGGTAATTATTATTAGAATTTATTTTACATCTTTAAGTTTACCATTCATCTAAGCATCGAATATTGTTGCCATATCCATTTTGGCATTTCTGCTATATATATCTGGAGATACTTTACAGAATCCAAAGAAGAACTTGTAATGGAATCAGCCCTGATGCTTCACCTACAGTCACTTTCCAACTGTCATAAATTGTTCTGGTAAGTTTTCCTTTTGGTACCTCAACTTCACTAATTTAAACACAGTATTGGCTTGTAGGTTTCATCATTTTGCTGTTAAAATTGTTCAGTGTTACTTCTACACTCACATTTTGCTTGTGGAACTCTCCTGGATTGTTTAGTCCAGGCTCTTTTAATGTCTTCTAAGCTTTATCACATTGCTTAGCTTGAAAAACATTTAAACATACTCTATTATAATAATTGTAATAAAGACGTGTGTGTGTGTGTGTAGTCAATTTATTTGTTTGTGCATTTATATATATATATCCACCAGCCTAAATATTTGAGAATTTTGAACCTGCAACTGGGAAAAAGTCATCATTAGATTTGATGTGTCTTACCACTAAATCACAAAAGATTTCATGGTTTAACAATTTATTTACAGCTTAATTTGACTGTTAAAGCATGAAATCTTTTGTGGTTGAGTAGTAAGTCAGATCATATCTAATGACAGCTTCTCTCCCAGTATATGGGAGTCGCAGGTTTGAATCCTGCCAGAAGATAGAGATTTTCCTAACAAGATTTCTTGAATATTCAGACTGATGGAGATATATAAATGTACTGCTTAATTATAGAAAAACAGACTATCCACTCAAATACAAGTATCCATTAAAAAATAATGTTCAAACAAATAAATATGTCAGTTAATACCATTTAGTAACTTTCTGTAAAATTTTGTAATTATATATATATATATATCCTTCCTGTCACACTCAGGATAACTTATGAGGAAACAGCTAATACCCTTCTCAAATATTTTGTCACCATAGTTTTGAAGTTAATGCATGGTTAACACATTTAGTTTTGTTCATTCACAACACTGGATGAGTAACTTTTTTTTTTTTTAAATCAGCAGAATTTTATTTTTAAGATTCTCCAATAACCTTAAAAAAGAATTTTTGTTATTCCAGTTAAAACTGAATTCATATTTGAAATAATTTTAGAAATGCACGGCTGAATTTACACATAAATCCTCAAGGTTAATATATAAACTAACACATGGTTAATAGTAACACAGAACTGTCAGAATAACCTGTAAAAAAGCAGCTAATAATCCTCTCAAATAATTTTCTGTCATTTTTGATGGCAGGGGTACATTCATTAGATATTAATATTATTATTATCAAGGAGGAGGAAAAGAATGAGGGCAAGGAGGAGGAAAAGAATGAGGGCAAGGAGGAGGAAAAGAATGAGGGCAAGGAGGAGGAAAAGAATGAGGGCAAGGAGGAGGAAAAGAATGAGGGCAAGGGGGAAGAAGAAGAAAAAGGAAGAGGAGGAAAAGAAACAAAAAAGAAAATGAAAACGAAGAAAAAAAAAGCAACAAAAAATAGAAAATGAAAAATTGCAAACTCCGAATACTGCCTACGTTAAACAACACAGGTCCTGGTACCTAACACTCAAGGAGGAAGCAATCAAGTTAAAAGCAGTAGCTTCCAAATATGATCAGGCAATATTTACATGGCATTTTGGAAACAAACTGCAAGGTATAATTGCTGCTCATGTTGATGATTTTTACTTTGCGGGGTCAGAGATCTTTCAGAGTATAGTTATAGACAAGCTTCATCATGTATTTGCAGTCAAATCTGAAGAAGTTGGCAAATTCCAATACATAGGATTAGATATAAAAAAGAATAGTAAAAATATCAAACTTATACAGAACAAATATGTAAAGAAATTAAAATATATCCTAGTAGAAGCAGGCAAGAACCTAAAAGATGCAATTTCCACAACAGAAATAACCCAAATCAGGTAAGTTATTGACCATCTTAACTGGCTCACCACTCAAACCAGACCTGATCTGACCTAAGCTATGATATTAGTGCATTAAAAGCTCTATTCACTAAAAGAAAAAAAAAAGTAGAATGTATAAAAAAAAGTCAATAAAGTAGTTAACAAAGTAAAAAAGAAAAACCCAGATAAGCATTCCTGACTTAGGAAATCTTGAGCAACTAAAGATTGTTGCATATAGTGATGCATCATTTGCAAATTTAACAGATGGAAGATCCCAAGGAGGCTATATTCTCTTTCTGGTAGGAAATAATAAATTTATGCCCATTGTCTGGCAATCCAAGTGTATTAGACAGGTGGTCAAAAGTACACTGGCTGCCGAAACACTATTGACACGTCAGAAACCTGCTCATTTTTCAGAAAACTATTATTGAAACTACTGCAGCTAAAAGATGTAACTGAGAATATTAAGATCAAAAACAGACAATTCCTGTCTATCACTTGGTTCATTCATCAACACAGATTTTGGACAAGAGACTTCGCATTGAGATGGCCATTTTGAGAGAAATGATGGACAGAAAAGAAATTGAAGAGTTCTCTTGAATACCATCTGATGAACAAGTCACAGACTCCTTAACCAAGAAAGGAAAACCATTACTTAAAATCCTTGGCTTTATATCAGAGCCCAAGGAGCAATTTGAAGAAAGAAAAAGGGGAAGAACTATTAAACAACATAAATTGTGTCCCTTGCTTCATCTCTACGAAGGAGGGATGATTCAGGCAGTACTGTTTAGAAGCACATGATGTATGAACATCAATAAATAAACGTTCTCCTGACATCTCTTGTAGTTGTTTTCTTAAGTTTTACAGCCTACATAATGTCAGATATTCATTCAAAATCAATGTATAATAAAGTAATGAAAAGTCATTTGCAGAGGATATTATTTCAGTTTTGTAACCAATTCATGGTTTTGTATCATACGAAGTATAACTTTGTAAAAAAAAAAAAAGAAAAAAAAAGTATTTTAACCACTTTAGTTTTTACAAGAATCAAAGAAACAATGTTTGCTGATGGAATTGGAACATTCTCAACAGCAATCTTGATATTCCAGGATGGAGCAAACAAAAGCAAAAACAAATTTTTTTTAATCTAGAAATGTTTTTTGTTCAGACTTGATGTAAAAGACTAGCTTATTCATTTGAATAGGAAACAAGCTGTTGATATCTGGAGAGTGTTTGATAGACAAGTGAGCATTATCATGACTGACAGTGGTAGTCATGGTAAGGGAAAGGAGTGGTAAAACTTTGGTCAAGTGTAGCTAGAACATAAGAGCTTATATCTACTTAATAACATGCAGATTGTCAGCAGAAATTATATCTAAAAAGGAGACAAACACAAAAATAAAGGAATGGTGCAAGATCTTTGTTAAGTAATAAAATTTAAATTAGGACAGTTCACCTATTTTCAAAAAGAATTCTGAGATGCTTGCTACCTTGTGCTTTGAGGGTTCATTTTTAACATAATTAAAATTTTGGAAAAAATGATCATATAATATCAGTCAGTTGTCATACCTGATATGTGCACAGGTAATCATATCTTGTTCGAGACATGACTGATTAAGCAGAAGATATTCCTGCAGTAGGTTGCCATTTCTTTTCATGGTAGACTTGTTGTCAATCAAGGCTATAGAACCCAATCTGTCTTGCTAGAGATGGATTCATACCTTTCCAAGGGTATTTTCATGTAAGTGAATGCAACAAATTTGTAGTGGTCGAAGGCGTCCACTTACTAATTTATGTTTAACGAGTCGACTCGACGTAACATGAGGTCAGGATTTGAAGTAGGATTTAAGAAAGAACAAAAAGGCGAAAGTAACCAGAAAAACAATGTATTGACAAAGGTTACATGGGGTTGAGAGAGCATGCATAAGAAAGTGAAAAGGAAAGAGTCATTCCCCTTCGTCTGTTCGTAGAAACAAAATAAGATGTATGAAGTTTTTACTCTAGCTGAAAGAAAGGTTTGTAACAATTGTTAAGATTTTTGTAAAGAGTTCAAAGTTCAAATCCTTGATGAAGAAAGTCAGACAGAAGACAAAGTTCTGTGTCTGTGTGTGCGTTGAGTAGAGAACGAGAAAGACTTACATGCGAATGTAGCAGTCGGTGGATTTCTACTGACGAAGGTTGGAAAAATTGTGGATTTATGTGTAGGAAGTTATTTTATGTAAAGTCCTGTTTGAATGAAAGTTAATGTGCATAGTGTTAATGTAGGAGAAGAAAAATAAAAGAAATTTTTTTGCGCCACTAATTGCTACACGCAATTAGTGCGCGTGTGTTTGTGTGAGTTAGGAAGACATTGCTCTTGTCCCGGGACGAAATCCTAACTAGTGTACCACGTGCTGTTTTCCGTTTTTATTAGCATCGTTTTTGGCGGGAACCAGTCATCACATGGAAAGCTGAGTGACCATGCGTGTGTGTGTTTGTGTGTGGGTGTCAATGTATGAAACCCCACAAATTAAACTGGAATTCGAACAGTTGAATTATCATAGAATAATATAGGCATCATCATTTTTTTACTCGGTTTTTTCAATAGAACATAAAAAAAACAAACACACCAGATGAAAATAAGAACTGAAGACACCGAACATATATACTGTATCTACTTTTACGAGCCATAACTCTCAAGACATATGCCAAACATAGCTCTCCACAACAACCTGCCTTGTCACTAAGTAACTTTTTTCATTTTATCAGTTAAAATAGCAACTGTTATCAAAAATAAAGAACTATGGCCCTATTAGATATTTAACTAGTCTAAATGATTTCTAAAAGCAAAGAAATGAGGTTTTTTTCCATTAAGAGGATTTTGTAGTGATCGAAATTATTAATAATCCGAAGGTGAAAAGTTACACAAGTATGATGGATGTAGTATAATGGTGGACAGACAGTTGCACACCGGACATTTGCCTCCCAGACAATTGGGTACCAGGATATTTATGTGCATTTCTGAATAATTGCATACCTCTGGTAATTTCTTTTGAAGTTACCATATTTTCTTAAGTGTTGCTAATTGCAAATCAACTTTTAATTATTCTAAAAAGGCAAAATGATAGTTAACATATCAACTCTGTTATCAAAAATGAAAATGCAAATAAGAGAATCATGATGCTATTAGATAAGTATATTCATGAAAACAAGATAAATTTCTTTAAAAGGATAGCTCACAACATTCATAACTTGATTAATTTGTGAAACTACAATAATTTTTAAATTGTGAAACTTTCTTTTTTTTTAAAAAAAACTGTTAATCTGTCATTACATTTATAACAAAAATAAACTTGTAATTTAAACTTTTTTTTCTTCAGAAATTTATGCAATTATCCCAGACGCAACTGTCCTAGTACCAAATTTTCAGTTTCCTTGTAGTTTATATTTAACTTGAACCATTCTCATTGCACATGTTCTCTGCTTGGTATTATTAGCATTTATCAGAAGAAAAATATCTCCACTGCTTCAAGTCTCTTCTCTGAAGAGATTGTCCAGTATTTATAGCCATACGAGTAGGCCTGTGCCATAAAAAAACCGACAGCAGTATATATATTAATGTATCTACTACTGAGGGTATTATATTAAGACATAAAAAAAATAATAATCCAAACTCCTGACTATGACAGTAGGTATGTATGTGTCAAATTGTGATAGTATTTAGTGCCAAGGTTGTTATTTTTCAGTGGTGATTACTGATAAAATGTATTTTGGCAAGCAAGTTTTTATTGTAAAGTGCTCGATAACATGGTGTGAATGTTGATAGTTACAAGTGAGAGCATCATAACAGTGATCTCACGAAACATTGAAGTCTGCATGAATCTGGTCTATTAAAGAGATAGACTCTTTGTAAATATATATATATATATATATATATATATATATATATATATAAATAAAACACACACACTTGAAAACAATTATTACAAAAGAATAAATAAGGCACTGCTAAAGAGAAAACATGCAGCAAGAGCTTTGAACTGAGCCAATACTGCCTTGCTTATTTCTCTCTCTCTCCTGTGAGTGTGTCAAGAGGGAAATTCTCATTATATATATATTATATATATATGTGTGTGTGTGTGTGTGTGTGTGTGTTAGCAGTATAGCCCGGCGTTGCTCGGGTGTAATAAAAGCTTTAAAACTAATCCATGGTCCTGGAGCTCAGACTCTGGACACTGGCACAAAAGACTAAAAAGCAATAGTTGTGTCCAGTTAAAGTGAAACCGTAGACTTAAAGAAAAATGAATGGATGTAAGTCAAATTTTGATTTCCTGGTATCGATATCAAATAAGTTTTTTCATCGTAAACTGAATTCTGAAGGCTAAATAAGTCCTCTGAGTAAATGGTATCATGGCTGAGACTAAGAACTACAATTATACTTACTTAGAGCCAAACCCAAAGCAAAAACTAAAATAAAAGGGCTGAAAAAATACTGACATACAGGCAGATAAACAGACACACACAAACATCTTGCCTTTTATATATATATATATATATATATATAAAATCAATTTTCTGCACTATTGTAAGAAGTGCAACCTTGAAACTTCTGAATATCGTTTCTTATATCTTTGTCTATGAGTGTATCAAATTTGATTAAAATCAGACCACTCCTTTTATAACCAGATTTTTTCGATTATCGATATTTATCAGGGGTACCTTGACACAAAACCTAGCTAAGAACACTCGCAGACACTTATAGTACAGCTGTGTAAATTTTCAAGAAAATTGGTTCAGCCGTTTTGAAGTCTATAGGTAACGGACACACACAAAGTTCCATTTATAAATAAGTTTAGATAGATTAGATATAGATTATATATACATACACACAAAAATAAATACACAATAGATTTTATTATAGTAGAGAAGATAGAAGATTAAGTAGTATATAGCAATTCAGAAATTTTATTTTTTGTTTCCAAAGAAAACAATACTTTGCTTAGCTTCTGGAAGGCATCTTTCACTCTTCTTAACCATCTTCAAATTACCATGTCACATGTTCCAACATTTGTTACTTTATGATGATGATCATTGTAATACTGTATTTTAATGTTTCCATTACATAGCTCAGTCAGATAAAAGTACAATTGAATAAAATCTTCTTCCCCCTACCAAAATCAATTATTCTCCCTAGCAAGGAAATAATGCCACTAAGAGAAAAGTGGCTACTGAAAGTAAAAGAGAATGAGAAGACTTTAGAAGGAACTGGAAACCTAATTCTAGACAGAAAACCCTCTACTCCTGTTCAAAAGACTAGGTGATAGGGAAACCTATTTCCATTGAACATGGGTGAGTTTGTATGTTTACATATCTCATATATGAAAATATATGGTGAGCTATAGATAAGACAAGACCCAAAAACCTAGGTAAATTTCCAGGATTGTATCTGATACCTGTAATATAAAAATGACCGACAGGATCCCACATGCTGAAACTGTAAATTATGATGTTTATAATTAGCTCTTTGCATCAGATGGTGATGATTTTAGTAAGGGTTTTAATTATATATGTGTCTTAGTTTTTATTCTTTCTGAGAAAAAACTTTATGGCATCTTAAATTTTTTGTTGCTTAATACTGAAAAAATAAATTATATAAGTTTGCATGTTATTTATCATCATCGTGATAATGAATTTTAATTACACAAACGTCTATTGAACGGTTGAAGAGGCTTATCCCTTGTTTCCTGTTTAGGATGTGGTTTCCGGCTTTCTCTTTTCCAAACTTTTACTCTTTTTTTTTTTTCTTTTCTCTTATTTTTTTTTTCAATTGGAGTAGATAGTTTAGTCTATCACCCGATTTACACTCCACCCACGTCTATTGAACGGGTGAAGAGGCTTATCCATTGTTTCCTGTTTAGGATGTGGTTTCCGGCTTTCTCTTTTCAAATCTTTTCACTCTTACGTTACTGCCTTGCTCGGGGTGATATGATTAAAAAAAAACCAAAAAAACAAAAACAAAAAACAAATATATAGAGTTTAATGTTTTTATTTTTTCTGATTGGTTTGGAATATTTGTAAACAGGGAACAGAATTTTGAAACCTAGTGACTACAGTTTTAGAGGTGTCAAAATTAACTGACATGGGTGAGTGGAAGCCACCTGAATTTTGGAAAAGGGTAACCTGTATCAAGATGATTTCTGCTGGGCATCAAAATGCAACAATCATGACAACTGCTCATTGCTCTTTGAACACTATGAAAAAATATAAGATGTGAAATGGAGAGATGCAATGAAGACTATAAGGCCGTGACTTGTAGGAAAGAACACAGGAGATGTTCTGATTGTGCCTGTACACCAGAATTCATGCAAGAACTGCAGGAGAAAGTAATGGAAGATACAGGCAAGGGAATGCGGATTTTGGCTCAGGGAAATCTTGCCACTATGAAGCTGGTCTTGAATGAAGATCTCCACCACCAGTCATACAACTTCTTATATAAAAGGCAAAGAAACACCTGAACAAGGTGAAACATTTTGTTGAACAAGGGACAATTTGGTTCTTCTCTGATGAAAAGAATTTTTGTCAGGATCAACTGCACCACACCTATAATCCTATGGCATTCCTTGTCTCATGAAGACCAAGTTTTCCTAAACTGTGCCTCCAGTGAAAGTGATGTAATGTCACTTTACATCTTTGTACAGGATATCAGGCTCAATTGAGATGGCTATGAACACTGTGTTGCTGAACACAGTGGTCAAGCCTTTGTTAGAGAGTGTGGCTGTTGGAAGACCACATGTAGCAGCAAGATTCAGTTCCCTGCAACACCTCCAGGAAGAGTCAAAAGTGGTTGTCAAGATTTTTTACAACTTCACCAGCCCCAAGGTCTAGCCCCCTAACTCCCCTTATTGTAATCCCATGGATTACAAGAAGGAGAGTTAGGGGGCCAGACATTGTGGTGTGGTTGAGTTAGATACCAACTGCACTACCTGTAATACCAAGAGCCAGCTGATGGGAAGGATTAAGGAGACATTTGATGGTCTCCCTAGGGATCCCATGAAGGCTGCATGTGTCAGATTCCAGGGTCAGATCACAGCCATGGTAGATGCCGAGAGTGACTTCTTTAAGAGAATTGTCTTGATTATGATAATCTTTATGTCAATTCAATGAGAATACTGAATGGTGTGAATGCACCTATAACTTTACAAATCAATAACAAAAGATTTGTTTACACTGTTACTTGAGCAAAATACTCAGTGGATCTTTTGAAAATTGTTATGTTTTTTAAATATTGCATTTTAATTTAATTTAGTTTTATTACATTTATAACCATAGGACAGCATTATAATGCTAATTGCTTCAATTAGAAATATCCACATCTGTAGTTACTATACCAAAGCTGTTATGAGCCTACTACAATCTTTGGTACAAGCATAATGGCCTACTAAAGACATCACAGGATTAAAGGTTAAATTTATTTAACTATTGTATTAGATAAACCCATATTTTGGGGAGTTATTTTTAAGATTTAAAAGCTGCCTTATACACAAAAACATACAGTAACTAAAATCTTTAAGTATGTGAATAATTTTTTTCAACTTTAGAATAACCTAACAAAGCCTATCTCAGAAATAGTTAAAATTAAAATTTTAACTAGTTGTTGCTGCCAGGCTTAATTTCATAATAAATTTGTCCTAAAAATAAAGAATTCCTGAATACTTTTGGTTCTGTCTGTTATTTTGCAAACCACTCAGGATATTTTAAAATGAATAAAACATAAAAAGTGTCTACACTAAAGATTAATGAATACATGTTATGACAAGCAAAGTAGCTATTACTTAAGATATTATTAAGAGGTTAACAGCTTGCAGGATTTAAAATTTATTGCAAGACATTTAATCCCATAAAGAAATTCATCTTGTCGTAAACCTGAAATATATCTTTTAGTTTAACCATCAAAATTTAATGACATCAGCTACTTTGCAAGATTACTATTGATTTTGCAATGCTTATTTCGGTAACTTATCTGCTAGATGTGATCAAAGTGATGTTACTTTCAAGACATTAGTATTTAGAGCTTTAAGTAGAAGCCAAAAATGGCTGAATTATTCAGTAAATATGTCAAAGTATGCAAAATATCTAATTATTTCAGCTAACATCATCAGCAGAGGAAAGAGAATAAGAACCAAAATACATTAGTAAAGTTTCTTAATTTGAATATACTATTTATTAATAAAGTATTTTCTCCCCCAGACTCAAAAGTGTTATACACTTATATTTATAAAATTTGTGGTAAAATGCTCTGGTTAAATTGAATTACTCAGTGCTGACAGATCAGATGTTTCACTTTCTGTAAGAACAGAGACAGACAATTAAAAAAGTTAAAAAAGTAAAACTTAACCTTCACTGAATTTGATTAATTATAAAATCAATTACATTTGAAATACAAATCCAACTTCTATTTGCATTATGTCCAACTGTGCTAATTTAATTAGAAGTAATGAAAGAGTTGTAATCTTTCATATTTATGCAGTAAAGATTTAAGTAAACAAATCCTCAACAGTAGTAGATGAATTATGACTTTATACATTAAAGCGTCAGTACAAGCAGGTATTTTCTGTCATGTATGTGAAAATCAGTTTTAAGTGTTTGTATGTTAAAGTAGATGCTTTTAGCTTTCATCAAAAAAGGAAAATAAGTGGTTTATCTCAAATAGATAAAAAATTATGGCATTTCGAATGTCAACAAAATTTAAACACAATTTTCTCGTTTTTTTTTTTAATTTTCTGGCAGAAAGTATCTTCTGATTCCAATTGATTACACATTTATATATATATATATATAGTCATCCGCACTACAGATCTGTATCGCTGTATCACAGCTCATCAGTATGGTTAGACTCCGATTGCTTTTTAACCCAGGATTGAAACCTGACCGAATCAGCGTCAGTCGGCAATTCTACCTCTGGGCTATGGGCTGACTTTTTAGCGCATATATCATTATATACGCCCAATAGCCAGAGTGCTCTAATTCATTTTTACTGAAGGAGCGATGCATACACACACACACACACAGTTATATATATATATATATATATATAACAAAGTGATGATCCATGTATACTGTCTTAAGAATATGTATAGGAAAAACTACTAAAAAGTTGTAAGTTTAAAAATGTATTTTTTTGACAGTATTTATTTATTTCTATTATTATATTTGATATTTCAGACCGTCCTTGGCCTTTCATCAGAAACAAATTTGTTTCTGATGAAAGGCCAAGGACGGTCTGAAATATCAAATATAATAATAGAAATAAATAAATACTGTCAAAAAAATACATTTTTAAACTTACAACTTTTTAGTAGTTTTTCCTATACATTATATATATATATATATATATATATACACACACACAGAGTGTGATGGGTAAACTGTTACCATTTTGTATTTTTAATTTCATGTATGAACTTTGTTTTAATTTACTCTACCAGAAATTTGGAAACAGCATGCTGTACTGCTTAAGATTCATGCTGGAAGCTCCAATGCAAACATTTCAGAATTTTCGGGTATCATCCTGAGAACAGTGCAGAGGATTCAGAAAGAGATAGATGACATATCCAGTCAACATCATGATGTTTGGAATGATCACTAGTGATGGCAACATTATGTCTCCATTCACCTTCCCACAAGGCTTCAAATTTAACACTGAGGCCTATATCAAGTGCCTTGTGTAAGTCGGGCTGTCCTGAGTCAAGTGAGTGGCTGATGGAAGACCTGCTATTCTGCAACAGGATTCTGTACTATGCCACACAATTTCTGTGATCACATAATTCTATACATCTGGGCAGCTAACTCTCCAAACTGTAACCAACACAATTATTACATGCGGATGCATTTGAGAAAGAGACCAACAAAACACCATAGATGAGCTGAAGGCAAGGATTATGGCAGCATTCATCAAGATTCTGAAGGTGTCTGGCAGCCATGGCTGAAAATAATGGCTATTTTATTGAATAAATTTACCCTTTAGTATTTTAAGACATTTTTGTGTAATTTTGCTAAATAGTTTAAAATGAGATATCAGTGTTATTAACACTTCTGCATAATTTAGACAATTTATCCATGACCTACATGAAGGTGAAAGAAATCTCTAGAAGTCAATAACTAGCTAACTAGAGGTGGTATCTCAATAAATCACCATAGAGAAGGCAATGGAAAACCACTTCACTATTAATCCCAAGAACAATCATGGCCATAAAATAATCAAAGTATGAAACCTAATGGTATGAAGGGAGTTAAATCTAAAGAAACTGACTCCTCACCCATTAAGGACTGACATGGACAATAGGCATCACCTGACTGTCATCCAGCAACTTTTAATATCAAACGGCATAAAAGAGATAGAATTCCATGAAATGATCTCTTGCCTGGAAAGGAATGACATGAGCAACAGGTGTTACTAGGCTGTAATCCTGTGACAATTCACACCAAACAAAATAACTCTCAGGATATAGAACATCAGATCATTGAACAACTGTGAATAGCTGAAGTGTGTCAATCAGGAGATGAGCAGAGTGAATATCAACATTGGCTACTGTCGTTTTGCATATGTCTACAAACAGAGATTTCATTAGGATCATATATGCAAGCAGTAAAAATCATGAGGAAAAAAAAAGTGTTGGCTTGATACTTGACCAAGACATGAAAAAATGTGTTCTAGGGAACTGCCAATAATTAAAGAGTTCTTGTGGTCAAATTGAAAGGAAAACTTATGCACCAACAACACAAAGTATGGAGGAGGAAAAAAAAAAAGAATCTTTCTACTCTATACAGGACAATGACAAGGCTCAGTGTAAATCACAAGAAATTAGGATTATCATGGGAAACCTTAATGTAAAGAGAGGGAAGATGTGACAGGCAAGGCATGAATGAATGATAGATTTATAAATGACCAAGATTTATTCTGATGAAAAAACTTTTCTGAAGATGCTTTAATAAAAGTGAATAAAGTTAGATTGAGATATGTTTCCTATTTGTTCTTTTTCTATCATATATATATAGAAGGAAGTGAAAGAACATATAGATTAAAAACCTACTATTCGTTGCATTTACTTTTATAAAATGTGCTCAATACATAGCACAGCTTAATATTATAATTTTGTTATTACAATGGTTTATAAAAGCATTATATCACAACACATGTTCAACTTTATAGTTCAACCTAATTTTCACTTTTGATTGAGTAATACAGACAACCATAATCATACTGTTTAACTTCCTCCAACCACCCTTAACTTTCTAAATAACCATGAAATTTTTTGTGTAGTGATATAATGCTTTTATAAACTATTGTAATAATAAAATTCTCTCTCTCTCTCTCTATATATATAACAATAATAATGCTAATACTAGTAATTATTATATTATATTTAAGTTCGTCTTGAAAAACCCACCGAGAACAAACTTGGAGGGAAAAGGAGGGGAAGTAAAAAAGAAACGAACGAAGTACATGAACAAAAGTCAAATACTCGTAGGAAAGAAAAAAACCTCAAGACGAAAACCCAAACACTAAAGCGCTCAATACGAAAGTAGAGCAACAAAGACAAAAAATCTAAGTAAGAGCCAACAAACCTACCTAGGTTTCACCCTTCGGCTCATCAGAGTAAGATGGCTCTTTTCTGTATATATATATATATATATATATATATATATATAAAAACCTATGAGCCAGATGAACCTACCTAAGTTTCCCCTAGACGGATCATCAACTTTCCCTGACAATCCGTTTAGGGGAAACTTAGGTAGGTTCATCTGGCTCATTAGGTTCTATTAAGTTTGCTCTACTTATGTATTGAGCGCTTTTTGTTAGATGGTTACTCATATTGGGTGTTTTTTTCTTTGGGCTTTGTACTGATTTCTGTCCAAACACTTTTGACAGACTTTCATGCCCTAAGCTCTTTCTTTTTTTTTTATTTTTAAAAACATTTTTTTCCTTCATTTGAAAATTTTCGAGACAAGTATAACTATATATAATCACAAAACCATGTGTTACCCTTTATTCCTGACTGGTGTCTTTTTAAAGCATAGATGAACTGGAATTATCCAAATGAAAACAGAATTTTAGTCTTTGGGAAGCACGAAAAATTCAAAGAAATTTCAATCTTTTGTTTACGGGTAATGTAATCTGTAGCTTTAGAAACACTAGTTTCTTAGACCAATTTTGAAAAAGGAAAAAAATGTTCTCTTTCTTCGCCATATTCTTTGCTTTGTTTTAATATTTTCCTTTCAGATTTAGTGAGTTATTATTATTATTATTAGTATTATTATAATTTGTCACAGTTTATAATACATGTGTAATTTAAAATTTCAGGTAGTTTGAACTTTAACTAAGTTGAAATGTTTACTTTATTTTTATTTTTTTTTAAATTGGAGTAGATAGACCCTTCTATTACCCAGTTCACCCATAGCCATTGAACAGGTGTAGAGGCTCATCCCTTGTTCCCTGTTCAGAAAGTGGTTTCCAGCTCTCTTTTTCTCCTCAGACCTCAGTAATGGTGCTTCTGCAATTTTCTTGCAATGTGCATGGTCGGTAGCAACGTCTCTTCATTGTGAGGGTACTGGCTTGACAGTTTTCTGGTTGCTGCTTCCAACTTGTAGTTAGTAGCCCTACCTCTTGCGTAGCATCAAGAGCGGCCACTCTGATCAACAGTTGCATAATATTAGGGTTCTTGCAGTGCCAGGATGTGCCAGTTCCCTTCTAGTGCATGTCGCAGCTAATGACCATTTGTCTCCTCTACTCAAGGTCTCTCTACAACAACATTAAACATGAACACCCATATCTCCACTAAAAAAGCTAAACCAGGCAAATTAAAATCACCTAAACCTCTTAACATTTCCTTTACTAACATCCGTGGTATCCAAACCAATTACATTAGTGCTGAATCTTTTCTCCATCAAAAGTCTCCTGACATCCTAGTGCTCTGTGAGACTAATCTCAACCCCTCAATACCCTCTTCTGACTTCTCTATCCCTGGCTACCTTCCCCTCTTCAGAAAGGACTCCAATGTCCACATGCATGGGCTTGGGGTTTACGTCAATGAACGCCTTCCTCTAACCAGGATGATTTTCTTGAACCCTCATTCTTACATGTGTTTCCATATCTCCCTTCTAAGCTCAGTTAGCTACCTCTTCTTTCTCTACCATTCCCCATCATCTCCTAACTGCTCTGTTTTTGACAGCATCTCCAACAATATTGACAAGGCCATTCCCTCCCACCTGTTTGCCCATATATTTATGTTTGGCGACTTTAATGCCCATCATACTGAGTGGCTACATATCTCCGTCACAGCTCTTGCTGGTGTACACACCATGAATTTTTCTATCACTCACTCCCTTACGCAAGTGGTGGAGTTCCCCAGGCATTTCTGTAATAACTAACGGACACGATTCACTACTAGATCTGTGCTTTACCTCTACCCCTGACTCTTGTAATGTCAAGCAACTCTGCCCTCTCGGAAACTCTGACCATGTGTTAGTTTCTGTCAATATCTCCTTCAACCTCCACCCCACCCAAGAACCTCAGACCAGCAGAATATCTTACTGCTACCAAAGAGCCGATTGGGGCTCGTTTCACGATTTCCTGAGTGATGTCCCTTGGAATAAAGTATTTAGCCTTCCTGTTGAAGACTGTGTGGCTGAGGTCTCCTCTTGGGTTAAGGCTGGCATTGATGCTTTCATCCCTGCCAGAAAGTTGAGACTTAAATCCCACTCATCAGCCTGGTTCTCCCCTGCTTGCTCAGCTGTCATTGCCCACCAAAATCACTTTTAGATTTACTGGAATCACACATCAGACCATAAAAGGCGCCTTTTTGCCTCGGCTTGCAATGAATGCAAGAAGGTACTTAATGGAGCTAAGCTGATGTTTGCAGCCAGAATGAAGCAGCACATAGCATCCTGTAAGTTCAGTTCCAAAGACTACTGGAGGCTCTGTAAAAGCATGCTGAACACCAGTAAGCCCTCAATCCCCACTCTAATCAACAAATTTGAAGTCCTCACCTCTTCAACAGACAAGGCTGAGTGCTTCGCTCGCAGATTCTCCACTAACTCGACTCGTCTGGAATATCTGTACTCGACTTCTCTCTCCGAACCCAGGCCCAACTGACTGACATACTAATTACTCCCTCGGTAGTCTCCAAAATAATTTCTAAGCTTGACTCCCATAAGGTGTGCGGTGGCAACAGAATACCCATCATTGTCCTAAAGAAATGTGCTCCTGAACTCTCCTCTGTTCTCTCTAAACTCTATAACTTCTGCCTTCCTGCTTTCCTGCCTACTGGAAATTCTCCTCAGTGGTTTCTATATATAAAAATATTGAAAAACCCTCTGACTCCGCTGATCTTTGGCAAAGTGTTTGAAGCCATCATCAACGCCAAGTTGGTACAAAATCTCAGACTCTTCTCTGACAAACAGTATGGCTTCCGCTTCACCTGGTCTACTGCTGATATGCTCATGACCATCACTGAGTACATACACCAGCCCCTCAACAAAAATAGCAAAGCCCGAACAGTTACCCTTAACATCTCCAAAGCATTTGACAGAATTTGGCATGCTGGCCTTCTATTCAAGCTGTAGGGCTATGGTATAACTGGACAATTGTTTGACCTAATCCAGTCCTTCCTTTCAAACCATACAATGAGGGTAGTGTTAAATGGACAAGCTTCCCAATACTATCACATGAATGCAGGTGTCCCTCAAGGCTCTATTCTAGGTCCTACGCTTTTCCTTATCTATATTAACGATCTCCCTGATGTAATAAGATCCCAAGTGGGCATATATGTTGACGACACTACGGTTTACGCTTGTCTCGATCAAAAATCTACCAAGGCTGAAAAAGCAAACCTCGCTACCAAGCTTGAAAAGGACCTCCAATCCATGGTGGACTGGGGTAAGAAATGGCTTGTAAATTTTAATGCTTCCAAAACGAAGCTGCTATTTAATAACCATCACAAATAATCGTTCATCCCGCCCATTAACATAGCTTCTCTCCCTGAAAGTAAAACACTGCGTCTCCTCGGATTAACTCTCACATCAGGCCTCAAGTGGAATAACTATATAGAATCCATAGCTAAATCCGCTGCTAAGAAAGTTGGTTCTCTTTTTAGGGCCAGGAAGTTTTTCCCGTCCCAAACAATCCTGCACATATACAAGTCTACCACCTGCCCGTACATTGAGTATTGCTGCCATAGCTGGCCAGGTGCTCCTGCTATCCACTTAGGTGTTCTTGACTGAATCCCATGGATAATCTGTAATGTGATCAATCCCGACTTGGCAGCTAAGATACAGTCACTTTCTCACCGATGCAGTGTGGCTTCCCTGTGTCTCTTCTACAAATACTTTCACGGCTTCTGCTCTGATGAACTTAGCTCACTGGTACCCCCTATATATGAATTTCTTTGAGCCACAAGATTAGCAACTAGGTCCCACCCTTTTACTGTGAAACCAATAAATTGTAAACGCAAATTCTACACCATCAGCTTCTTTTCTCGTACTTTCCGCCTGTGGAATTCTCTTCCGCATACTTGCTTTCCCGACAGTTACAATCTCCAAGTATTTAAATGTAAAGTCAATAGTCTTCTCCTGTTTTACTAACTTACATCCTCTCTCTCATGCTTTTTTCTTTGTCCACCCCACTCATCAGTATTCTCTTCCTTCTCCTACTGTCTTCCTGACACCCCCTGCAAACTCATTCCTCACAACATTCCTTTTATGTAACCCCCTGCACACAAAAAAAGAAAGGTACCTCTAATTTTTACTAGAAAACAAAATAACAATCAGAAAAAGGTCTAAACTTAAGTTTTATCATCAAATTGTTTACATTACTATTTAAAAGAAAAACTAAAGTATTTTTTTTCTTTATTATATTTAATCCTTTCTAGCATGTTTGAAATTTTTATTAAAAATCTTTTTCATCAGCGATGCATCATAACTGACTTTGGGAATTTTAGCACCTTTTTTTCTGGTGAAAAACAATTTGGAAATTTTTGTAATCAAATAATTGTCAGATTTTAATGAAACTCTCAGGACTTATGAATTAATTTATTTGTGAAATGATTCTTTCCAGAAAATCTTGGTATAATTTTTTTTTCTTACATCTGTTACTCCCATTTACCCCAACTTAATTTCATGAAATTTCTAGAAATTAAATTCTACCCACAAACTTACTTTTATGTGCTAAATGCATGACTCCTAGGAGAGTGTAAATCAATCTATTTTTTTTTTAAACAGTAGCCACTTTCTTAAAAATCTGTTCTGAATAGTAAAATAAATAATGCAATAAAACTATGACATTAATGAAATCAGCTTTTATAAATAATATACATCAAGGTCATTGTTGTCTGAAGAAAATAAATTCTTGCAATGAATAATTAAATTGTACTAAGTTTTAAAGTGAATTTAAAAAAAAAAAAAAAAAAAAAAGCTTTCTTGAAGCTTTCATTGAAAGCTAAAAAATTAAACTTACTATTTCAAGTAAGCAAAATACTTTGTTGTATTTCAAATAGAAATTAAATTGCTTAGACCAAACTATTTTTTTAGAGTTTTCAAAAGTTAACATTTTTTGACAAGTTTGTAAACAAAAGTTGATTCTCAATTTTAAAAATCTTGCAAAAATAAAATATACATATGTGACATTATTTTTTGAAAAGTTGGCAAATTTCAAGTTAAATTATTCTGAATTAAAACAAGTATTACTTGTTGATACCATGTAATTCAGAATAAAAAGATTTCTTAATCACAGAGGTTGTATCTTTCTGACATGTGAAGTGATTGATGACAGCCAGATGCATTAACCAGAATTGAAATAATTGTCCAATTTTTTTTCCTGTTAGAGAAAGAAAAAATTAAACATGTGACCTGTTAATGTCATACACAAAATTCCATACTAAAAAAAGAAAAAGATTTACCAAAATTTTGAATGTTTCAGGAAGAATTAAAATAGTTAAAAAAATACTTTCATCTTTCCTCTTAATAATAGCAAACATTTTGATGGAAAAGAAACTTTTAAGTTTGGAGTTTTTTTGTTCATGCTCTACTGGTTTTCCAGATGATTAATGGAGGTATCTTATTTAGTAAATTTAAAGTCAACATTGCTAAAATTAGATTATGGAGAAATATTACAAATGTAAACAGTGCTTAAAAGTTATATAAAAATGCGTTCATTTGTCATTTTCTTATATTACGTTTTAACAGAAAGTCTCCATAGAACAAAAATAAATACAAGCACTTGTTGGGTGTTGAAAGGTATGGAAATCACTACTATTGTTTGTTTTAAAATTCATTTTTCTACTCTTTTTTTTTTTAACTTGAAGTAAATAATACTTGATTCAAACCATATTAATTATACTTTAAATCAGCTAATATTCCTCAAATAAAGTTTCAGAGAAGTATATTTTATTTTTTCAAAAACTTTTTTAGTATAAGAAAACTACATTTTAATGAAAGATGGCTAAAAGCGCTAATCAGTTATTTTTGGAAAAAAATAATTATTCCAATCAATATAATTTGTTTGAAAAATACACTAGAGTATTTTGTTTAATGGAAATAGTATATATAATCCTTTAGCTTTCAATTAAAGTTACAATGAAAGATTCAAAAAAGCTTTTTCATTTATAAAAATTCATTTTAAAACTTACACATTATGAAAAATTAGAGGTACCTAATATATATTGTCTATGCAACAATGCCTCCCTGATTAAGGGGATTTTGCTTGTTTTTAACCTTTTAAAACCCTTCAACTTGAAATAACTTCATCACTTGATAAGACAGGTGTTGAAACAAAATAGTTATTTTTGTAGTGATATTATAACATATTCATGTTATAATTTCTGAATAAATATATCATCTGAGCAAAAAGGTATATGAAACTGGATTTCCAGGAAGTTCTATTCTCAGATGAGCGTAGGGTGACAAGGAAATTACATATGCTGACCCTAACGGGTATAATTTGGGTGCAAATCATTAGTATCGAGTTTGGTTATCCTCTAGAACATAAATGGAGGAGTTAAAATGATCTCTTCTACCTTTAATGAATTTCTACAGGCCACATTCGGACATAGCTTAAGAAGATAGTGACATTCAAATGAAAAGTCAACGGCAATGTTCTACTACACATTATTCATTCAGCTAATAAATATTCAAGTAAATCAGAATGTAAAATGGGAGGCTTATAGTGTGGTCATCACATGGTTTCTGGATCGAAACCCTCCTGAGAATATTTCTAATATAGTCAAGAAATATAAGGAAGGCAGCAAAATTTGTTTCCAAGAATTTATTCTTAAAGAAATTCTCAAATTAAATTCTTACCTTGACAGTAGGCAGTTTCAAGTCATTTGAGAAAATGAAAATTACACTTCATAACTTTTTTGCAGCATCATCATACATTATATATATATATATATATATATATATCAGTGATGCACTGTGGGTAGTCTATTGTATTGTTCTAATAGTTGTTTTGGCAGGCAGTAACATTTGTTTCAAATTATTCTAGGGTCTATTGGGTGGAAATAATTGTGGATCCAGATACAGATTTTTCTCCTCAATAGCCCTCAAAAGAATCTGAAACATAATCAGTAGAACAATACAAAAGACTGCCAACAATGCATATGAGCTGATGATTATGAATAAGCATGAAACCAACGGGTGTTAACTTTAATGTCTACTTTTATATGCCCTTACATATGCTCTATCCCTGATATTGAGCACTTTAGCTCATAAATATAGCATACTGTAAAACTATATTTTATCATATATGGGAGTGACAAATTTAGAAATTTATTTCATGAAATCAATAAAAAAGACATTTTTAAATATTTTCTCAAAAAGTAGTCATAATTCAATTATTTCCCCAAGTCTCAACATACAATTGCAAAATGTAGGCAAGAAAAAAAAAGAAAATGTTGAAAAGATAGAAAAGGTGACAAACATTGAGGTGTGAGGTGGCTGAAATCTTTTGCAAGTAAACTAACATATGCATTTTTTTCAGAATCCTTTCTAAAAATATGATAATTGGACTGTGAAAAGGACTACAATATGGCCAAAACACATATAGCACATTTGTAAAAGGAAGTAGTACTAAACACTATTAAGCAAACACACATTTTGTTATCACAATGGAATATCTCATTAGCAATTAGGGGTGATCAGGCTGTTTGGAAAAAAAAAGAAAAAAAAGGAAAAAAGATGGAAAAGAAAGAAAGGAATCCTAGATTACTCATGCCCCCCCCCCCAAAAAAAAAACCCACTGCTTCTACAAAATTATATAAATATAGCTGTCAATTTTCATGACACAGTTAAATTGGTAATAAAAGAAAGCTAAAGAAACTAGAGTATTTATCAATTTCTTTCAAATATCAAGAGAAAGAAAAGTATCAACTATTTAAAAATTTATTCATTTTTTTTTCCTCAAAATATGTAAGAGAGAAGTTAATGGCCTTCAACTGATAATCCTCACGTTATCTGCCATTGCTATATTAGGTTCTATTCAAACTTATAAAACATAAAAAAAAGGAAAAGAAAAATGTGAATTAAATTCTCAAGATCATAGCATCAACTGAGCAGACATTTCTCAGCTGTCAAAATTTTGCATGGTAAAAGGAGGGCATGATAAGAGAATATGGAGAGAGTTAGATAAATATTTTCATTGGCAGCACGCCATTTGTCTTCTGAAGTGTATATGTACTGATTTTAAAGTTAGTCAACTAATTACTTCTTGACACTGGCCTTATGTGATCAGACAGAATAAATTTTCTAAATTAAAAGCCTATTGGAATCAATAATTTTTCCACTTTTGTGTTAACTCAGAATAATGAATCCTTGCTCAATAACCACTTCAAATTTTATTGCAAATTTCACTATTCCATGCAATTTTAATGAAAAAATAAAAATAAAGTACAAATTCTATGAAACAAAGTCTTCAGTCCAAAACTAAATTTTAATTATGTAGCAATATCTCTCCCATAAAAAATAGCTCACTTTAGTGGGGTAAAAAACAGAAACAAATAAAAATAAGTCTCTAGAGGCTTCAGAATCTATTGGTTGTACACAAATACTGATTTTCAGTAGAAACTAGGACACAAGTTATTAACCTGTTGATTCCAGAGACCTGACCATGATACAATAAACCTGCCTGTTGTCTTCAAAAGGACATCCAATCTGCAACTGAATGGGGTAGGAAAGGGATTGTAAATTTTAATGCCTCCAAAATAAAACTGCCCTCCTTTAAGCATCATAAAGAAACATTCCTGCCTACTATCAGAATAAACGACAACACTAATCTCCTAGAGAGCAGCACACAGTGACTCCTTCACCTAACTCTCTCAAATTGCGTCAAATGGTATGACTACATTAAATCTATAGCTGCATCTACTGCTAAGAAGGTTGGGTCACTATGTTGGGCCAGAAAGTTTTTCACATTTATATATCTACCACGCATTGAATACTGTTGCCATATCTGGTTGGGTGCACCTGCAATTCATCTTGAGGTTCTTGACAGAATCTAAAAGGACCTGCAATATAATCAATCCTGACTTGGCAGTCCGCCTTCAGTCATTTTCTCACCAACAGGAGATGGCTTCTCTGTCTTTTCTACATGTATTTCCATGGCAACTACTCTGACAAGCTTTTTTTTCCTGCTTCCGACTATATGCATTTATGCATGCTATTAGACTGGCATCAAGGTCCCACCCTTTTACCATCAAAGTAGTTAAATGCCTCTTCTACTCTAATAATTTTTCTTACCCTTCTCATCTGTGGAACTCCCTTCTGTTTACTTGCTTCTCTGATAAGTACAATTTCCAAAAATTTAAATTCAACATCAATTGGCATCTTATATCTCCTTGATTCCCATCCATCTCCTTTCTTTGACATCCCCTATATCTTGTTTTTTTTTCTCTCACAGTAAATACCTGTGCACCAGTAGCAGTCCTGCCTTGCATGGGGTGAAATGATTATTAAAAAAAAAAAAGAAAAGAAAGAATCCCCTAGACATATCAGGTAATTTTCCTTATTTTACAACAGCCCAAGTAACAACAAACCAACAAGAAAAAGCAGTAAATTGTCAGTCTAAAATTTCTCATAAAAAACAGCCTTCTATTCATATGTTAGGTTGTGTAGCTTTTTTCAATGATTTTGGGGGCAGGATGACTATGAAGAAGTGATGCTAGAGCTGTAAATTGCATTCATTTCAATAATATGTTTCTTTCCAGGTAAATTGAGATCTCAATATTCAAATTTGACCAACTGGATAAACAAAATCAACAGAAGATATGACATCATCACTGCAATACTGGTTCCCAGCCAACTATTTTTTCATGTTGTAGAAAAGATGATAGTCAAATCAGGAGAATAGAGAAGATGCTTACACAATTCAAATCCACAGAAGCCATTGAAACTAAGGACTTGTTTCATAAGGATAATGCTTCAGCACACAAGTCTTTTGTCAGTTTTTATTTTTTTATTTTTTTTTTGGTTAGCCTTTTGCTTGTTTGTTTTTGAGGCTTAACAACCTATCAATCCTTATGGGATCATTTTAAGGTCATAACCAATGATTTTGGCTAAGGTTATTTTATTTTTACAATTTTCTTTTCACGATTCATTGGGATTTGTTTTTAAAAGCAGGGTCCTTCCTACCCTTGTTCTTTAACCCATAACTGGAGGGAATGGACGGATTAATACCTTTCCCAAGGGTACCAGTGCTTAAGTGAATGCAGGGTATTCAACTGGAATTCAAACTCAGCTCACCGATTTCTCTTTCCGAGCCGATATCCACTGCACCACAAAGCACATCCGTCACTATACGCTTACAGCACCTGGTATTCCCAAGTGGTCACCCATCTAAGTACTGACCAGGCTCAACGTTGCTTAACTTCGGTGATCGAGCGAGAACCGGTGTATTCAACGTGATAGGCCGTAAGCCTTAGCATTTTGTAACTCTCTTAGCAAGTTGACATAGTACACTATGATGGTGGGGCCCTTTTGATGATAATCAATAAACACAAGGCTTCTTGTATTTCTTGTATCGTAAGAAATGAACCTTCTTTGTAGATGAAATGGCCTTGGTCTTTGTTCAAGCAGGTGAGAAGGGGATGTTTCCAATACATGGAATGTCTCTTTGGATGAAAGTGCTGAACCAAATATACATCCTGGGTTAGAAATGTTCAAAGAAACTAGTTGGATCTGCCTCAAACAAGGTCAGATTTTTCTGTGATCAGACTGGTGCACTTTTGATTAGGTCTCCTAAAAAGTGGCACCAACCGAACAGATAAACCTTTGCCATGCCCATTTTATTTCACAAAATATTCTCAACTATTTCATGTGATATGCTAATAACAGACAGTTGGTTATAACTAATAGACAATCATTAATCACAATGCAAGACTATCCCTACCTCTCAAGACTATCCTTTCTCTTCCTAAATTCAGTTGTCCACTTTGACATTGTTGATAAGGCTGGCACTTCATACCCTATCAACCATGTTAGCATGAATGTTTGCTGGAAAGTAACTTTCCTGTGATTTTCTATAAATCTTTTCATGGTAATTGTTCTGCTAAATTTTTTTCTATGGTACCTAGACTTTATGAATTTTACAGTTAAAAAGGACTAGCTATAATCTTCAAAAAATTAAATGCAATGTCAACCATTATCTTGTCTCAAATCGAGTTTTATTGTCCACTCTTTTATTGTCGAAGAACTCGCCATGAAATTATTCAATCATTAACTTAAGAATTAAGACTCATCAGAAAATTCAAATAAGGAAACTGAAATTTATACAAATCTTTCTAGTATACAATAAACACGAATGTTTCAATCATTTACATTTTAAAAATGAATGTTTCATCATGAGACTGTTGTCAAGTAAAAGGCCACGAAAGATAAAGATGAAACTGATGTGCCAGACATGCAGTTTAGCTATACTGACTCACCAGGTGTTAGGGCACAACTGATATAGGTCTGGCCATTTCCTTGATATCCAGGTATGGTGGTGTTATCTACTATTACCTTTATATAGTTCTATCGTATGACTCTTGAATAGTATAGTAGGTTTTTCTTTACCACTATCTTGGGACAGGTTACTTGTCATCTGATCATTATTACACTTTGTAAATGAAGAAAATTCCAACCTAGATAAGTCATAAAATCTACAACATTAATCATCAAGCATGTACAGGGTGTGTTGGGTAATTTGTCACCATTTTATATGTTTAATGTCACGCATGTTCGTTTGTTTTTGATTTTGTAGCCTGCAGAGTATAGTAGGGACAGTTGGGCACTATCTTTAGAAAAGAAGCACCAGGATGCAATTCACTAGGCCAGAAATTTGGAAACTGCATACTATACTGCATTCAAGCTGGAAACTCCAATATGATCATTTCAGAATGCTTAGGTGTCAGTCTGAGGACAGTGCAGAAGATTCAGAAAGAGTTGGAGGAGTCTAATTGTGATTATGAAGGTATGGCAGCTTGAAAAACTCACTGAATAGTCCAATAAGAAAAGAACTCCTGAATTTGTTGGTGACAGACTCAACATAGAGGCCCACATTAAGTGCCTTGAGAAGGTAGTCCTGCTCTGCATCAAGAGGGTATCTGCTGGAATACTGTATGTTGGACAACAGGACTTTTCACCATGCCACACAAGGAGAACTCAGTTATGCCTGTCAGACAATTTTTGTGACCACATCACCCCTCACATATAGCCACCTAACTCTCCAGACTGTAAACCCCTTGATTATTACATGTAGGGTACAGTTGTGCGAGAGACCAACAAAACTCCTTTTGCTACTAATTATGGCAGTAATCACCAACTTAAACAAAGAAACCATCCAGAAGAGTTGCAGGAGATTTTGAAGTCATCTGGAGGCCATGATTGAAGCTAATAAAGACTTTGTTGAATAAATTTACTCAAGTAAATACTCAAGATATATTTACCAAAGTTACACAAAAATATCTGTTCAAATGAGATGTCACTGTTATTTTTAGTTTTGCATTATTTGGATACTAATTTATCCATCTCACCCTGTCCAAGCAGTATTATGTGCCTGATTTTGAATTAATGCTAGATGAAGCTATGACGAAAAAACAAACTTTCCTATGGACATCAACAACAAATCATTTATCAGCTTTCAGACCAGGATTAAAAGTGTGGTATGTGCTTTCATTTTAGACAGCAAAAAGTATCTACTTCTGAGAAAAGCAACTCTGTGGCAGAGCCTTCATCATTGAATTCAGTGTAATATCAATGCCAATATATCAGTGGTCATGAAACTGGATAATCTTTGTCCTTGGCCCATATCTACATGTATGGGCTTCCCATATAAAAAAAAAAAAAAAAAAAAACGTTAGTTACCTCCTGACTGAGGGGAGAGGTCAGGTAAATAAGAATCAGTAAAGTTGGGCATAAAAAGCTGTCTTGTGAATGATAGCAATAATTGTTATATATGCAATTTGGTTGTTTACATAAAAAAGATTTTTTCAATACAGGATCAGTCATTGCACTTGAACCGGTTTTATACTGCAGTGAAGTTAGCATAGTAGTACATGATTGGAAGCAAATGAGATTTAATCCTGTGATTGAATAGGGTGGGGGAAGAAAAAAAAAGAAAAAAGATGGCTATATAACTAACTCAGTCAATCAGTTGATACACACTTGAGCGAACACATCTTGAAAGAGACATGACTAACTGGACAGAAGATTATCCTGCAGTAGGTTGCCATTACTTTCTGTGGTAGACTGGTTGCTAACCAATGCTATAGAACCCAATCTGTCCTGCTTATTTAACCCATAGTCAGAGGGAGAAGAGATGGATTAATACCTTTCCCAAGGGTATTTGTGCATAAGTGAATGTAACGAATTCAACTGAAAGTCGAACTCAGCTCTCCGATTTCTCGTTCTGAACTGATATCCACTGCTCCACAACTGTAGCCATTATCATAAAATGAAAAGAACCCACAATCTTTTGAACAGGAATAGAGAATTATTGGATTTTCAATTTATATAGCACTGCTGGAAAATGCCAGAAACCTTGAAGATGTGTTGTGGTGCAGTGGATATCGGCTTGGTGCATAAAAACATTGGAGAGCCAAGTTCAAATTCCAGTTGAATATGTCACATTCACATAAGCACAAATACCCTTGGGAAAGGTATGAATGCTTAGATTCTCCCTCTAGCTATGGGTTAAATAGCAGGACAGATTGGATTTTATAGCCTTGGTTGGCAATCAGTTTACTGTAGAAAGTAATGGCAACCTACTGCAGAAAAATCTTCTGCCCAGTCAGTCATGTCTTTTCGAGACATGATCATCTAAGTGTGTATCATGTATGGCACTTAACTGACAGACTAAAATATTTTCCTCCTCTTTCAGTAACCCCTTATATATTGGTGGTGTTATGACCCTGTTTGGAATGTAATAAAAAAATAAAAATAAAATAATAATGATAATAATTATAGATGAAATTCTAAAATATAATGTACATGAAGGCATACAGCCAGCAGTAAATTTCTCCACTTTGATGGACAGACAAAAAAAAAAAATATGTTCCAATGACAAAATTGCAAAAATTAGTTGGTCATGAGATTTACTGACGAAGATATTTATGCAGGTAGCCTAAAATACCAACAAATAATTTCCCCAAGTGTTCAAATGTGGAATGAGAACATGCACCTTCCACATTCATTTGAAGAATGAAAAAAATATCAGAGTTCATTTGGAAACCATTGGTCTAAAAGTTACTTGATACTGACTATCTAAACATGCTTGTCACTGTGATACTGCTGGGCTTGTTGATGGAGGACTATAATGTAGTTAAAAAATGCCAACCTAATTGTGCAGGACAAAAACTTATGTTAAAAAAAAAAAAAAAAAATTACAAACATTTATAGTCTGATTAGTATCACTATATTGAAAGGGAGAATGAAAGTTGCTGGTATGACTCATGTCAACAACTATGGTAGTATAATGTTATTAAAAATTTCTGTATATAAATATTTATATCGCTTGAGAATTGCATTATATGTGCAACAAGTGGGAAGGGAGAGTTAGAAAGATGAAATAAGTATTAAAAAGTTTCCTCTAATAAGGCAAACATGTAAATATTACATAGAAAAAAATGTGCACGTGAAAAGTAATATTCTTAAGATTATATTAAACCTGGAAAAGTAAAGGATAAGATATTCTAGTGAAGTAAAAAAGAAATTTCTTAAAATATTGTATTCAAATTTTATTTTTAGCTACAATATTTTAACTAAAATTTCTTTTCATGCGCGCATTTTTCCATGTAATCCAAGATTTTTCTAGGCATTGCTATTAATTTAATATAAATTTAATGCTAAAAACCACATTCAATATTAAAAAAAAAAATTATATGCAATTATTTATAATTAATTCTGATAAAATAAGTGATAAGCAAAGTTTGATTGACAAAAATGATAAAAGATATCAGAATTTAAATGCTGAAAACCTCATTCAAAAATATTGAAAAGAAAAAAAATTATAAGCAATTGATTAAAAAATGGAATGAAAAAATGATTTAAAATTAACTCTGATAATCAATTCTGATAAAATGATAAGTGATAAGCAATGTTTGATCAACAAAAATGATAAAAGATATCATCAGAATTTTAATGTTAAAAAACAGCATGCAAAATATTAAACAGAAAAAAAGTTATAAAGAATAAGATTTATTATTAGAAGCTTTAGTTACTCATTCACTTATGTCTCCCTTTTCAGACTTCACATATTTTGATGTAACTTTACTACTGAAACAAAATTTAAAATATTTTTTTCAAAATGTAGCTAAGGAGGCATCCTATCTAAGCTTGTAAACTGTTTGAAATTTGTTTGAGAACTGAATTAGTGATGAAGCTTGAAAGCTGCCTAGATTCACTCAATGTCAAACTTAATAAGTGGTTGAATGATTACATTATTTACATTGTTCCGACTACTGTCCTCATCTTTATTGCCATGTTTACAATGTTTTGGCCATTGTATGCTCTTGCCTTCTTCAACTGCTAGGAATTTCGAACCAAACCCTTTATTACAATCACTGGGGTATATCATTTTCATTCCATGTGCAATGCTACTTCTGGTAGCCATGTAGTTATCTCACTTTAACTTAAAGAGTCAAGTTATTTGTTCACCACTCTTTGGGTCAAGTCATTGCGACTAACCAGCGTCTATATCCACTGTATCTTTGAGAAATGTCATATTCATGGCAATAAAGGTGAAGACAATAGAATGAACAATGTAAATAGTGTAAATACTATCTCATCTCAGAAGTATAGACAAATGAAAATATTAATAAAACATACTAGTCTTTAATTTATTATTTATTTATTTTTTTTCAACATTGTTTTCCTCTTGATATTATTTCATAATGCTCAGAAATCCTCTGGCATATATTTTTTGAGTATATCACCCTAAACAAAACAATAAAGCCTTTGAGACATAAGGGTTAGTGAGTGTGAAAAAAATAAAAATAAAACATTAAGGAGCAAAAACAAAAGAAAAGAAACCAGTAGATAAGGATTGACATTAATGTTCAAAAATTTAAATGCAAAGTTGACTTGAAATTAAGAAACTGGAAGAGAGTTTTGACAAGTAAGAAGTGCAAGTGAAGAAACTGTCAGCATAGAACTTGTGGTTACATCTAAGCATATCAACTCTAAAATGATGGGACCTTGCTGCCAATCACAGATTCATGTGATATAATATTCTATGCATGTATGGATGGTTGATTTGTATATGTGCAAGATGGATTCAGACTGGAAAAACCTTCTGGCCTGACACAGTGATCTGACATTTCTAGCAGTGGATTTAGCTATTGACTTAATGTAATGATTCTACTGGAGGTTGGAAGATAGGTTAAAGCCAAGGTGGCGCAGTTTTTTGCTTTCGTGGAGATTTGTTTGGTCCATACTTATGTGATGGCTGACAGATACTTGTCAAAATGAAACTGCTAAGAAGTGCAAGAGAAGAAACTGTCACCATAGAACTTGTGGTTATATCTAAGCATATCAACTCTAAAATGATGAGACCTTGCTGCCTGTTTAGTACTGTAATTAAGATAATGATTAACATCACATTTAAATTTTTAACATCAAAGTTAACTGGAAATCAATAAACTGAAAGAGTTCTATAGATGAGAAAAAAAATTATTAGCAAAGATGTTAGTTATATCTAGCCAATTAAACTGTAAAATGATGATACCTACCTGTCAATCTAGTACTGCATTTAAATTCATAAATTTTACATACCATAGATAGTATTAATAGAAAAGGCACTGAGAAGATACATTATAAAAAAATTAATTCCCATTAGTAAAGTTGGAATTTCTTCTATATTTTGATATCATTGTGTTATTTTCTCCTTGTTCTTTGGGCTGGATAAGTCTGGTCTTTGACCAGAGTGGAATAAATTAATGAAAATATTTGGTTCTTGGAGACTGACACTGCATAAATATATACTCATGACATTAGAGGAGTTACAGGCTGATTATACTTTTACAGAAAAGGGTGTGAAACTGGAAAATTTCTACCAATAGACATATGTACTTAAGATCATGACTTAGAGTTATAAAGGAGAGAGGGAGAAAGTAAATGAAACACCATGACAGGAGTGCCTCAGTGTTTATGCTTTTTCAATGCTATCGGATACAATAAAAGAAGTTATATATAAATAAAAAGTTGCTGATGTATTCATCCTTCATAAAAAGATATGTAAACAGCGATTGTTAATTCAGACAGAGATGAACAATGGCCTGCTTGAAAGGCTCGAGCTACCAGCAAGTTATTCTTCATGTGGTAGACCACTTGAACCAAACTTAAACAAATCCCAACAATAATGTCACTAGCAAAATCACAAGAATAAATGTTAGCATGAGTCAAATGTAAACTTTCAAGTGAAGTACTTCACTGAATTTTTGCATAGTTTTAGAAGCAAACGTTAAAAGAAAACAGAAACTTTAATTCAGTTACATGTTTGAGATGTATATTTTTAAAAATCATTTCACCCCAAGCTAGGTGATACTGCACAGTGAGAGAAAAGATGGGTACAGAGGATATTGAAGAAAGGATAAAAGAAGATAGAAGATGGCAATTGACACACCATTTAAATTTTTGGAGATTTTATCAGGATGTACATATTGGTGCAGTGGATAGTGTCTGAACAAGAAACTGAATAGCCAAGATTGAATTCTAGTTGAATTTGTTGCATTCACTTATGTGCACATACCCTTGGGAAAGGTATTAATCTGTCTCTTCTCCCTCCAGCTATGGGTTAAATGGCAGGACGGATTGGATTCTATAGCCTTGGTTGGCAACCAGTCTACTGCAGAAAGTAATGGCAACCTACTGTAGGAAAATCTGCCCAGTCAGTCATGTCTCTTTCGAGACATGATTGCTTAAGTGTTTATCACTTAACTGACTGACCTATCAGGGAAGCAAGTAAATGGAAGGGAGTTCCACAGGCAGGAGATGCAAGAAAAGAAAATAAATTACTGAGTAGAACTAGTAATTACATACAAATATTTCAGCAATAAAAGGGTAAGACCTTGATACCAATCTAATAGCATGCTCAAATTCATGTGGCCTGGGCATCAGGAAAAAAAAGGTGGAGTTATTAGAACAGTTGCTATGAAAATATCTGTAGCAAAGACAGAGGGAGGCCATGTTATGTTGGTGAGAAAGTGTCTGAAGTCAAGATGCCAAGTCAGCACTGGTTACATTGCAGTTCCCTCTTTGGATTTTATCAATAACCTCAAGATGACTAGCAAGTGCATCTTAACAGATATATCGACAGTATTCAAGGTACAGACAAATGGTAGATTTATAAATGTGTAAGATGGATTCTGACTAGAAAAACTTTCTGGCCCGACACAGAGACCCAACCTTTTTAGCAGTAAATGTAGCCATAGATCTAAAATATTCATTCCACTTCAGATCGGTTGAAAAAGTAAAGCCAAGGAGGTAAAGTGTGTTGCTCTCAAGAGACTAGCATCAGCCATGCTGATAGCTGGCAGGAAAGTTTGTAGTTTTGTTTTGGAGGTATTAAAATTTACAAGCCATTTCCTGCCCCAGTTAACCAGTTGTGTGGCTTTAAATACTGGTAGAAACATTTATTATGAGCCTTCACATGTTGAACACAGCTGGAATTTGATAGAGCATCTTTCTATTTTTTAAAAACAATTTCAACACATCACTCACATTGTTAAACAAGGTAAGATTGATAGTGGGAGAGATGTTTAACATACATACTTTATTAATAAAAATTTCCTGGTTTGTCACACTTATATATATATATATATATATATATATATATATATATAAAAACAGCTGTTTACCAACTTCCAGGTACATCTGTCTGCTAGAGTAGCTAGAAAGTCCCTACTGCAGGCACCTGCACAGGCATATTTGTGCTTGTTTAAAACTCAGAGTATTAAACAAGCATTAAATATTTTGTACTGCAGCTACGCTGAACAGGCTCTAGTTACAGGTTCTGGGAGAGAGTGCATAATCTGGTGTGATCAACCATTTGAACAAGATTAATATGCTCAAACCCTTGGTCAAAAAAAAAAAAAAGAAAACCTTGCATAACCAGCGATGGCCTCAGTCTAGCCAAAAGTACTTTTCAAAGATATCACATATTGAAATAGATTGCAAATTAATTATAGACAATTTTTATAAGGTCATTATCACAAAAGGTTTAGTGAAAAAAAAAAAAAAAAAAAAAAAAAAAAAAAAATCGAGTTAATGGATATTCTTGATGAATGTATTTGTAAGGTACTTTGATTCAACTTTTAGGATATTAAGAACAGTCTTATTTCTACAGATTTTAAATAGTTCAATTTTATCTGCCAAATTACAGGCTATGTATAAAACACCTGTTATATCTGAGAAGTTTTTGTGATCTTTCCAAATGAGGAGAAAGGGAAAAAAAAAAGAAAAAAAGATATAGATATATATATATATATATATAAGAAAGCTGACCCAGCTGCTAAGATGGTCAATTATGGTCAAATAATAGCATTGCTGAGAAAAACATTGATTATTATTTTCAGAATTTTTTTTACATTTGTGTTTTTCAATATGTTAAAATGTGTGGATCTATGCCGTCAAAATATTTATATCGATATGCAGTCTAGAATGACAGTCACATATATATTCATGTAACTATTGAGTATCTTACATTAAATACCCACCACCCAGCATGACAGGAAGGAAATGTGGACATATATAATAAATATACATATTGTCCTACGTCGATGGCATGACAGACTTTCATGCATTATACAATCATCAGGTGCATATTTCAACTATTAATACACACACACACACACAGGATATGAATTATAAAAGATTTATATATTCTCTTATATTTATTGTCTATACTAATATTAGGTGATTTTCAGTGTATTCACATCATTATTATGCTTAAATTACATATTCTCTTTTTTTTTAGCATTAATACAATATGATATAGGAAATGTAAAGTGGATATCACAGGTCATTACAAAGTACTTTATAGCTACTGCAAGTAATTTGTTGTTGGATTTCATGAGCTTTATTGTAGTCAATACCTCTCAGATATAAATAAATATATTGTATAATATATAAGTGGAGCATCTACACAAATAAGTGTATCAACTAAAAATAATGTTTAAAGTGAAAAAAAAAACAAAAAAAAAACTGTCAAATTAATAATTAAAAAAATTACTTTGTTTATGTAACTGTGTAGATAATTTTGAGGAATCTATAAGGATTTAGCATAAAAGGCACCATTCAGACCTTGCTTGAACAGCAATATCTTCTGCATTATATTTGGAATTTTCCTTCCTGAGCAATGGCAAATATCCATGAAATATAAAATGAAATACAGAAAAATATTGTTCTTTGGCTAAGTTCTATTAATAATAATAATAATAATAATAATAATAAAGGAGTCATTACGTGTCAAATAAACAAGAGTCAGATCATCACCAACACAGATTTTTTTTCAGATTTGGTACACTTATAAGGCTTCATGATAAAAATTGAATGGTAGCTATTTTAAATCTCTAGGTCAAAGGGTTCCCAAGATATAACCTATTGCTAAAAAAGCGAATTTTGAAAAATAGTCAAAGTTTAAATATCAATGTCTCAATTATTTTTTTTCACTTACAAAGCCAAGTTATATACCATTTTAAAGTCCTTGGATAAATCTAAAAGGTGATTATAAATTTTTGGTTTAAAGGTCAAATGAGAGATTTTGACCATGACCTTAAAATAATAAAAATAAAATAAAAAAAACTAATTTTTGTTTAAATTTGACAAATTTGTCTACTTTATAGCAAGATATGTACCAAATTCAAAATGGTGGATTCTGCTATTTGTGATTAAAATGTTGACCAATTCAGTGGAAAATAATCTTATTTTTTATTGTACAACAAATAGATATGAAAAAGTGACAGTGGAAATAATTTAAAATGTCTAATGAATTAATGTTAAATACATTAAAAATAATTTAAGATTTTTAAATATTCATTTCAATGTATCACTTTCTGATCTATTTGCATAATAAATATGTAAACAAAACAAGTTTTATTTTCTACAAACTTGATCAATATTTAACCAACCACAAATAAATGTGGATATTAATCAGCATTCAAAGAATTTTCTAAAGATATACAACTTGAGCATATTGGGAAATATGAAAATGTAAGCGTATAGTGACAAATAACAAAATCAGTAAAACCCTCATGACTCATACCAGTCAAAAGTACACAAAATGTGTATATCTTGTCATAATTCATTGTCAAATTTAAGAAAGTTAAGTGGTTATGGTCAAATTATCTTATTTAACCTTTAAATAAAAATAGATAAGAAGATCACCTTTTAGATCTATTCAAGTACTTTAAAATAATACATAATTTAGCTTTGTGGCTAAACAACCAACCAACCAACCAGATATTGATATTTAAACTATTTTCCAAATTCACCTTTTTGGCAATGGTCATATCATGGGAATCCTTTGACTTAAAGACGTAAAATAGATACCATTCAATTCATATCATGAAGCTCTACAAGTGTACTATGTGTGTCAGTGATGTTCAGACAGAGTGAGAAAGGAAAAGAACAAAATACACAGTGTAATGGGGAAAGATGAGAAGGACTAGAGTCAAGTGGATAAGAGAAGGCAATTGAAGCCATCAGAGAAGCAAATATATAGAAGGGAGTTCCACAGGCCGTAAGTATGAAAAAAAGAAGCTGATGGAGTAGAAAGGGGCAGCTGCATTTTTTTGATTCAACTGTAAAAGGGTGGGACCTAATTGTCAGTCTGGTTACTTCAGTAAATTCTTATACAGGGGGCATCAATGAGCTAAGCTCACTGGAACAGAAGCCATGAAAATATTTGTAGAAGAGACAGAGGAAAGCTACACCCCACTGATGAGAAAGTGGCTGGAGTCGAGCTGCCAGGTCAGGATCAATCACATTACAGATTCTCTGGAGCCTATTGAGAACCCTGAGATGAATAGCAGGGGCACCCGATCAGATATGACAATATTCAATGCACAGTTGGATGGTTGATTTGTATATGTGCAAGCTAGGCGGGAAAACCTTCCTGACCTGACATAATGAGCCAGCCTTCCTAGCAGTGGATTTAGCTAAAAAAAAAAAAAAAAAAAAAAAAAAAAAATCAACCAAAATATTTCTGGAGAATAATCTTGCAAATGAAGTGCTCAATATAAGTGAATTTTCAACTTCTGTCTGAATTGTTTCAGAGAAGTATTCACTTTTCAAGGTTTTGATAGCATAGAATATCAGTTTATGATTTCTGTAAATAAATCCAATTTTACAATTAAGCTAAGTAGAAACTTAAACTGAACATTTCATTGCGCACACATTAGTCATGCTTACTCTTCTAGTCACTTAGCCTAGTCTACAACGTACATATTGTCACATACCAAAACTGAAGATTGAAAAACAATTGTTATTAAGTCATTTAATTGGACTTTAAAAAAAAAAAAAAAAATGATTTTTAGTCACCCAATGAAAATATTCCATTATTTTGTCATATGATAAAAGCATTAAAACTATATTGTAATAATATTTTAGGAATGATATTTTTTAAAAACAGTTTGTCTTAAAAAAAAAAAAAAAGATTCTGGGGATAGTATCCACCTCCCTTTCTCAAAATTAAATTTTTCAAGTAAAATAATCAGGTGACATTTGAAAAAAATCTTATGACCTAACAACATTTATTTTCCCAGAAACTTTGACGAGGAACACGAGTTGATTCCTAACTGTCTAAGATACAATTATTATTTTTTTTTTTTACATAACACAAACACATTGCACTTTCACTTGGACTGGCTGGAGTGTTATTACAACACGTAATTTCCACTTCAAATATTCATCAAGACATTTTTTTGTATGTTAAAGAAATGTTTTTTTTTAACTTTCGTTTGTCGTTTTCGGAAAAAAAAAGTTTGCTAAAAAAGATCAGAAAAGTCAAGGAACTAAAAGAGAATATGGGTTATGTGAACCTTGTGAACCGCCGTTAATATTTTTAACTCTAGTAAAAAACAATTCTCATTACCTACTCCTCATTATCGAAAAAAGACGTTTTCAGTTTTCCCATACTCTCAAAAAAGTTAATTTACGTTATTTACAAATTGTATCCGGTTTCTATGTAAAAAGAGGAAATTGGGATTTTCCACTTTAAATTGAGCTTTTGAAGATGAAAGAAAATTACTACTTTAGAAAAATATTTAAAAAAAAAAAGACTAAAAAAAAGGTATTAAAATTTTAAAACATTGTGAATCAAGTCACATTCACATGTAAAGGTAATAAAATTTAATATTTAAAATTAGAATACTAAAAAAAAAGTAAACTTTTTTTTTCTGGGCAACTCTTTCTTTTTAAATCCATTTTAGTCGAATAGACTTGTGGAAAAATGTATTATTGATTATTTAAATTAAGAATCGCTGTTTGTTATTGAATAGTTGAATTAAATAAATAAAAGAAAAACTCTTTTTTCAGAACTGTCTTTCAGTTTTAAATAATTTGAGATTGATTCTTATTGAAGTGAGTAATGTTTTTCATTTTATTTTAAACATTGGGTAAAAAAATATTTGTTGACTAAGCCAATTTCGTCATCACAAACAGAAAAGAAATCCCAACAATTTTGTGACGATGTTATTGACTTTTCAGTTTTACAACAGAAAAAAAAAAGAAAAATAAATAATGCATTGTATGTAAAAATTCAAGCCCCACAGTTTATAAAAAAAAAAAGAAAAGAAATTTTTGTAATAGATTTAAAAAATTTACAACTTTACATGCAATATTATATAAGAAATAAATATTCCTATTAAAAAAGTTTTTCAAAAATTGACAAAATATGATACGAGTTATAAAATGAAAGAAAATCAGAACTGAAGTAAACAGTTTCTTTCAAATTCTTGAAATAAATCCATACAGTGTTTATTCGAGAGACATAAACAATCATTCATTGTTCCTAAATATTTCAGGAGATCAATAGAAACTAAAAAAGCACTAACAGAATAAATTATATTGTCAATAATATGAATCGATAAAGCAGAAAGCTTGACCACCAGCAGGCAGGCCCTATCCAATTATAAACTGACATCATTTCAAGCCTTAACAAGATTTTGCATAAATTTAAAATCGGAGAAAAAGTTTTTTTTTTTTTATTGTGAGACTTCAACTTACAAAAATACACTATACAGGAATTTCTTAGGGTGATTTACTGAGTTTGTACTGAAAATAAAAAATAAAAAAGTAATACGTTGGACAGGATACGGCAAATGAAAAACAAATTAAAAAAACAACGGTTAAAAAATTTTCCGAATTGTGAAATCTATTTCGCTATGATTTTCCAGAAAGCTAATTTCTTTGATAATTACTCAGCGAAAATAGAAACTGAAGCTGTAATGGTTCACGTTCATGTAAACATTTTTTTTTCCTGTTGTAAGTAAAAAAAAAAAAAAAAAAAAAAATGCTTGAGAAACTTTTTTATGCTACAGTTGATTGCGGTCAGAAATCACAAAAGGTGGCTATTAAAAAAGTCGAAGATACGAGTTTGTGGGTGGGAGTGATCGTACTTATGAAATTAAATCTCTCTAGGGAATTATATCATTGTTACAAAGTTTAAAAACAGCATCGTTGTGAATGTCAAGTCAAAGGTCTGTACTGTAGTTTATACAAGAAAACACCCACTCAGTGTTATTTCATTTAAGAGATTTCACGTGTTTTGCTGTTGTCGTGATGAGACTATATTTCTTTTTAAATTTTAGTGTAATAAAGACTACTTTCAAAATAAAGGATTCATTAAAGCAGCATAAAGAATTACAGAAGGTGGGACGATATCCGACAGGTCACCGGTAATTAGCACCGTCAAAAATTAAGAACGGTTTAGAAATTTGGATAGACAAAAAAAAAAATACCATTCACAAAGTGACTTTATTTATTCCCAGTATGAGTAAAAATTTAATTGTTTTTCTTGTTATTGGCATGCTGAATAAGCAATTCAAATTTCGTCTAATCGATTTTTGTTTAGTTTTTATCTCTTAGTCTCACTCTCAACTCAAGTATACTGCTTTAAAATAAAAAAAAACACACACACACAAAGAAATCAAATCTGAAGCGTAAAAGTAAAAAAAAAAAAAGAAAAAAAATTAAAAATTAAAAACGTCAATTTATGATGTTTCATAAAAAGAAAAGATTCAGACAAGAATTGCTTACGTAATTTTTTTCTGAAAAAAGAGTTTTTCTTTTATTTATTTAATTAATTCAACTATTCAATAACAAACAGCGATTCTTAATTTAAATAATCAATAATACATTTTTCCACAAGTCTATTCGACTAAATGGATTTAAAAAGAAAGAGTTGCCCAGAAAAAAAAAGAAAAAAGTTTACTTTTTTTAGTATTCTAATTTTAAATATTAAATTTTATTACCTTTACATGTGAATGTGACAATGTGTGTTCGTGTTTGAATTTTTTTAGTCAAGTAAGCTGCAAGAGCAAGATGCTTTTATTTTTTATTGAAAAATTAGTTTTAAAGTACATAAAAATAAAATAATTCAAACAGGGAAAACAATTAAATATTTATCGCAAAATAACTATTTATCTACAATAAAAAATATTCTTTGAAAAATTGTCATATTTTTTTTTCCAAAAAAAATACTTAAAATATTGATCGGAACATTATCACCATGGCATCATAAAGTAAACATTCTATAACAGACTAAAATTGTATTTAATTTATATCAAAATTCTGACATATTCCTGTATATGAAATTGATATCAAGAAAAGAAAATTTTTCTTTTGCAGATGAATAAAGACTTCGCTTCTTGATAGTCAATGTTTTTTAAGGTTACCGACCTATCCCCCAAAAATGTGTTTGGGAAATTTTCAGAGTATTTATTAAAAAAAAAAGTTAAGTTCATTTTAAAAGTTATTGCAATTACATTGTCTTAAATCTGATGATTTAAATAAAAATTAGGGGAAAAAAAAAGTTTTCAATCCTAGAGAAAGAAAGAAAGCACGAGTTAAAAAGGAGAAAACAAACAAAAACAGCTTATGTTGATCGCAGTTGTCATGACAGGAAAGAAAAGAAGCTTGCTACATAAAGATGGAAATATTTACTGTTTTAAGAGAAAGAATTTCACAACTATCAGAGAAATTGAATAATAAAACGATTATTAAACGTATGAGTTTCTTTTGCTTTGTTAACGTGTATAAGAAGTAAAAGCTGAATTCACTGAAATTTGGATTCTTAAACTAAAACACTAAAGAATCTGCAAGGAAGAAGGAACCAAGTTAACTGGGAACAAAGAATTAAAAAAAAAAAAAATCAAAGTCTGTGTGACCCATTTTTCATAAACAGACGGACGGATTATTTATTCTAGTTTAGATTAAAAAAATTAATAAAAAATTTTGGTTAAGTTCCGGATTATTCAGAGACATTTAAATTCACACACACACACACACACAAAAATCTAACGTTAAATTGATTGGTCTCTAATTGAAGTGGAAATTTAATTTAGTCAGAATCGATTGTTAAAAGAAAAAAGTACCATAGGGATCCGGCACGCAAAAAAAAAAAAAAAAAAAAAAATCAAGAAATATTAGTTACTAATTAAATAATAAACAGTAAATTTTATCTCATTATTTTTCATTTATTGTATTTAATTTCAAATGCTTTTTCTCGCGTGAAGTTCAAGTTCACTTTTTTTTTTTAACACTAAGTGTTTACACTGTTTGTTTATTGCTTGGTGATATCGGTGGCTGATGTTTTCTAAAGAAGATGAAATTGAAAAGTCAACAATTCTTTGATCTTTTTGTTTTAAATATTGATAATTATTTAAGAAAATCCAGTTTTTAAAAGCTTTTGTTGTTTAACATAACTTCATTCAATTGAAGACAACGAAGTTAAACATTAAGCTGGTAAAAACGACAAGTGTTGTAATGTAATTTCATATGCACTTAAATTAGCTTTTAAAAAATTGTTTAACTTACTTTTCCCATATTGATAAATCCATGTCTGAAAGCGACTTCATCAGCCTTGGAGAGGCCTCCTTCAACATGTACGGCTACTTGGTTCAAATAAGTACACACAGAATCTCTCACACACACAATTAACAGTATAAGGCACAATAAGAACATATTTTTTAGAATGCCTTGACAAACTGGAAGATGTGAGATTTTGTAATGGATGTTATTGTTGGAAATATATTGATTCTGACTGTATGGTAAAAAATGTTTTTGGTATTGAGAACTGTGATAACTTTTGTTTCTTTGATTGTATGTGTTAAGTTCAGAACAGCAGTTCTTTGTGGTACCAACCATACTGTGGCCCGAGCAGGCACCATCATCCAAATAGGTCCGCATTCCTGGGGTTTACAAGTAAGAACTGTCAAAGAAAAGTGAATAACGATTAAAGAGTCCCAATGGTACAATACAGAATGATGAATTGGTAATTTTATGAGTATATTTTTGTGTTTGTTATGGATATATTGGCCGTCCAATTTGTTGAATTCTAAAACGGATGGCAGGAATAGGAGACCATCTGATTAATAAAACTTGATTGTTTTTGGGTTGTTGTTTTTTCCAAAAATGAGATGTAAAAAAGCGTTTATTTATCGTTTTTCTTCGTAATTTAGAGAGCTGCCAATTTTTATGTAATTAATTACCTAAAAAATACTCATTTACTGACCTAAAAGATAAAGAAAAAGTAAATAAAACAAAGAATAAAATTACGTAAAAAGTAAAAACAGAATGGTAGTAATACTGAGTGGAAATATTTCTGCCAAATAATGTATTTTCTCAGACGGCCAGTATTTTTTTGCCTAAAGCGCGTGTATGTAGCTTGGATATCGTTATTATTTTTTTTTTCTTTAAGGTAGAGAAAAAATGGTAGAGCAAGTTGGCAGGTAAAAGTCTTTTTTTGTGTGATCACCACAATCGAGAAATACTATTAGACAGCTGAACATGACAGCGAGGAAATATATGGAAAAAAAAAAATTAAAAAAGAATCAGGATAGAACTTGCAGAGTCAGTGAGCATTTATCTTATTCTTATTGGACCACCACACTTAGTGTTGTTAAGAAAAAAACACTTCTTCTTCTTGTGTGATATTGTTATTGTCGTGGCCTTATACAGCTTGGGATTAGGTCAGTCAAGGTCCGATATGAAACTCTGCCCATCCGGTTATGGCATCAGACACATGAGCATCCCGGTTTTTTTTCTTTTCTTTTTTCTTTTTATAATGCAGATTATACGGGAGACCAGGCCTAGGGTTGGCCGGCCTCTCATTCCCGTGTGAAGGCAACAGAAGAAGGACAAGAAGAGTGATTATCAAGCTGACAGCACTCGCACACATAAATACAACGCACCAGCGCCGTCTGTCGGTGTGATGCAAACTCAATTTTTGTATCCATACATCAGTTGGTGGTTTTGTCTCAGTTTTTTTTTTATTATTAAAACTAAAAAGCTTAAAAAATGAAAACAACAGATTGCTATTTTTGTGTTACTGATTGGCCTTAAACATTTGTCAAAATAGCAAGCTCAAACAAATCTTATTACATTTTTTTTATTATCACCAGTGAAAACTGAATTTTTTTTCTTCTCAGTACTGGTGCTAAAAAATGGTGAAAGAAAGAGGCTTGGAGCGCCAAACAGACGTTTTCAATTAACTTCTTTTATCTGTTCAATAAAAATATATAGATAAAAGAGGGGGTAGTTAATATCGGCAAATTAAATTCAAATTTAATTTTAAAATGACTACAACCCTATGTCCTTGGGATTTTTAAAAAAAGTTATGGGAACATATACCTCTCCTTAATTCAGGTGAAGAATTTTTCTCCCTACCAAGAATTTTTTTGACTCAGTACAATAATTGTCTCATACCTGGAGAGAGGAGATGGGTACTGCCAAGTAACGGTGTAGCGCCATTACCAAGAAAAATATACCCAAGAAGTCCGAAACCGAGAAATCAATTCAATATATTCCTGGTGCACACTCAGTCAAGTCGGTAGAAAATTATTATTCGGATTGTTTACTAGTCTAAAAATTAAAATTTTCTTTTTCATCGTTTTTGGAGTAAATTTCATGATGGTAGGAAATTTATAGTTTTGCTACTTTTTTTTATTTATTTGTTTAATGAAGCGACTTTTTTACTTTTTTTGTTGTTGCAGTAAATTGGTTTTTAACTTACAAAGGAAAGGATGATTATACTACACAGACAGATCTGTTTTGGAAATATTACATTTAAACTTTTACTCTCAGTTTGGAAGTTTAGAAATTTTATGCCTTTTTAAAAGTAAAAATAATTTAATTAAAAATTTAAATTTAATCTTAAATTGAGAATATATTTACAGATTATTGTCACTTTAAATAAAAGTTTTTTTTTAAAACCTATATTTGGGCTCGAGTTTTCTAGTCAACTATATTGCAGTGCCATTCAGTCAGTTAAGTGCCATACGTGATACACGCTTGGGCGATCATGTCTCGAAAGAGACATGACTGACTGGGCAGAAGATTATCCCGCACTAGGTTGCCATTGCTTTCTGCGGTAGACTGGTTGCTGACCAAGGCTATAGAATCCAATCTGTCCTGTTATTTAACCCATAACCGGAAGGAAGAGACGGATTAATACCTTTCCCAAGGGTATTAGTGAGTAAGTGAATGCAATGAATTCGGCTCCCCGATTTCTCATTCCGAGCTGATATCCAATGCACTGCAATGCACATCCATAAAAAAAGTTACTACACTATCATTGAATTTTAATCATTTTTGCAAATTTATCTGAAGTGATTAAAATTGATAAAGAAAATATTTTCTGATAGAAATTTACAATAATTTTAAAATTTCATCATAATTACTTGGTTCATTTTGCCATCCAGATATGAAATGAAACTTCCTCAGAATGAAAGGTGTATGAAATTTTATGGCAATAACCTGTGATTGTAGAAATTACAGACCATTTTTTTTCCTTGTTTCTGAAACAGAATAAAGAAAAAAGGCAGTTTAATATTTCTTGAAATGATTATTATCAGTATTGAAATTTTTAATTTTGTGTTCAATTATAATGTAATTTGTTAATGCCTAACATTTTTTTTGTTGTAGTATGAGCAAGTTACCTTCTTTACTATCATGAATGGATCAGTCCATTCAAGATAAGTAATCCTAGGTAATTGTCTAGAAAAAAAGAACAAGATGATAATATTATTATAGTAACTTGTCTAGCTGAGTATTGAAAATTACTATCATGACTGACTCTGTTGAGTTCAGTGTTGTGTCTTGAAAAATTTATTTTACATTTTTTAAAGAAAATTTATTTTACACAAAAAATTCATCATATATATATATATATATATATATATATATATATATGATGGACTCTCCCGTCGATTACAACATATGAGGTCTAGACAACCGTTTAATTCGATGTAGCATTCCTGCACTTACTCCATCGTAAATGGCATTTGAGTCCTGCAAGAGATTTACAAACAAGTCCACAATGGAGGCAAGAAGGGAGATTGCACGAATGATCGGCTGGGACACTTGCAGATGCTTTGTTTCTCTCCCGTCTTACGCGCAGTTGGTCAATCTCAGTTTCAGAGAACTGCTTGATGCCCATCTGGCAGGCAGATCTACATTCAATTTGTTGAGAGGCAATTCATTCAAAATCACGGTGAGGAATATTTGTACATGTCAAATTCATTTTCAGCTTATCCTTAAAGCGAAGCAGAGGTCTACCCACATTCTGCCGTCCACTGTTAAGCTCGCCATACAACACTTGCTTTGGTATCCAGTCATCTTCCATACGTAAGACATGTCCTGCCCAACGCAGCTGTGATTGCATCAAAAAGCTCTCAATTCCGCTAATACCGCAGCGCATGAATAGGTCCGCATTAGACATCTGTTTGTTTAGGGTGAAACCACAAATTGTTCTAAGGCAATTTTTGTGGAAGACATCAAGCTTCTGGATGTGATTATGATAGACTGTCCATGATTCTGATCTATAAAGCAGCGTCATTAGCACAACTGCTTTATACACAAGTACTTTAATCCTTAGGCTAATCCCCCTATCATCCCACAACCGATGACACAGTTTCCCAAAAGCACTAGTTGCTTTCGCAATTCGATTAATGATTTCATCATCAAGAGAAGCATTCCAATTAACCTTACTTCCAAGATAAGTAAAGTTTTTCACATATTTCAGATCTTTACCATCTACTCGGATTGGTATATCGGGAAAGCTGTATACTTATGGCCGCTGCTTCACACCCAGAACTTGTTTTGGTGTGGGGTGAGGTTGGTAAATCACCTCTGTTTTCTTGATGCTGATTGTCAGACCAAAAGCCTTGCAAGCAGCAAAAAACCTATCTACAAGCAGTTACGCTTCCTCCTGAGAGGTTGCACAAAGTGCAGCATCATCTGCAAACAAAAGATCCCTAATGATAGTCTGTCGAATGAGGGTCTTAGCTTTGAAATGCTGCTGGTTAAAGAGACCACCACTTGTTCTGAATTTGAATTCTATGCCTGTACCAATATCAGCAAAAGCATACTTCAGCATAATTGAAAAGAACAAAGCAAACAGCACAGGTGCCATTACGCAACCCTGTTTAGTACCATTTGTCACATTGAAAGGTTTTGAAGACTCCCCATTTGAAACAACAGATGCCTTCATTCCATCATGAAAAGACATGATTACATTCAGCATGTTGTTGGGTATTTCCAGCTTTTTCAAAACCTTCCAGAGAGCTGCACGGTTGACTGTGTCAAAGGCCTGTGTAAGGTCAATGAAAACCATATACAGCTCCTTGTTCTTCTCTCGGACATTCTCAGCAACCTTGCAGAGGGGAAAAGATCATATCGACAGTACCTCGACCAGCACGGAAACCGCACTGAGATTCTAGGTAGATATCATCAACAAGGTGTTTGATTATTCTATTGAGAATAAGCCTTGCCAAGATCTTCCCTGCAATTGATAAAAGTGAGATGCCACGATGGTTGTCACAGATGTTCCTATTGCCCTTGTGTTTATACAGGTGTTGAATTAGTGCATCTTTGAAATCCTGAGGGACATTTCCAGTTAGCCAGATCTTCACAAAGAGACTATGCAGCTTCTTCACCAGTTTCTGACCACCGTACTTAAAAACCTCAGGAGGTAAGTCGTCTTTCCCAGATTTTTTGTCTGAAGAAATTTGCTTGATAGCAACAAAAACCTCATGTACTGCTGGAAGGAAAGAGAGTTCAGGAATTTCAGGTTGCTAGATAGATGAAATTATTTCTTTGTCAGTTGTAGAAGCATTGTTTAGAACTGCTTCAAAATGCTCCTTCCAGTGATTCAAAATATCCGCTCTGTCAGTCAGCAGTGTGCCATCACTTGCAAACATGGGAGAAGCATATATATATAAGGATATATATATATATCCCATTTGTAAACAAGTTATTATGCAACCTAGGTTTCTCCCATGAGTGGTGTTTGCAGGCAATTTTTAATAACATATATTTTCTCATAACATATATATATATATAAGAATTTGAAATGAACCACATCACTTAACAAAACACAAGAAATGTCGAAACAAAATGGCTGCTTTTGTAGTGATATTATAACATATCCATGTTATAATTTCTGAATAAGTATTATATATATATATATTTTGGAACATTTCAGAATAAAGATTTTACACTGAGAACTTAACACAAATGAATGCAAACAAATTTCATAAGGTAGTTTTCCTTTCAGCCAGATATTGCCATATCTATATAAAATTATTCTTGTAAGATACATTAAAAAGGTAAAATTACACTTCTTGCAATAAAAGTTATTGACTGACTGATTTTTATTGCTATCAATTACCTACAAACTTTACAGAATATCTGTTGGATCTACACAGTCATTGCTTGGTATCTGTGGCAGATTTGCTCTAGAATCTTCATGTGAATGCCACAATCTTTGGGTATTAAAGTTCTTTATATTAAATGGGATAATATTTGCATATAACTTACACATATCCTATACTTTAAACAATCTCAAGATTATTCATAATAGTTAATATAATGTCAATGAGATTAGTTCTTACTGTAGGTATGAACAAAATATTTGGCAAGAAACACCTGAAGGGCAAAAATTTATTAAAATAAATTTTATCATCATCATTTGTAAACAGGATTGCAGAAATTTTTATTTTATTTTAGGAAACTGGATTGTAGAAAATTTTTATATAAAATTGTGCAAACTCTATAGAAACAAACAAATAAATATATACTTGGGTTATGACTGAGGCCATCCTTTCAGAGGAAGTAATGCTGTCAAATGTTTTTGACTCTGTCTAGATAATCTAGGTTTTAAGCACTTTCCTTTACTGAGTAGGTAGGTGTTGGTGTTCACCTTTAAGTCTTTTTTTCTTTTTCTTTTTTCTATTACAATTCATGTTTGAGATTTTACCTGGATTAACAATATTTAGGTCTGTTGACAAATTGTTTGATTTGCTGTTTCTTTAACAAATAAACACACACACACACACACACACACACACACACACACACACACACACACACACACACACACACACACACACACACACTGTTGAGTTATGATAATGTCTGGGACCAAGATTATTGATTTTTCAGTAATTTTGCTGATAAAAAAGTATTTTGGCAAGCAAGCTTTTTACCATAAATTTTATTACTCAATATTGGAGTGAAGAAAGAGCATTGATAGTTTTACTGCAAAGAATTTGTCCCTTTAACTGAGCAGATTCATGCCAACTTTGAATTTTTGTGAGAGCTGGGTTAATTCTTTGCACTAAAACTATATATATATATATATATATATATATATATATATATATATATATATATATATATATATATATATATATATATGTTCATAAATCTGAAAAAAAATGGCTTGGCAGTAAATCTTAAAGGATCTTATTCATATTAAATATTAACACTGATTCAGCCAGAAGGCTCAATGTAATTAAATTTATTTGTTTACAGAACCAATATTCATTACATATGAAAAGTAAAAATTTTCTTAAATTGGATACAATATAAAAATAAATTAAAAATAAGGAAGAAATTGGTCAGACGAAATTACAGCTTTTTAAGGCCACTGTTTAAAGGTCCATGAAAAACTGTAATACCAATATATATATATATTTAAATATTTTTCACTGAATAATATAGACAGGCTTGTTTTGCAAAAATTGCATAACTAAAAAATAGTGATAATTTACATTAGAACTCTTACATTAAGAAAACTTTAAATTTAAAAATGTACCAAAAACAAAAATTAATTATATAATTTTAGAAATATTTTTGGTACTTATTTAACAAAGAATTATTTTTTTTAAAAAGTTCCAATTCCAAATTTTGGAGAAGAGCAAAGGATATATTAAAAAGGTAGATCAAACGTTAGATCAAAGGGTTGATGAACAATGCTAACAATGAGTGCTGAAGAAGTTTGGATACATAAAATACCAAAATTCAAAATTTACTAATTACTATAGTCATGTCAAAAAAGACATGCAAAAAGAAGGTCCCAGAAAAATCTTACTAAATATAAAATCTAAAATAACATTAAAAATTGGCAAATGTTTTGTTCATTTTTTTACAATGATGTTCAATCTGTACAAGGCCCGGGAGACACTTGAGGTAGAGCGTTACAGAGTAAGAGGCGTAGCATATATGGATATGTGCAGAAAATAGTGGTTTACTCTAGACTTGAACAGGCTAACATTGTAGTCATCAAGGAAGCATCCTCTTGAGAGACAGTTCCACAAGACAGTTGTTTGTGGGAAGATGCTGCTCAAGTTGAAATTGGATAATACCAATAGGATAAAATAGATCTCAAAATATCAAAACAGAATTTCAAACACTTGCTGTTGGCTTGAGCAAATTAAAAAAAAAACTTCAAGTTTGTATACCTACTAAGAACAGATGAATACAAAACTTGTAACTGCTTGTTGTCTGTCAACTCAAAATTGCTAGCTTGTCTATATGCAATGGTATTGTTTTAGAGACTAAATCACATGACTGAATCTCTCATACATAAAATTACTCTTTATTCTACTTACTACCTGCATAAAGTGTGTGACTTTAGGAGTTTTCTTTGAACAAGGATCTTCTTTTTACAAGGATGTGAGGGACTCTTTTTTCCCACTTGGGTGGGACGCTTATATATCTTCCAGTTGTACACATGTGTACATCATAAGCATATCTTGCTTGACATCTGTATACATGACACTGACATCCTGCGAGTCAAGAAAATTGTTGTGAAGTAAATAAGGCATCTTCAGTAACACAAAATAAACATGGCAACATTTTAAATAAAGAACTCAAAGTGATCCAAGGGAAGTCTGTTAGAGTCAGTCAAGGAGAATTTCTAACAATGACACAGTGAGTTGCCTAAGTGAGATAATATTATAACTGATAGAAGTGAGTTATAAAAGTGGCAACAAGGGATTTTCTTCCATTGAGGATGTGAGAGATTCTGTTTTCCCTCTTGGGTGGGACGCTTATATATCTTCCAGTTGTCCACATGTGTATATCATAAGCATAGCTCACTTGATCATCTGTTTACAGGACACTGACATCCTGTGAGTTAAGAAAATTGTTATGAAGTAAATAAAGCACCCCCGGTAACACGAAATGAACATAGCCAGACGCCTTAAATAAAGAACTCAGAGTGATCCAAGTGAAGTCCGTTAGAGTCAGTCGAAGAGAATTTCTAACGACGGCACGGTGAGTAGCCTAAGCGAGACATAATGTTATAACTGCTAGTAGTGAGTTATAACATTGGTGACGAGGGATCGAAACTCATACGAAGTAGGAAAAAGTACGACGAGAAATTAAAACAACTTTGGTTTAGTTTTTTTACCTTGGTGTGTACACAAAAGAAAAAAGAGAAGAAAAAAGTAGATATTCTTTAAATATTGAAGAATATAGTAAGTAATAAAAATGCAGCAATAGTAACGACAGTGGTTGTTGGAGCTCGAAAACAACAAAATTTAATTGAAATAATAAGGAAAACACGTAAAATTTCTCTAATTCTTTCACTCCCGACATGGTGGCAAATACCATAGCTGAATTCATATGATGGAATTACTTTTATGCTTATTTTAGAAAATACCTGCAAATTTTCAGAGAATAATGCAGCGACTTGGAAGACGCGGTAAAACAAGACTTTTGTTGAGAACATAAAAAATACTGTAATTTTGTACTACAAAAACAAACAAAAAAAAAAAAAACAAACAACAACAACAAAAAACAAAACCAGGAGAAACATGCTTTAAAGGAACAGTAAATATTCTGACTAAAACTTTGAGCGAGAAAAGTTAGTTATTCAATACTAGTTGAAAAAAGATGAAGATTTTATTACATTTGCTGGAATCGTTAACAAGGAGAGTGAAAGATTCAAATTAAAGTAGCTGACTCTGAATATGTTTAAAGGATTAATTTCCGTTAAAGGTTTAACGGCAGGGAAAAAAGACGCAGAAATACGTGCTACATTTCTAACGAAACTTGAACAGAATAAAAAACTAATACGACATGAAATATTGGACGAATGTTAGAGAATCATAACTCTGAGACACAATACGGAAGAAATTGAAGAAAAAACGCCTATACATACTTGCTAAAGAAAAATATGGAAAAAAACATCCCTTTTTCAGATGGGGAAGGTTATATTTCGGAGAATTCCCTTTAAGAATTCAAAATGCTAAAAGTGTGGAAAAATACAACATAAAAAGTCCAACTGTAAAACCAAACCAAGAAAACGTTCTCACAGAAAAAATTCATACATAACGTTGCGACGGAAAAATAATTACAGAAAATCAAAGAAAAAATTGTGTATGTGAAATAAAATTGTGGATGTAAAATGCAACTAGACACTAGTAGTGATATCACAGTAATCAACGAATCCACATGGAAAGCAAACGAAAATCCTATATTGCAAAGAACTTCGAAAATCGCACGTAGTGTGTCGAGTAAGAAATTATTTTTTTTATTGGTGAAATGATTTGTAACGTTTCATTTCGTAACAGGTATGTATAAGCTAAGTAATGTGTGTTAAAAATATTACAAACTTATTCGGTACTGACTGGGTAGAATCTTTTGAATTGTGGGATTGACCTATAAATATTCATTGCGAAACTGTAAACGGACAAGCCATCAGTTTAAAAAAATTCTGAAAATTTAAAGGAAGAATTGAAATTCTTTTTTCGGATGTTCTGTCGAATGATTTGGATCGGTGTTTCAAAATCAAAGCTAAATTTCAAGTGAAAAATCGTTCGACACCAGTGTTTAAACAGAAACATAGTGTATCGTTCGCAGCATTGGATCAAATCAACGAAGAATTAGACAGACTCGAAAAAAAGTGCACTTGAAAAGATTGACCGTTCAAAACGGGCAACAACAGCAGAGTATATAAAGAAAAAAATAAACTCGTGTTCGTGCTGATTTTTCGGCAGGGTTAAACAAATATTTAGAATCACATAACTACACATTACCAAATCCAGGGGATATTTTTTCGAATTTAAACGGTGGGAATTTCTTTCGAAGCTGGATCTTTCTGTAGCGTATTAAGAATGTTCTGAGTTAATAACTACAAATACGCACAAGAAATTTTATAAGTGCAACCGAACCTCCTTTCGGGATAAAAGTGTCTCCAGCTATATTTCAACAAACCATGGATACTATACTTACAGATTGTGATTTTGCAGTTGCTTGTCTAGATGATATATTAATTAAAAGTGTATCTAAGGAACAACAAATCGGGCATGTGAAAAGAGATTTTGAAAAAATACAAAAATACAGTTTCAAACTCAGTGAGAAATAGTGCGATTTTTTGCATAATATCAAGTTATTGCCGAAAATGGTTGTCAACCAAATCCGTCGAGGGCAAGTGCACTTAAGAATATCCCTCCTCCAACAAACGTTACTAGGTTACAAGTATTCCTAAGACTATCAAACTATTATCAAATCTATATACCTAATATGCAGAATTTGAGAGCTCCCTTGAACAATTTGCTTAAAAAGGCGTAAAGTCGAACAGGACTTATAAGTTTCAGAAGGCATTTGAAGAAATCAAGGAAATACTAAATGTCAGACATATTTAGCTCACTACGATGCTAAAGCAGAAATCTTATTGGCTTCAGATGCTAGTGATGATGGTATAGGAGCGTTAATTCTACACAGATATGATAACGGTAACATGAAAGCTACTACACGCAGAAAAAACTACAACCGGATTGAAAAAGAGGCGTTAGCAATAATATTTGCAGTGAAAAAAATTTCACAAATTTATACACGGAATGAGTTTTCGTCTCCGAACAGACCACCATCCTCTATTATCAATTTATGGTTAAAAAAAGGAAATGAATTCTTATGCATACAGTTAATAGATTACAACGCTGGGGTACCATCATATCACATTTTGATTTCAACATGAAATGTGTCAAGACATTGAAAAATTAGTAAAAGCCTGCAGCAAAATCACCTACCTTGGCCAAATACAGATACTCCATGTTCAAGACAGAACATATATTTCGCAGGTCCAATAAATGGATTGCATTATCTGGTGGTAGTAGATAGCTTTATTGAGTGGCCTGGAATATGTAAGTGCAAAAAAAAAAAAAAAATAGATAAATAAAATAGAATAGATAAAATTAAAAAATAGAACTTCTACAATTACAGTGATTTTATTTACATGAACTGTTTTCAAGATATGGCATTCCGGATGCCATAGTCTCGGATAACGGTATACAATTTACAGCTTATGAATTTAAAGAATTTTGTAAAATGTTCTCGACTGAACATATTATATCTATTGAATTTAATATCGGCAAGGAACCTTTGTTTTAAGCAAAGTTGGTAACCTTTTCACAAAATCTTTAGCAAGGGATCGTATGTACAAGGTCAGGTGAGAGAAATGAAGAGGCTTGAGATCAAAAGACTCAGTGACCACCAAAACTACATGCCATCTTTTCTAAGTCAAGGAGGTGCAGATGATGTAAGGAATTACGGCTCAAAATGAGAAATCTGAGAACCGAATTTCAGTTGGATTCATTATATTCAATTACGCGCAAATACCACCAAGAAGTGTAGAAATCTATCTCCTCCTCCTATGGGTTAAGTAGTATGATTTTATCTGGAAAAAGAATTTTTAATGTAATATCTACGCGCAAAAATATTCTTATAATCCAAAAGATGCTTCGACTAAGAGTTTATCAGCTGTAAAACAAGTCAATCAACTTCTAAGTAAATAGACTTGCATTTCCTTTTCTGTAAAATGTGAGTACTGACATTTACTAAAGTGTAGTCATACGTAAATGGCAGCCTAATTAGCATAGATAAGTCATAGACTATATAAATGCCCAAGCAGAAAGGGTAGAGCAGAATCGTCGAGATGAACGACTATCGATGGACAGATAATATACGAAAGAAATTCTACTTCATAACATAAAGTGTATGAACTTTATCTATATCAGACACATTACGAATATTTAAAATAAGAGCGTTAAATATGCAAAATGCAACCTCAAAAAAGTTAGACGCACCTTTAAATACAAAGTTGTTATAAAAATGTAAATTTTACGACAATTGATGCAAAGTTTTTACTATATTGTGACTATGAGAAATAATTAAACTCTCTACAAAATGGGTACACTCGTAAAAAGTAATTTTAAATCTAACCTTTCTGATAAAAGACGTTTTGTTCGAACAGAAAACAAGTCACATATACGCTTCAGTGACCATATAATATCAACTATATCTAAACTTATTTATAAATGGTACTTTGTCTGTGTGTGTGTCTGTGTGTCAGTGTGTCCGTTACTTATAGACTCTGAAACGGCTGAACCGATTTTCTTGAAAATTTACACAGTTGTACTATAAGCGTCTGTGAGTGTTCTTAGCTAGGTTTTGTGTCGAGGTACCCCCGATAAATATCAAAAATTGATAATCGAAAAAATCGGGTTATAGAAGGAGTGGTCCGATTTTAATCAAATTTGATACACTCATAGACAAAGATATAAGAAACGATATTCAGAAGTTTCAAGGTTGCAGTTCTTACAATAGTGCAGAAAATCGATAATATATACATATATATATATATATATATATATATATATATATATATATATATATATAAAAGGCAAAATGTTTGTGTGCGTGTGTCTATTTTTCTGCCTGTATGTCTGTATTTTTTTTTTCAGCCCTTTTATTTTAGTTTTTGCTTCGGGTTTGGCTCTAAGTAAGTATATTTGTAGTTCTTAGTCTCAGCCATGATACCATTTACTCATAGGACTTATTTAACCTTCAAAATTCAGTTTACGACGAAAAAAACTCATTTGATATCGATAGCAGGAAATCAAAATTTGACTTACATCCATTCATTTTTCTTTCAGTCTACGGTTTCGCTTTAACTGGAAACAACTATTGCTTTTTAGTCTTTCGTGCCAACGTCCAAAGAGTATGAGCTCCAGGACCATGAATTAGTTCTAAGGCTTTCATTACACCCGATCAACGCCAGGCTATACTGCCAGTTGGAGTATAAAACTGTTGAATTTTGCGTATTATTTTTTATAATTATTTAAAAATGTATGAATGTGTCGCATTTATCACAACCTAAAAGGTATTTTCCCTCGCACGGCCGGATTTAACCAGAATTAAAAAGCACTAGTTGATTTAGATATATAGATGCCGCAAAGTAAACAACGCGCGGAAGTAGTTTCAGTGAGAGAGAGAGAGAGAGAGAGAGAGAGAGAGAGAGAGCAAAACAAAACAAAAACTAGCAAATCAGAATTAAGTATTCAACATTCGTCAATCAAACAGAAAATCGTGACTCTAAAATTTTCATTAAGTTGAGCCTATTTCTATCGATATAAGAAGAGGAGAATTGCTATTTAGACAAATAACAATATAGCGACAGACAACAACCACATTGACGAACCAGGAACGACGCATCTGTACGACACACCGGAGTCGCAAAATCCACTCTCTACTCCTGAATGAGGGATTTGACAAAAGAACTAGCGTTCCACCGATAAATAATTGTATTTGTTTGTAAATACGAGCCTCGCATACTAAAACCAAATACGCCCCCAAAATTTAAATGTATTATTTATGACCGATGCTTGCCGTTTCCACAACGAGCTAATTCCTCTGACAGAGACTCACCCTTTATTTTTTGCGCAGCACCAGTGTCCCGTCTAATAAATATTTTTTATTGTTTATTCTATAAATCCATGTTTGTGTTTATTCATATTTCTACAGTTAAAGGGCCGATAAAAAATATCGTAGTTACCCTTTACATATGCACCAGTTGATGCTCCAGTGCAGCATGTTACGATTGAAGCTCTAGAATTTCTGGAGAAATGCAGTGAATAGATTATTTTCTATATTAAGGACATATCAACTCAAAGAAATTACTGTTTTAGTAACAAAATTGTTCTCGTTTATTGCAATATTGAAAATTCGTTTCTATAGCTAATTTATAACAAAATATGGGGAGTAAATAGTATTTTTTCAGCCTACAAAAACAAATACTGGACCGGTTTATGAAGACTATAATCAAAGCTTTTGAACAACTTGAAATTAGCTTTAAACTTTAAATCCATTGCACGATATAAAAAGAGGCTGGCGGTGTTTCAGCTCTCCACCATATTTTTTACTGGAACTGAGAATTAAACAAGACTAAATTCATCGCGTTGGTTGTGACCAACGCGATGAATTTAGTCATGTTTTCTATGATAATGGTATTGAGCTGGGCTGTATTACTGTAATTATATTTCATTTCATCATTGTAATTAAATTTCAAAATAGATCATAACACTTTGTTTTCTAATTTATTCTCCCGAAATATTAGCTTCTAAAAATTTGACATGAATTTTTTATGCGGAAAAAATTGTGTGGATCTCATTCCAAAAAATATGTACCAGCGAAAAGAAAATAATCTGTCTATATTTCTGAGATGAGGTGTTGTAACTATTTACAATATCTACATTGTTCGAACTGTTGTGCTCATCTTTATTCCTATATTCACGACGTTTCAGCTGTTGTATGCTGCGGCCTTCTCTAGGGATATACGTTGGAATTTCGTTTTTTTTAGCCCACTGAGGTTGCTACAAGATGCCCCCCCCCCCCAAAAAAAAATATATATATATAAAATTTTGTACATTTTATTTAATTGTTGAACATTTTTACAGTTGCCTCCTGGCGGGTACGTACGACCAGCCAAGATCAATTAAGTCAAACTTAGACATGCTAAAACAAGTTTAAATATGCTTAGTACCAGTTACTCTTGGCCGAAGTGTACGAGCTCGTATTCCCCACATTAAACTCGGCCCTGTGTTACATCACATCTCAGAGGGGAGACGAGTTAAATATCCATTTTAAACAAAAGCAAAGGATATAAATTTAGTAGTTTAAGACAAAATAAAAGCACAACTGTTTGATTTGGTTTTCAAACTAAAATTAAAAGTTAAATTTTAAACTAAAGTTAATTTTTTTATATGGTAATTAATTTTTTAACCATATACTAAATCTAAAATTTCCTGTTTGTGTGTATGTGTGTCGGATACCCTGTAATTCCACGTACCGTGCCTTTCCGGCATATCTCAGTTTCAGCTAATTTCATTTACTAACTCAATTCTCCAAATTTTTTGGTTTACCTCAGCTGTGGTAAGGTATTGAATTCAGAACTCTTTGGGTCAAGTTACACTTTTACAATGGATCCAATAAAATGTAACCACAACTTCTACTCCGTCAGCTTTTTTTCTCGCAATTCCCGCCTGTGCAATTCCCTTCCGTATACTTGCTTCCCGACAGCTACAATCTCCAAGAATTTAAATGCAAGGTCAATAGTCATCTCCTATCACACTGACTCGCATCCTTTCTCTCATACTCTTTTCTTCATCTACTCTACTCTCATCACACCAGTATTCTCATCCTTCTCTTACCCACTTCTTGACACCCACTATACCCTGTCCCTCTTTCTCATCACTTTCCTTGTATGTAACCCCATGCGCACCAGTGGCAGTAAAACTGCCTTGCTTGAGGTGCACCCAACGCTTTTGTTCATTGGGTCATGTGTCCGGTGAGTACAACGGCCGAAACGTCGTGAATATGGCAATAAAGATAAGGAAAACAGTCCAAACAATGTAAACTCTTTCCTAAGTCTCATCTTCATTTGTTGTAGCCAGAAATTGAACTCATTACTCTTTGGGTGAAATCCCTGGATTAATTCAACCAATGCTTTTATCCACGTATCCAAAGACACATGACCACAGCAGAGATGAAAGAAAAAAACTTGTAGAATTCATAAGAAAAGTAAATAAATCTTCCAAAATAACGTCCGGTTAACGTTCGTTCATTTTGCAGGTGAAACCAACATCATGCGCCAACCGCTACATACTAATTTTTTTTTTTTTAATCATATCACCCCGAGCAAGGCGGTAACGCCACTGATGTGCTGGGGGCAACGTAAGAGTGAAAAGATTAGAAGAGAGAAAGCCGGAAACCACATCCTAAACAGGGAACAAGAGATGAGCCTCTACACCTGTTCAATAGACATGGGTGGAGTGTGAACCAGGCGATAGTTTAGTCTATCTACTCCAATTGAAAAAAAAAAAAAAGAAGAAAAGTGAAAAGATTGGAAAAGAGAAAACTGGAAACCACATCCTAAACAGGGAACAAGGGATGAGCCTCTACACCTGTTCAATAGACGTGGGTGGAGTGTGAACCGGGCGATAGTTTAGTCTATCTACTCCAATTGAAAACAAAAAAAAAAAAAAGAAGAAAAGTGAAAAGATTGGAAAGAGAAAGCTGGAAACCACATCCTAAACAGGGAACAAGGGATGACCCTCTACACCTGTTCAATAGACGTGGGTGGAGTGTGAACCGGGCGATAGTTTAGTCTATCTACTCCAATTGAAAACAAAAAAAAAAAAAGAAGAAAAGTGAAAAGATTGGAAAGAGAAAGCTGGAAACCACATCCTAAACAGGGAACAAGGGATGACCCTCTACACCTGTTCAATAGACGTGGGTGGAGTGTGAACCGGGCGATAGTTTAGTCTATCTACTCCAATTGAAAACAAAAAAAAAAAAGAAGAAAAGTGAAAAGATTGGAAAGAGAAAGCTGGAAACCACATCCTAAACAGGGAACAAGGGATGACCCTCTTCACCTGTTCAATAGACGTGGGTGGAGTGTGAACCGGGCGATAGTTTAGTCTATCTACTCCAAATGAAAAAAAAAAAAAAAAAGATTGATTGATTGATTGATTGTGTTGAACGTTCTATCAACCTTCAAAGTGTCATTTAAGGCCAAAAGGTGTTTTTGCTTTCAGAGTTGTTTGTCTTCAAGCTTTCAAAGTTGGTTGTTTTCGATCTTTCTTTTAAGGAAAAAAAAAAGATTTTGTGTAAAGAGGGTAATGAACAGTGGTGAATAGAAATAAATAAAAATATTATTTTACAGTAATTTAATTGTGATCAACAAAATTTAGTTTATCAATTAACGTATTTATGTGAAACTTAATTTTTTATAAAGATATTTTTTAATACCAGTTTTTAAATATAAACATTACATATTTTCTTTTATGACATTTTTCTACTCCGTGGGTCAAAATTATGACATTTTCCATTGTTACATTTCCAATCATTTTCCTAAAGCAAAAATATCATTTTTATGTATCATTTATAATATAAATTTTGGGGCCAAAATCTTTATTTCTATTGTTTTTCCTATTAATATTTTCGTTTCTTTGTTTCAACTAATTCTAAAGGTTTTTATTAAAATGTTTAATAAAATAATAAAATTTACCTTTATTCACCGGTAAATGTGCATTCCTTTTTTCTTTCAAGTCTAATAAAAAGCGATAATTCTTTTTAAATGTGCGATCGCCAGGCTGTTAAAATAATTTAAACATGTTTGCGCCAATGTAATAACAATTGTGTTTATTTACACTATTTGTATTATCCTTATCTTTGTTGTTATTGCAACATTTTTGTCCTAAAGGAAAATAGCCTAGTTGGTAAAAGCGTTTTTTTTCTTTTCTTTTTTTTTTTTTTGTAATTTGGGGCCGTCTACGTTTAAACGATTTGATCCTGGTAGCATAAATGGAATACGGTCATCTAGCAAAGCGAAGAAGTGTGCTCGACCTTTTCCAGTTGTTGAATGATATTTTTGGGTTTCGAGAACGGTGGAGGGCCACTTAGGTCATATAGACGCAGTCTTAGGTGGGTTGCGTAAGCATAATCTCAAGTTGAAAACAGCCAAGTGTGAGTTCTTTAAAAAAGAGACTCATTACCTGGACTTCAAAACTAGTGGAAAGGGAAGACAGCCAGATTTCGATTAAAGCCAAGGCTAAAAAATCAGTTTCGACTTCAACCACTTTTAGGCAAGTGAGGGCCTTCATTGGAATGACCTCATACTATTGTGTCAGCACACACAAAACTCCCAAAAGTTCACACTCCGATGTGAAATGTTTTTTCGGCAAATAGAAAACTAGGAAACATTTAAAAAACAAAATAGAAAGGCCAGAATCAAATTCCGGGAGTGAATTCCCAAATTACCTTTTGGATCCCAACAAACGAAATAAAAAGACGGAGCAAATTCGATGTCGCTAGAGAGAAAAGGACACGAAAGTAATTAACACGTTTCTTGACAAAAGTTAAGTGATCGTTATTATTATTATTACCTCTATCTTTCTCCATCACCTCCTTATTCTCACTGTTCACCCATCTGCCTTTTCTTATAATTTATAACCGGATGGACACTTTTAGACTGAGCGAATACCTCAAAGACACTCCTACCAACAATAACGCTCACACATACATACACACATACGTTCCTGCCTACGTACATATAAACTTATTCTTGCAAGGACTACTACGAACGTTTTAACGACCTTGTATCAACCAAAAAACATTATTTTTATCTGCAAAAGCCTTAATTGGTTTATATGTATATAAATTTGTTGTTTCTATTTACAATTTTATTTTATTTAACTAACAAGGCCAAATCAAAATAAGCTGTTTCAACACACACACACTCTTCACTATAACGGATAACCCACTATAAAAACACTCATAGAATCAGGTTTTAGAAACCGGAATAAAGCAGCTAAGAAATTAAACAAGCCATCCGTCATCTCATTGTCACAGAACTGCTCTTCTTACTTTTGAAGTTCTACTTTCACAATTTGGTGACGCCGTAGGAAATATTACAAAATAAATAAATAAAAATATATAAAAATAATAAAAAAAGCAGAGAAAGTAATTGTCACTGTTTTATGATAATTCTTCAAACTTTATAATACGCCAAGGATTAGTCATGCGTCGAGATGACAATGAAAAAACTAAATTCCAAACTGAAATTCAACACATAAAATTATTCGTAAATTAGTGGATCCAAAAAGAGTTAAATTTTTAATGTGTGACGAGTGAACGGATATTTCTAGATACTGCTAAAATGGATGCGTTTTTTTTTAAATGAAAGTAAAACGCTATCCCCTATATTTATAAAATTACCACAATTCAGACAACTATACGATTTAAATAAAGATTTTAGTAATTATTCATGAATATATGAATTGTAATCTGAATAGGTTATTTTTATTAGAAATCTTTATAGAAATATTTTTCGGTGATGGGGATACCATTTCCCTTCATTTCTATACATTGTGAATACTTTTAAAATTGGGTTGTGTTGATAATAAATATATTTTATATACGTTATTTACATTGTTCGGACTGTTGTCCTCATCTTTGTTAGCATATTCAAGACGTTTCTCAAAGATACATGCCCGGTGTAATAAAGTGTTGATTGGATCCAGTGACTTGACTCAAAGAGTTGTGAGTTCAATCCCTGCCTACAGCAGAGGTGAACAAAAAAAAAAAAAAAAGAGAGAGTTGAGCTGAAGGCAGATAACCGATACCGAAATATCTGAAAGAGGTATGACTAATGGAACTAGAACAATCTATCCCGGTGAACGAAATAAAGGGTTCAGTTCATGAGTTCAATCATCTGAAGAAGGTCACAGCTTACAACGGCCGAAACGTCGTGAATATGACAGAAAAGATGAAGACAACAGTCTGAACAATGTAAATAGTGTAAATGATTTACAATAGGTTATCTCAGAAATATGGACAAATGTATTTTTTACACATAAAAATCTCCGAAGACATTATTTCATTAAAAACAAATTGTTATATGAAATCCAAAAATTCTTTCAATCTGTCTCGATGCTTTACAAAAATAATTCAATAAAACTCAAAAATATTTCTTTTGTCGAGATTCAGTATTTAGATTATAAAATACATTATTTTCTCAGATTTGAAAAAATCTACAATGAATATTCAATTTCAACAAATTTAAGAATGATAATAAAAGTATTTTGGTCTTCCTTTTTAATAATATAAATATTTCGACGATAAATTTTTTTTTATTGAGGACATTTTAATTTAAGTTTATATGTTCATTTTTAGCGAACCTTTGGAGGTAGTTACATCCAAAGATTCGCTCGAAGATCACAATCAAATTATTCGCATCCTGGATCCAGAAGGTGTTAAGTTTTCATCTTTTTAATGTGTAACAAGTATACGGATATATTTTATAATGGGCAGTTGATGTTTTGTCAACGCAGGGTAAATGCTAGTCTTGAGCAACCCGAAAAGTTCCTCAGTTTTTTATGAAGTTCTAAAAAACATGACGACGGCGAGAAATAAAATCAGTCTGGACATGCAGCGAGGTTAATGTTACGAATGTGTTAGCAACATGCCGGGAAAATCTTCCGTTGTTTTCGCCCAGATCTTAATTATTCAGTCTTGAATTTATTACAGTCGCATTTATGCACATTTACTTATCATTGTCAGTCAGGGACAAAAGCAAAATGGTCAACAAAATATTGATAGATACTATGCGGAAGAGAACAGTATAGAGATGTGTGTGGAGGAGATTATTGTTTTGATCTAATATTCTAGCAGTCGAGAAAATCTAGGCAGTTTAAGCTAAAAGGGATATCAAAATGGTTACATTTATGAAACTGACAACAATTTAAAACTATCAGAAACGGAACGGATAGTCTGTGCAATTGTTATAAAAGAATTATGGACAACCCTTTTTCTTTTAATCGGAGGCAGCAAAGACAGAAGTGGTTACTGAATGTGAAAGAATTCGAAAACAGAATCACTACTAAGGATGTTATATATCGCCGTACGACGACAAACAACGAGAACACGCATATATAAAAATATAAGGTTATATTTTTATTCCTGACGACGAACCCGTGTGGAACAGAGAATGGAAGAGTGAGAGCGCACATAGAATGGGTCGACGGGAGTGTAGTCTTGCCTGTGGTGTCTCTCTGCTTCCACTGGCCGTTCTCTGCTGGCGAATCCGTGTGTCGAGGTCTTTTTATAGTCTTCTAGAACCGGGACTTTTCCTTCCGGTTTTGCCTCGCCCACGCAACGCCCACGTAATTCCAAGAGACACCTGTTCTGTTTGCCTCCGTAGTCATTTCCGCCGCTGTCGGAAATAAGGTCAAACGAGCCCGACTCATAACCCTGCGACATCCGCTCCAGGCCCCGACAGGATGTATTTCTCAAACACCTGTCTTGTCGTTCGCCGACCCCTTCACCGACGGGAAACACCATCGATTGCATCAACCTTCCTCGGGTGGGGCCAGATTGCTATATTACAAGGAGAGGGAATAATAGAAGTGCAAAAAGGAAGATAATAGATTGTAGAGTAGAAATGGAAGGTTTCATTAGATAATGGGGGACGTCCACAGGCAGCCATAAGGTTCCACAGATTACTTCATCCAGTGTTATAGAGATAGCCGCGTGGAGAGAGAGGCCAGGTATATTTTTGTATTTGTATCTCGTTGGTACATGAATAAAGTAATTGAGAATTACTACTACCGTTGTCGTTATTTTACTTCGATAACGATTGACATTTCATTTACATTTTTGAAGATCAAAGTTAACTGAAAAATTCGAAACCAGAAGAGAGTTCTACAAAGAAGATGTGTGAAAATCTATTATCATAGAACTTACGTTTATATCTAGTCTATCCATTTGCAAATTAATGAAACCTTGTTGCCAATCTAGTCAGTCAGTTAAATTCATGAACTCTAGGCACCATATTGAAGAGCCCATCGAACAATTACCATGGAAGTATTTATAGAAAAGAGTCAGTGAAGTAACTTTACGGCAATTGCAAAGTGACTAAAGCCGAGACACCAAGTGAGGACCAATAATATTTCTGATTCTTCTTTGGATTTTATCAAGAATCTCTAAATGTATGGCAGGAACACCGGGCCATATGTGGCAGCCATATTCTAAGCATGGATGAATGGTAGACTTATAGATAAGCACATTACCAAAAAGTTGTAGGTCATTAGTTGGAAGGGTCAGACGAGTCACCCGAGTTCTTAAAAAGCGGAAAAACTGTTGAGAATTTCAAACAAGCAAGAATGCAAGAAGCAGCGAGGCATTTATTGTAAAATTTAGTGAGAACAGGAACCAGTTTGGAAACATGCTTCTTAAAGACTATTACAGTAATACTGTGGTGAACAGAAAGTTATTTCTTCAACGACTTAAAACAGAATGATATATTTAAGGTTTTGCACATATGTCTCCGAGCAGATACTCCGGTTGAAAAAAACATTTAAAAGAAATATAGATATATTAACCAGTAAGAGAACAGAAAAATATATTTGAAAGAGATCCTCTTTTGTCTTCCAAAAAGTACGAGTGATTTTGTCTCTTTTTTTTTTAGAGGGTCTCTTAGCCATTCCCCTAGACCCAAGTCCAGGGGACTTGCATTCGCTACCCTCTCACCCCCACTCTCTATTGTGCTGCATTCTGTACCTCTCTTCCTTCTTCTTCTTCTTCTTCTTCTTCTTCTTCTTCTTCTTCTTCTTCTTCTTCTTCTTCTTCTTCAAAGAACGTCTCGTAAAGACAAACACAAAGAAGACACAATGAAACGAACATTTAACTAAGTGGTTACATCAAAGACATCTCGACTACAACTATACCACAGCTCCTACATACGCCCTCATCGTCATTTCTGCTTTCATGCATTTTTACTGACTTTTCTCGTGTACAAGTCGATTATGAAGTCTTTTTGGAAACCTTGTATTAGACAAATAAACATTATTATCATTTTGTATAATATAGAATTATTTAATCTTTATATAAATGATTATTTTTATACACCGTCTTGAAAAGGAAAATCTTCATTCGACAATTGTGACTTCCATAAGCTTAGTTTTGCAATGAAGTATTTCATGTCATACAACTGAGTGATAAATTTGTTTTTACCTTGTACTTTCAAATTAAGTTCAATTGCGCAGTTGGGTGTGCGTTGTGGTGCATTGGATATCGGCTTGGAACGAGAAATCGGGGAGCCGAGTTCGAATTCCAGCTGAATTCATTGCATTCACTTATGCGCAAATACCCTTGGGAAAGGTATTAATCCGTCTATTCCCTCCAGTTATGGGTTAAATAACAGGACAGATTGGGTTCTATAGCCTTGGTCGGCAACCAGTCTACCGCAGAAAGCAATGACAACCTACTGCCAGATAATCTTCTGCTTAGTCAGTCAAGCGTGTATCACGCATGGCACTTAAGTGAGTGAATTGCGCAGTCACATCCACTGCAAAAGCCAGATCTTGGAGCCATCTTTTATTTCATTTAAGTTTTAATCGTTCATCTCTAAAAAAATATTTTGTCTCTGTTAACAGAATCTTTTTAGCACTGTGACATGACAACCAGCAGACTTCTGTGTAAAATGGAACATCGGTGAACTAATTATCCATATCTTTCAACAACTAACTGAATTGGCGGTGGTTGAGAGCAACGTTATCTCTATAGTTCATTGTCTTTGTGACCAAGCTAAGAACATGATCCAGTTTTAAAATCACTGAACACAAATTTTGCTGATGATTAATACAGTGAAAATGTGCAATTGATGGATGTGAGTTTTAATAAATGCATCTCTTCATTCACCGTTGTGCAAAAATACCCACTTTTGAAACACTCGCCACTCAAAATGATGATCGAAATCTGAAAAGCTACTGGTACATTTAAACTGCGGATGTGCGTTGTGGTGCAGTGGATATCGACTCGGAACTAGAAATCAGGGATCCGAGTTCGAATTCCAGTTGAATTCGTTGCATTCACTTACCCTCAAATACCCTTGGGAAAGGTATTAATGCGTCTCTTCCCTCCAGTTATGGATTAAATAACAGGACAGATTGGGTTCTATAGCCTTGGTTGGCAACCAGTCTACCGCAGAAAGCAATGGCAACCTACTGCGAGATAATCTTCTGCCTAGTCAGTCATGTCTCTTTCGATATATGGTCGCCCAAGCGTGTATCACGTATGGCACTTAACCGACTGACATTTAAACTACAGCTAACAGTAAAAAGAAATAAAGCAATTTTGATAACGCCTCTAAATGTTTCTCGCTGACATTTTACCTTTAAAAGTAATCTTCTCTTCTACTCAGTTTCTTTTCAGGCACATCCCGCCCGTGGAACACCCACCCCTACCATCTATTCGCTTCCTCGATAGCTACACTCTCCAAAGCTTTAAATGCAACGTCAATTGCCATCTCCTTGAATACCATTCATCTTTAATCCTTTCTTCTACACTCCCTGTACCGTGTTTTTTCTCTCACTGCAATTCCCATGCACATCAGTGGCGGTCCCGCTTTGTTTAGGGTGAAATGTTAAAAAAGAAAAAATTAATTTTTAAAAAAGGTTTTCATTTACAACGATTAATGAGTTGCCATATTATTTTCGTAGCTGCCATATTGTTTTGTCTGGTGGCACGGCTACTGCAGAGAATTTGTTTTCGCGCTATTTTGTCAGCTACCAAGAATACTGAATATATATATATATATATATATATATATATATATATATATATATATATATATTAATCATATCACCCCGAGCAAGGCGGTAACGCCACTGATGTGCAGGGGGCTACGTAAGAGTGAAAAGATTAGAACAGAGAAAGCCGGAAACCACATCCCAAACAGGGAACAAGGGATGAGCCTCTACACCTGTTCAATAGACGGGGGTGGAGTGTGATCCAGGCGATAGTTTAGTCTATCTACTCCAATTGAAAACAAAAAACAAAAAAGTGAAAAGATTGGAAAAGAGAAAGCCGGAAACCACATCCTAAACAGGGAACAAGGGATGAGCCTCTACACCTGTTCAATAGACGTGGGTGGAGTGTGAACCGGGCGATAGTTTAGTCTATCTACTCCAATTGATAAAAAAAAAAAGAAGTAAAAAAAGAAAAGTCAAAAGATTGGAGAAGAGAAAGCCGGAAACCACATCCTAAGCAGGGAACAAGGGATGAACCTCTATAATGTTAAAAATAATAGCTTAGTACCGTACTAACTTAAAGTTTGTTGATAATACTAAAATTATTTTAAATAATTTATTGCAGCAAATGAGATATGTGCGTTGTGGTGCAGTGGATATCGGCTCTAAACGAGAAATAGGGAAGCCGAGTTCGAATTCCAGTTGAATTCCCTGCATTCGCTTACGCGCAAATACCTTTGGGAAAAGTATTAATCTGTCTCTTCCCTCCAGCTATGGGTTAAATAACAGTACAGATTGGGTTCTCTAGCCTTAGTTGGCAATCAGTCTACCGCAGAAAATAATGGCAACCTACTGCGGGATAATCTTCTGTCCAGTCAGTCATGTTTCATTCAAGGCATGATCACCCAAGCGTCTATCATGTATGGTACTTTACTGACTGATTCTATTGAAATAAATCAAAATGTAAAAGATATGTGATTTATTTTCTTACATACTGTCACTTCTAAATTATAAAAAATGCAACTTTGGCCTTTCCTTTGTGCAAGCCGCAATGTGTTTGTAAAAGGCCGCATGTTTGACATGCCTGTATTAAATTCTATTAAAACAGAGATGGCTAAACCGCGGCTTGTGAGCCACATCCGGCTCTTTGACATATGCATCTCCTGGAAATATACTACCTGAGCTTCTTTTTTTTACCACAGTTAATATAACAGTAAATAAGAAAAAATCAATCTTGATGGGTATGAATTTATGTCCTATTGGATTAAAACGTAAGTTTAATGTTCATGGTAAGTAAATATATTTTAGAAATTAAATCCTAATTTTAATGTTAGATCTGAATGAGGCATTGTTCTTTTGTGTTGAGGGAAAGAATGATGAGAGACAGAGGGGTTAAATAAATTTCCGATCAGCAAGGGTCACAGAGGAATATTATAAGACTTTCATCGGTAAGGTGAGTAAAGATTTTGGGGCTCCATGGAAATGCCAGTGGTCACCTGTAACAAAAACGTATGTGTAAATTTTATTCATACTTTGCAGCACTCAAGCCTCTGAAGTTTATCGTATGTGGCTTTTACATTTAGCAAGTTTGCCTCCTACCTGTATTAGGACGCCATTAAAAGATCGTTTAAGTAAACTTAATTTTGAAGCATAGCAAAAGACGGAATGTTTAGTTTTGAAATCCTTTCATCTTAGCGATACCAGTTATGAAATTGCGTATTTGAAAAAGAATGGCGAAGTGGATATGGAGTACTTCTCTATTGAAATGAATGTACGCTTGAAAAAAAAAAAAAGATTGTTTTGATGATTTTAAAAGAATCGTATTCAAGCAGTTTCCTTTTCCTTAATTTGTCTTGAACACTAACAACACTTATAACGAGACATTTTTCTTATAGTAAAACGGTGTTTGTTTATGTAACCAAAAAACTGAAAAAAATTAAGACTGAAATAAAAAAAAACTGACATTTTAAAAATATTTTTTTCCTTTTAAATTAAAGGAAATCTATTAATCCCAAATAATCCATTTTCATTGGTTTATTTTTTTAACACTAACTTAAGTTATTGACCACAAATATTTGAAGACTTAACAAGGTTATAAGTTACTTTTTTCAGCTAAAACCAGAGTTTTAAAATACATTAGCGTCACAAAAAAAAAAATTCTTAAAAAAAAAAAAAACCCCAAAAAAACGTTCCTCTTTTTTTTATTTAGTGACGTCGTGCCTATTATAAATATAAAATTATACACGACAATTTTACAGGAAGGAAAATCTTCCTTGCTGTTATATTATCTAATAAATGTATTAATCTAGTTATATTTCATTTAAATAACTAAATGAATAAATTTATGTTAACAACGTTTGTCTGTTATGAACCCAGAGAGAGAGAGAGAGAGAGAGAGAGAGAGAGAGAGAGAGTTCTAATTAAAATAAGATATTTGCTTTCCTTTAAAATCCATATCTTCTTTAATCGTCTTTTTAGCCTTCTCTCTCACTACTTCTCTTCCAACTAATAAAAAGGCAACCGTCAAACACAACGTGGAAGAAGAAGAAAAGATTGAACGCGGCTGCAAAATGGCGGAAGTTTGCCGGACCAGAGTCTAGTCATTGAGACTAGGAATCTAACAAAATAAGAGAGGTTCCATGCTTAACTTCCGCTATAAAAAAAGGAAATGTAAAAGAAAGGAACACCAGAAAATAAAATATTTTGGACAATCGAAAAATAAATAAATAATTAAATAAAAATAATGAAAATAAAAATAAAATAAAATAAAATAAAATAAAACGAAATAGATAAATAAATTAACACAAGGAGACTTATGATGTTACTGAAACCAAGCTTCGCACCAGTAGTTTGGAGTTCTGATTTAAGGGATATACAGTTGAAAAGCAAAAGAATAGATGGGTCCGCCAGAGAAACCAGCTCAGCGTATCATGCGAAGAAGTTAAGCTGATGTCTGCTTAAGACATTTTTCTGCCTTTCTGAGAGCCGAGAAAACAGTAGAATAAACACGCCTTTGACTACTACCAAAACCCAAGTTGTGAACTATCAACTACCAATTTCCACAACATGAATTACAAAGGACTTACTTCAATCGAAATCAAGTAACTACAAATATATTTTTTGTTTATACTTTTGATTCTGTTGGTTTATTTCCGAAGTTTCCGAAGAAAAACTGACCCGGTGTTGTAGCAACTGTTAGGGTTCTAGCTTTAGCTAAAATAGAGAACACCCTGTACTATACTTATCTGCCCTTGGCATTTTGTTAGTGTAATTACTTCCCTTACTTGCATTCGTCAGTTGACGAATTGCTTAGTCAGGAAACGTTTTGTTGATTAAATCCTTGTTAAGGAAAACCAGTCTTGTCAACTCATTTCACACCCAAACTGGAGCCAAGAAATGAAAATATAAAATACATTATAAAGATTACCAGCAATATATTTTCATTGTAAAAGAAGAAAAGATTGCCACAATACATTTTCATAGTAAAAGGATAACATTTTTGGAAAAAGAAAAAGCTAAAACCAACAAGAAAATAAAAATTGGCATTAAATGACACAGAAGGAGTTGACAAGATGTTAAACAAACAAACCAAATCTCTTAAGAGTTTATATAGGAAGTCATGATGCTGTTTTTTCTAAAACCAGAAAAAATTCTCTAGGAAGATTGAAAGCATCACAGAGACGCAAAAATCAGAACTTCGAAATGTTATTTTTTTTTTAAGTGTTGCTTCCATTTTGTTTTAAATGACTCATACTGTGGTGATTACTGTGTTCTGAATAGTATTACGTGAAGTGATCGATATTCGATGTCCGATACTAAATATCAATTAATTTGCCTCTAAATTTAATTTTCCACCAAACGCTTCTTTTCAAAAATAGATTTCAGCTTTTAAGATAGCAGTAACTGCGCCATTCGGTCTGTTTTGATACGATTTTATAACTTTTGTATTAAATAAACGCGGCAGCAACATTCTATTGGTTTATTAAGAAAACATTTGCTAATGAAAACAAGAAATCGCAAGAAAACTGAATGTATATTTGTCAGCAAGATTCGAGCTTTAAATGGGAGATATTAAATTTAAACAAGTACAGAAGTTTAAATATCCGAGAAGTCTTTTACTAGAAGACGTAAAATATGATACTAAAACACGAAGGCGCATTGGAATAGCAAACGATGCCTTCCAAACAACTAAACAGAGAAACCCGAAAATGTCTTCAGAAACAAAGAAAGGAGTAAGGAAATTGTCAATCCGCATGTATTAGATACTGGACAGTTTTTTCACAGATAGAGAAAACTTTAGGCAACAGAAATGTGGTTCTAGAGAAAGATGATAAGAATATAATGAACGGGTGTTTAAGCAATAACGAAGTTTTATGAGAACGAAAAGGACATTTGTGTTTAAGATAAGAAAAATAAATTTATGGGACACATAAGGAGGTAAAAAGTCTCGGAAAAATGGACACTCACAAAGCATATTGTAAAAAATGAAACAAGAAAACATGTTTATGAGTATGTAATCTGCTTGACACATTTGGATAGATGGTTGGTGGAACAGGAAGCAAGAGAAACAGTAAAAAGAGAATAATTGCTAAGAGCTACGAAGGATAAGAACTTGTGGATAGTCATGATCATCCACGTCCTGAGTGAACACGGTACTTCTTAAAAATAATTTCAGTCCGCGCAAGGGTATTATGCCACTAAGACGCACGGAGATCCAGAGAGTGAAAGAGAATTAGAAGACTTTCAGAAAAGGAACTGGAAACCCAGTCCTGAATAGGAAGCAAAAAATAGACCTCTACTCCTGTTCAAAAGACCTGGGAGGAGTGTGAACCGAGTGATGACCTACTTATATTGATGAATTTATATAGAAAATGAGCTAACGAGGACTGTATTTATACTTTGAGACGATATCTTTATACCCAATGGTGATGGAGCAACATATACAAATAATTTAAAACAGTGTTTCAGATTTTAGATAAAAACAAAATTTCTTTATAAAAGTATGCCTTTAACATTCCTAATATAAGAATTTTAAATTATAATGCGATTTTTTTTATATACATGGACGGCAAAATTTGGAATTGTGACAGATATAAGATTTCACGAAATTTGTGTAATTTTTTTTTCAGTTTATGTTTATAGTCGTTTCTTCTTTATTTAAAACTAGCAGTATAGCCCGGCGTTGCTCGGGTGTAATGTAAGCTTTAAAACTAATCCATGGTCCTGGAGCTCATACTCTTTGGACGTTGGCACGAAAGACTAAAAAGCAATAGTTGTTTCCAGTTAAAGCGAAACCATAGACTGAAAGAAAAGTGAATGGATGTAAGTCAAATTTTGATTTCCTGGTATCGATATCAAATAAGTTTTTTTCGCCGTAAACTGAATTTTGAAGGCTAAATAAGTCCTCTGAGTAAATGGTATCATGGCTGAGACTAAGAACTACAATTATACTTACTTTGAGACTAACCCGAAGCAAAAACTAAAATAAAAGGGCTGAAAAAAAAAAAAAATACAGACATACAGGCAGATAAACAGACGCACAGACTTGCCTTATATATATATATATATATATATATTATCGATTTTCTGCACCATTGTAAGAACTGCAACTTTGAAACTTCTGAATATTGTTTGTTATGTCTTCGTCTATGAGTGTATCAAATGTGATTAAAATCGAACCACTCTATCTATAGCCCGATTTTTTCGATTATCGATTTTCGATATTTATCGGGTGTACCTCGACACAAAACCTAGCTAAGAACACTCGCAGACGCTTATAGTACAACTGTGTAAATTTTCAAGAAAATCGGTTCAGCCGTTTTGGAGCCTATAGGTAACGGACACACACACACACACACACACACACACACACACACACACACACACACACACACACACACACAAAGTTCTATTTATAAATAAGTAAACTCTTTTGTAAAAAAATATATATATATATATATAAAATGTACAAACCATACTACAATTTGATTTTAATGACTTGCATGATGAAATGTTTCATGCTTTAAAGAAACCTAACGTTCCAAAGGAATGCCATAAAGTATGATTTATAGTGGATGTTATTCGTTGGCGTAGCAGAGTGTTTGTCGCCTGGGGCAGCCATTGAGTTTGCACCCCCTACACAAAAATATAACATACTGCATAGTGACTCTTTCTTATATATATATATATATATACACACACACACACACACACACACACACACACACACACACACACACACACACACACACAGAGAATCTTTGAAAAAGACGAGTAGCTTGGAAACAAATGATAATTTTTGTTTACTGTTAGAAATTATACAGAAATTGCTCAGTAATTTAGGCGGGGAATATTCAAGTAATGTTAGAAATGTAATCATTAAAGCAACTCGAGTGTTAAAGTCATGGAAACAATAAAACGCTGTGCAAAAAGAGGAAAAACATTGACGACAGGATTCAGGAAAAAGCCGCCAAAAATACTATCTAAAATAAGATTAAAATGTTTCAGACATAGCCTGAAAACAGATCATGTGTTATAAAACGAGAATATTTTATTAATCCATGTTGATTTGAGTAAATTAAAAACAAACTTCGAATATACATTAAAACCAGATAAATTTGAGTGTGACACAACTGGACCAGGTCACAATCAGAACATACACGTAGTGAAGGAAGCTATAAAAGATTTCATCTTCACCCAACACATGCCGCAATCTTTATGTCTGTGTAGACAGTAAACTCTAGCTTTAATGGCTTACGGCCATATCAGGTCGAAACACCGGTCCTCTTATAATCACCGAAGTTAAATAACATCGAGCCTATATGGGTGATCACTTGTGATTACCAGGTATTGTAAATTTGTATATGCGAGTGGTGTAATGGATAAAGGCTCGGAATTGAAAAGGCTCGGAAGTGCTGAGTTTCTATTCCAGCTGTATTCGTTATATTCACTTCCGTGAAAACTGGGAAAGGTATCCACCGTTTATCTCCCCAGCTATGGGTTAATTAGTAGTACTTGTATCCGTAAATCATTACTATCTGAAAAAAAAATTCTTACAAGCTAAAAACATTTTCTGGCTTTAAATAACCTGAAAAAGTTTGATAAGTCGTAAAAAACAATTAATCAAGAAGTAATATCTTCAAAGCATCCACTCACCGACAGAAGAGAAATAAAGTAAATAAATAAAAGAAAAAAATTTCAAGATCAAATTAGGAAGTTCCAGTCTCAGACTTTTATAAGCAGATTCCTACTAAGAATTAAGTGTAGATTTCAAACTAACCGTTGGTTGGCAGGTCTTAGTTGGAGATGAGAGTGGTAGAAGCAGAGGTAGAAAACCGAGTGTCGTGTAGAGATGGTATGTGACATAGTAGGTGAATGTCAGTGACTGGACAGAAACAATTAAAGCAAGAAAAATATCGTCGTAATTTCTACTGGATGAAGGTAAGATCTGGTACGTTAGTCTGTCGTGACAGAAGTGGCGAAGTTGTCCTAGGTGTCACCTGCCTATCCCGAGACCGTGTCAAGCGACTCGGTGAATCAATAACAATAGAATTGAAACAAGAGTTGCGCTTTCATTTCTCACTGTGGCGCTATTTAATTTTCCGTCCTCTTGTGAACGTACACCGGATTTTTCCTCATATTTTTACACATCGACGCAAATGAGAAAGGAAACACAATGTAGAGTGATTTATCCAGTCGATGAAAGACTAAGATAGGCTCCCACTGTATATTTACAGGTGATTTTACAATAGGTTGTGGTCAGTCAACACCAAGATATTAGCTCCTCTACACAAAGCAATGCTAAACTGCACCCTTGCAGTCATTGGCAAACTGTAGCCCGTGGGCCACATGCAACTCGTTTGATCTTTCTGAATGGCGCCCTTAATTTCAAAAAGAAAATATTATTTCTTAAAATTTTATTTTGCTACGTTCTCACATGTTTACACTTTCTCACACATAACCACATACATAAACCTCGAGACTGGTCAGTATCTAGATGAGCTACCACTTGTAATTACCAGGTACTGTAAGCTTGTATGTGCGGGTGGTTTAATAGATAAAGTTAGGAGTTTCCAGAGATTCAGTTAAGTGTCATACGTGATATACGATTTAAGAGATCATGTCTCGAAAGAGATACGACTGACTGGGCAGAAGATTCTCCCGCAGTAGGTTGCCATTGCTTTCTACGATAGACTGGTTGCCGACCAAGGCTATAAAACCCAATCTGTCCTATTATTTAATCCATAACTGGAGGGAAGAGACCGATTAATGCCTTTCCCAAGGGTATTTGTGCGTAAGTGAATGCAAGGAATTCAACTGGAATTTGAACTCGGCTCTCCGATTTGTCGTTCCGAGTCGATATCCACTTCACCACAACGCACAGCTAGAAATTAAGTTTCTTAAATTTCGTTCATTTTCGGGGAAAGTAAAGATGTCAGCATTTTAAACCATTGATTATTTTCTCTAAGGAAGATCATACGTGTTAATTTAATTTGCTTTTGAAACAGGCAATATAAGAATTTTCGGTGCTGGTATAGTTTGTGATCTACATGCATGTTTCTGGTATATCCTGCGAGCTACAACAATGTCTAAAGTTTCCAAAAAAGCAAGATTTGTACTAAGGTGCAGTTCTTTCTCTCTGACAAATTTCAATTAAAGCCGCCTTCTTTGAAGATTACTGCCTGCATATCATAATTTAGTCAGTGGATTAAGTGCTAAACGTGATACATGCTTGGTCGATCGCCCAAGCTAAAGAAACATGACTGAGTGATGTAATAATCACATTGTCATCGGTGATAATATTATACCAATAACCAATATTTCAATTTTCTAATTATAAAAGAATCTTTTCAAAAAATAAAACTTTTATACAATTTTTAAGGTATATGTTTTGTTTACGCATATGGTCTTCTGTAGTGAAAACCTGAGATACCTACTTTGGAAAATTACCTTGAATCTTTTGGATTGTTTGTTTTTATTTTAATCCTTTTTTATTTGAATTCGCGGATACGAAATCAGCAAGTTCGAAACCCGCGGATACGAAACCCACGATTTCGCAACCCGTCGATATAAAACGCGCGGATACAACTGTAGAACTAATTTTTCAGTGGGTGAATTAAACACATTGCGGCTGTCAAAAGAAACATCTGTTTGTCTTGTGTCTCTGCTTATTTTCTTGTGTAATTCAGCGTCATTTAAATAGTTTGCTTTTGGGCACGCGTGGAAAAAAATTTCTAACATTTTCATCTGGAGTGAAAAATGTATCTAATGTTTTAACGTTTTAGCATAACCATTGAATTTTGTCAGATTGTTTCTTTGTAAACAAAAATAAATAAATAAATAAATAAATAATAGTCCTCGTTGTTGGATATGTAGTAAACATCGATATAAAATTACATAATAGTTCATTAAAATTAACGTACAGTGGGAATAAAATAAGCACATTCCATCTGACCACTCTCTTATAACTATTAATTAGAATAAATATAACATTTTTTCAGCACTAAATACTAAAGTAGTCTAACAAAATTTCATTAGCTTGTACATGGCATTGTTACTGTATTTACACGTCAGTCAAGTGCCATAAGTGATACACGTTCGGGCGATCATGTCTCGAAGAGATATGACTGACTGGGCAGAATATTTTCCCTATAGCACCCATTTTGTCCTGCCATTTAACCCATAGCTAGAGGGAGAAAAGACGGATTATTACCTTTCTCAAATGTATTTGATCGTAAGTGAATGCAAGAAATTTAACGAGAATTCGAACTCGGCTCAGCGATTTCTCGTTCTGAGCCGATACATGTACCGTTTCCTATTTGTAATTGTGTAGTGAACAAAACAAGTTCTAGATTTAAAAATTCAAATGATAAGCACTGGCTCATTGATTTTATTAGGAATAAACGAATTCTCTCGAATTTACAAACTTTGTTTCACACACACAAAACTCACGAAAATTCTCAACTCGATATCGGCCAATAGAAAGGTCAGAATCACACCCGGGAGTGAATTCCCAAACGAAATAAAAGACGGGTCAAGTTTGACCTTCCTCAGAGAGTTAAGACGTCCATCGACAAAAGTCAAGCGATCGTTATTATTACTGGTTCTATCTTTCTCTCTCATCTCCTTCCTTTTCACCATTCACCCTGAGCGATAACTTCAAAGACCACCCTACCCAACAATAAACGCTCATACATACATACATACATACATACATACATACATACATATATACATACATACATGCATACATTCCTGCCTACGTACACATTAACTCACTCTTGCAAGTTTCTACTACGAACTCTTGATACTCTTAGCTTCTTAATACCGTTTCTCAATTAACTCTAACTTCAACCAATTTATGTTATTCTTTTTCAATAATAAATTTCTATTTAAACATACAAATTGTACACTTTTATTCTTCCACAAATCCACACATTTCAATCTTCAACCTTCTGACGATAGCGAATAAACCTAAGTTGTAGGGAGTTCGATTATGTTTGGCACAAGGCCGATTTAATAAACATTAACCATCTCCCTACTACTTCAATTGTTTTTCTCAATGTTTCTTTTTTAAGAACAGCGAAATTTATGGAGATCAGTTGTTCAGAGTGCCTGAAGTTGTTTCGCTACTTAGATGAAGAATTTTAGTTATCAATATCTTTCTTGTTTTTATCCATTTCACTCCATGCAAAGCACTAAAGCCACTGAGACTCAAGGGGTGGGGAACAAGTAGGAACAGAAACATTATTAATAAGCGAGAAGACAAAAGAGTAATCAGGATGAAAATATATAGCGATTGATATTACATTTAATTTTTGGCAGATTAAATTTGTCTCGAGAGTATGGATCTGGAAGGGAGTTCCACAGTACAAGAAAAGAAACTGTTAGCATAGAATTTACGGCTACATCTAGTCAGTTCAACTGTCAATTGATGAGATCTCCACGATAGTCTAGTACTGCTTAAAAAAAAGTCTACGAAGAACGTTTTAATATTTCTTCATTTCGTTATTGGTACCTCGTTCAAGTCACAACACTCTACGACCATTAAGATAACCATGATCAAACGGAAATATTAAAAATGTAGCTTCCGGTGTAAACTAGATTTGCATCCTGTATCCTGTGAGTATATCTGAGAGGAATGTCGCTTTTATTGATTTGGCTACACAGATTTAACGATTAAGTAGAACCTAATCCATATTCATATCTCGACTTCGTAGCGAAATCGATAAAGCTGATATCCATGTCAGACCTTAGAATTATCCCTTATACGCTAGTGTACAAACCAGAAACATGAAATAGATAGTGATAGTATAAGTTCATTTTTATTTTTATGGTCAAATTCCTATAATTTTTATGTAGTATTGTAGTGGTAGGAGAGGTCACCGGTGTGGCAGGGGAGGTCACCACTGTAGTCGTAGGGACGGTCAGCCATGTTTTGTACAAGGCTAATTCACAAACACAGCCAACACTCCTCACAATTTAGGTTTTATCGGAATTATCAGAAGGTTATCAGAAGGTAAATTTGTGGAAAAATAAAAGTATACCTTTTGCACGTTTAAATAGAAATTTATTAATAAAACAGAATAACATGAATTGGTAGAAGTTAAACGTTCAATAAGAAACAGTAAGAAGTTAAGGGTATCAAGAGCCCGTAGCTTGTGTGTATGTATGAGCGTTATCGTTGGGTCTTTGAAGTAATCGCCCAGTCTTAAAGGGTTTCGTTCGCTTATCAAGTATAAGAAAGAGACAGATGTATAAACAATGAAAAGGAAAGAGGTGAGAGAGAAAGACAGAGATAATAATCGTGATCGCTTGACGTTTGACAAGAGACGTGTTAATTACGCTTGTCATTCTGTTTGTGGGGCTCGAAAAGGTCATTTGGGGATTCACTCTGGGATGTGATTTTGGCCTTTCCATTGGATGACGAACAAACTGCATCGGGTCGCGAAAGGGCCCGTAAAAAATTTGTTTCTGAGAATTGAAGATTATTTCAATTTTGTTTTTAGATGTTTCCTCGTTTTCTATTGGCCGAAAAACATTTCGCAACAAGGTGTGAAATTTCCTGAGTTTTGTTTTGAATTCGCTCTTGCGTGTGCGCTAAGCAAAGTTTGTAATTTCGAGTCTTTTTTTTTATTTCTAACAAAATCAATGAGTAAATTCTTAGCATTTGAATTTTAAATCTAGATCTTGTTTTGTTCACTTCAGTATCTCGCATAATATATATGCACTGATTTAACCATGTCGTAGAAAATAATGATATAGTTTAAATCTTTACTATCATGAAGAGTTAGATCTTTACTGTTATGTCTACCGGTTTAGAAATCAAAAGTCAATAAGGAAAATGGGATATTTTCTGTTAATTCACCCCAAGTAATGTCAAAATTAACTATCGTATTTATTAATTCACCCCAAGAAATTATAGTTTTTAAATCAAAATTTCTTTGGCTTTCCTCCCGACATTTTCAACCCACAGAATGAAAAATTACCAAAAATCATGGAGTTATTCACATCTCGTAGGCGTGGATGATTTTTGAGGTACTCACAAGGAATTTTTTACGGTTTAAAAAAAGTAAAGAAAAAAAGTCTATTTTTAGCTTGTTTATCGGGGTGAGAGCGAATGTAGACTTCAGATTTAGAAATAGCGCAACCGAATCTCACACACTTCGGGCAATCGCAAGGGTTAACCCAAATAAAAGGGCCTCGTTCTGCTATTATCAGAATGAAGTATCTTTTCCAGTCGGCCCATGCTGAATCTACTCAGTCATCTGCTGAAGTGATGGAAACCAGAACAAAAATTACTGAGGGAATTTGCTACCATCATCCAACTTTGACAGGTCATGTCCAGTATAAAATAAAGTGGCCTGAATGGTACTACCTATAACACACTTTATCTCAAAATGTAGCCTCCCTCTGTCTCTTCTATAAATATTTTCACGGCTTCTGCTCGGATGAGCTTAAGTCACTGATGCCTCCTCAACAGGTGTTTACCCGTGCAACCAGACTGGCAACTGGGTCCCACCCATTCACAGTCGGGTTAGCCAAATGCAGACGACAATTCTACTCCTGCAGCTTCCTCTCTCGCACTTCCCGCCTGTGGAACTCACTCCCGTATTCTTGCTTTCCTGACGGCTACAACCTCCAGAAATTTAAATGCAAAGTTAATACTCATCTACTAACCACTGGCCTCTAGCTCTCTCCCCTCCCCTGTATAACCTTCCCTTTCTCTCCTCCTATGTATCTGTCATCGCACCTTCTTTCTCAGCTTTCTATTGTTCCTTTCTAACTAGCTTGTACTCCTCACTCTTTTCTAATTAATCTTTTTACATTTATGTAACCCCCTGCACATCAGTGGCGTTTCCGCCTTGCTCGGGGTGAAATGATTAAAAAAAAAAAAAAAGCTTCACTGCACAGGCTTGTAGTCATTGCATGCACCCAATCATCCATTAAGCACTACAACGACGACAACAGGGTAAATCACTTATTCCATCGCCTCAACGCTACCTCAGTATATATTAAATTAGTCAAAACGAATTATAAACGAATTTTAACAGGTAAAATGCAAAAAATACTCCTAATTTTAAACTAAATATAAGGTTTGAGTGTTTACAATTTTAACTCACCTCACATTATTTAAAACTAAATAGTGGTTTATCGAAGAAAAATACTTAGTTCACCTCATAATTTCATAGAAACCGTGTGATTTTAGTCTTCAAAAAGTTAACCTATCTTTTGTATAAAATTGTGAGACGATGTCTCTGATATAGATAAAACAAAACAAACAAACAAGCAAATAGACAGGAGACAGTCTCTCTCTCTTGAGTCTGGACATTGGAGGTAATAAGGTAATTTAATTTAATTTGATTGATGCTCCCCACTTATCTTAAGAGATCTTAAGGCATTTTCACATTCTGTGACGAAAAAGTTAGAAATTTTTTTTTTTTTTCGGAGGTCAGTAGCTTTGTTTTCGGCTTGGAGTTAAAATGTTTTGAATACTGTTGAATTCTGTTCTGGGTGAGCCATTATCTTTTTTTTTTTTTGTTCGTTTTGCCTAATTTTTGCCTGATTTTTGCCTGATTTTAAAACTTTTCATGCTTAATTGAAGGATTGATTTTGTTTTCTTAAAAATTTCATTGCCTGGAATCTTGTCTTAGTTTGCTAGGCCTTCCTCTTCTCTGCTGGCCGAGGCTAGCATCCCATTTCCACATTCTGTGACGAAAAAGTTAGACTTTTTATTTTTTGGAGGTCAGTAGCTTTGTTTTCGGCTTGGAGTTAAAATGTTTTTTTGAATACTGTTGAATTCTGTTCTGGGTGAGCCATTATCTTTTTTTTTTTTTTTGTTCGTTTTGCCTAATTTTTGCTTGATTGTAAAACTTTTCATGCTTAATTGAAGGATTGATTTTGTTTTCTTAGAGATTTCATTGCCTGGACTTTAACTAAGTTAAAACTTAACGTTTTTTCTTTTTCATTGGAGCAGACAGACTAAACTATCGCCCGGTTCACACTCCACCCACATCTTTTGAACAGGTGAAGAGGCTCATCCCTTGTTTCCTGTTTAGGATGTGGTTTCCGGTTTTCTCTTTTCCAATCTTTTCACTCTTTTCTTTCTTTTTTTTTTCAATTGGAGTAGAAAGACTAAACTATCGCCCGGTTCACACTCCACCCACGTCTATTGAACAGGTGATGAGGCTCATCGCTTGATCCCTGTTTAGGATGTGGTTTCCCTGCTTTCTCTTTTCCATTCGTTTTACCCTTACGTAGCCCCCTGCGCATCAGTGGCGTTATCGCCTTGCTTGGGGTGATATGATTAAAAAAAAATACAGTTTTGTCTTTCTTTCATTCTAAACCGAGGATGCTGAAGAGAGCAGACACTTTCGGAGAAACACGTTTTTAATACATTTTTAACTTTGTCTCATCATCTCCACATAATGATAAGTTGCAAAACTAAACTAAAAAACAAAAAAAAAAGTGAGAAAGAAAATGTAAAAACGAAATGAACTCGAGAAAAAAAAAGAAAGAGTGAAACAAAAAAGAGAGGAAAAGAAAAAAGAAAGCGCGAGACATAAAAGAGAGAAAGAGAAAAAAGAAAAACTGGAACATAAAAGGGAGGAAGAGAAAAAAGGAGCGAAACAAAAAAGGGTGGAAGAGAAAAAGAAAAAGTGGAACAAAAAGGGAGTAAGAGAAAAAAGAAAGTATGGAACAAAGAGGGAGGAAGAGAAAAATGAAAGAGTGGAACAAAAAAGAGGAAGAGAAAAAAGAAAGAGTGAAACAAGAAAAGAGAGGAAGGTAAAAAAAGGAAGAGGAACAAAAAAAAGGGAAAATGGAAAAAGAAAGAGTGGAACAAAAAACGGAAGAAGAGAAAAAAGAAATAGTGCAACAAAAAAGTGAGGAAAAGAAAAAAAGAGTGGAACAAAAAAAAGGGAGGAAGAGAAAAAAAAAAGGAGCGAGACAAAAAAGGGAGGAAGAGAGAAATAGAAAAATAACGAGAAGCCTTTTTCTCCCTTGTCTTGTTTTTAGTTAACACTTTAGGTACAAAAACACTTTTTAAATTTTTTATAATCATTTCACCCCAAGCAAGGCAAAAGAGCCTCTGGTACGGAGGAGGTTACAGAAAGAAAAAGAAAAAAAGCGCGGGGGATGGAGAAGAAAGCATAATAGAAGGATGGGAATCAAGGAGATAGAAGATGAAAATTGACGTTGCATTTAAACTTTTGCAGATTGTAACTATAGGAAAATAAGCAAGCGAAATGGAGTTCCACAGACGCGAAGTGCGAGAAAAGAAACTAACGGAAAAAAGCGGTTACATTAAATTATTTCGACGGTAAAAGGGTGGGACATTGATGACAATCTAGTTGCACGCATAAATAAGGAAAAAGCTAGTCAATGCAGTGCCATGAAAATACTTGTAGAAAAGACAGAGAGAAGCCACATCACGTCGATGAGAAAGTGATTGACGGCGGACTGCCAAGTCAGTATCGATTATATTGCAAATTCTCATTTGGAACCTCAAGATGAATAGCAAGTAGACACGACCAGATATGGAAACAGTATATATCACTTTCCCACCAAGGCGGATGCGACACGAGGTCAATTAATGTGGAAATTCTGAGCCCTTAAGTTCAGCAAAATATATCCCATAGACTCAGCTTAAGGGTCTCTCGAGAGAGAACTTGATTAAGAATGATTGCGCAACTCTCAACAAGGAACAAGAGTAATCAATGCACGGAGGAATGATAGATTTAAAAAATGTCCAAACTGGATTCTGACGAGAAAAATTTCTTGGTCCAACACAGTGAGCCAATCTTTCTAGCAATAGATACAACTATAGATTCAATGTAGCCATATATAAGAATATTATTGTTTGTGTTGTTGTTGCTGTCGTCGTTGTTGTTGTTGTTGTTCTTAAATTATGCATTTTAATGAAATACACAAATCAATGGCAGCGAGAAATGTAGGATCATTACGTTTGGATTCGAAATAACTAACGCAGAAAAAGAACGAATCAATTCAAAGTCATCTGTTACCAATCGTTTGCAAAATAATTATCTGCCTAACGATTTATTTTAGTGGTGCAGTGAATGATTCAACATTCGTCGACACATTGTACCAATTCATAGAGCTAATGGGTTTCGAAAATAAATACACAGCGCCTCGAAAAATAGCAAGTTGAGATAGAAATGATGTTTTTAACATTTTTCTTGTCTATTTTACTGTATTAATATCCTTTCATAATTCAGTGATTGCATTTTGCGCAGTCATTGAATATTTGGTAATTTCCAAACAGAAAAGAATACCATAGACAGAGCATGCGAGCATCGAGGAAGTTTAAAAAAAAAAAAAGGACATTCATACTTAGTATGTGAAAGAGACAAGCATCAGAGATGTGGTTCTCCAGAAGGATGCTAAGATTAACATGGACAGAACATGTGAGCAATGAAGTAATTTTAAAGAAAATGGAACGGAAAAGGACACATAATTAGGATGAGAAAGAGACAAGCATCAGAGATGGGGTTCTACAGAAGGATGCTAAGATTAACATGGACAGAACATGTGAGCAATGAAGTAATTTTAAAGAAAAAGGAACGGAAAAGGACACATAATTAGGATGAGAAAGAGACAAGCATCAGAGATGTGGTTCTACAGAAGGATGCTAAGATTAACATGGACAGAACATGTGAGCAATGAAGTAATTTTAAAGAAAATGGAACGGAAAAGGACACATAATTAGGATGAGAAAGAGACAAGCATCAGAGATGTGGTTCTCCAGAAGGATGCTAAGATTAACATGGACAGAACATGTGAGCAATGAAGTAATTTTAAAGCAAATGGAACGGAAAAGGACACATAATTAGGATGAGAAAGAGACAAGCATCAGAGATGTGGTTCTCCAGAAGGATGCTAAGATTAACATGGACAGAACATGTGAGCAATGAAGTAATTTTAAAGAAAATGGAACGGAAAAGGACACATAATTAGGATGAGAAAGAGACAAGCATCAGAGATGTGGTTCTACAGAAGGATGCTAAGATTAACATAGACAGAACATGTGAGCAATGAAGTAATTTTAAAGAAAATGGAACGGAAAAGGACACATAATTAGGATGAGAAAGAGACAAGCATCAGAGATGAGGTTCTCCAGAAGGATGCTAAGATTAACATGGACAGAACATGTGAGCAATGAAGTAATTTTAAAGAAAATGGAACGGAAAAGGACACATAATTAGGATGAGAAAGAGACAAGCATCAGAGATGTGGTTCTACAGAAGGATGCTAAGATTAACATGGACAGAACATGTGAGCAATGAAGTAATTTTAAAGAAAATGGAACGGAAAAGGACACATAATTAGGATGAGAAAGAGACAAGCATCAGAGATGTGGTTCTACAGAAGGATGCTAAGATTAACATGGACAGAACATGTGAGCAATGAAGTAATTTTAAAGAAAATGGAACGGAAAAGGACACATAATTAGGATGAGAAAGAGACAAGCATCAGAGATGTGGTTCTTCAGAAGGATGCTAAGATTAACATGGACAGAACATGTGAGCAATGAAGTAATTCTAAAGAAAATGGAACGGAAAATGACACATAATTAGGATGAGAAAGAGACAAGCATCAGAGATGTGGTTCTTCAGAAGGATGCTAAGATTAACATGGACAGAACATGTGAGCAATGAAGTAATTTTAAAGAAAATGGAACGGAAAAGGACACATAATAAGGATGAGAAAGAGACAAGCATCAGAGATGTGGTTCTCCAGAAGGATGCTAAGAGTAACATGGACAGAACATGTGAGCAATGAAGTAATTTTAAAGAAAATGGAACGGAAAAGGACACATAATTAGGATGAGAAAGAGACAAGCATCAGAGATGTGGTTCTACAGAAGGATGCTAAGATTAACATGGACAGAACATGTGAGCAATGAAGTAATTCTAAAGAAAATGGAACGGAAAATGACACATAATTAGGATGTGAAGGAGACAAGCATCAGAGATGTGGTTCTCCAGAAGGATGCTAAGAGTAACATGGACAGAACATGTGAGCAATGAAGTAATTCTAAAGAAAATGGAACGGAAAATGACACATAATTAGGATGAGAAAGAGACAAGCATCAGAGATGCGGTTCTCCAGAAGGATGCTAAGAGTTACATGGACAGAACATGTGAGCAATGAAGTAATTTTAAAGAAAATGGAACGGAAAAGGACACATAATTAGGATGAGAAAGAGACAAGCATCAGAGATGTGGTTCTACAGAAGGATGCCAAGATTAACATGGACAGAACATGTGAGCAACAGTTTACTCCAAAGAAAATGGAACGGAAAATGACACATAATTAGGATGAGAAAGAGACAAGCATCAGAGATGTGGTTCTTCAGAAGGATGCTAAGATTAACATGGACAGAACATGTGAGCAATGAAGTAATTTTAAAGAAAATGGAACGGAAAATGACACATAATTAGGATGAGAAAGAGACAAGCATCAGAGATGTGGTTCTCCAGAAGGATGCTAAGAGTAACATGGACAGAACATGTGAGCAATGAAGTAATTTTAAAGAAATGGAACGGAAAAGGACACATAATTAGGATGAGAAAGAGACAAGCATCAGAGATGTGGTTCTCCAGAAGGATGCTAAGAGTAACATGGACAGAACATGTGAGCAATGAAGTAATTCTAAAGAAAATGGAACGGAAAATGACACATAATTAGGATGAGAAAGAGACAAGCATCAGAGATACCAGAAGGATGCTAAGAGTAACATGGACAGAACATGTGAGCAATGAAGTAATTCTAAAGAAAATGGAACGGAAAATGACACATAATTAGGATGAGAAAGTGAGACAAGCATCAGAGATGGTTCTCCAGAAGGATGCTAAGAGTTACATGGACAGAACATGTGAGCAATGAAGTAATTTTAAAGAAAATGGAACGGAAAAGGACACATAATTAGATGAGAAAGAGACAAGCATCAGAGATGTGGTTCTACAGAAGGATGCTAAGATTAACATGGACAGAACATGTGAGCAATGAAGTAATTCTAAAGAAAATGGAACGGAAAATGACACATAATTAGGATGAGAAAGAGACAAGCATCAGAGATGTGGTTCTTCAGAAGGATGCTAAGATTAACATGGACAGAACATGTGAGCAATGAAGTAATTTTAAAGAAAATGGAAACGGAAAATGACACATAATTAGGATGAGAAAGAGACAAGCATCAGAGAGTGTAATTTCCAGAAGGATGCTAAGAGTAACATGGACAGAACATGAGAGCAATGAAGTAATTTTAAAGAAAATGGAACGGAAAAGGACACATAATTAGGATGAGAAAGAGACAAGCATCAGAGATGTGGTTCTCCAGAAGGATGCTAAGATTAACATGGACAGAACATGTGAGCAATGAAGTAATTTTAAAGAAAATGGAACGGAAAAGGACACATAATTAGATGAGAAGAGACAAGCATCAGAGATGTGGTTCTACAGAAGGATGCTAAGATTAACATGGACAGAACATGTGAGCAATGAAGTAATTCTAAAGAAAATGGAACGGAAAATGACACATAATTAGGATGAGAAAGAGACAAGCATCAGAGATGTGGTTCTTCAGAAGGATGCTAAGATTAACATGGACAGAACATGAGCAATGAAGTAATTTTAAAGAAAATGGAACGGAAAAGGACACATAATTAGGATGAGAAAGAGACAAGCATCAGAGATGTGGTTCTCCAGAAGGATGCTAAGAGTAACATGGACAGAACATGTGAGCAATGAAGTAATTTTAAAGAAAATGGAACGGAAAAGGACACATAATTAGGATGAGAAAGAGACAAGCATCAGAGATGTGGTTCTACAGAAGGATGCTAAGATTAACATGGACAGAACATGTGAGCAATGAAGTAATTCTAAAGAAAATGGAACGGAAAATGACACATAATTAGGATGAGAAAGAGACAAGCATCAGAGATGTGGTTCTACAGAAGGATGCTAACATAAACATGGACAGAACATGTGAGCAATGAAGTAATTTTAAAGAAAATGGAACGGAAAAGGACACATAATTAGGATGAGAAAGAGACAAGCATCAGAGATGTGGTTCTCCAGAAGGATGCTAAGAGTGTCATGGACAGAACATGTGAGCAATGAAGTACTTAAAGAAAATGGAAACGGAAAAGGACACATAATTAGGATGAGAAAGAGACAAGCATCAGAGATGTGGTTCTCCAGAAGGATGCTAAGAGTAACATGGACAGAACATGTGAGCAATGAAGTAATTCTAAAGAAAATGGAACGGAAAATGACACATAATTAGGATGAGAAAGAGACAAGCATCAGAGATGTGGTTCTCCAGAAGGATGCTAAGATTAACATGGACAGAACATGTGAGCAATGAAGTAATGCTAAAAGAAATGGAACGGAAAAGGACACATAATTAGGATGAGAAAGGAGACAAGCATCAGAGATGCGGTTCTCCAGAAGGATGCTAAGATTAACATGGACAGAACATGTGAGCAATGAAGTAATTCTAAAGAAAATGGAACGGGAAAAGGACACATAATTAGGATGAGAAAGAGACAAGCATCAGAGATGTGGTTCTCCAGAAGGATGCTAAGATTAACATGGACAGAACATGTGAGCAATGAAGTAATTCTAAAGAAAATGGAACGGAAAATGACACATAATTAGATGAGAAAGAGACAAGCATCAGAGATGTGGTTCTTCAGAAGGATGCTAAGATTAACATGGACAGAACATGTGAGCAATGAAGTAATTTTAAAGAAAATGGAAAGGAAATGACACATAATTAGGATGAGAAAGAGACAAGCATCAGAGATGTGGTTCTCCAGAAGGATGCTAAGAGTAACATGGACAGAAACATGTGAGCAATGAAGTAATTTTAAAGAAAATGGAACGGAAAAGGACACATAATTAGATGAGAAAGAGACAAGCATCAGAGATGTGGTTCTCCAGAAGGATGCTAAGAGTAACAGGGACAGAACATGTGAGCAATGAAGTAATTTTAAAGAAAATGGAACGGAAAAGGACACATAATTAGGATGAGAAAGAGACAAGCATCAGAGATGTGGTTCTACAGAAGGATGCTAAGATTAACATGGACAGAACATGTGAGCAATGAAGTAATTCTAAAGAAAATGGAACGGAAAATGACACATAATTAGGATGAGAAGGAGACAAGCATCAGAGATGTGGTTCTCCAGAAGGATAAGAGTAACATGGACAGAACATGTGAGCAATGAAGTAATTCTAAAGAAAATGGAACGGAAAATGACACATAATTAGGATGGAGAAAGAGACAAGCATCAGAGATGTGGTTCTTCAGAAGGATGCTAAGATGCACATGCACAGAACATGTGAGCAATGAAGTAATTTTAAAGAAAATGGAACGGAAAATGACACATAATTAGGATGAGAAAGAGACATCAGAGATGTGGTTTCAGAAGGATGCTAAGAGTAACATGGACAGAACATGTGAGCAATGAAGTAATTTTAAAGAAAATGGAACGGAAAAGGACACATAATTAGGATGAGAAAGAGACAAGCATCAGAGATGTGGTTCTCCAGAAGGGATAGATAAGAGTTACATGGACAGAACATGTGAGCAATGAAGTAATTTTAAAGAAAATGGAACGGAAAATGACATAATTAGGATGAGAAAGAGACAAGCATCAGAGATGTGGTTCTTCAGAAGGATAAGATTAACATGGACAGAACATGTGAGCAATGAAGTAATTTTAAAGAAAATGGAACGGAAAATGACACATAATTAGATGAGAAAGAGACAAGCATCAGAGATGTGGTTCTCTAGAAGGATGCTAAGAGTAACATGGACAGAACATGTGAGCAATGAAGTAATTTTAAAGAAAATGGAACGGAAAAGGACACATAATTAGGATGAGAAAGAGACAAGCATCAGAGATGTGCAGGTTCTCCAGAAGGATGCTAAGAGTTACATGGACAGAACATGTGAGCAATGAAGTAATTTTAAAGAAAATGGAACGGAAAATGACACATAATTAGGATGAGAAAGAGACAAGCATCAGAGATGTGGTTCTTCAGAAGGATGCTAAGATTAATGGGTGGACAGAACATGTGAGCAATGAAGTAATTTAAAGAAAATGGAAACGGAAAATGACACATAATTAGATGAGAAAGAGACAAGCATCAGATATGTGGTTCTCCAGAAGGATGCTAAGAGTAACATGGACAGAACATGTGAGCAATGAAGTAATTTTAAAGAAAATGGAACGGAAAAGGACAAATAATTAGATGAAAGAGACAAGCATCAGAGATGTGGTTCTCCAGAAGGATGCTAAGATTAACATGGACAGAACCTGTGAGCAATGAAGTAATTTTAAAGCAAATGGAACGGAAAAGGACACATAATTAGGATGAGAGAAAGAGACAAGCATCAGAGATGTGGTTCTACAGAAGGATGCTAAGATTAACATGGACAGAACATGTGAGCAATGAAGTAATTCTAAAGAAAATGGAACGGAAAATGACATAATTAGGATGAGAAAGAGACAAGCATCAGAGATGTGGTTCTTCAGAAGGATGCTAAGATTAACATGGACAGAACATGTGAGCAATGAAGTAATTTTAAAGAAAATGGAACGGAAAAGGACACATAATTAGGATGAGAAAGAGACAAGCATCAGAGATGTGGTTCTCCAGAAGGATGCTAAGAGTAACATGGACAGAACATGTGAGCAATGAAGTAATTTTAAAGAAAATGGAAGGGAAAAGGACAAGGACTAGATGAGAGACAAGCATCAGAGATGTGTTCACAGAAGGATGCTAAGATTAACATGGACAGAACATGTGAGCAATGAAGTAATTTTAAAGAAAATGGAACGGAAAATGACACATAATTAGGATGAGAAAGAGGACAAGCATCAGAGATGTGGTTCTACAGAAGGATGCTAACATTAACATGGACAGAACATGTGAGCAATGAAGTAATTTTAAAGAAAATGGAACGGAAAAGGACACATAATTAGATGAGAAAGAGACAAGCATCAGAGATGTGGTCTCTGCAGATGGATGCTAAGATTAACATGGACAGAACATGTGAGCAATGAAGTAATTTTAAAGAAAATGGAACGGAAAAGGACACATAATTAGGATGAGAAAGAGACAAGCATCAGAGGAGCGGGTTCTTCAGAAGGATGCTAATATTAACATGGACAGAACATGTGAGCAATGAAGTAATTTTAAAGAAAATGGAACGGAAAAGGACACATAATAAGGATGAGAAAAGAGACAAGCATCAGAGATGTGGTTCTCCAGAAGGATGCTAAGAGTAACATGGACAGAACATGTGAGCAATGAAGTAATTTTAAAAGAAAATGGAACGGAAAAGGACACATAATTAGGATGAGAAAAGCAGACAAGCATCAGAGATGTGGTTCTACAGAAGGATGCTAAGTAAGATTAACATGGACAGAACATGTGAGCAATGAAGTAATTCTAAAGAAAATGGAACGGAAAATGACACATAATTAGGATGTGAAGGAGACAAGCATCAGAGATGTGGTTCTCCAGAAGGATGCTAAGAGTAACATGGACAGAACATGTGAGCAATGAAGTAATTCTAAAGAAAATGGAACGGAAAAGACACATAATTAGGATGAGAAAGAGACAAGCATCAGAGATGTGGTTCTACAGAAGGATGCTAACATAAACATGGACAGAACATGTGAGCAATGAAGTAATTTTAAAGAAAATGGAACGGAAAAGGACAATTAGGATGAGAAAGAGACAAGCATCAGAGATGTGGTTCTACAGAAGGATGCTAAGATTAACATGGACAGAACATGTGAGCAATGAAGTAATTCTAAAGAAAATGGAACGGAAAATGACATAATTAGGATGAGAAAGAGACAAGCATCAGAGATGTGGTTCTTCAGAAGGATGCTAAGATTAACATGGACAGAACATGTGAGCAATGAAGTAATTTTAAAGAAAATGGAACGGAAAGATGACACATAATTAGGATGAGTAGCAGACAAGCATCAGAGATGTGGTTCTCCAGAAGGATGCTAAGAGTAACATGGACAGAACATGTGAGCAATGAAGTAATTTTTAAAGAAAATGGAACGGAAAAGGACACATAATTAGGATGAGAAAGAGACAAGCATCAGAGATGTGGTTCTCCAGAAGGATGCTAAGAGTAACATGGACAGAACATGTGAGCAATGAAGTAATTCTAAAGAAAATGGAACGGAAAATGACACATAATTAGGATGAGAAAGAGACAAGCATCAGAGATGTGGTTCTCCAGAAGGATGCTAAGAGTAACATGGACAGAACATGTGAGCAATGAAGTAATTCTAAAGAAAATGGAACGGAAAATGACACATAATTAGGATGAGAAAGAGACAAGCATCAGAGATGTGGTTCTCCAGAAGGATGCTAAGAGTTACATGGACAGAACATGTGAGCAATGAAGTAATTTTAAAGAAAATGGAACGGAAAAGGACACATAATTAGGATGAGAAAGAGACAAGCATCAGAGATGTGGTTCTACAGAAGGATGCTAAGATTAACATGGACAGAACATGTGAGCAATGAAGTAATTCTAAAGAAAATGGAACGGAAAATGACACATAATTAGGATGAGAAAGAGACAAGCATCAGAGATGTGGTTCTTCAGAAGGATGCTAAGATTAACATGGACAGAACATGTGAGCAATGAAGTAATTTTAAAGAAAATGGAACGGAAAATGACACATAATTAGGATGAGAAAGAGACAAGCATCAGAGATGTGGTTCTCCAGAAGGATGCTAAGAGTAACATGGACAGAACATGTGAGCAATGAAGTAATTTAAAGAAAAATGGAACGGAAAAGGACACATAATTAGGATGAGAAAGAGACAAGCATCAGAGATGTGGTTCTCCAGAAGGATGCTAAGATTAACATGGACAGAACATGTGAGCAATGAAGTAATTTTAAAGAAAATGGAACGGAAAAGGACACATAATTAGGATGAGAAAGAGACAAGCATCAGAGATGGTTCTACAGAAGGATGCTAAGATTAACATGGACAGAACATGTGAGCAATGAAGTAATTCTAAAGAAAAATGGAACGGAAAATGACACATAATTAGGATGAGAAAGAGGACAAGCATCAGAGATGTGGTTCTTCAGAAGGATGCTAAGATTAACATGGACAGAACATGTGAGCAATGAAGTAATTTTAAAGAAAATGGAACGGAAAAGGACACATAATTAGGATGAGAAAGAGACAAGCATCAGAGATGTGGTTCTCCAGAAGGATGCTAAGAGTAACATGGACAGAACATGTGAGCAATGAAGTAATTTTAAAGAAAATGGAAACGGAAAAGGACACATAATTAGGATGAGAAAGAGACAAGCATCAGAGATGTGGTTCACAGAAGGATGCTAAGATTAACATGGACAGAACATGTGAGCAATGAAGTAATTTTAAAGAAAATGGAACGGAAAATGACACATAATTAGGATGAGAAAGAGACAAGCATCAGAGATGGTTCTACAGAAGGATGCTAACACAACATGGACAGAACATGTGAGCAATGAAGTAATTTTAAAGAAAATGGAACGGAAAAGGACACATAATTAGGATGAGAAAGAGACAAGCATCAGAGATGTGGTTCTGCAGATGGATGCTAAGATTAACATGGACAGAACATGTGAGCAATGAAGTAATTTTAAAGAAAATGGAACGGAAAAGGACATTAATTAGGATGAGAAAGAGACAAGCATCAGAGATGTGGTTCTTCAGAAGGATGCTAATATTAACATGGACAGAACATGTGAGCAATGAAGTAATTTTAAAGAAAATGGAACGGAAATTATCAATATAATAAGGATGAGAAAGAGACAAGCATCAGAGATGTGGTTCTCCAGAAGGATGCTAAGAGTAACATGGACAGAACATGTGAGCAATGAAGTAATTTTAAAGAAAATGGAACGAAAAAGGACACATAATTAGGATGAGAAAAGAGACAAGCATCAGAGATGTGGTTCTACAGAAGGATGCTAAGATTAACATGGACAGAACATGTGAGTAATGAAGTAATTCTAAAGAAAATGGAACGGAAAATGACACATAATTAGGATGAAGGAGACAAGCATCAGAGATGTGGTTCTCCAGAAGGATGCTAAGAGTAACATGGACAGAACATGTGAGCAATGAAGTAATTCTAAAGAAAATGGAACGGAAAATGACACATAATTAGATGAGAAAGAGACAAGCATCAGAGATGTGGTTCTACAGAAGGATGCTAACATAAACATGGACAGAACATGTGAGCAATGAAGTAATTTAAAGAAAATGGAACGGAAAAGGACACATAATTAGATGAGAAAGAGACAAGCATCAGAGATGTGGTTCTACAGAAGGATGCTAAGATTAACATGGACAGAACATGTGAGCAATGAAGTAATTCTAAAGAAAATGGAACGGAAAATGACACATATTAGGGATGAGAAAGAGACAAGCATCAGAGATGTGGTTCTTCAGAAGGATGCTAAGATTAACATGGACAGAACATGTGAGCAATGAAGTAATTTTAAAGAAAATGGAACGGAAAATGACACATAATTAGGATGAGAAAGAGACAAGCATCAGAGATGTGGTTCTCCAGAAGGATGCTAAGAGTAACATGGACAGAACATGTGAGCAATGAAGTAATTTTAAAGAAAATGGAACGGAAAAGGACACATAATTAGGATGAGAAAGAGACAAGCATCAGAGATGTGGTTCTCCAGAAGGATGCTAAGAGTAACATGGACAGAACATGTGAGCAATGAAGTAATTCTAAAGAAAATGGAACGGAAAATGACACATAATTAGGATGAGAAAGAGACAAGCATCAGAGATGTGGTTCTCCAGAAGGATGCTAAGAGTAACATGGACAGAACATGTGAGCAATGAAGTAATTCTAAAGAAAATGGAACGAAAATACACATAATTAGGATGAGAAAGAGACAAGCATCAGAGATGTGGTTCTCCAGAAGGATGCTAAGAGTTACATGGACAGAACATGTGAGCAATGAAGTAATTTTAAAGAAAATGGAACGGAAAAGGACACATAATTAGGATGAGAAAGAGACAAGCATCAGAGATGTGGTTCTACAGAAGGATGCTAAGATTAACATGGACAGAACATGTGAGCAATGAAGTAATTCTAAAGAAAATGGAACGGAAAATGACACATAATTAGGATGAGAAAGAGACAAGCATCAGAGATGTGGTTCTTCAGAAGGATGCTAAGATTAACATGGACAGAACATGTGAGCAATGAAGTAATTTTAAAGAAAATGGAACGGAAAATGACACATAATTAGGATGAGAAAGAGACAAGCATCAGAGATGTGGTTCTCCAGAAGGATGCTAAGAGTAACATGGACAGAACATGAGGAGCAATGAAGTAATTTTAAAGAAAATGGAACGGAAAAGGACACATAATTAGGATGAGAAAGAGACAAGCATCAGAGATGTGGTTCTCCAGAAGGATGCTAAGATTAACATGGACAGAACATGTGAGCAATGAAGTAATTTTAAAGAAAATGGAACGGAAAAGGACACATAATTAGATGAGAAAGAGACAAGCATCAGAGATGTGGTTCTACAGAAGGATGCTAAGATTAACATGGACAGAACATGTGAGCAATGAAGTAATTCTAAAGAAAATGGAACGGAAAATGACACATAATTAGGATGAGAAAGAGACAAGCATCAGAGATGTGGTTCTTCAGAAGGATGCTAAGATTAACATGGACAGAACATGTGAGCAATGAAGTAATTTTAAAGAAAATGGAACGGAAAAGGACACATAATTAGGATGAGAAAGAGACAAGCATCAGAGATGTGGTTCTCCAGAAGGATGCTAAGAGTAACATGGACAGAACATGTGAGCAATGAAGTAATTTTAAAGAAAATGGAACGGAAAAGGACACATAATTAGGGATAGAGAAAGAGACAAGCATCAGAGATGTGGTTCTACAGAAGGATGCTAAGATTAACATGGACAGAAATATGAGCAATGAAGTAATTCTAAAGAAAATGGAACGGAAAATGACACATAATTAGGATGAGAAAGAGACAAGCATCAGAGATGTGGTTCTACAGAAGGATGCTAACATAAACATGGACAGAACATGTGAGCAATGAAGTAATTTTAAAGAAAATGGAACGGAAAAGGACACATAATTAGGATGAGAAAGAGACAAGCATCAGAGATGTGGTTCTCCAGAAGGATGCTAAGAGTAACATGGACAGAACATGTGAGCAATGAAGTAATTTTAAAGAAAATGGAACGGAAAAGGACACATAATTAGGATGAGAAAGAGACAAGCATCAGAGATGTGGTTCTCCAGAAGGATGCTAAGAGTAACATGGACAGAACATGTGAGCAATGAAGTAATTCTAAAGAAAATGGAACGGAAAATGACACATAATTAGGATGAGAAAGAGACAAGCATCAGAGATGTGGTTCTCCAGAAGGATGCTAAGATTAACATGGACAGAACATGTGAGCAATGAAGTAATGCTAAAGAAAATGGAACGGAAAAGGACACATAATTAGGATGAGAAAGAGACAAGCATCAGAGATGTGGTTCTCCAGAAGGATGCTAAGATTAACATGGACAGAACATGTGAGCAATGGAAGTAATTCTAAAGAAAATGGAACGGAAAAGGACAAATACAATTAGGATGAGAAAGAGACAAGCATCAGAGATGTGGTTCTCCAGAAGGATGCTAAGATTAACATGGACAGAACATGTGAGCAATGAAGTAATTCTAAAGAAAATGGAACGGAAAATGACACATAATTAGGATGAGAAAGAGACAAGCATCAGAGATGTGGTTCTTCAGAAGGATGCTAAGATTAACATGGACAGAACATGTGAGCAATGAAGTAATTTTAAAGAAAATGGAAAGGAAAATGACACATAATTAGGATGAGAAAGAGACAAGCATCAGAGATGTGGTTCTCCAGAAGGATGCTAAGAGTAACATGGACAGAACATGTGAGCAATGAAGTAAATTTTAAAAGAAAATGGAACGGAAAAGGACACATAATTAGGATGAGAAAGAGACAAGCATCAGAGATGTGGTTCTCCAGAAGGATGCTAAGAGTAACAGGGACAGAACATGTGAGCAATGAAGTAATTTTAAAGAAAATGGAACGGAAAAGGACACATAATTAGGATGAGAAAAAGAGACAAGCATCAGAGATGTGGTTCTACAGAAGGATGCTAAGATTAACATGGACAGAACATGTGAGCAATGAAGTAATTCTAAAGAAAATGGAACGGAAAATGACACATAATTAGGATGAGAAGGAGACAAGCATCAGAGATGTGGTTCTCCAGAAGGATGCTAAGAGTAACATGGACAGAACATGTGAGCAATGAAATAATTCCAAAGAAAATGGAACGGAAAATGACACATAATTAGGATGAGAAAGAGACAAGCATCAGAGATGTGGTTCTTCAGAAGGATGCTAAGATTACCATGGACAGAACATGTGAGCAATGAAGTAATTTTAAAGAAAATGGAACGGAAAATGACACATAATTAGGATGAGAAATGCAGACAAGCATCAGAGATGTGGTTCTCCAGAAGGATGCTAAGTATAACATGGACAGAACATGTGAGCAAATGAAGTAATTTTAAAGAAAATGGAACGGAAAAGGACACATAATTAGGATGAGAAAGAGACAAGCATCAGAGATGTGGTTCTCCAGAAGGATGATAAGAGTTACATGGACAGAACATGTGAGCAATGAAGTAATTTAAAGAAAATGGAACGGAAAATGACACAATTAGGATGAGAAAGAGACAAGCATCAGAGATGTGGTTCTTCAGAAGGATGCTAAGATTAACATGGACAGAACATGTGAGCAATGAAGTAATTTTAAAGAAAATGGAACGGAAAATGACACATAATTAGATGAGAAAGAGACAAGCATCAGAGATGTGGTTCTCCAGAAGGATGCTAAGAGTAACATGGACAGAACATGTGAGCAATGAAGTAATTTTAAAGAAAAATGGAACGGAAAAGGACACATAATTAGGATGAGAAAGAGACAAGCATCAGAGATGTGGTTCTCCAGAAGGATGCTAAGAGTTACATGGACAGAACATGTGAGCAATGAAGTAATTTTAAAGAAAATGGAACGGAAAATGACACATAATTAGGATGAGAAAGAGACAAGCATCAGAGATGTGGTTCTTCAGAAGGATGCTAAGATTAACATGGACAGAACATGTGAGCAATGAAGTAATTTTAAAGAAAATGGAACGGAAATGACACATAATTAGGATGAGAAAGAGACAAGCACGATATGTGGTTCTCCAGAAGGATGCTAAGAGTAACATGGACAGAACATGTGAGCAATGAAGTAATTTTAAAGAAAATGGAACGGAAAAGGACACATAATTAGGATGAGAAAGAGACAAGCATCAGAGATGTGGTTCTCCAGAAGGATGCTAAGATTAACATGGACAGAACTCTGTGAGCAATGAAGTAATTTTAAAGCAAATGGAACGAAAAGGACACATAATTAGGATGAGAAAGAGACAAGCATCAGAGATGTGGTTCTACAGAAGGATGCTAAGATTAACATGGACAGAACATGTGAGCAATGAAGTAATTCTAAAGAAAATGGAACGGAAAATGACACATAATTAGGATGAGAAAGACAAGCATCAGAGATGTGGTTCTTCAGAAGGATGCTAAGATTAACATGGACAGAACATGTGAGCAATGAAGTAATTTTAAAGAAAATGGAACGGAAAAGGACACATAATTAGGATGAGAAAGAGACAAGCATCAGAGATGTGGTTCTCCAGAAGGATGCTAAGAGTAACATGGACAGAACATGTGAGCAATGAAGTAATTTTAAAGAAAATGGAAGGGAAAAGGACACATAATTAGGATGAGAAAGAGACAAGCATCAGAGATGTGGTTCTACAGAAGGATGCTAAGATTAACATGGACAGAACATGTGAGCAATGAAGTAATTTTAAAGAAAATGGAACGGGAAATGACACATAATTAGGATGAGAAAGAGACAAGCATCAGAGATGTGGTTCTACAGAAGGATGCTAACATTAACATGGACAGAACATGTGAGCAATGAAGTAATTTTAAAGAAAATGGAACGGAAAAGGACACATAATTAGGATGAGAAAGAGACAAGCATCAGAGATGTGGTTCTCCAGATGGATGCTAAGATTAACATGGACAGAACATGTGAGCAATGAAGTAATTTTAAAGAAAATGGAACGGAAAAGGACACATAATTAGGATGAGAAAGAGACAAGCATCAGAGATGTGGTTCTTCAGAAGGATGCTAATATTAACATGGACAGAACATGTGAGCAATGAAGTAATTTTAAAGAAAATGGAACGGAAAAGGACACATAATAAGGATGAGAAAGAGACAAGCATCAGAGATGTGGTTCTCCAGAAGGATGCTAAGAGTAACATGGACAGAACATGTGAGCAATGAAGTAATTTTAAAGAAACGGAACGGAAAAGGACACATAATTAGGATGAGAAAGAGACAAGCATCAGAGATGTGGTTCTACAGAAGGATGCTAAGATTAACATGGACAGAACATGTGAGCAATGAAGTAATTCTAAAGAAAATGAACGGAAAATGACACATAATTAGGATGTGAAGGAGACAAGCATCAGAGATGTGGTTCTCCAGAAGGATGCTAAGAGTAACAAGGGACAGAACATGTGAGCAATGAAGTAATTCTAAAGAAAATGGAACGGAAAATGACACATAATTAGGATGAGAAAGAGACAAGCATCAGAGATGCTGCATCACAGATGATGCTAACATAAACATGGACAGAACATGTGAGCAATGAAGTAATTTTAAAGAAAATGGAACGGAAAAGGACACATAATTAGGATGAGAAAGAGACAAGCATCAGAGATGTGGTTCTACAGAAGGATGCTACATTAACATGGACAGAACATGTGAGCAATGAAGTAATTCTAAAGAAAATGGAACGGAAAATGACACATAATTAGGATGAGAAAGAGACAAGCATCAGAGATGTGGGAATTCTTCAGAAGGATGCTAAGATTAACATGGACAGAACATGTGAGCAATGAAGTAATTTTAAAAGAAAATGGAACGGAAAATGACACATAATTAGGATGAGAAAGAGACAAGCATCAGAGATGTGGTTCTCCAGAAGGATGCTAAGAGTAACATGGACAGAACATGTGAGCAATGAAGTAATTTTAAAGAAAATGGAACGGAAAAGGACACATAATTAGGATGAGAAAGAGACAAGCATCAGAGATGTGGTTCTCCAGAAGGATGAAGCAAGAAAGTTGGGCATGGACAGAACATGTGAGCAATGAAGTAATTTTTAAAGAAAAATGGAACGGAAAAATGACACATAATTAGGATGAGAAAGAGACAAGCATCAGAGATGTGGTTCTTCAGAAGGATGCTAAGATTAACATGGACAGAACATGTGAGCAATGAAGTAATTTTTAAAGAAAATGGAACGGAAAATGACACATAATTAGGGATGAGAAAGAGACAAGCATCAGAGATGGAGCCTCAGAAGGATGCTAAGAGTAACATGGACAGAACATGTGAGCAATGAAGTAATTTAAAGAAAATGGAACGGAAAAGGACACATAATTAGGATGAGAAAGAGACAAGCATCAGAGATGTGGTTCTCCAGAAGGATGCTAAGAGTTACATGGACAGAACATGTGAGCAATGAAGTAATTTTAAAGAAAATGGAACTGAAAATGACACATAATTAGGATGAGAAAGAGACAAGCATCAGAGATGTGGTTCTTCAGAAGGATGCTAAGATTAACATGGACAGAACATGTGAGCAATGAAGTAATTTTAAAGAAAATGGAACGGAAAATGACACATAATTAGGATGAGAAAGAGACAAGCATCAGATATGTGGTTCTCCAGAAGGATGCTAAGGAGTAACATGGACAGAACATGTGAGCAATGAAGTAATTTTAAAGAAAATGGAAGGGAAAAGGACACATAATTAGGATGAGAAAGAGACAAGCATCAGAGATGTGGTTCTCCAGAAGGATGCTAAGATTAACATGGACAGAACCTGTGAGCAATGAAGTAATTTTAAAGCAAATGGAACGGAAAAGGACACATAATTAGGATGAGAAAGAGACAAGCATCACCAGAGATGTGGTTCTACAGAAGGATGCTAAGATTAACATGGACAGAACATGTGAGCAATGAAGTAATTCCCAAAAGAAAATGGAACGGAAAATGACACATAATTAGATGAGAAAGAGACAAGCATCAGAGATGTGGTTCTTCAGAAGGATGCTAAGATTAACATGGACAGAACATGTGAGCAATGAAGTAATTTTAAAGAAAATGGAACGGAAAGGGACACATAATTAGGATGAGAAAGAGACAAGCATCAGAGATGTGGTTCTCCAGAAGGATGCTGTAAGAGTAACATGGACAGAACATGTGAGCAATGAAGTAATTTTAAAGAAAAATGGAAGGGAAAAGGACACATAATTAGGATGAGAAAGAGACAAGCATCAGAGATGTGGTTCTACAGAAGGATGCTAAGATTAACATGGACAGAACATGTGAGCAATGAAGTAATTTTAAAGAAAATGGAACGGAAAATGACACATAATTAGGATGAGAAAGAGACAAGCATCAGATGTGGTTCTACAGAAGGATGCTAACATTAACATGGACAGAACATGTGAGCAATGAAATAATTTAAAGAAAATGGAACGGAAAAGGACACATAATTAGGATGAGAAAGAGACAAGCATCAGAGATGTGGTTCTCCAGATGGATGCTAAGATTAACATGGACAGAACATGTGAGCAATGAAGTAATTTTAAAGAAAATGGAACGGAAAAGGACACACATAATTAGATGAGAAAGAGACAAGCATCAGAGATGTGGTTCTTCAGAAGGATGCTAATATTAACATGGACAGAACATGTGAGCAATGAAGTGCAATTTTAAAGAAAATGGAACGGAAAAGGACACATAATAAGGATGAGAAAGAGACAAGCATCAGAGATGTGGTTTCAGAAGGATGCTAAGAGTAACATGGACAGAACATGTGAGCAATGAAGTACTTTAAAGAAAATGGAACGGAAAAGGACACATAATTAGGATGAGAAAGAGACAAGCATCAGAGATGTGGTTCTACAGAAGGATGCTAAGATTAACATGGACAGAACATGTGAGAACAAGTAATTCTAAAGAAAATGGAACGGAAAATGACACATAATTAGGATGTGAAGGAGACAAGCATCAGAGATGTGGTTCTCCAGAAGGATGCTAAGAGTAACATGGACAGAACATGTGAGCAATGAAGTAATTCTAAAAGAAAATGGAACGGAAAATGACACATAATTAGGATGAGAAAGAGACAAGCATCAGAGATGTGGTTCTACAGAAGGATGCTAACATAAACATGGACAGAACATGTGAGCAATGAAGTAATTTTAAAGAAAATGGAACGGAAAAGGACATAATTAGATGAGAAAGAGACAAGCATCAGAGATGTGGTTCTACAGAAGGATGCTAAGATTAACATGGACAGAACATGTGAGCAATGAAGTAATTCTAAAGAAAATGGAACGGAAAATGACACATAATTAGGATGAGAAAGAGACAAGCATCAGAGATGTGGTTCTTCAGAAGGATGCTAAGATTAACATGGACAGAACATGTGGAGCAATGAAGTAATTTTAAAGAAAATGGAACGGAAAATGACACATAATTAGGATGAGAAAGAGACAAGCATCAGAGATGTGGTTCTCCAGAAGGATGCTAAGAGTAACATGGACAGGAACATGTGAAGTTGCCGAAGTACTTCTAAAGAAAATGGAACGGAAAAGGACATGCTAATTAGGATGAGAAAGAGACAAGCATCAGAGATGTGGTTCTCCAGAAGGATGCTAAGAGTAACATGGACAGAACATGAGCAATAGCAATTTTAAAGAAAATGGAACGGAAAGGACACATAATTAGGATGAGAAAGAGACAAGCATCAGAGATGTGGTTCTACAGAAGGATGCTAAGATTAACATGGACAGAACATGTGAGCAATGAAGTAATTCTAAAGAAAATGGAACGGAAAATGACACATAATTAGGATGAGAAAGAGACAAGCATCAAAGATGTGGTTCTTCAGAAGGATGCTAAGATTAACATGGACAGAACATGTGAGCAATGAAGTAATTTTAAAGAAAATGAACGGAAAATGACACATAATTAGGATGAGAAAGAGACAAGCATCAGAGATGTGGTTCTCCAGAAGGATGCTAAGAGTAACATGGACAGAACATGTGAGCAATGAAGTAATTTTAAAGAAAATGGAACGGAAAAGGACACATAATTAGGATGAGAAAGAGACAAGCATCAGAGATGTGGTTCTCCAGAAGGATGCTAAGAGTAACATGGACAGAACATGTGAGCAATGAAGTAATTCTTAAAGAAAATGGAACGGAAAAGGACATAATTAGATGAGAAAGAGACAAGCATCAGAGATGTGGTTCTCCAGAAGGATGCTAAGATTAACATGGACAGAACATGTGAGCAATGAAGTAATTCTAAAGAAAATGGAACGGAAAATGATTGGCATAATTAGGATGAGAAGGAGACAAGCATCAGAGATGTGGTTCTCCATGAAGGATGCTAAGGAGAACATGGACAGAACATGTGAGCAATGAAGAGAACAATTAGGATGAGAAAGAGAGACAAGCATCAGAGATGTGAGTTCTCCAGAAGGATGCTAAGAGTTACATGGACAGAACATGTGAGCAATGAAGTAATTTTAAAGAAAATGGAACGGAAGCATACATAATTAGGATGAGAAAGAGACAAGCATCAGAGATGTGGTTCTACAGAAGGATAAGATTAACATGGACAGAACATGTGAGCAATGAAGTAATTCTAAAGAAAATGGAACGGAAAATGACACATAATTAGATGAGAAAGAGACAAGCATCAGAGATGTGGTTCTTCAGAAGGATGCTAAGATTAACATGGACAGAACATGTGAGCAATGAAGTAATTTTAAAGAAAATGGAACGGAAAATGACATAATTAGGATGAGAAAGAGACAAGCATCAGAGATGGTTCTCCAGAAGGATGCTAAGAGTAACATGGACAGAACATGTGAGCAATGAAGTAATTTTAAAGAAAATGGAACGGAAAAGGACACATAATTAGGATGAGAAAGAGACAAGCATCAGAGATGTGGTTCTCCAGAAGGATGCTAAGATTAACATGGACAGAACATGTGAGCAATGAAGTAATTTTTAAAGAAAATGGAACGGAAAAAGGACACATAATTAGATGAGAAAGAGACAAGCATCAGAGATGTGGTTCTACAGAAGGATGCTAAGATTAACATGGACAGAACATGTGAGCAATGGCAATTCAAAGAAAATGAACGGAAAATGACACATAATTAGGATGAGAAAGAGACAAGCATCAGAGATGTGGTTCTTCAGAAGGATAAGATTAACATGGACAGAACATGTGAGCAATGAAGTAATTTTAAAGAAAATGGAACGGAAAAGGACACATAATTAGGATGAGAAAGAGACAAGCATCAGAGATGTGGTTCTCCAGAAGGATGCTAAGAGTAACATGGACAGAACATGTGAGCAATGAAGTAATTTTAAAGAAAATGGAAGGGAAAAGGACACATAATTAGGATGAGAAAGAGACAAGCATCAGAGATGTGGTTCTACAGAAGGATGCTAAGATTAACATGGACAGAACATGTGAGCAATACAATTTCAAAGAAAATGGAACGGAAAATGACACATAATTAGGATGAGAAAGAGACAAGCATCAGAGATGTGGTTCTACAGAAGGATGCTAACATAAACATGGACAGAACATGTGAGCAATGAAGTAATTTTAAAGAAAATGGAACGGGAAAGGACACATAATTAGGATGAGAAAGAGACAAGCATCAGAGATGTGGTTCCTCCAGAAGGATGCTAAGAGTAACATGGACAGAACATGTGAGCAATGAAGTAATTTTAAAGAAAATGGAACGGAAAAGGACACATAATTAGGATGAGAAAGAGACAAGCATCAGAGATGTGGTTCTCTGTGAAGGATGCTAAGAGTAACATGGACAGAACATGTGAGCAATGAAGTAATTCTAAAGAAAATGGAACGGAAAATGACACATAATTAGGATGAGAAAAGAGACAAGCATCAGAGATGTGGTTCTCCAGAAGGATGCTAAGATTAACATGGACAGAACATGTGAGCAATGAAGTAATGCTAAAGAAAATGGAAACGGAAAAGGACACATAATTAGGATGAGAAAGAGACAAGCATCAGAGATGTGGTTCTCCAGAAGGATGCTAAGATTAACATGGACAGAACATGTGAGCAATGAAGTAATTTAAAGAAAATGGAACGGAAATGACACATAATTAGGATGAGAAAGAGACAAGCATCAGAGATGTGGTTCTTTCTAGAAGGATGCTAAGATTAACATGGACAGAACATGTGAGCAATGAAGTAATTTTAAAGAAAATGGAACGAAAAATGACACATAATTAGGATGAGAAAGAGACAAGCATCAGAGATGTACTTCAGAAGGATGCTAAGAGTAACATGGACAGAACATGTGAGCAATGAAGTAATTTTAAAGAAAATGGAACGGAAAAGGACACATAATTAGATGAGAAAGAGACAAGCATCAGAGATGTGGTTCTCCAGAAGGATGCTAAGAGTAACATGGACAGAACATGTGAGCAATGAAGTAATTTTAAAGAAAATGGAACGGAAAAGGACACATAATTAGGATGAGAAAGAGACAAGCATCAGAGAGATGTGGTCTTTGGGCTAGAAGGATGTGCTAAGATTAACATGGACAGAACATGTGAGCAATGAAGTAATTCTAAAGAAAATGGAACGGAAAATGACACATAATTAGGATAGAAAGAGACAAGCATCAAAGATGTCTCTTCAGAAGGATGCTAAGATTAACATGGACAGAACATGTGACAATTTTAAAGAAAACGGAACGGGAAAATGACACATAATTAGGATGAGAAAGAGACAAGCATCAGAGATGTGGTTCTCCAGAAGGATGCTAAGAGTAACATGGACAGAACATGTGAGCAATGAAGTAATTTTAAAGAAAATGGAACGGAAAAGGACACATAATTAGGATGAGAAAGAGACAAGCATCAGAGATGTGGTTCTCCAGAAGGATGCTAAGAGTAACATGGACAGAACATGTGAGCAATGAAGTAATTTTAAAGAAAATGGAACGGAAAAGGACACATAATTAGATGAGAAAGAGACAAGCATCAGAGATGTGGTTCTCCAGAAGGATGCTAAGAGTAACATGGACAGAACATGTGAGCAATGAAGTAATTTTAAAGAAAATGGAACGGAAAAGGACACATAATTAGGATGAGAAAGAGACAAGCATCAGAGATGTGGTTCTCCAGAAGGATGCTAAGATTAACATGGACAGAACATGTGAGCAATGAAGTAGACTTTAAAGAAAATGGAACGGAAAAGGACACATAATTAGGATATTAAAGAGACAAGCATCAGAGATGTGGTTCTACAGAAGGATGCTAAGATTAACATGGACAGAACATGTGAGCAATGAAGTAATTCTAAAGAAAATGGAACGGAAAATGACACATAATTAGGATGAGAAAGAGACAAGCATCAGAGATGTGGTTCTTCAGAAGGATGCTAAGATTAACATGGACAGAACATGTGAGCAATGAAGTAATTTTAAAGAAAATGGAACGGAAAAGGACACATAATTAGGATGAGAAAGAGACAAGCATCAGAGATGTGGTTCTCCAGAAGGATGCTAAGAGTAACATGGACAGAACATGTGAGCAATGAAGTAATTTTAAAGAAAATGGAAGGGAAAAGGACACATAATTAGGATGAGAAAGAGACAAGCATCAGAGATGTGGTTCTACAGAAGGATGCTAAGATTAACATGGACAGAACATGTGAGCAATGAAGTAATTCTAAAGAAAATGGAACGGAAAATGACACATAATTAGGATGAGAAAGAGACAAGCATCAGAGATGTGGTTCTACAGAAGGATGCTAACATAAACATGGACAGAACATGTGTGAGCAATGAAGTAATTTTAAAGAAAATGGAACGGAAAAGGACACATAATTAGGATGAGAAAGAGACAAGCATCAGAGATGTGTTCTCCAGAAGGATGCTAAGAGTAACATGGACAGAACATGTGAGCAATGAAGTAATTCTTAAAGAAAATGGAACGGAAAAGGACACATAATTAGGATGAGAAAGAGACAAGCATCAGAGATGTGGTTCTCCAGAAGGATGCTAAGTAACATGGACAGAACATGTGAGCAATGAAGTAATTCTAAAGAAAATGGAACGGAAATGACACATAATTAGGATGAGAAAGAGACAAGCATCAGAGATGTGGTTCTCCAGAAGGATGCTAAGATTACCATGGACAGAACATGTGAGCAATGAAGTAATGCTAAAGAAAATGGAACGGAAAAGGACACATAATTAGGATGAGAAAGAGACAAGCATCAGAGATGTGTCTCAGAAGGGATGCTAAGATTAACATGGACAGAACATGTGAGCAATGAAGTAATTCTAAAGAAAATGGAACGGAAAAGGACACATAATTAGGATGAGAAAGAGACAAGCATCAGAGATGTGGTTCTCTTGTGAAGGATGCTAAGATTAACCTGGCCAGAACATGTGAGCAGCCGAAGTAATTTTAAAGACAATAGAACGGAAAATGACACATAATTAGGATGAGAGAGACAAGCATCAGAGATGTGGTTCTCCAGAAGGATGCTAAGATTAACATGGACAGAACATGTGAGCAATGAAGTAATTTTAAAGAAAATGGAACGGAAAAGGACACATAATTAGATGAGAAAGAGACAAAGCATCAGAGATGTGGTTCTCCAGAAGGATGCTAAGATTAACATGGACAGAACATGTGAGCAATGAAGTAATTCTAAAGAAAATGGAACGGAAAATGACACATAATTAGGATGAGAAAGAGACAAGCATCAGAGATGTGGTTCAGAAGGATGCTAAGAGTTACTTGGACAGAACATGTGAGCAATGAAGTAATTTTAAAGAAAATGGAACGGAAAAGGACACATAATTAGGATGAGAAAGAGACAAGCATCAGAGATGTGGTTCTACAGAAGGATGCTAAAGGAATGACATGGACAGAACATGTGAGCAATGAAATAATTCTAAAGAAAATGGAACGGAAAATGACACATAATTAGGATAGAGAAAGGAACTGACATCAGAGATGTGGTTCTTCAAGAAGGATGCTAAGATTAACATGGACAGAACATGTGAGCAATGAAGTAATTCTAAAGAAAATGGAACGGAAAAGGACACATAATTAGGATGAAAAGGAATAAAGCATCAGAGATGTGGTTCTCAGAAAGGATGCTAAGATTAACATGGACAGAACATGTGAGCAATGAAGTAATTTTACAGAAAATGGAACGGAAAAGGACACATAATTAGGATGAGAAAGAGACAAGCATCAGAGATGTGGTTCTCCAGAAGGATGCTAAGATTAACATGGACAGAACATGTGAGCAATGAAGTAATGCTAAAGAAAATGGAACGGAAAATGACACATAATTAGGATAGAAAAGAGACAAGCATCAGAGATGTGGTTCTCCAGAAGGATGCTAAGAGTAACATGGACAGAACATGTGAGCAATGAAGTAATTTTAAAGAAAATGGAACGGGAAAGGACACATAATTAGGATGAGAAAGAGGTGACATCAGAGATGTGGTTCTCCAGAAGGATGCTAAGATTAACATGGACAGAACATGTGAGCAATGAAGTAATTTTAAAGAAAATGGAACGGAAAAGGACACATAATTAGGATGAGAAAAGAGACAAGCATCAGAGATGTGGTTCTACAGAAGGATGCTAAGATTAACTGTGGATGAAGACATTGAGCAATGAGTAATTCTAAAAAGAAAATGGAACGGGAAAATGACACATAATTAGGATGAGAAAGAGACAAGCATCAGAGATGTGGTTCTTCAGAAGGATGCTAAGATTAACATGGACAGAACATGTGAGCAATGAAGTAATTTTTTAAAGAAAATGGAACGGAAAAGGACACATAATTAGGATGAGAAAGAGACAAGCATCAGAGATGTGGTTCTCAGAAGGATGCTAAGAGTAACATGGACAGAACATGTGACCAATGAAGTAATTCTAAAGAAAATGGAACGGAAAATGACACATAATTAGGATGAGAAAGAGACAAGCATCAGAGATGTGGTTCTCCAGAAGGATGCTAAGATTAACATGGACAGAACATGTGAGCAATGAAGTAATTTTTAAAGAAAATGGAACGGAAAAGGACACATAATTAGGATGAGAAAGAGACAAGCATCAGAGATGTGGTTCTCCAGAAGGATGCTAAGATTAACATGGACAGAACATGTGAGCAATGAAGTAATTCTAAAGAAAATGGAACAGGAAAGGACACATAATTAGGATGAGAAAGACAAGCATCAGAGATGTGGTTCTTCAGAAGGATGCTAAGATTAACCTGGCCAGAACATGTGAGCAATGAAGTAATTTTAAAGACAATAAATTGGAAAATGACACATAATTAGGATGAGAAAGAGACAAGCATCAGAGATGTGGTTCTCAGAAAAGGATACTGAATTAACATGGACAGAGCTGTGTGAGCAATGAAGTAATTTTAAAGAAAATGGAACGGAAAAGGACACATAATTAGGATGAAAAGAGACAAGCATCAGAGATGTGGTTCTCCAAGAAGGATGCTAAAGTTAACATGGACAGAACATGTGAGCAATGAAGAGTATTTAAAGAAAATGGAACAGAAAAGGACACATAATTAGGATGAGAAAGAGACAAGCATCAGAGATGTGGTTCTACAGAAGGATACTAAGATTAATATGGACAGAACATGTGAGCAATGAAGTAATTTTAAAAGAAAATGGAACGGAAAAGGACACATATAGTGGGATGAGAAAGAGACAAGCATCAGAGTATGGTTCTCAGAAGGATGCTAAGAGTAACATGGACAGAACATGTGAGCAATGAAGTAATTCTAAAGAAAATGGAACTGGAAAATGACACATAATTAGGATGAGAAAGAGACAAGCATCAGAGATGTGGTTCTCCAGAAGGATGCTAAGATTAACATGGACAGAGCATGTGAGCAATGAAGTAATTTTAAAGAAAAATGGAACGGAAAAGGACACATAATTAGGATGAGAAAGAGACAAGCATCAGAGATGTGGTTCTCCAGAAGGATGCTAAGAATTAACATGGACAGAACATGTGAGCAATGAAGTAATGCTAAAGAAAATGGAACGGAAAATGACACATAATTAGGATGAGAAAGAGACAAGCATCAGAGATGTGGTTCTCCAGAAGGATGTTACGAATTAACATGGACGAACACTTGTGAGCAATGAAGTAATGCTGAAAATGGAACGGAAAGAAAGGACACATAATTAGGATGAGAAAGAGACAAGCATCAGAGATGTGGTTCTCCAGAAGGATGCTAAGATTAACATGGACAGAACATGTGAGCAATGAAGTAATTCTAAAGAAAATGGAACGGGAAAAGGACACATAGTGGGATAAGAAAGAACCAAGCATCAGAGATGTGGTTCTCCAGAAGGATGCTAAGATTAACATGGACAGAACATGTGAGCAATGAAGTAATTCTAAAGAAAATGGAACGGAAAATGACACATAATTAGGATGAGAAAGAGACAAGCATCAGAGATGTGGTTCTTCAGAAGGATGCTAAGATTAACATGGACAGAACATGTGAGCAATGAAGTAATTTTAAAAGAAAATGGAACGGAAAATGACACATAATTAGGATGAGAAAGAGACAAGCATCAGAGAGATGTGGTTCTCCAGAAGGATGCTAAGAGTAACATGGACAGAACATGTGAGCAATGAAGTAATTTTAAAGAAAATGGAACGGAAAAGGACACATAATTAGGATGAGAAAGAGGTGAAGCATCAGAGATGTGGTTCTCCAGAAGGATAACAAGAGTAACATGGACAGAACATGTGAGCAATGATAATTTTAAAAGAAAATGGAACGGAGAAGGACACATAATTAGGATGAGAAAGAATGAAAGCATCAGAGATGTGGTTCTACAGAAGGATGCTAAGATTAACATGGACAGAACATGTGAGCAATGAAGTAATTCTAAAAGAAAATGGAACGGAAAATGACACATAATTAGGATGAGAAGGAGACAAGCATCAGAGATGTGGTTCTCCAGAAGGATGCTAAGAGTAACATGGACAGAACATGTGAGCAATGAAGTAATTCTAAAGAAAATGGAACGGAAAATGACACATAATTAGGATGAGAAAGAGACAAGCATCAGGGAATGTGGTTCTTCAGAAGGATGCTAAGATTAACATGGACAGAACATGTGAGCAATGAAGTAATTTTAAAGAAAATGGAACGGAAAATGACATAATTAGGATGAGAAAGAGACAAGCATCAGAGATGTGGTTCTCCAGAAGGATGCTAAGAGTAACATGGACAGAACATGTGAGCAATGAAGTAATTTTAAAGAAAATGGAACGGAAAAGGACACATAATTAGGATGAGAAAGAGACAAGCATCAGAGATGTGGTTCTCCAGAGAGGATGATAAGAGTTACATGGACAGAACATGTGAGCAATGAAGTAATTTTAAAGAAAATGGAACGGAAAATGACACATAATTAGGATGAGAAAGAGACAAGCATCAGAGATGTGGTTCTTCAGAAAGGATGCTAAGATTAACATGGACAGAACATGTGAGCAATGAAGTAATTTTTAAAGAAAATGGAACGGAAAATGACACATAATTAGGATGAGAAAGAGACAAGCATCAGAGATGTGGTTCTCCAGAGAAGGATGCTGAAGTAACATGGACAGAACATGTGAGCAATGAAGTAATTTTTAAAGAAAATGGAACGGAAAAGGACACATAATTAGGATGAGAAAGAGACAAGCATCAGAGATGTGGTTCTCCAGAAGGATGCTAAGAGTTACATGGACAGAACATGTGAGCAATGAAGTAATTTTAAAGAAAATGGAACGGAAAATGACACATAATTAGGATGAGAAAGAGACAAGCATCAGAGATGTGGTTCTTCAGAAGGATGCTAAGATTAACATGGACAGAACATGTGAGCAATGAAGTAATTTTAAAGAAAATGGAACGGAAAATGACACATAATTAGGATGAGAAAGAGACAAGCATCAGAGATGTATCTGTCAGAAGGATGCTAAGAGTAACATGGACAGAACATGTGAGCAATAGAGTAATTTTAAAGAAAATGGAACGGAAAAGGACACATAATTAGGATGAGAAAGAGACAATCATCAGAGATGTGGTTCTCCAGAAGGATGCTAAGATTAACATGGACAGAACATGTGAGCAATGAAGTAATTTTAAAGCAAATGGAACGGGAAAAAAGGACACATAATTAGGATGAGAAAGAGACAAGCATCAGAGATGTGGTTCTACAGAAGGATGCTAAGTTAACATGGAACAGAACATGTGAGCAATGAAGTAATTCTAAGAAAATGGAACGGAAAATGACACATAATTAGGATGAGAAAGAGACAAGCATCAGAGATGTGGCTCTTCAGAAGGATGCTAAGATTAACATGGACAGAACATGTGAGCAATGAAGTAATTTTAAAGAAAATGGAACGGAAAAGGACACATAATTAGGATGAGAAAGAGACAAGCATCAGAGATGTGGTTCTCCAGAAGGATGCTAAGAGTAACATGGACAGAACATGTGAGCAATGAAGTAATTTTAAAGAAAATGGAAGGGAAAAGGACACATAATTAGGATGAGAAAGAGACAAGCATCAGAGATGTGGTTCTACAGAAGGATGCTAAGATTAACATGGACAGAACATGTGAGCAATGAAGTAATTTTAAAGAAAATGGAACGGAAAATGACACATAATTAGGATGAGAAAGAGACAAGCATCAGAGATGTGGTTCTACAGAAGGATGCTAACATTAACATGGACAGAACTTGTGAGCAATGAAATAATTTTAAAGAAAATGGAACGGAAAAGGACACATAATTAGGATGAGAAAGAGACAAGCATCAGAGATGTGGTTCTCCAGATGGATACTAAGATTAACATGGACAGAACATGTGAGCAATGAAGTAATTTTTTAAAGAAAATGGAACGGAAAAGGACACATAATTAGGATGAGAAAGAGACAAGCATCAGAGATGTGGTTCTTCAGAAGGATGCTAAGATTAACATGGACAGAACATGTGAGCAATGAAGTAATTTTTAAAGAAAATGGAACGGAAAAGGACACATAATAAGGATGAGAAAGAGGCAAGCATCAGAGATGTGGTTCTCCAGAGAAGGATGCTGAAGTAACATGGACAGAACATGTGAGCAATGAAGTAATTTTAAAGAAAATGGAACGGAAAAGGACACATAATTAGGATGAGAAAGAGACAAGCATCAGAGATGTGGTTCTACAGAAGGATGCTAAGATTAACATGGACAGAACATGTGAGCAATGAAGTAATTCTAAAGAAAATGGAACGGAAAATGACACATAATTAGGATGTGAAGGAGACAAGCATCAGAGAGATGTGGTTCTCCAGAAGGATGCTAGAGTAACATGGACAGAACATGTGAGCAATGAAGTAATTCTAAAGAAAATGGAACGGAAAATGACACATAATTAGGATGAGAAAGAGACAAAGCATCAGAGATGTGGTTCTCCAGAAGGATGCTAAGAGTTACATGGACAGAACATGTGAGCAATGAAGTAATTTTAAAGAAAAATGGAACGGAAAAGGACACATAATTAGGATGAGAAAGAGACAAGCATCAGAGATGTGGTTCTACAGAAGGATGCTAAGATTAACATGGACAGAACATGTGAGCAATGAAATAATTCTAAAGAAAATGGAACGGAAAATGACACATAATTAGGATGAGAAAGAGACAAGCATCAGAGATGTGGTTCTTCAGAAGGATGCTAAGATTAACATGGACAGAACATGTGAGCAATGAAGTAATTTTAAAGAAAATGGAACGGAAAATGACACATAATTAGGATGAGAAAGAGACAAGCATCAGAGATGGTTCTCCAGAAGGATGCTAAGAGTAACATGGACAGAACATGTGAGCAATGAAGTAATTTTAAAGAAAATGGAACGGAAAAGGACACATAATTAGGATGAGAAAGAGACAAGCATCAGAGATGTGGTTCTCCAGAAGGATGCTAAGAGTAACATGGACAGAACATGTGAGCAATGAAGTAATTTTAAAGAAAATGGAACGGAAAAGGACACATAATTAGGATGAGAAAGAGACAAGCATCAGAGATGTGGTTCTTCAGAAGGATGCTAAGATTAACATGGACAGAACATGTGAGCAATGAAGTAATTTTAAAGAAAATGGAACGGAAAATGACACATAATTAGGATGAGAAAGAGACAAGCATCAGAGATGTGGTTCTTCAGAAGGATGCTAAGATTAACATGGACAGAACATGTGAGCAATGAAGTAATTTTAAAGAAAATGGAACGGAAAATGACACATAATTAGGATGAGAAAGAGACAAGCATCAGAGATGTGGTTCTCAGAAGGATGCTAAGAGTAACATGGACAGAACATGTGAGCAATGAGAAGTAATTTTAAAGAAAATGGAACGGAAAAGGACACATAATTAGGATGAGAAAGAGACAAGCATCAGAGATGTGGTTCTCCAGAAGGATGCTAAGAGTAACATGGACAGAACATGTGAGCAATGAAGTAATTTTAAAGAAAATGGAACGGAAAAGGACACATAATTAGGATGAAAAAGAGACAAGCATCAGAGATGTGGTTCTACAGAAGGATGCTAAGATTAACATGGACAGAACATGTGAGCAATGAAGTAATTCTAAAGAAAATGGAACGGAAAATGACACATAATTAGGATGAGAAGGAGACAAGCATCAGAGATGTGGTTCTCCAGAAGGATGCTAAGAGTAACATGGACAGAACATGTGAGCAATGAAGTAATTCTAAAGAAAATGGAACGGAAAATGACACATAATTAGGATGAGAAAGAGACAAGCATCAGAGATGTGGTTCTTCAGAAGGATGCTAAGATTAACATGGACAGAACATGTGAGCAATGAAGTAATTTTAAAGAAAATGGAACGGAAAATGACACATAATTAGGATGAGAAAGAGACAAGCATCAGAGATGTGGTTCTCCAGAAGGATACTAAGAGTAACATGGACAGAACATGTGAGCAATGAAGTAATTTTAAAGAAAATGGAACGGAAAAAGGACACATAATTAGGATGAGAAAGAGACAAGCATCAGAGATGTGGTTCTCCAGAAGGATGATAAGAGTTACATGGACAGAACATGTGAGCAATGAAGTAATTTTAAAGAAAATGGAACGGAAAATGACACATAATTAGGATGAGAAAGAGACAAGCATCAGAGATGTGGTTCTACAGAAGGATGCTAACATTAACATGGACAGAACATGTGAGCAATGAAATAATTTTAAAGAAAATGGAACGGAAAAGGACACATAATTAGGATGAGAAAGAGACAAGCATCAGAGATGTGGTTCTCCAGATGGATGCTAAGATTAACATGGACCAAATTTATGTGAGCAATGAAGTAATTTTAAAGAAAATGGAACGGAAAAGGACACATAATTAGGATGAGAAAGAGACAAGCATCAGAGATGTGGTTCTTCAGAAGGATGCTAAGATTAACATGGACAGAACATGTGAGCAATGAAGTAATTTTAAGAAAATGGAACGGAAAAGGACACATAATAAGGATGAGAAAGACAAGCATCAGAGATGTGGTTCTCCAGAAGGATGCTAAGAGTAACATGGACAGAACATGTGAGCAATGAAGTAATTTTAAAGAAAATGGAACGGAAAAGGACACATAATTAGGATGAGAAAGAGACAAGCATCAGAGATGTGGTTCTACAGAAGGATGCTAAGATTAACATGGACAGAACATGTGAGCAATGAAGTAATTCTAAAGAAAATGGAACGGAAAATGACACATAATTAGGATGTGAAGGAGACAAGCATCAGAGATGTGGTTCTCCAGAGGATGCTAAGAGTAACATGGACAGAACATGTGAGCAATGAAGTAATTCTAAAGAAAATGGAACGGAAAATGACACATAATTAGGATGAGAAAGAGACAAGCATCAGAGATGTGGTTCTCCAAGAAGGATGCTAAGAGTTACATGGACAGAACATGTGAGCAATGAAGTAATTTTAAAGAAAATGGAACGGAAAAGGACACATAATTAGGATGAAGAACAAGCATCAGAGATGTGGTTCTACAGAAGGATGCTAAGATTAACATGGACAGAACATGTGAGCAATGAAGTAATTCTAAAGAAAATGGAACGGAAAATGACACATAATTAGGATGAGAAAGAGACAAGCATCAGAGATGTGGTTCTTCAGAAGGATGCTAAGATTAACATGGACAGAACATGTGAGCAATGAAGTAATTTTAAAGAAAATGGAACGGAAAATGACACATAATTAGGATGAGAAAAAGAGACAAGCATCAGAGATGTGGTTCTCCAGAAGGATGCTAAGAGTAACATGGACAGAACATGTGAGCAATGAAGTAATTTTAAAGAAAATGGAACGGAAAAGGACACATAATTAGGATGAGAAAGAGACAAGCATCAGAGATGTGGTTCTCCAGAGAAGGATGCTAAGAGTAACATGGACAGAACATGTGAGCAATGAAGTAATTTTAAAGAAAATGGAACGGAAAAGGACACATAATTAGGATGAGAAAGAGACAAGCATCAGAGATGTGGTTCTTCAGAAGGATGCTAAGATTAACATGGACAGAACATGTGAGCAATGAAGTAATTTTAAAGAAAATGGAACGGAAAATGACACATAATTAGGATGAGAAAGAGACAAGCATCAGAGATGTGGTTCTTTGAGATGCTAAGATTAACATGGACAGGGTATGTGAGCAATGAAGTAATTTTAAAGAAAATGGAACGGAAAATGACACATAATTAGGATGAGAAAGAGACAAGCATCAGAGATGTGGTTCTCCAGAAGGATGCTAAGAGTAACATGGACAGAACATGTGAGCAATGAAGTAATTTTAAAGAAAATGGAACGGAAAAGGACACATAATTAGGATGAGAAAGAGACAAGCATCAGAGATGTGGTTCTCCAGAAGGATACTAAGAGTAACATGGACAGAACATGTGAGCAATGAAGTAATTTTAAAGAAAATGGAACGGAAAAGGACACATAATTAGGATGAGAAAGGGTAAACATCAGAGATGTGGTTCTACAGAAGGATGCTAAGATTAACATGGACAGAACATGTGAGCAATGAAGTAATTCACAAAGAAAATGGAACGGAAAATGACACATAATTAGGATGAGAAGGAGACAAGCATCAGAGATGTGGTTCTCCAGAAGGATGCTAAGAGTAACATGGACAGAACATGTGAGCAATGAAGTAATTCTAAAGAAAATGGAACGGAAAATGACACATAATTAGGATGAGAAGAGACAAGCATCAGAGATGTGGTTCTTCAGAAGGATGCTAAGATTAACATGGACAGAACATGTGAGCAATGAAGTAATTTTAAAGAAAATGGAACGGAAAATGACACATAATTAGGATGAGAAAGAGACAAGCATCAGAGATGTGGTTCTCCAGAAGGATGCTAAGAGTAACATGGACAGAACATGTGAGCAATGAAGTAATTTTAAAGAAAATGGAACGGAAAAGGACACATAATTAGGATGAGAAAGAGACAAGCATCAGAGATGTGGTTCTCCAGAAGGATGATAAGAGTTACATGGACAGAACATGTGAGCAATGAAGTAATTTTAAAGAAAATGGAACGAAAATGACACATAATTAGGATGAGAAAGAGACAAGCATCAGAATGTGGTTCTTCAGAAGGATGCTAAGATTAACATGGACAGAACATGTGAGCAATGAAGTAATTTTAAAGAAAATGGAACGGAAAATGACACATAATTAGGATGAGAAAGAGACAAGCATCAGAGATGTGGTTCTCCAGAAGGATGCTAAGAGTAACATGGACAGAACATGTGACAATGAAGTAATTTTAAAGAAAATGGAACGGAAAAGGACACATAATTAGGATGAGAAAGAGACAAGCATCAGAGATGTGGTTCTCCAGAAGGATGCTAAGAGTTACATGGACAGAACATGTGAGCAATGAAGTAATTTTAAAGAAAATGGAACGGAAAATGACACATAATTAGGATGAGAAAGAGACAAGCATCAGAGATGTGGTTCTTCAGAAGAAGGATGCTAAGATTAACATGGACAGAACATGTGAGCAATGAAGTAATTTTAAAGAAAATGGAACGGAAAATGACACATAATTAGGATGAGAAAGAGACAAGCATCAGAGATGTGGTTCTCAGAAGGATGCTAAGAGTAACATGGACAGAACATGTGTGAGCAATGAAGTAATTTTAAAGAAAATGGAACGGAAAAGGACACATAATTAGGATGAGAAAGAGACAATCATCAGAGATGTGGTTCTCCAGAAGGATGCTAAGATTAACATGGACAGAACATGTGAGCAATGAAGTAATTTTAAAGCAAATGGAACGGAAAAGGACACATAATTAGGATGAGAAAGAGACAAGCATCAGAGATGTGGTTCTACAGAAGGATGCTAAGATTAACATGGACAGAACATGTGAGCAATGAAGTAATTCTAAAGAAAATGGAACGGAAAATGACACATAATTAGGATGAGAAAGAGACAAGCATCAGAGATGTGGCTCTTCAGAAGGATGCTAAGATTAACATGGACAGAACATGTGAGCAATGAAGTAATTTTAAAGAAAATGGAACGGAAAAGGACACATAATTAGGATGAGAAAGAGACAAGCATCAGAGATGTGGTTCTCCAGAAGGATGCTAAGAGTAACATGGACAGAACATGTGAGCAATGAAGTAATTTTAAAGAAAATGGAAGGGAAAAGGACACATAATTAGGATGAGAAAGAGACAAGCATCAGAGATGTGGTTCTACAGAAGGATGCTAAGATTAACATGGACAGAACATGTGAGCAATGAAGTAATTTTAAAGAAAATGGAACGGAAAATGACACATAATTAGGATGAGAAAGAGACAAGCATCAGAGATGTGGTTCTACAGAAGGATGCTAACATTAACATGGACAGAACATGTGAGCAATGAAATAATTTTAAAGAAAATGGAACGGAAAAGGACACATAATTAGGATGAGAAAGAGACAAGCATCAGAGATGTGGTTCTCCAGATGGATGCTAAGATTAACATGGACAGAACATGTGAGCAATGAAGTAATTTTAAAGAAAATGGAACGGAAAAGGACACATAATTAGGATGAGAAAGAGACAAGCATCAGAGATGTGGTTCTTCAGAAGGATGCTAAGATTAACATGGACAGAACATGTGAGCAATGAAGTAATTTTAAAGAAAATGGAACGGAAAAGGACACATAATAAGGATGAGAAAGAGACAAGCATCAGAGATGTGGTTCTCCAGAAGGATGCTAAGAGTAACATGGACAGAACATGTGAGCAATGAAGTAATTTTAAAGAAAATGGAACGGAAAAGGACACATAATTAGGATGAGAAAGAGACAAGCATCAGAGATGTGGTTCTACAGAAGGATACTAAGATTAACATGGACAGAACATGTGAGCAATGAAGTAATTCTAAAGAAAATGGAACGGAAAATGACACATAATTAGGATGTGAAGGAGACAAGCATCAGAGATGTGGTTCTCCAGAAGGATGCTAAGAGTAACATGGACAGAACATGTGAGCAATGAAGTAATTCTAAAGAAAATGGAACGGAAAATGACACATAATTAGGATGAGAAAGAGACAAGCATCAGAGATGTGGTTCTCCAGAAGGATGCTAAGAGTTACATGGACAGAACATGTGAGCAATGAAGTAATTTTAAAGAAAATGGAACGGAAAAGGACACATAATTAGGATGAGAAAGAGACAAGCATCAGAGATGTGGTTCTACAGAAGGATGCTAAGATTAACATGGACAGAACATGTGAGCAATGAAGTAATTCTAAAGAAAATGGAACGGAAAATGACACATAATTAGGATGAGAAAGAGACAAGCATCAGAGATGTGGTTCTTCAGAAGGATGCTAAGATTAACATGGACAGAACATGTGAGCAATGAAGTAATTTTAAAGAAAATGGAACGGAAAATGACACATAATTAGGATGAGAAAGAGACAAGCATCAGAGATGTGGTTCTCCAGAAGGATGCTAAGAGTAACATGGACAGAACATGTGAGCAATGAAGTAATTTTAAAGAAAATGGAACGGAAAAAGGACACATAATTAGGATGAGAAAGAGACAAGCATCAGAGATGTGGTTCTCCAGAAGGATGCTAAGAGTAACATGGACAGAACATGTGAGCAATGAAGTAATTTTAAAGAAAATGGAACGGAAAAGGACACATAATTAGGATGAGAAAGAGACAAGCATCAGAGATGTGGTTCTACAGAAGGATGCTAAGATTAACATGGACAGAACATGTGAGCAATGAAGTAATTCTAAAGAAAATGGAACGGAAAATGACACATAATTAGGATGAGAAAGAGACAAGCATCAGAGATGTGGCTCTTCAGAAGGATGCTAAGATTAACATGGACAGAACATGTGAGCAATGAAGTAATTTTAAAGAAAATGGAACGGAAAAGGACACATAATTCGGATGAGAAGAGACAAGCATCAGAGATGTGGTTCTCCAGAAGGATGCTAAAGAGTAACATGGACAGAACATGTGAGCAATGAAGTAATTTTAAAGAAAATGGAAGGGAAAAGGACACATAAGTGGGATGAAAAGAGACAAGCATCAGAGATGTGGTTCTACAGAAGGATGCTAAGATTAACATGGACAGAACATGTGAGCAATGAAGTAATTTTAAAGAAAATGGAATACGGAAAATGACACATAATTAGGATGAGAAAGAGACAAGCATCAGAGATGTGGTTCTACAGAAGGATGCTAGCATTGGCAACATGGACAGAACATGTGAGCAATGAAATAATTTTAAAGAAAATGGAACGGAAAAGGACACATAATTAGGATGAGAAAGAGACAAGCATCAGAGATGTGGTTCTCCAGATGGATGCTAAGATTAACATGGACAGAACATGTGAGCAATGAAGTAATTTTAAAGAAAATGGAACGGAAAAGGACACATAATTAGGATGAGAAAGAGACAAGCATCAGAGATGTGGTTCTTCAGAAAGATGCTAAGATTAACATGGACAGAACATGTGAGCAATGAAGTAATTTTAAAGAAAATGGAACGGAAAAGGACACATAATAAGGATGAGAAAGAGACAAGCATCAGAGATGTGGTTCTCCAGAAGGATGCTAAGAGTAACATGGACAGAACATGTGAGCAATGAAGTAATTCTAAAGAAAATGGAACGGAAAATGACACATAATTAGGATGAGAAAGAGACAAGCATCAGAGATGTGGTTCTCCAGAAGGATGCTAAGAGTTACATGGACAGAACATGTGAGCAATGAAGTAATTTTAAAGAAAATGGAACGGAAAAGGACACATAATTAGGATGAGAAAAGAGACAAGCATCAGAGATGTGGTTCTACAGAAGGATGCTAAGATTAACATGGACAGAACATGTGAGCAATGAAGTAATTCTAAAGAAAATGGAACGGAAAATGACACATAATTAGGATGAGAAAGAGACAAACATCAGAGATGTAGAAGTTCTTCAGAAGGATGCTAAGTTAACATGGACAGAACATGTGACAATGAAGTAATTTAAAGAAAATGGAACGGAAAATGACACATAATTAGGATGAGAAAGAGACAAGCATCAGAGATGTGGTTCTCCAGAAGGATGCTAAGAGTAACATGGACAGAACATGTGGGCAATGAAGTAATTTTAAAAGAAAAATGGAACGGAAAAGGACACATAATTAGGATGAGAAAGAGACAAGCATCAGAGATGTGGTTCTCCAGAAGGATGCTAAGAGTAACATGGACAGAACATGTGAGCAATGAAGTAATTTTAAAGAAAATGGAACGGAAAAGGACACATAATTAGGATGAGAAAGAGACAAGCATCAGAGATGTAGTTCTACAGAAGGATGCTAAGATTAACATGGACAGAACATGTGAGCAATGAAGTAATTCTAAAGAAAATGGAACGGAAAATGACACATAATTAGGATGAAAAGAGACAAGCATCAAAGATGTGGTTCTTCAGAAGGATGCTAAGATTAACATGGACAGAACATGTGAGCAATGAAGTAATTTTAAAGAAAATGGAACGGAAAATGACACATAATTAGGATGAGAAAGAGACAAGCATCAGAGATGTGGTTCTCCAGAGGATGCTAAGAGTAACATGGACAGAACATGTGAGCAATGAAGTAATTTTAAAGAAAATGGAACGGAAAAGGACACATAATTAGGATGAGAAAGAGACAAGCATCAGAGAGATGTGGTTCTCCAGAAGGATGCTAAGAGTAACATGGACAGAACATGTGAGCAATGAAGTAATTTTAAAGAAAATGGAACGGAAAAGGACACATAATTAGGATGAGAAAGAGACAAGCATCAGAGATGTGGTTCTCAGAAGGATGCTAAGATTAACATAAGACAGAACATGTGAGCAATGAAGTAATTCTAAAGAAAATGGAACGGAAAATGACACATAATTAGGATGAGAAGAGAACAAGCATCAGAGATGTGGTTCTCCAGAAGGATGCTAGAGTAACATGGACAGAACATGTGAGCAATGAAGTAATTCTAAGAAAATGGAACGGAAAATGACACATAGTGGGATGAGAAAGAGACAAGCATCAGAGATGCTGTGGTTCTCCAGAAGGATGCTAAGAGTTACATGGACAGAACATGTGAGCAATGAAGTAATTTTAAAGAAAATGGAACGGAAAAGGACACATAATTAGGATGAGAAAGAGACAAGCATCAGAGATGTGGTTCTACAGAAGGATGCTAAGATTAACATGGACAGAACATGAGCAATAGAAGTAATTAAAAAGAAAATGGAACTGAAAATGACACATAATTAGGATGAGAAAGAGACAAGCATCAGAGATGTGGTTCTTCAGAAGGATGCTAAGATTAACATGGACAGAACATGTGAGCAATGAAGTAATTTTAAAGAAAATGGAACGGAAAATGACACATAATTAGGATGAGAAAGAGACAAGCATCAGAGATGTGGTTCTCCAGAAGGATGCTAAGAGTAACATGGACAGAACATGTGAGCAATGAAGTAATTTTAAAGAAAATGGAACGGAAAAGGACACATAATTAGGATGAGAAAGAGACAAGCATCAGAGATGTGGTTCTACAGAAGGATGCTAAGATTAACATGGACAGAACATGTGAGCAATGAAGTAATTCTAAAGAAAATGGAACGGAAAATGACATAATTGGGATGAGAAAGAGACAAGCATCAGAGATGTGGTTCTTCAGAAGGATGCTAAGATTAACATGGACAGAACATGTGAGCAATGAAGTAATTTTAATGAAAATGGAACGGAAAAGGACACATAATTAGATGAGAAAGAGACAAGCATCAGAGATGTGGTTCTCCAGAAGGATGCTAAGAGTAACATGGACAGAACATGTGAGCAATGAAGTGTTCTTAAAGAAAAAATGGAAGGGAAAAGGACACATAATTAGGATGAGAAAGAGACAAGCATCAGAGATGTGGTTCTACAGAAGGATGCTAAGATTAACATGGACAGAACATGTGAGCAATGAAGTAATTCTAAAGAAAATGGAACGGAAAATGACACATAATTAGGATGAGAAAGAGACAAGCATCAGAGATGTGGTTCTACAGAAGGATGCTAAGATTAACATGGACAGAATATGTGAGCAATGAAGTAATTTTAAAGAAAATGGAACGGAAAAGGACAATAGGGATGAGAAAGAGACAAGCATCAGGAGATGTGGTTCTCCAGAAGGATGCTAAGAGTAACATGGACAGAACATGTGAGCAATGAAGTAATTTTAAAGAAAATGGAACGGAAAAGGACACATAATTAGGATGAGAAAGAGACAAGCATCAGAGATGTGGTTCTCCAGAAGGATGCTAAGAGTAACATGGACAGAACATGTGAGCAATGAAGTAATTCTAAAGAAAATGGAACGGAAAAGGACACATAATTAGGATGAGAAAGAGACAAGCATCAGAGATGTGGTTCTCCAGAAGGATGCTAAGATTAACATGGACAGTAAACATGTGAGCAATGAAGTAATGCTAAAGAAAATGGAACGGAAAAGGACACATAATTAGGGATGAGAAAGAGACAAGCATCAGAGATGTGGTTCTCCAGAAGGATGCTAAGATTAACATGGACAGAACATGTGAGCAATGAAGTAATTCCTAAAGAAAATGGAACGGAAAAGGACACATAATTAGGATGAGAAAGAGACAAGCATCAGAGATGTGGCTCTTCAGAAGGATGCTAAGATTAACCTGGCCAGAACATGTGAGCAATGAAGTAATTTTAAAGACAATAGAACGGAAAACACACATAATTAGGATGAGAAGAGAGACAAGCATCAGAGATGTGGTTCTCCAGAAGGATGCTAAGATTAACATGGACAGAACATGTGAGCAATGAAGTAATTTTAAAGAAAATGGAACGGAAAAGGACACATAATTAGGGATGAGAAAGAGACAAGCATCAGAGATGTGGTTCTCCAGAAGGATGCTAAGATTAACATGGACAGAACATGTGAGCAATGAAGTAATCTCTAAAGAAAATGGAACGGAAAATGACACATAATTAGGATGAGAAAGAGACAAGCATCAGAGATGTGGTTCTCCAGAAGGATGCTAAGAGTTACTTGGACAGAACATGTGAGCAATGAAGTAATTTTAAAGAAAATGGAACGGAAAAGGACACATAATTAGGATGAGAAAGAGACAAGCATCAGAGATGTGGTTCTCCAGAAGGATGCTAAGATTAACATGGACAGAACATGTGAGCAATGAAGTAATTTTACAGAAAATGGAACGGAAAAGGACACATAATTAGGATGAGAAAGAGACAAGCATCAGAGATGTGGTTCTCCAGAAGGATGCTAAGATTAACATGGACAGAACATGTGAGCAATGAAGTAATGCTAAAAAAGAAAATGGAACGAAAAAATGACACATAATTAGGATGAGAAAGAGACAAGCATCAGAGATGTGGTTCTCCAGAAGGATGCTAAGAGTAACATGGACAGAACATGTGAGCAATGAAGTAATTTTAAAGAAAATGGAACGGAAAAGGACACATAATTAGGATGAGAAAGAGACAAGCATCAGAGATGTGGTTCTCCAGAAGGATGCTAAGATTAACATGGACAGAACATGTGAGCAATGAAGTAATTTTAAAGAAAATGGAACGGAAAAGGACACATAATTAGGATGAGAAAGAGACAAGCATCAGAGATGTGGTTCTACAGAAGGATGCTAAGATTAACATGGACAGAACATGTGAGCAATGAAGTAATTCTAAAGAAAATGGAACGGAAAATGACACATAATTAGGATGAGAAAGAGACAAGCATCAGAGATGTGGTTCTTCAGAAGGATGCTAAGATTAACATGGACAGAACATGTGAGCAATGAAGTAATTTTTAAAGAAAATGGAACGGAAAATGACACATAATTAGGATGAGAAAGAGACAAGCATCAGAGATGTGGTTCTCCAGAAGGATGCTAAGAGTAACATGGACAGAACATGTGAGCAATGAAGTAATTTTAAAGAAAATGGAACGGAAAAGGACACATAATTAGGATGAGAAAGAGACAAGCATCAGAGATGTGGTTCTACAGAAGGATGCTAAGATTAACATGGACAGAACATGTGAGCAATGAAGTAATTCTAAAGAAAATGGGAACGGAAAATGACACATAATTAGGATGAGAAAGAGACAAGCATCAGAGATGTGGTTCTTCAGAAGGATGCTAAGATTAACATGGACAGAACATGTGAGCAATGAAGTAATTTTAAAGAAAATGGAACGGAAAAGGACACATAATTAGGATGAGAAAGAGACAAGCATCAGAGATGTGGTTCTCCAGAAGGATGCTAAGAGTAACATGGACAGAACATGTGAGCAATGAAGTAATTTTAAAGAAAAATGGAAGGGAAAAGGACACATAATTAGGATGAGAAAGAGACAAGCATCAGAGATGTGGTTCTACAGAAGGATGCTAAGATTAACATGGACAGAACATGTGAGCAATGAAGTAATTCTAAAGAAAATGGAACGGAAAATGACACATAATTAGGATGAGAAAGAGACAAGCATCAGAGATGTGGTTCTACAGAAGGATGCTAACATAAACATGGACAGAACATGTGAGCAATGAAGTAATTTTAAAGAAAATGGAACGGAAAAGGACACATAATTAGGATGAGAAAGAGACAAGCATCAGAGATGTGGTTCTCCAGAAGGATGCTAAGAGTAACATGGACAGAACATGTGAGCAATGAAGTAATTTTAAAGAAAATGGAACGGAAAAGGACACATAATTAGGATGAGAAAGAGACAAGCATCAGAGATGTATTCTCCAGAAGGATGCTAAGAGTAACATGGACAGAACATGTGAGCAATGAAGTAATTCTAAAGAAAAATGGAACGGAAAAGGACACATAATTAGGATGAGAAAGAGACAAGCATCAGAGATGTGGTTCTTCAGAAGGATGCTAAGATTAACCTGGCCAGAACATGTGAGCAATGAAGTAATTTTAAAGACAATAGAACGGAAAATGACACATAATTAGGATGAGACAAAAGAGACAAGCATCAGAGATGTGGTTCTCCAGAAGGATGCTAAGATTAACATGGACAGAACATGTGAGCAATGAAGTAATTTTAAAGAAAATGGAACGGAAAAGGACACATAATTAGGATGAGAAAGAGACAAGCATCAGAGATGTGGTTCTCCAGAAGGATGCTAAGATTAACATGGACAGAACATGTGAGCAATGAAGTAATTCTAAAGAAAATGGAACGGAAAATGACACATAATTAGGATGAGAAAGAGACAAGCATCAGAGATGTGGTTCTCCAGAAGGATGCTAAGAGTTACTTGGACAGAACATGTGAGCAATGAAGTAATTTTAAAGAAAAATGGAACGGAAAAGGACACATAATTAGGATGAGAAAGAGACAAGCATCAGAGATGTGGTTCTACAGAAGGATGCTAAGATTAACATGGACAGAACATGTGAGCAATGAAGTAATTCTAAAGAAAATGGAACGGAAAATGACACATAATTAGGATGAGAAAGAGACAAGCATCAGAGATGTGGGTTCTTCAGAAGGATGCTAAGATTAACATGAACAGAACATGTGAGCAATGAAGTAATTCTAAAGAAAATGGAACGGAAAAGGACACATAATTAGGATGAGAAAGAGACAAGCATCAGAGATGTGGTTCTCCAGAAGGATGCTAAGATTAACATGGACAGAACATGTGAGCAATGAAGTAATTTTGCTAGAAAATGGAACGGAAAAGGACACATAATTAGGATGAGAAAGAGACAAGCATCAGAGATGTGGTTCTCCAGAAGGATGCTAAGAGTAACATGGACAGAACATGTGAGCAATGAAGTAATTCTAAAGAAAATGGAACGGAAAAGGACACATAATTATGATGAGAAAGAGACAAGCATCAGAGATGGGGCTCTTCAGAAGGATGCTAAGATTAACCTGGCCAGAACATGTGAGCAATGAAGTAATTTTAAAAGACAATAGAACGGAAAATGACACATAATTAGGATGAGAAAGAGACAAGCATCAGAGATGTGGTTCTCCAGAAGGATGCTAAGATTAACATGGACAGAACATGTGAGCAATGAAGTAATTTTAAAGAAAATGGAACGGAAAAGGACACATAATTAGGATGAGAAAGAGACAAGCATCAGAGATGTGGTTCTCCAGAAGGATGCTAAGATTAACATGGACAGAACATGTGAGCAATGAAGTAATTCTAAAGAAAATGGAACGGAAAATGACACATAATTAGGATGAGAAAGAGACAAGCATCAGAGATGTGGTTCTCCAGAAGGATGCTAAGAGTTACTTGGACAGAACATGTGAGCAATGAAGTAATTTTAAAGAAAATGGAACGGAAAAGGACACATAATTAGGATGAGAAAGAGACAAGCATCAGAGATGTGGTTTTTTTTTTTTTTTTTTTTTTCCAGAAGGATGCTAAGATTAACATGGACAGAACATGTGAGCAATGAAGTAATTTTACAGAAAATGGAACGGAAAAAGGACACATAATTAGATGAGAAAGAGACAAGCATCAGAGATGTGGTTCTCCAGAAGGATGCTAAGATTAACATGGACAGAACATGTGAGCAATGAAGTAATGCTAAAGAAAATGGAACGGGAAATGACACATAATTAGGATGAGAAAGAGACAAGCATCAGGAGATGTGGTTCTCCAGAAGGATGCTAAGAGTAACATGGACAGAACATGTGAGCAATGAAGTAATTTTAAAGAAAATGGAACGGAAAAGGACACATAATTAGGATGAGAAAGAGACAAGCATCAGAGATGTGGTTCTCCAGAAGGATGCTAAGATTAAACATGGACAGAACATGTGAGCAATGAAGTAATTTTAAAGAAAATGGAACGGAAAAGGACACATAATTAGGATGAGAAAGAGACAAGCATCAGAGATGTGGTTCTACAGAAGGATGCTAAGATTAACATGGACAGAACATGTGAGCAATGAAGTAATTCTAAAGGAAAATGGAACGGAAAATGACACATAATTAGGATGAGAAAGAGACAAGCATCAGAGATGGTTCTTCAGAAGGATGCTAAGATTAACATGGACAGAACATGTGAGCAATGAAGTAATTTTAAAGAAAATGGAACGGAAAATGACACATAATTAGGATGAGAAAGAGACAAGCATCAGAGATGCGGTTCTCCAGAAGGATGCTAAGAGTAACATGGACAGAACATGTGAGCAATGAAGTAATTTTAAAGAAAATGGAACGGAAAAGGACACATAATTAGGATGAGAAAGAGACAAGCATCAGAGATGTGGTTCTACAGAAGGATACAAGATTAACATGGACAGAACATGTGAGCAATGAAGTAATTCTAAAGAAAAATGGAACGGAAAATGACACATAATTAGGATGAGAAAGAGACAAGCATCAGAGATGTGGGTTCTTCAGAAGGATGCTAAGATTGACCATGGACAGAACATGTGAGCAATGAAGTAATTTTAAAGAAAATGGAACGGGAAAAGGACACATAATTAGGGATGAGAAAGAGACAAGCATCAGAGATGTGGTTTCAGAAGGATGCTAAGAGTAACATGGACAGAACATGTGAGCAATGAAGTAATTTAAAGAAAATGGAAGGAAAAGGACACATAATTAGGATGAGAAAGAGACAAGCATCAGAGATGTGGTTCTACAGAAGGATGCTAAGATTAACATGGACAGAACATGTGAGCAATGAAGTAATTCTAAAGAAAAATGGAACGGGAAATGACACATAATTAGGATGAGAAAGAGACAAGCATCAGAGATGTGGTTCTACAGAAGGATGCTAACATAAACATGGACAGAACATGTGAGCAATGAAGTACTTTAAAGAAAATGGAACGGAAAAGGACACATAATTAGGATGAGAAAGAGACAAGCATCAGAGATGTGGTTCTCCAGAAGGATGCTAAGAGTAACATGGACAGAACATGTGAGCAATGAAGTAATTTTAAAGAAAATGAAACGGAAAAGGACACATAATTAGGATGAGAGAAAGAGACAAGCATCAGAGATGTGGTTCTCCAGAAGGATGCTAAGAGTAACATGGACAGAACATGTGAGCAATGAAGTAATTTAAAGAAAAATGGAACGGAAAAGGACACATAATTAGGATGAGAAAGAGACAAGCATCAGAGATGTGGGTTCTTCAGAAGGATGCTAAGATTAACCTGGCCAGAACATGTGAGCAATGAAGTAATTTTAAAGACAATAGAACGGAAAATGACACATAATTAGGATGAGAAAAGAGACAAGCATCAGAGATGTGGTTCTCCAGAAGGATGCTAAGATTAACATGGACAGAACATGTGAGCAATGAAGTAATTTTAAAGAAAATGGAACGGAAAATGACACATAATTAGGATGAGAAAGAGACAAGCATCAGAGATGTGGTTCTCCAGAAGGATGCTAAGATTAACATGGACAGAACATGTGAGCAATGAAGTAATTGAAGAGAACGGAAAAATGACACATAATTAGGATGAGAAAGAGACAGAGATGTGGTTCTCCAGAAGGATGCTAAGAGTTACTTGGACAGAACATGTGAGCAATGAAGTAATTTTAAAGAAAATGAAACGGAAAAGGACACATAATTAGGATGAGAAAGAGACAAGCATCAGAGATGTGGTTCTACAGAAGGATGCTAAGATTAACATGGACAGAACATGTGAGCAATGAAGTAATTCTAAAGAAAATGGAACGGAAAATGACACATAATTAGGATGAGAAGAGACAAGCATCAGAGATGTGGTTCTTCAGAAGGATGCTAAGATTAACATGAACAGAACATGTGAGCAATGAAGTAATTCTAAAGAAAATGGAACGGAAAAGGACACATAATTAGGATGAGAAAGAGACAAGCATCAGAGATGTGGTTCTCCAGAAGGATGCTAAGATTAACATGGACAGAACATGTGAGCAATGAAGTAATTTTACAGAAAATGGAACGGAAAAGGACACATAATTAGGATGAGAAAGAGACAAGCATCAGAGATGTGGTTCTCCAGAAGGATGCTAAGAGTAACATGGACAGAACATGTGAGCAATGAAGTAATTCTAAAGAAATGGAACGGAAAAGGACACATAATTAGGATGAGAAAGAGACAAGCATCAGAGATGTGGTTCTTCAGAAGGATGCTAAGATTAACCTGGCCAGAACATGTGAGCAATGAAGTAATTTTAAAGACAATAGAACGGAAAATGACACATAATTAGGATGAGAAAGAGACAAGCATCAGAGATGTGGTTCTCCAGAAGGATGCTAAGATTAACATGGACAGAACATGTGAGCAATGAAGTAATTTTAAAGAAAATGGAACGGAAAAGGACACATAATTAGGATGAAAGCAGACAGCATCAGAGATGTGGTTCTCCAGAAGGATGCTAAGATTAACATGGACAGAACATGTGAGCAATGAAGTAATTCTAAAGAAAATTGGAACGGAAAAATGACACATAATTAGGATGTGAGAAAGAGACAAGCACGATGTGGTTCTCCAGAAGGATGCTAAGAGTTACTTGGACAGAACATGTGAGCAATGAAGTAATTTTAAAGAAAATGGAACGGAAAGGACACATAATTAGGATGAGAAAGAGACAAGCATCAGAGATGTGGTTCTACAGAAGGATGCTAAGATTAACATGGACAGAACATGTGAGCAATGAAGTAATTCTAAAGAAAATGGAACGGAAATGACACATAATTAGGATGAGAAAGAGACAAGCATCAGAGATGTGGTTCTTCAGAAGGATGCTAAGATTAACATGGACAGAACATGTGAGCAATGAAGTAATTCTAAAGAAAATGGAACGGAAAAGGACACATAATTAGGATGAGAAAGAGACAAGCATCAGAGATGTGGTTCTCCAGAAGGATGCTAAGATTAACATGGACAGAACATGTGAGCAATGAAGTAATTTTACAGAAAATGGAACGGAAAAGGACACATAATTAGATGAGAAAGAGACAAGCATCAGAGATGTGGTTCTCCAGAAGGATGCTAAGATTAACATGGACAGAACATGTGAGCAATGAAGCAATGCTAAAGAAAATGGAACGGAAAATGACACATAATTAGGATGAGAAAGAGACAAGCATCAGAGATGTGGTTCTCCAGAAGGATGCTAAGAGTAACATGGACAGAACATGTGAGCAATGAAGTAATTTTAAAGAAAATGGAACGGAAAAAGGACACATAATGATGAGAAAGAGACAAGCATCAGAGATGTGGTTCTCCAGAAGGATGCTAAGATTAACATGGACAGAACATGTGAGCAATGAAGTAATTTTAAAGAAAATGGAACGGAAAAGGACACATAATTAGGATGAGAAAGAGACAAGCATCAGAGATGTGGTTCTACAGAAGGATGCTAAGATTAACATGGACAGAACATGTGAGCAATGAAGTAATTCTAAAGAAAATGGAACGGAAAATGACACATAATTAGGATGAGAAAGAGACAAGCATCAGAGATGTGGTTCTTCAGAAGGATGCTAAGATTAAATGGACAGAACATGTGAGCAATGAAGTAATTTTAAAGAAAATGGAACGGAAAATGACACATAATTAGATGAGAAAGAGACAAGCATCAGAGATGTGGTTCTCCAGAAGGATGCTAAGAGTAACATGGACAGAACATGTGAGCAATGAAGTAATTTTAAAGAAATGGAACGGAAAAGGACACATAATTAGGATGAGAAAGAGACAAGCATCAGAGATGTGGTTCTTCAGAAGGATGCTAAGATTAACATGGACAGAACATGTGAGCAATGAAGTAATTTTAAAGAAAATGGAACGGAAAAGGACACATAATTAGGATGAGAAAGAGACAAGCATCAGAGATGTGGTTCTCCAGAAGGATGCTAAGAGTAACATGGACAGAACATGTGAGCAATGAAGTAATTTTAAAGAAAATGGAAGGGAAAAGGACACATAATTAGGATGAGAAAGAGACAAGCATCAGAGATGTGGTTCTACAGAAGGATGCTAAGATTAACATGGACAGAACATGTGAGCAATGAAGTAATTCTAAAGAAAATGGAAACGGAAAATGACACATAATTAGGATGAGAAAGAGACAAGCATCAGAGATGTGGTTCCTACAGAAGGATGCTAACATAAACATGGACAGAACATGTGAGCAATGAAGTAATTTTAAAGAAAATGGAAACGGAAAAGGACACATAATTAGGATGAGAAAGAGACAAGCATCAGAGATGTGGTTCTCCAGAAGGATTGTAAGAGTAACATGGACAGAACATGAGCAATGAAGTAATTTTAAAGAAAATGGAACGGAAAAGGACACATAATTAGGATGAGAAAGAGACAAGCATCAGAGATGTGGTTCTCCAGAAGGATGCTAAGAGTAACATGGACAGAACATGTGAGCAATGAAGTAATTCTAAAGAAAATGGAACGGAAAATGACACATAATTAGGATGAGAAAGAGACAAGCATCAGAGATGTAGTTCTCCAGAAGGATGCTAAGATTAACATGGACAGAACATGTGAGCAATGAAGTAATGCTAAAGAAAATGGAACGGAAAAGGACACATAATTAGGATGAGAAAGAGACAAGCATCAGAGATGTGGTTCTCCAGAAGGATGCTAAGATTTAACATGGACAGAACATGTGAGCAATGAAGTAATTCTAAAGAAAATGGAACGGAAAAGGACACATAATTAGGATGAGAAAGAGATACATCAGAGATGTGGTTCTTCAGAAGGATGCTAAGATTAACCTGGCCAGAACATGAGCAATGAAGTAATTTTGTAAAGACAATAGAACGGAAAATGACACATAATTAGGATGAGAAAGAGACAAGGATCAGAGATGTGGTTCTCCAGAAGGATGCTAAGATTAACATGGACAGAACATGTGAGCAATGAAGTAATTTTAAAGAAAATGGAACGGAAAAGGACACATAATTAGGATGAGAAAGAGACAAGCATCAGAGATGTGGTTCTCCAGAAGGATGCTAAGATTAACATGGACAGAACATGTGAGCAATGAAGTAATTCTAAAGAAAATGGAACGGAAAATGACACATAATTAGGATGAGAAAGAGACAAGCATCAGAGATGTGTTCTCCAGAAGGATGCTAAAGAGTTACTTGGACAGAACATGTGAGCAATGAAGTAATTTTAAAGAAATGGAACGGAAAAGGACACATAATTAGGATGAGAAAGAGACAAGCATCAGAGATGTGGTTCTACAGAAGGATGCTAAGATTAACATGGACAGAACATGTGAGCAATGAAGTAATTCTAAAGAAAATGGAACGGAAAATGACACATAATTAGGATGAGAAAGAGACAAGCATCAGAGATGTGGTTCTTCAGAAGGATGCTAAGATTAACATGGACAGAACATGTGAGCAATGAAGTAATTCTAAAGAAAATGGAACGGAAAAGGACACATAATTAGGATGAGAAAGAGACAAGCATCAGAGATGTGAGCAGCCCAGAAGGATGCTAAGATTAACATGGACAGAACATGTGAGCAATGAAGTAATTTTACAGAAAATGGAACGGAAAAGGACACATAATTAGGATGAGAAAGAGACAAGCATCAGAGATGTGGTTCTCCAGAAGGATGCTAAGATTAACATGGACAGAACATGTGAGCAATGAAGTAATGCTAAAGAAAATGGAACAGAAAATGACACATAATTAGGATGAGAAAGAGACAAGCATCAGAGATGTGGTTCTCCAGAAGGATGCTAAGAGTAACATGGACAGAACATGTGAGCAATGAAGTAATTTTAAAGAAAATGGAACGGAAAAGGACACATAATTAGGATGAGAAAGAGACAAGCATCAGAGATGTGGTTCTCCAGAAGGATGCTAAGAGTAACATGGACAGAACATGTGAGCAATGAAGTAATTTTAAAGAAAATGGAACGGAAAAGGACACATAATTAGGATGGAGAAAGAGACAAGCATCAGAGATGTGGTTCTACAGGAAGATGCTAAGATTAACATGGACAGAACATGTGAGCAATGAAGTAATTTAAAGAAAATGGAACGGAAAATGACACATAATTAGGATGAGAAAGAGACAAGCATCAGAGATGTGTTCAGAAGGATGCTAAGATTAACATGGACAGAACATGTGAGCAATGAAGTAATTCTAAAGAAAATGGAACGGAAAAGGGCACATAATTAGGATGAGAAAGAGACAAGCATCAGAGATGTGGTTCTCCAGAAGGATGCTAAGATTAACATGGACAGAACATGAGCAATGAAGTAATTTGCAGAAAATGAACGGAAAAGGACACATAATTAGGATGAGAAAGAGACAAGCATCAGAGATGTGGTTCTCCAGAAGGATGCTAAGATTAACATGGACAGAACATGTGAGGCACGAAGTAATGCTAAAGAAAATGGAACGGAAAATGACACATAATTAGGATGAGAAAGAGACAAGCATCAGAGATGTGGTTCTCCAGAAGGATGCTAAGAGTAACATGGACAGAACATGTGAGCAATGAAGTAATTTTAAAGAAAAATGGAACGGAAACATTACATAATTAGGATGAGAAAGAGACAAGCATCAGAGATGTGGTTCTCCAGAAGGATGCTAAGAGTAACATGGACAGAACATGTGAGCAATGAAGTAATTTTAAAGAAAATGGAACGGAAAAGGACACATAATTAGGATGAGAAAGAGACAAGCATCAAAAGATGTGGTTCTTCAGAAGGATGCTAAGATTAACATGGACAGAACATGTGAGCAATGAAGAATTTTAAAGAAAATGGAACGGAAAATGACACATAATTAGGATGAGAAAGAGACAAGCATCAGAGATGTGGTTCTCCAGAAGGATGCTAAGAGTAACATGGACAGAACATGTGAGCAATGAAGTAATTTTAAAGAAAATGGAACGGAAAAGGACACATAATTAGGATGAGAAAGAGACAAGCATCAGAGATGTGGTTCTCCAGAAGGATGCTAAGATTAACATGGACAGAACATGTGAGCAATGAAGTAATTTTAAAGAAAATGGAACGGAAAAGGACACATAATTAGGATGAGAAAGAGACAAGCATCATGAGAGATGTGGTTCTACAGAAGGATGCTAAGATTAATGATGGACAGAACATGTGAGCAATGAAGTAATTCTAAAGAAAATGGAACGGAAAATGACATAATTAGGATGAGAAAGAGACAAGCATCAGAGATGTGGTTCTTCAGAAGGATGCTAAGATTAACATGGACAGAACATGTGAGCAATGAAGTAATTTTAAAGAAAATGGAACGGAAAAGGACACATAATTAGGATGAGAAAGAGACAAGCATCAGAGATGTGGTTCTCCAGAAGGATGCTAAGAGTAACATGGAGCAGAACATGTGAGCAATGAAGTAATTTTAAAGAAAAATGGAAGGGAAAAGGACACATAATCAGGATGAGAAAGAGACAAGCATCAGAGATGTGGTTCTACAGAAGGATGCTAAGATTAACATGGACAGAACATGTGAGCAATGAAGTAATTTTAAAGAAAATGAACGGAAAATGACAATATAATTAGGATGAGAAAGAGACAAGACCAGAGATGTGTTCTACAGAAGGATGCTAACATTAGCCATGGACAGAACATGTGAGCAATGAAATAATTCTTAAAGAAAATGGAACGGAAAAGGACACATAATTAGATGAGAAAGGAGACAAGCATCAGAGATGTGGTTCTCCAGATGGATGTTAAGATTAACAATATGGACAGAACATGTGAGCAATGAAGTAATTTTAAAGAAAATGGAACGGAAAAGGACACATAATTAGGATGAGAAAGAGACAAGCATCAGAGATGTGGTTCTACAGAAGGATGCTAAGATTAACATGGACAGAACATGTGAGCAATGAAGTAATTCTAAAGAAAATGGAACGGAAAATGACACATAATTAGGATGTGAAGGAGACAAGCATCAGAGATGTGGTTCTCCAGAAGGATGCTAAGAGTAACATGGACAGAACATGTGAGCAATGAAGTAATTCTAAAGAAAATGGAACGGAAAATGACACATAATTAGGATGAGAAAGAAAGAGGACAAGCATCAGAGATGTGGTTCTCCAGAAGGATGCTAAGAGTAACATGGACAGAACATGTGAGCAATGAAGTACTTTAAAGAAAATGGAACGGGAAAAGGACACATAATTAGGATGAGAAAGAGACAAGCATCAGAGATGTGGTTCTACAGAAGGATGCTAAGATTAACATGGACATGAAATGATGGCAGAGGCAATGAAGCAATTTTAAAAGAAAATGGAACGGAAAAGGACACATAATAATGATGAGAAAGAGACAAGCATCAGAGATGTGGTTCTCCAGAAGGATGCTAAGAGTAACATGGACAGAACATGTGAGCAATGAAGTAATTTTAAAGAAAATGAAACGAAAAAGGATACATAATTAGGAGATGAGAAAGGACAACATCAGAGATGTTCTACAGAAGGATGCTAAGAATAACACAGTGTGATGAGAACATGTGAGCAATGAAGTAATTCTAAATGAAATGGAACGGAAATGACACATAATTAGGATGAGAAAGAGGACAAGCATCAGAGATGTGGTTCTTCAGAAGGATGCTGCATTTAACATGGACAGAACATGAGCAATGGAAGTACTTTAAAGAAAATGGAATGAAAACACACATAATTAGGATGAGAAAGAGACAAGCATCAGAGATGTGGTTCTCCAGAAGGATGCTAAGAGTAACATGGACAGAACATGTGAGCAATGAAGTAATTTTAAAGAAAATGGAACGGAAAAGGACACATAATTAGGATGAGGAAGAGACAAGCATCAGGAGATGTGGTTCTCCAGAAGGATGCTAAGAGTAACATGGACAGAACATGTGAGCAATGAAGTAATTTTAAAGAAAATGGAACGGAAAAGGACACATAATTAGGATGAGAAAGAGACAAGCATCAGAGATGTGGTTCTACAGAAGGATGCTAAGATTAACATGGACAGAACATGTGAGCAATGAAGTAATTCTAAAGAAAATGGAACGGAAAATGACACATAATTAGGATGAGAAAGAGACAAGCATCAAAGATAAATAGGTTCTTCAGAAGGATGCTAAGATTAACATGGACAGAACATGTGAGCAATGAAGTAATTTTAAAGAAAATGGAACGGAAAATGACACATAATTAGGATGAGAAAGAGACAAGCATCAGAGATGTGGTTCTCCAGAAGGATGCTAAGAGTAACATGGACAGAACATGTGAGCAATGAAGTAATTTTAAAGAAAATGGAACGGAAAAGGACACATAATTAGGACAGAGAAAGAGACAAGCATCAGAGATGTGGTTCTCCAGAAGGATGCTAAGAGTAACATGGACAGAACATGTGAGCAATGAAGTAATTTTAAAGAAAATGGAACGGAAAAGGACACATAATTAGGATGAGAGAAAGAGACAAGCATCAGAGATGTGGGTATTCTCCAGAAGGATGCTAAGATTAACATGGACAGAACATGTGAGCAATGGTATGCATTCTAAAGAAAACAACGGAAAATGACACATAATTAGGATGAGAAGGAGACAAGCATCAGAGATGTGGTTCTGAAGGATGCTAAGAGTAACATGGACAGAACATGTGAGCAATGAAGTAATTCTAAAGAAATGGAACGAAAATGACACATAATTAGGATGAGAAAGAGACAAGCATCAGAGAGTGGTTCTCCAGAAGGATGCTTAGAGTTACATGGACAGAACATGTGAGCAATGAAGTAATTTTAACGAAAATGGAACGGAAAAGGACACATAATTAGGATGAGAAAGAGACAAGCATCAGAGATGTGGTTCTACAGAAGGATGCTAAGATTAACATGGACAGAACATGTGAGCAATGAAGTAATTCTAAAGAAAATGGAACGGAAAATGACACATAATTAGGATGAGAAAGAGACAAGCATCAGAGATGTGGTTCTTCAGAAGGATGCTAAGATTAACATGGACAGAACATGTGAGCAATGAAGTAATTTTAAAGAAAATGGAACGGAAAATGACACATAATTAGGATGAGAAAGAGACAAGTATCAGAGATGTGGTTCTCCAGAAGGATGCTAAGAGTAACATGGACAGAACATGTGAGCAATGAAGTAATTTTAAAGAAAATGGAACGGAAAAGGACACATAATTAGGATGAGAAAGAGACAAGCATCAGAGATGTAGTTCTCCAGAAGGATGCTAAGATTAACATGGACAGAACATGTGAGCAATGAAGTAATTTTAAAGAAAATGGAAACGGAAAAGGACACATAATTAGGATGAGAAAGAGACAAGCATCAGAGAGGGTTCCACAGAAGGATGCTAAGATTAACATGGACAGAACATGTGAGCAATGAAGTAATTCTAAAGAAAATGGAACGGAAAATGACACATAATAGATGAGAAAGAGACAAGCATCAGAGATGTGGTTCTTCAGAAGGATGCTAAGATTAACATGGACAGAACATGAGCAATGAAGTAATTTTAAAGAAAATGGAACGGAAAAGGACACATAATTAGGATGAGAAAGAGACAAGCATCAGAGATACCAGAAGGATGCTAAGAGTAACATGGACAGAACATGTGAGCAATGAAGACTTTAAAGAAAATGGAAGGGAAAAGGACACATAATTAGGATGAGAAAGAGACAAGCATCAGAGATGTAGTTCTACAGAAGGATGCTAAGATTAACATGGACAGAACATGTGAGCAATGAAGTAATTCTAAAGAAAATGGAACGGAAAATGACACATAATTAGGATGAGAAAGAGACAAGCATCAGAGATGTGGTTCTACAGAAGGATGCTAACATAAACATGGACAGAACATGTGAGCAATGAAGTAATTTTAAAGAAAATGGAACGGAAAAGGACACATAATTAGGATGAGAAAGAGACAAGCATCAGAGATGTGGTTCTCCAGAAGGATGCTAAGAGTAACATGGACAGAACATGTGAGCAATGAAGTAATTTTAAAGAAAATGGAACGGAAAAGGACACATAATTAGGATGAAAGAGACAAGCATCAGAGATGTGGTTCTCCAGAAGGATGCTAAGAGTAACATGGACAGAACATGTGAGCAATGAAGTAATTCTAAAGAAAATGGAACGGAAAATACTAATTAGATGAGAAAGAGACAAGCATCAGAGATGGTTTCCAGAAGGATGCTTAAGATACGGACAGAACATGTGAGCAATGAAGTAATGCCAAAGAAAATGGAACGGAAAAGGACACATAATTAGGATGAGAAAGAGACAAGCATCAGAGATGTGGTTCTCCAGAAGGATGCTAAGATTAACATGGACAGAACATGTGAGCAATGAAGTAATTCTAAAGAAAATGGAACGGAAAAGGACACATAATTAGGATGAGAAAGAGACAAGCATCAGAGATGTGGTTCTTCAGAAGGATGCTAAGATTAACCTGGCCAGAACATGAGCAATGAAGTAATTTTAAAGACAATAGAACGGCAATGACACATAATTAGGATGAGAAAGAGACAAGCATCAGAGATGTGGTTCTCCAGAATTGACAATACCATGGACAGAACATGTGAGCAATGAAGCAATTTTAAAGAAAATGGAACGGAAAGGACACATAATTAGGATGAGAAAGAGACAAGCATCAGAGATGTGGTTCTCCAGAAGGATGCTAAGATTAACATGGACAGAACATGTGAGCAATGAAGTAATTCTAAAGAAAATGGAACGGAAAATGACACATAATTAGGATGAGAAAGAGACAAGCATCAGAGATGTGGTTCTCCAGAAGGATGCTAAGAGTTATCATTTGGACAGAACATGTGAGCAATGAAGTAATTTTAAAGAAAATGGGAACGGAAAAGGACACATAATTAGGATGAGAAAGAGACAAGCATCAGAGATGTGGTTCTACAGAAGGATGCTAAGATTAACATGGACAGAACATGTGAGTAATGAAGTAATTCTAAAGAAAATGGAACGGAAAATGACACATAATTAGGATGAGAAAGAGACAAGCATCAGAGATGTGGTTCTTCAGAAGGATGCTAAGATTAACATGGACAGAACATGTGAGCAATGAAGTAATTCTAAAGAAAATGGAACGGAAAAGGACACATAATTAGATGAGAAAGAGACAACATCACTGAGATGTGGTTCTCCAGAAGGATGCTAAGATTAACATGGACAGAACATGTGAGCAATGAAGTAATTTTACAGAAAATGGAACGGAAAAGGACACATAATTAGGATGAGAAAGAGACAAGCTAACTGAGATGTGGTTCTCCAGAAGGATGCTAAGATTAACATGGACAGAACATGTGAGCAATGAAGTAAATGCTAAAGAAAATGGAACGGAAAATGACATGGCTAATTAGGATGAGAAAGAGACAAGCATCAGAGATGTGGTTCTCCAGAAGGATGCTAAGAGTAACATGGACAGAACATGAGCAATGAAGTAATTTTAAAGAAAATGGAACGGAAAAGGACACATAATTAGGATGAGAAAGAGACACAAGCATCAGAGATGTGGTTCTCCAGAAGGATGCTAAGATTAACATGGACAGAACATGTGAGCAATGAAGTAATTTTAAAGAAAATGGAACGGAAAAGGACACATAATTAGGATGAGAAAGAGACAAGCATCAGAGATGTGGTTCTACAGAAGGATGCTAAGATTAACATGGACAGAACATGTGAGCAATGAAGTAATTCTAAAGAAAATGGAACGGAAAATGACACATAATTAGGATGAGAAAGAGACAAGCATCAGAGATGTGGTTCTTCAGAAGGATGCTAAGATTAACATGGACAGAACATGTGAGCAATGAAGTAATTTTAAAGAAATGGAACGGAAAAGGACACATAATTAGATGAGAAAGAGACAAGCATCAGAGATGTGGTTCTCCAGAAGGATGCTAAGAGTAACATGGACAGAACATGTGAGCAATGAAGTAATTCTAAAGAAAATGGAACGGAAAATGACACATAATTAGGATGAGAAAGAGACAAGCATCAGAGATGTGGTTCTCCAGAAGGATGCTAAGATTAACATGGACAGAACATGTGAGCAATGAAGTAATGCTAAAGAAAATGGAACGGAAAAGGACACATAATTAGATGAGAAAGAGACAAGACCAGGAGATGTGGTTCTCCAGAAGGATGCTAAGATTAACATGGACAGAACATGTGAGCAATGAAGTAATTCTAAAGAAAATGGAACGGAAAAGGACACATAATTAGATGAGAAAGAGACAAGCATCAGAGAGCTGTGGTTCTTCAGAAGGATGCTAAGATTAACCTGGCCAGAACATGTGAGCAATGAAGTAATTTTAAAGACAATAGAACGGAAAATGACACATAATTAGGATGAGAAAGAGACAAGCATCAGAGATAAACAAGGATGCTAAGATTAACATGGACAGAACATGTGAGCAATGAAGTAATTTTAAAGAAAATGGAACGGAAAAGGACACATAATTAGGATGAGAAAGAGACAAGCATCAGAGATGTGGTTCTCCAGAAGGATGCTAAGATTGGGAGCCATGGATGGAACATGTGAGCAATGAAGTAATTTTAAAGAAAATGGAACGAAAAGGACACATAATTAGGATGAGAAAGAGACAAGCATCAGAGATGTGGTTCTGCAGAAGGATGCTAAGATTACTATGGACAGAACATGAGCAATGAAGTAATTTTAAAGAAAATGGAACGGAAAAGGACACATAATTAGGATGAGAAAGAGACAAGCATCAGAGATGTGGTTCTCCAGAAGGATGCTAAGAGTAACATGGACAGAACATGTGAGCAATGAAGACTCTAAAGAAAATGGAAACGGAAATGACATACCAGGGGATGAGAAAGAGACAAGCATCAGAGATGTGGTTCTCCAGAAGGATGCTAAGATTAACATGGACAGAACATGTGAGCAATGAAGTAATTTTAAAGAAAATGGAACGGAAAAGGACACATAATTAGGATGAGAAAGAGACAAGCATCAGAGATGGTTCTCCAGAAGGATGCTAAGATTAACATGGACAGAACATGTGAGCAATGAAGTAATGCTAAAGAAAATGGAACGGAAAATGACACATAATTAGGATGAGAAAGAGACAAGCATCAGAGATGTGGTTCTCCAGAAGGATGCTAAGAGTAACATGGACAGAACATGTGAGCAATGAAGTAATTTTAAAGAAAATGGAACGGAAAAGGACATAATTAGGATGAGAAAGAGACAAGCATCAGAGATGTGGCCCAGAAGGATGCTAAGATTAACATGGACAGAAACATGTGAGCAATGAAGAATTTTAAAGAAAATGGAACGGAAAAGGACACATAATTGTATTTACAGTGATAATAAGCATCAGAGATGTATTCACAGAAGGATGCTAAGACTAACATGGACAGAACATGTGAGCAATGAAGTAATTCTAAAGAAAATGGAACGGAAAATGACACATAATTAGGATGAGAAAGAGACAAGCATCAGAGATGTGGTTCTTCAGAAGGATGCTAAGATTAACATGGACAGAACATGTGAGCAATGAAGTAATTTTAAAGAAAATGGAACGGAAAAGGACACATAATTAGGATGAGAAAGAGACAAGCATCAGAGATGTGGTTCTCCAGAAGGATGCTAAGAGTAACATGGACAGAACATGTGAGCAATGAAGTAATTCTAAAGAAAAATGGAACGGAAAATGACACATAATTAGGATGAGAAAGAGACAAGCATCAGAGATGTGGTTCTCCAGAAGGATGCTAAGATTAACATGGACAGAACATGTGAGCAATGAAGTAATGCTAAAGAAAATGGAACGGAAAGGACACATAATTAGGATGAGAAAGAGACAAGCATCAGAGATGTGGTTCTCCAGAAGGATGCTATAAGATTACCATGGAGCAGAACATGTGAGCAATGAAGTAATTCTAAAGAAAATGGAACGGAAAAGGACACATAATTAGATGAGAAAGAGACAAGCATCAGAGATGTGGTTCTTCAGAAGGATGCTAAGATTAACCTGGCCAGAACATGTGAGCAATGAAGTAATTTTAAAGACAATAGAACGGGAAATGACACATAATTAGGATGAGAAAGAGACAAGCATCAGAGATGTGGTTCTCCAGAAGGATGCTAAGATTAACATGGACAGAACATGTGAGCAATGAAGAATTTTAAAGAAAATGGAACGAAAAGGACACATAATTAGGATGAGAAAGAGACAAGCATCAGAGATGTGGTTCTCCAGAAGGATGCTAAGATTAACATGGACAGAACATGTGAGCAATGAAGTAATTTTAAAGAAAATGGAACGGAAAAGGACACATAATTAGGATGAGAAAGAGACAAGCATCAGAGATGTGGTTCTACAGAAGGATGCTAAGATTAATATGGACAGAACATGTGAGCAATGAAGTAATTTAAAGAAAATGGAAACTGAAAAAGGACACATAATTAGGATGAGAAAGAGACAAGCATCAGAGATGTGGTTCTCCAGAAGGATGCTAAGAGTAACATGGACAGAACATGTGAGCAATGAAGTAATTCTAAAGAAAATGGAATTGAAAATGACACATAATTAGGATGAGAAAGAGACAAGCATCAGAGATGTGGTTCTCCAGAAGGGATGCTAAAGATTAACATGGACAGAACATGTGAGCAATGAAGTTAATTTTAAAGAAAATGGAACGGAAAAGGACACATAATTAGGATGAGAAAGAGACAAGCATCAGAGATGTGGTTCTCCAGAAGGATGCTAAGATTAACATGCACAGAACATGTGAGCAATGAAGTAATTTTAAAGAAAATGGAACGGAAAAGGACACATAATTAGGATGAGAAAGAGACAAGCATCAGAGATGTGGTTCTACAGAAGGATGCTAAGATTAACCTGGCCAGAACATGTGAGCAATGAAGTAATTTTAAAGACAATAGAACGGAAAATGACACATAATTAGGATGAGAAAGAGACAAGCATCAGAGATGTGGTTCTCCAGAAGGATGCTAAGATTAACATGGACAGAACATGTGAGCAATGAAGTAATTTTAAAGAAAATGGAACGGAAATGGACACATAATTAGGATGAGAAAGAGACAAGCATCAGAGATGTGGTTCTACAGAAGGATGCTAAGATTAATATGGACAGAACATGTGAGCAATGAAGTAATTTTAAAGAAAATGGAACGGAAAAGGACAGATAATTAGGATGAGAAAGAGACAAGCATCAGAGATGTGGTTCTCCAGAAGGATGCTAAGATTAACATGGACAGAACATGTGAGCAATGGCTAATTTTAAAGAAAATGGAACGAAAAAGGACACATAATTAGGATGAGAAAGAGACAAGCATCAGAGATGTGGTTCTACAGAAGGATGCTAAGATTAACATGGACAGAACATGTGAGCAATGAAGTAATTTTAAAGACACAATAGAACGGAAAATGACACATAATTAGGATGAGAAAGAGACAAGCATCAGAGATGTGGTTCTCCAGAAGGATGCTAAGATTAACATGGACAGAACATGTGAGCAATGAAGTAATTTTAAAGAAAAATGGAACGGAAAAGGACACATAATTAGGATGAGAAAGAGACAAGCATCAGAGATGTGGTTCTACAGAAGGATGCTAAGATTAATATGGATAGAACATGTGAGCAATGGCATCAAAGAAAATGGAACGGAAAAGGACACATAATGAGGATGAGAAAGAGACAAGCATCAGAGATGTGGTTCTACAGAAGGATGCTAAGATTAATGGAGACAGAACATGTGAGCAATGAAGTAATTCCCAAAGAAAATGGAACGGAAAAGGACACATAATTAGGATGAGAAAGACAAGGATCAGAGATGTGGTTCTACAGAAGAATGCTGAGAATACTATGGACGGTGCATGTTAGCAATGAAGAAGATTCGACAAAGTACGCAACAAAAAAAAAAAAAACAATAAAAAAGGCTTGATAGAAATGCTCAGCAACCTCGACATATTTGGGAAAAACATTAATCAAGAACCTCTACTGGCAACAAGCCGCCTGCATACGGACAGGAAACGAATTCAGCAGATATACAAATATAGAGAGGGGCGTAAGACAAAGATGTGTCTTTTCATTGGATCTATTCAACTTGTACAGCGACACTATTCGGAGGACCCAAGATGTTATGCCAGGATTTCTCATCTGAAGCCACAATTTGAACAACATAAGGTACGCAGATGATAGTGTTGACAGCAGACACGGAAAGTGTTATGGTGCCATCCTACGAGGAATGGTCTCTTCATTTTACTAGATATAATTACTTGCGTGACTTCCGGAAGACATTTAAAGACAGTTAACAGCAGTTGAGTACGACCGCTAGTATGCAGCTAAAGCTAGCTACTAGTCAGTTAATAAGTAGCGTAACTGTACCTTTCGGATTTACTTCTTCTATTTACTCATTACTAACGCTTATTTGTATCTATGTTCTTCTTATATGAATACACTGTTTTGAACCTACCTTTTGTGTTCCGTGTCTTACTTTCGTACAAACCGGTTACTATAAATTTGCGGCGAAGTTTCGCTACAACAACTCCACAATAAATTAGCGATGAAGATCCACAAAAGAAAGGAAACTACAAAACCTTCTACAGAAGGTAGTTGAAGAGAGCGACAAGAAAGGACTACAAATAAACTGTAAGAAAACCGAATGCATGGTCATCAGCAAAAAGAGCAGCCCAAAATGTCAAATACAGGTGGGGGATACTAAAATCAAGCAGGTACAAAAATTTAAATACTTGGGAAGTATTTTAACAGAAGAAAGAAACAGCCAAAGATACATTCCAAAAGCTGAGTAAAGTATTGAGAGGCGATAAAATTTCGCTGGAAATAAAGAAGAGGGTCGTTATGAGATTTTTGTTCTTCATTATAGCAGTGAATGCTGGACAATCTTCTCTTACCGATGAAAGAGAGACTTGAAGTAACCGAAATGCAGAGGTTGAGGATACTATAGACCGAACATTTGAGCAACGATGAATTTTTTAGAGAGGATGGAAACAAAAAGAAAACTAATACTTAACATCAGGAAAAGACAGCTAAAATTCCTGGGGCATGTAATGAGGAAAGAATGCTTGGAGAATCTGATACTCACAGGTCAGATAGATGGAAAGAGAGATAGAAGAAAGCAGTACGTAACATACTTGACGGACTTGAGTAAGTGGATGGCATAGCAGGGTTTTGGGTGGGGTAACAGAAGAAAGCGTGCTAAGAGTCACTAGGAATAGAAAATGTGTAAGGTCATGATCACTTACATTCTGAAAGGACACGGCACATAGAAGAAGAAAATACATAGAATGATAAAGAGACAAGCATCAAGGAATTGGTTCTACAGAAGAAGGCTGAGAATACCATGGACAGAGCATATTTACGGTAGGCTTAAAATCAGAGAGAGAGAGAGAGAGAGAGAGAGAGGGGGGGATTATTTAAATTTCTGGGACAACTAACGAGGATGGAAGGCTTAGAGAATTTGGCATTTATTGGGCATATTAAAGGAAAGTAGGACAGAAAAACTGATTATCTAAACTTGTGTAAATGATCATAATTGCTTTCAAGATCGATTTACTCATCTTTGACCTACAATGCGTCACTTATATATTATAAGCATATATGTAAAGTAAGAATATAGTTAAAATGACTGAAGTCAAAACACCAGATCAGTATCGATAATATTAAATACTCTTTAAATTTGAGAATCTCAAGATATATTACATGAGCTCCGGACCAGATATGACAGTAATATTCAATACACAGACAAATGGTAGATTTATGAATGTGCAAAATGGATTCTGACAAGAAAAAATTGTCTAGCACGATCAGTGAACCAACTTTTCTGGCAGCAGACGTAGCAACTGATTCAATATAATCGCACCACTGCATGTGGAAATGGTTTATTTAACTGCTACCATTATAATCTTAATGTCACATCATTGAATAATATTAACCTGTGAAAGTTTAACGGTTTTCTTATTCTAATATTCTGATGAATCTTAATTCTTCAGTTAATGATTGAATAAGCGCATGGCAAATTCTATGACTATAAAATATCCGTAGAAATTTCCCTATTGAATCATTAGTTATTTGAACTTAACAACTTTAACGAAATAATGCAATAACAATCATAAATATAAATCTCTCTTTTTCTCTCTCTCGTTTTTATAATAGATGATATTTTTTTGCAATAATTCTCTTTTCCTTTTATATTTCCTGTTCAATGTTTTTCTTTTATTTATCATGCGGGTTTGTGTGCACGTCGTCCGGCGTTCTTATGTTTAATCTTTTCTTGTCTGTGTGCATTCCCATCTCTTTCGCTTCGATGTAGTGTAATGGTTAACAAGCTTGTCTTGCTAGAAGCATTACAATTGAGTAGTGAGTTCTATTCTCACTGGGTGCCCACTACTTTCGGCCTTGTACCACATCTAAGCAGCGCTTAGAAAATCACCATATCTCTTTCTACAGTGTGACACACGTAGGTACTACGGTATTAATATATATATATATATTTTTTTTTTCTCATAATCATCATAAAACAAATTTAAAGTCTTACACTACGAGTTTTTCATTAGGGACATGTTACATGCAGAAAATAACTGAACATAATCAAATAAAAATCGCTTTTAGATATTCCCTCGGACAACATTTTTTCAGGAGTTATTAAGAGACATAAAAAAATATTATGCAATGATTTTAGCTTTCTTTACACATTTGCGATGAAAGCCCGCTAAAAGATATGAGTGACTTATGGGATAGCTGAAGTATGAATTAGCGAAAATGATAAACTCTGACATTATCTGCTAAAGCTAAAAATATTCCAATATTAAAACACTGTTATATGATGAGCAACACTCTGGCATTATTAATAGAAGGTGTCACTCCAAAATTGACATCATTTAAAACGGGAATATCAGAGAAACTACATTTCCCAGACAAACGAAATTAAATAGAATTCATGTTGAACAATAAAAGGTTTATTTATTAAAATTCGGACAAGATATTCAAAGAGATGCAGATTTTATAAACGTTTTCGTAAAGCTTCATTAATGTTCAATATGCGCACCACATGTGACAAGACAGACAATAAGTCGGTAGTACGGCTCCTGCTAAACACGTATGTCTTGTGTAACATTCTCCATCGCCTCACTGACTTTCTGCTTAACTTTCTGTAGGTTGTAGGAAGAGGGGAGATCTGTCCCTTCACATAGTCCATAAAAAAATAAAGTCAGGCGAACCTTGTGGCCATTTCAACAGCACATTTTTATTATCACCGGCACGCCCAATCCATCTTTCTCATTAAAATAAATCCATACCATCAACTTAGTTTTTACATATTTTGTAAAAATTTGAGATAATTTGAACGAGAGTTGGCTACGTTATTAGATAATAAAATGAAGTCAACTTTTTTGAGGACACCCTGTATATTAAAGTTGTTTTTTCTTCAGAAACAAAACGAACCTGTTTGAAAAAAAAAATAAAAAAAATAAATAAATAAATAAAAAAGTGTACCTTGATATAAATTGACAATATGACGGAGAGAAACCATAATGGACATTCATATATGAGTCACAGTTTAATTTTTGAGATAAGCACACCTAAAACACTTAATTTATAACTGATCGGTGACATAATTCTATGCAGTACCTACAAGGATTTAATATCAGCTGATGTAATCTTAACAGCATAAAATACGAGTGACACTGTATCTTTTGCACACTTTTTTCATATTCGTCAGTTAATTGCCATACGTGATTTTGGCAATCATGTCTATTTCGAGAAAGGAAAACAAGAAAAAGCAAACAATTAACTATTAATAATAATAAGACTGGATGCAAAAAAATAAATCGACAGTATGCGCTATGTAATAATACGTATATGCAAAAGTAACAGGCTTTAACTACGGATTAGAGATGTCAACATCAAGCAGATACAGAAATTTAATTTCTGATCTTTCCGTCAGATTTGAGGTCGGGCTGAGCAGAATGAACAGCTTCGTTCAGTTTGAAGAAGTAACTGAGATTTTATATGACGTCACATTGAAAAAAATCCCTTTCATCCACTTCTGAACAATAGTTGCATTGTTTTCATTGTAGTTAATAGTTGCATTGTTTTCACTGCCTTCCAGAACATTACAAATTGTGCTGAATCACTGTTCGATTCATTGACAGAGAAAGAAAACCTCCTAATATAGCTTTTTTTTCTCTCAAGTAACCCATTCAATCAATCCAGAAAGAAAAAAAAACAAACTTCGTGTGATTTCAGCTTTCAAGGAGTAAAAACACTCAACTCAATGATTAACTGGCAAAAATCGACAAAAAAGAAAAAATATTTCACTATATACGCTAACTCACAATGGCGACTTGTTTAGTGGATGAGATGCTCGTGTATTTCATACCAGGGATAAGATTTTAAACGTATTTCTGAAAACAAACAAGCTCTACCTGCTTGAAAGACTGGTGCAGCACAGCCTTCTTTCCTTCATTTTGGCTTTGTATTTGATGTACGTTGTGGTGCATTAGATATCGGTTCGGAACGAGAAATCGGGGAGCCGAGTTCGAATTCTAGCTGAATTCATTGCATTCACTTACGCGCAAATACCCTTGGGAAAGGTATTAATCCGTCTCTTCCTTCCAGTTATGGGTTAAATAATAGGACAGATTGGGTTCTGTAGCCTTGGTCGGCAACCAGTCTACAGCAGAAATCAATGGCAACCTACTGCCCAGTCAGTCATGTCTCTTTCGAGACATGATCGCCCAAGCGTGTATCACGTATGGCACTTAACTGACTGACTGATGAGATAAAGCTCAGTAAATATCTATATTCAGATATAAGAAAAGGCTTATTTCCTATCAATATTAGAGTTCGATGTTTGAACCCAGATATAATGCTAGCCTGCCGAAACAGCAAGCTGGTCGTCCAACACCATTCGGATCATTGTTGAAAGTCATATGAATGTTTTCCTGGTCTGTTACAAAGCAGTTAGTAAAACCATATAATAAGTTGTTTTGTGTACGTGTGTGAATATTTCACAAGTCAGAAAATAGGATGAACTTTTTTTAGCAGACATCTTTGTACACGTGTTTAATAGACGTGCCTGATTTTTGTAAATCGTTAAATTAATATCTTTTGCTGAAAGATTTAATAAAGTAAATGTACTATTCGGAATTATCTCCTTATTGATTATATAAGGTTAAAAATAATTGTGTATGATGTCTAGCGGTGACCACATTTTGACTGAAGATGTTATGCAAATCAAATAAACCTCAACCATAAAGTCAAACTTGTTCTTTTTATTATTGTGGGAAACTACTTCCCGCCCCCAACCTTTTCCCATAGGCGGGATGTGGTGAGCCTCTCGCTACACCGACGCTACTTAAGCGGAAAGTGCTCGGACAGACTACAATTAATCACGCTAATTCAAACTTTCACGGCAAGAACACGCCATGCCACCTACATAGTAACAAACCATCCACACCCTTTCGTATTCCATCGGTGAGAAGTAAGTTCTGTAGAAGTAGGAAGATGGTTGAATGTTTATTGAATGGCTTTGTGCCAAACATAACCAAACTCCCTACAACTTAGGATTATCTGCTATCATCAGAAGGTTGGAGACTGGAATATGTGAAAGAATAAAAGTATACCTTTTGTATGTTTAAATAGAAATTTGTTAATGGAAAAGAATATCATGAATTGGTAGAAGTTAATATTCAATGAGAAACAGTATTAAGAAGTTAAGGGTATCAAGAGTTCGTAGTAATCCTTGCAAGAGTGATTTTATGCGTATGTAGGCAGAAACATATGCATAAATGTATGAGCGTTTATCGTTGGGTAGGATTGTCTTTGAAGTTATCGCTCAGGGTGAATGATGAAAAGGAAGGAGGTGAGAGGTGAGAGGTGAGAGAGAAAGATAGAGACAATAACAGCGATCGCTTGACGTTTGTCAAGGGACGTGTTAATTACGCTAGTCTCATTTTTCTCTGGTGACAGTCGATTTTGGTCCGTTTTTTTATTTCGTTTGTGAAGCTCGGAAAGGTCATTTGGGAATTCACTCCCGGATGTGATACTGGCCTTTCTATTTCGTTTTTAAGATGTTTCCTAGTTTTCTATTGGCCGAAAAACATTTCGTACCGAGGTGTGAAATTTCGCGAGTTTTGTGTATGCTAAGCAAAGTTTGTAATTCGAGTAAATTCGTTCATTTCTAACAAAATCAATGAGTCAGTGCTTAGCATTTGAATTTTTAAATTTTAAATCTTGTTTTGTTCACTACAGTTCCACTTGAACAGCTTCTTTCCGTGAACCACTGAATGTTTCTCCGATCAGTACACGCACCTTGTTCAAGGCTAGGGTTAGCCGTTACCTTCCCCTTCTATCTCCCCGCCCAACCTAGCTCTCTATCTCCAGTGGATCGCTTGTTTTGCTGTAAAAAAAAAGAAAAAAAAAAGATTGCCGCAGCACAGTCATACAGATGTTTTTTAGTCTGTTACAAGGCAGTTAGAAAAGGTTAATCTCTACAAGCGTTAGAAAAAATCTTAACAGGGCAGTAAAGAGACCGAAGCCTCTCATAATCTTTCCGATTTTTCTTTCTCCGCTTTCTTATCTCATTAGTGTTAGGAATGGACAGCTTGCATCTAGTACGTGATAGATCGCAAATAGCATTAATCCAAAGCGAAGTTGCTTCACAAATACAGGGACGGACAATATTTGATAGTGTCCGCTCGTGACGAGTCGTCAGTCTCTACTGATTTGCTTTCGATCGGCAGACAACTCCTTTCGCGATAAAAAAAAAAATGAATCAAAGCTCAGAGATCAAAATAACTGGCTAGATAGTAAATGTCAAGTGTTAGTTAATGAAAACGTCACATCTTTCGCTTGGTAAAAGAACATTTACTTATTTGGATGAAACTTACTGTCGCCAGTCAACACAATCAGTTTATGTAACTTCTGATATCACTGGTCGTATTTATTATCTATTACGTCAACATTCTTCATCCTCTTTCACTCTTATTCTCTCTCTCTCTCTCTCTCTCTCTCTCTCTCTCTATCGTGGGACGATAAACACTGCAGACAATGTTTCCGCTCCCTTACTCACACCACACGGAAAAATGTAAGAATTATTTAAAAAAAAAAAACTAATGAAATATTGCTTACCTATCACACACACACACACACACACACACACACACACACACACACACACACACACATGTCAACAGAAAATAAAATCGTCGGTGATGGTGAATGTTATTGTATTACCGTCTAAATAACTTCTCTGAAGATGGCTCATGTGAGCCGAAAGCTTAGAAACAAAGTAATAAAAAATTATCCAAATGTTGGAGGGTTTTTGTCTTTAGTTTCAACTGAAAATACGACGTTTAGAACGGCTCATGATTAAACATAATAGACATTCATTGTCTCTTATATTTAATAGTATATGTTTAGAATATATATATATATATATATATATATATATATATATATATATATATATATATATATATACTTGGGCAGTAATCTTTCTTTCAAGCATCTTTCGTTGAATATGCTCAACAAGGAAAATTTTATTCACTTTTTATTAATTTTTTTCCATATCCTCACATTATTTCGTTTTTCTGGAGATAAGGAATGTAAAAATTTAGCACAAGATAAATTCCTACGTTACAGTCAAAATATAAGGATAAAATAACAACAACAGAGACAACACACCCTTGAGAATGGCCAGAGAAGTGGTCGAAAGTTGTTGGGACGATAATTATGGAAATCTTTTATATTCCGTGTTTCTAGAAAAATGGGAGGATACGGGAAAAATGAAAAAAATGTATAAAAACTTCCTTGTTGACCGTATTCAACGATATATATATATATATATATATATATATATATATATATATATATATATATATAAACGAAGTCAAATCTAGCCTATATAACACAATATTCGATTCTACGCAAATAAACATCTCTGCTCTGAAATGTATCATAATGTCAACAAATATAAACATACAATGTTATGGAAAACCCCGAAGATTAACGAAATGGTTTTACCATACGGCATATTGAAATATATATGCTTGTGTGTGTGTGTGTGTGTGTGTGTGGTTTGTACAATCAGAGTGTGAATTCTTTTAAAAAACCTTTTTCGTCCAGCACTTCTTCAGAGAGATTTGTTGGAACAAAGACAATCAAAATTAAAAAAAAAAAAAGAATTAAGCAAGGGATGGGGGTGGGGTGGTGGGTAAATAAAGAGCTAAGACTAAAATAATTTTTACGGCGATCGTTTCTTCTTTTGCACTTTTCACTTGTAAAAGACTTTCCCGACTGGCTGCTTTACTGTCAAGCCCAATCTTTTCTTCTGAAAATTTGTTCTTTTTATTTCTATTTCTTTCAATCTAAGTAGCTTTTAATACATCCTAGTAGTTTTTATTGCTTTGCTTGGGGTGAAATTATTAATACACACACACACACACACACACACACACACACACACACACACACACATCTATATATATATATATATATATATATATATATATATATATATATATATTAATTCAGAATTCAGCCGATGACGCAACCTTGGTTTCAACATTTCGGTATGTTCAAGTGTTTTATATTAATTATTGTTATATTTATATTATATTTATATTAAGAGTTAATATAAAACGTTTGAAGATACCGTTGCGTAATCGGCTGAATTCCGAATGAAAATATTTAAAAACTCTACATTATATATATATTGAGTGCTTTTTGATAAAACTGTAATGGTCTAAGTTATATATATATATATCTGAACAGGGTCGTTTGGGGACGTTATAGCAGTTTTCTGTACCCGAGTTTTCAAGAAAAGTGTCGTTGGTTCTGTTTATACATACACTATTGTAATCAAATATGTGCGAATAGTGAGACTGTTCGGTTTTTAGATCAGTTGCTTTACTCGCATACATCAAATACATACATACATACATACATACATACATACATACATATTGTAATTTTGTTATTACAACGGTTTAAAGAAGCATTATATCACTACAAAAAAAGTTTTCATGTTTCAGAACAATAATGTTCTTCTTCAGGTAATATTCTAAAATTAAATTTAATTACACTATTTACATTATTCGGACTATTGTCCTCATCTATGGATGAAACGTGGATCCACCACTTTACTCCGGAGTCAAATCGGCAATGGATTCGATATAGTCATTCCATTTGAGGTCCGCTGAGAGTGTGAAGTCAAGGAGGCGTAGTGTTTTACTCTCAGGGAGGCTAACCTGTTCCATGCTAATAGGAGGTAGGAGCGATTGTCTATGATGTTTAATTGATAGCAGCTTCGTTTTGGAAGCATTAAATTTTACGAGCCATTTCTTACCCCAGTCCACCACGGATTGGAGTTCCTTCTCAAGCTCGGCAGCGAGGTTCGCTTTGTCACCCTCACCAAACTTTTGATCGAGGCGAGAATAAACTGTGGTGTCGTCGGCGTACATGCTTTTTTGCAGTGAAAATCAGCAAAACAATATTGTCGACAAACATGAATTAATGCAAACGATAGTGACAAAATCGAGCTATTACGATGTCAATATACTGTTAACTATTTTTACTAGAGAAATGATTTTACTTGAGAAATGCATTGAAAATCAAGAAAATATATCACTAGTCAGGAATCAATTTAAGTGTTACTGATAAAATCGAACTATTACATGTATATACTTTATTTAAAGCCAAAGAAACTATTAAGTAACAAGAAATTTTCTCTAAAAAACAAAGAAACCAGCACTGAAGTACCATGACATATCAATCCTTTAAATTTAGATGTAAATGTTGAATAATGTTTTTACAAATGAGATAAAGTTCCACAGAAGGATGATGAGAATGCCTTAAATGGCACATGGAAACAATGAGAAAATTCTAAAAGGAAATGGAAACAAAAAGGATATTTACACGTGGAATCAGAAATAGACTGTTGAAAATTCTGGAACACATCATAAGGAAGGAAGTCTTGGGAAATCTAACATTCGTATGACACACTGAAGGCAAACGAGACAGGAAAAACAGTATCTAACCTATCTAACAAGCTTGTGTAATTGGATGGCAGAACAGGGATTGACAGGGTATTAAAAAGACAAACATTGCTAAGTGCTACGAAGAATACAAATTTGTTGTGGGGGCGAATAATCGTATATATCCTGATGGGACACGGCACATAAAAGAAAAACGTTATTTGACAAAAGAAACTCTATTGTGTTACTAGTAAATAAGATCAGCAGACAGGCCTTCTTTAAAAAAAGAAACTCTTGACATAATGACAGATTATCATATATGTTAATCACTAACCACTTGTATGGATGAAAATAGAAAACGTGTATAGAGTTATGTCGCAATGAATATCAGCTCAGATGAGAAATTCCAGTTGAATTCGTTGCATTCACTTACGCGAAAATACTCTTGGGGAAGGTCTTAATCCATCTCTTGTCTCTCCAGGATATGCGTTGTGGTACAGTGGATATCGGCTCGGAACGAGAAACCGGGGAGCCGAGTTCGAATTCCAGCTAAATCCATTGTATTCACTTACGCGCAAATACCCTTGGGAAAGGTATTAATCAGTCTCTTCCTTCCAGTTATGGGCTAAATAGCAGGACAGATTGGGTTCTATAGCCTTGGTCGGCAACCAGTCTACCGCAGAAAGCAATGGCAAACTACTGCGGGATAATCTTCTGCCCAGTCAGTCATGTCTCTTTCGAGACATGATCGCCCAAGCGTGTATCACGTATGGCACTTAACTGACTGACTGACTTGTCTCTCCAGCTATGAGTTAAATAGCAGGACAGATTAGGTTCTATAGCCTTGGTTGGCAACCAGTTTACCGCAGAAAGAAATGGCAACCTACTTTGGAAAAATCTTTCTGTCTAGTCAGCCATAGATCGAAAGAGACATGATCGTCCAAGTATATATCACTTATGGCACTTAACTGACTGATATAGATTGGTGTTTTTCTGTTGTGGGACCCTTAAAAAAGGTTTCATGTCTCGGGGAAGCATACTGAACTCCAGTGAGTCATTCAAAGATGCAAGGCGGTTTCACACTGATGCAATATATAGTCATTGCTAAATACATTCCCTATAATCATTATAATTTTTAATAATATAAGTGGTAATAACCTTTGTATAATAAACCAGCGTCTCTCAAAATTTTTACCCTTGTATAACCCTTGAAATAGTTTTAGTGTTTCGGGGAAGCCCTGCATAAAAATTATTATATACCATTATTAATATATACTTTTATATTTTTATTGTAGTTCACGTGGTAAATATAATATATGAACACTGGGTGTGCATTCTATACTTGAGTGAATCACTCAATGATACACGAATCTGCTTCATACAAGGTTCAGCCCGTTAACCAGTGAGAGCGGTTTCACACTGACGCCATATAGACAGCAACTAAATACGGTGCTTGTGGATATTATAATTTGAAATAATATAAGACGTCAACGGCTTTACCAGTGGGCGAAGAAACTTCCGAGAGGAGGGACGGGATAACCTCAATACCCTTGGTGCAAAAGGAACCAGCAAACCATTGCACTATTTTGTCTTAAATGTCACCATCAATCACAATTACAGCAGATGGAGATGCTCTAACTGAATAAATGATGATGAAGCAGTTGAAACGTTTATTATAATAACCAAGGAATTTTCAATAATATGCTGTACTTGTATAGGAAAATTACGAATATAAAATTAAATAAAAATTACTCAAAAATGCATTAGCCTATTAGTGAATTTTTTTTTATCACGGAACTCCTAGCGTTTGGTTTGGCGTAACCAATAGTTTAAAATTCACAAAAGCCAAATAAAACCAACTATTCTTTCTTTCTGAGATATGTTTTATAATAAGTATAATTTTCTTTGAAACTGATAAAAGGTTTATTAATAAGTATAATTTTCTTCGAAACGGTAAAAGGTTTATTAATTCACTAAAAAAGAAGAATTGTATCTCTATCGTATATTGTAAAAACCTCAGAAATAATGATTGACAAGAAAGAAAGATGAATCAATGTTATGAGCCAGATGAGACGGTATCAGTTTGATATTCAACCAAGAAGAATTTCCCCAGAGGGAAAGTTTAAAGTTTCACGGGGGTATTGTGAGTATAGCTGGATAGATTCAGATCGTTGAAATACTGATTTTTGCACAAACTATAATTATACAATGCACCTTACAAAAGAGAACCGTGAAAAAATATTGTGTAAAACAATACACTACGGCCCGTCTGAAGTTTTTATGTAAATCGATCTAACTACTACTGTAACTTCCGTTAGTCCGTCCATCACACCCTCTAAAATAGCCAAATATTGATCAATCGAAATCAAATTTAGAGTAGAAGTTCAAACAGGCAAAGGGTCACAAAACACATTTGGTTTTACAACGGTGTGTAGCTTAGTGCAATAAATATTCATTCAATCTTTTGAAAATTAAAAGTTTTACTATTTGGCATACAAAATACTATCACTATTTTAAAAACGATTTAATGATTAAAATATCAAATACTTATTTAATAAAAATACAATATTAATTTTTGCATATCTCTTCTTTAAGCTTTTATATATATTTCAATTTGGTAAAATATAAGGTCCAGTAGTAGCCACTGTAAATATAAACACATTAGGGAGAGTAGAGTTTGTAAATCTTGACAAACATGTTAGCAATAACTTCAACAATACTAAATAACTGTGAGGATTCTACAAAAATCAACGTGTTTCAAAAAACTCTAGTAACATAATCTTCAATAACTTAAAAAGTTCAGAATCAATATATGTCAAATTTAAACGAGTATATTGCCACCCGTGTTAAAATCTCTAACTACATTTTAGTAACTTTTAATGGATATATTTTAGATATTTGGAATTTATGAAAATGAACTGATCAAAGTTATTTTGTTAAAACTAATATAAGTTTAATGCCTCTGAAATCTAATAAAATCTATTTTTTCATAATATATGTTGAAACGTGAATAATGTAAAGAACTTAACAAATACTGAAAAACAGCAACTAACTAAGTTACTGAGTGAGGGAATGTCCACATTGGAAATATCAAAGTAACTTCACAGAGATCACCGAACAATGACAATGGCTGTTGAAAATATAACTAAGTTGAGAACTAGATACAAAGGAAAAGGCCGTAAGAACTCGTTTCCCTGATGAGAACGTAAACAAAAGCAATTTATACCGAAACAACCACTTTTGACTAGCGCTCAGGACGGAGTCAAGAAGGACAAAGGTGTAGAATACCTCACAAATTGAGATCTGTCAAGAAATCTAGCCAAGCAATACTCAGTAAAGCGACTATTTTAAAGCCTTGAAATTGAGCCAAGATATGCATTGACTTTTCTAAAGTAATCTTTTACGGGCGAATCTTTAATGACACCCGATTGACCTGATGGATGGGCCAAAGTATGGATTTTATCCAATGCAGATGCGCCTGTAGTTAAACCAATATTGAACCATTCAAAGTAAATGAAGGAGTTAAACCGAACAGTACTAACTATTGCGATTTCATGGACAAAACTTTCTTTGAAAGGCATCAGCTTCGCAGTTTCAAAGTTAAGCGTGTATTTATCCACGACAATGCTCTTTCTCATGTATCTAAGTTTAGCCGTGAGTTTTTTGAGCGTAGAATATTTAATAGAGAGAAAGAAGATAATGAAATGGCCACAACAAAGACACGATCTAAACTCGATTGAAAATCTATGGTCAATTGTATAGATAGAATTTGAAAGCGGGAGAATGATATTCTGGAATATGGCGGAAAGAATGCACAAACCCAGACAGGTTACACTTTGTCTTAAAGAATTGTTTAATCATATTAATGATAATCAGATTCACAGATGTCAGTTTTGATTCTATTCAGGTATTATTACACTTACCTAACGCAGGCATAGAAAATAGTTTCCGATCAGAATCACAATAGCGTCTATACTTTTACCACGAAATATTATTAATAAAGCGTAGATGACATCACTTGTGATCTTCTCTTGTCTATGACGTCATACAATAAAGGAGTACCTTGGCAATGAAAGTAAGAAGCCTTTCTCATCGGTCAGATGAATTAAGTTGAAACAGAAAATGCCTACTGAATACAACTGCGAAAGGAAATAAACTGAAAATTGTTATGTAAAAATGTATTCAGACGCAACAGCTGAGACTTGAATCTCATGTTTTATTCTTTAAAGGATAACATTTCTACCAGACAATCCAGGCGTCACACTTTTAACGTTTTCTGCTGACATGAATCATTGCTAGATCTGCTATGAAAATTGTTTCAATGTGTTGCGCTAGACAATTTTTCTCGACAAAATCTATTTATAACATTTATAAGTCTACCACTCATCCATGCATTGAATACAACTACCACATTTGGTCTGATGCTTCTGCTGTGTATTTTGAGATTCTTGATAAAATCCAAAGAAGAATCTGCAATGTTATTGGTATATTATTCTTATTCCTTGTGCGAAGCCGCCATTAGTAGTCATGAGTTATCTCACTCTAACTCGACTCTCTAAGTTACTTGTTCACAACTGCTGTAGCCTGGTATTGAACTCACACCTCTTTAGGTCAAGTCACAGGAACTAACCAACGTCTATATCCACTGGGTCATGTGTCCTTAAGGATATAGACGTTGGTTAATTTCCTATGACTTTACCCTAAGAGTTGTCAGTTCAATACCAGGCTACAGCAGTGGTGAACAAATAACGTATAGGGTTAGAGGGAGATAACTCATGACTACCAGAAGAGGCAAGAAATGAAGTTCATATGCCCTAGTGATTGTAATAAAGTGTTCAGTTCGAAATTCCTAGCACCTGAAGAAGGCCGGAGCGTACAACGACCAAAACGTCGTGCAAATGGCAACAAAGATGAGGTCAATAGTCCAAATAATGTAAATACTGTAATAGTTTCTTTTTTTGAACCTTTCTCTTGTGGAACACTCTACCGGCTTTCTGCTTTCCAGTCACGCATGATCTTCAAAGATTTAAATCCAATGTCAATTGTTATCTTCTGTCTTAACTCCTATTCTTTTATCGTTCACTTTCTTTGATGTTTTCTTTTCTCGAACAAATAACAAACATACAGGATAACTCCTTATAAGCACTTATATCTGAATATAGTGACCCTTCTTCTCAATAATAGCGAGCTATCTATTATCCATTGATTTTGCTATATTTTAAAAATTTCAGCAGGTTCAATTTCCGTCGTGGTCTATGCTATCATATTGTTTGCCACCGTCATATAATTTCATCTTCACAATTGACCATAAATTATCGATCGGATTCAGATCGTGTCTTCATGGTGCATATTCACGGGTAAAATTACATACACGAGAAGAAATATTGTCGTGGATAAATACACATTTCACTTCGAAAATGCAAAACTGGGATTTGTACTATTTAAAGAAATTCTTATCTATAAAATGGCAATAATTAGCACTGATCACTCATTCACTGACTTTGAATGAATCAATAATGGTTTGGCCACAAAATTCCAGTTTATATAATCACACTGTGCCTCCATGATGCCTCACTTTAGTTACAGGCACATCGGCATCGGATTAAATTTGGCCCATCCATCAGGTTCGTCGAGTGCCACCCAAAAATTGTCCGTGAAAATTACTTTAGTAAAGTAAGTTTTCATATATTTCTTGGTCCAATTTTGACACTTTAAAATATTTGCTTTACTGAGTGGCATTTGTCTAGGACGTATATTGGACTACTATGTATAAAGAGGTTAATGAGCGCATTCATAACACTAATGAATCCCTAACAACCATCATAGTTAGAGTAATGTCTAATATGAACGAGAACCAATTGGTGCTAGTATGTAGGCGATTCAGACCTCGCACAGAAGCTGTTATCGAAGCCGAAGGAGACTTTACTGAATAAAATTATCAACAATACCTTTAATCCTATCTTCACAACTTTGCCAGTAAAAAGTATCAATCTATCCTCAAATACCTTACGTACCCTGTATATGTTTTGGGTATTTAGTTTAACCAGTTTCATTTACTTTTCCCCTTGTTCATGTTTCTATCAGTTTTGTTATTAAATATCCCATACTTTTAAATTCGTTTAGGAGCCTCTTAGATTTGATTAAGTGATTTTCCTTTACCTTTTCTGCCATGAATAACCTTTTCTCATCACAAAATACTTTTATGTCTTCGTGGACAACATTTCTGATTGTTCCTTCTGACACATGGTGTTCTTTTGCAATCAACCTCACGGGTCTTTTGGAACTGCCACCAATTGTCTGCTGTACGTGCCGCATAAATTCGGGTGTTCGAATGGTATCAGTGCGTCTGTTTTTTACATTTTGAAACTGGCGATACGTTTCCATTTTTGACCTCTAACTCTTTCCGAAGTTTGTAGACGAAGAATCTAATGACCTTAAAAAATAGTGCCATTTCCAAGTTCCTTTATAGCTACGATAATTGCATGCCTCTTCATTTCTTGTGTAAGCATCGGGTCTGCTATTGATAATTCTGAAATATAAAAAAATATAAAGTCAAATAATATGCTGCTATAGTTAAAATAACATGTTCTCAAATACCTTACTTACCCTGTATAAAAAGAATCATATATATATATATATATATATATATATATATAGTGTATGGAGGCAGCAGATAATTCTCTAAACATATACTGTTAAATATAGCAGACAATGAATATCTATTATGTTTAATCATGAGCCATTCTAAACATCGTATTTTGGTTTTAATTTCATGTGAAAGTAAAGACAAACATTGTCCAACATTTGGATATTCTTTTATTATGCTGGTTCTAGAGCTTTCGGCTCATATGAGCCATCTTCAGAGAGGTTACAGGGACGTTAACTTAAAGACATCCACCATCAAAGATGATTTTATCTTGTGTTGACATAAAGCAGTCATCGAATAGCAGGCGCAATTCGTAAATTTGTAATGCCGTTCTATGACGTCACCTTTATTTTCACCTGAAAAATACGATGTTTAGAACGGCTCATGATTAAACATAATAGGCAATAGTCTGTTGTATGTATGTATGTATGTATGTATGTAGATTGTTATCAACTGATTCTGGATAATATTTATTTCTCTGGTTGTAAGATCGTATACAATTGTTTGTATTCACAATGCGCGATTCATAGCCAGTGACAGAAGACCCACCATAATAGAAATGAATTTCTTTTTTGTACAAATGTAATTGATAACGAATAAAAACGAACTGGTGGTTCATATACAGCACGGACGAGTTCATTCACTCTTTTCAGATAAACCTGCTGAAAAGTTGAATAACAAAGACAACATAAAGAATGATTTCAGTAATTGTGGAAAGTCATAAAAACCGTTTATTGTATGATAAATTAGAATTATCTCATCTTATGAAGGATAAACTAATTCTTTGTCCATCACTGTAGGCCACTTTGCATGCGCATATTTAATTTATATGCATCATGTCAGTATTGTGTGGGAACGACTTGCATGTACTTGCGCCATTTAATGCACATGCACGCACTTGATCGAGTTTGAAATAACACATTGGAATTAATACATCCCTCTACCACCCAGTCTGGACAACACTCATCCAAGGATGAGCAATAAAGTAATAAAAATTTTATTTTTTTAAACTCCAAAAAGTTAGATAATAATAAAATTTTATTGAGCATTTCGGAAATTATTATAAGTTTCAGTCACTTTTCCATCGCCGTGAAGTTGCTTGCCCTAGATTAGCGTCGAGATTTCATCAATCTACATTTAAGCTGGCTAGATGTAACCGTAAATTCTATGCTAACAGTTTCTTTTCTATTACTCCTCGCTGGGGAACTCCCTTCTAGCTTCATGTTTTCCAGCCAACTTTGATGTCCAAAAATCTACACGCAATGTCAATCGCTACCTACTGTCATTCTGATTACTCTTTCCTCTTCCCCTTCATTATTAATGTTTGTGTTCCTAATTCCTTTAAACCATGTAACCCCCTTGTGTCTTAGTGGCTTAACTGCCAACACAAACAAAAAATGTCTGTGTTGTGCGTGAATGACTTCATGTATTTTTTTTTTCAATTGGAGTAGATAGACTAAACTATCGCCCGGTTCACACTCCACCCACATCTATTGAACAGGTGAAGAGGCTCATCCCTTGTTTCCTGTTTAGGATGTGGTTTCCGGCTTTCTCTTTTCCATTCTTTTTACCCTTACGTAGCCCCCTGCGCATCAGTGGCGTTACCGCCTTGCTTGGGGTGATATGATTAAAAAAAAAAAATTGTGTCATTTAATGTATACGTAAGCGCACGTACTAGGACACACTTGACAGAGTTTGAAATAAGACATTGGAATAATCCATTCCTCTTCCACTCAGTTTGGACAACCCTCACCCCGAGCTGACCAATAAAAGCTTGAGGAAAAAAAAACAAACAAAAAAACAAGAACAAAATCAACAAAACAAACAAAACAAAAAAAAAGCGCTTAATTTTTAAACTCTAAAAATTTAGATAATTATAATACTTTATTCGGCATTTCGGAAGTTTTTTTTTTAATTTTGTAAAAATATTTTTAGTTCTGTTATTGGCTTGAAATATACGTGTCCACATTCAAACGCATGATCGCAATTTGAATGAAATTTTAATGGACATGTCTGCGAAAGTATTTCCCTAATTTGAAAAGACCTAAACTTTCGAGATTTTATTTATAATTTTGGTCCCTGATTCAGATCAAAATATTGACAAATATCTTGGGAAAAAGGATGTCGAATGCCGATTTTCAAGGCAGGAAATTTCTTCCTACTGAGATGATTGACGCAACCTACTTCCCCTACCATATTCCCTCCTTTCGCATTATACCGGTTTCATCTAGGCTTGACCAATAAACGGATCTAGCGATGAAAAAGCGGAAAAGAACAAATCATACATGTGCTTTACGCCAAGCACTCATCGGAAATTAAAATGTCCAAACATTAGAAGTTATTTTCAGACATAGTCATGCGTAGGACGGAGTGGAGGCTTCGGAATTGGTAAGATTTACGCGCGAAACATTTTACGGTTAAGGTTAGCGAAATGCCATCGAACAGTGAAGTACTAGTGAATTATAAATCATTCTACAGACATTGTAATTTTATTCTTTGTTCAGCCAACTATGGAAGAAAACAAATAAAGAAGCACGCGTTTATTTATATTTAGATATTTTTGGAATAATAATAATAATAATAATAATAATAATAATAATAATAATAATATCGCCACGATAGAGTTGGGCAATATTTACATTGGGCAATGTGCAAACATTATGGAAAAGCTGTAAACAAACACTGGTATGAACATCACCCAGCACCGGTTACAGAAATAGAAGATGTAACCATTCTATGGGATTACACCATCTACACAGACAGAAAAATTGAAGCAAACAGGCCAGACATTATTGTTAAAAACCAGAAGGAGAAAACTTGTCTATTAATTGATATGGCTTGTCCAGCGGATTGTAACATAGCAATCAAGGAATTTCAAAAACTGTCAAAATATAAAGACCTGGAAATTGAAATAGAAAAAATGTGGAAATTGAAAACAAGAGTTGTGCCAGTGATAGTAGGTGCACTTGGAATGATAAAAAATGGAACAAAACAACACATTGAAAGAATCCATGGAAACCCCAGCTTAAGAGATATACAAAAAATTGTCTTATTAAGTACAGCCCACACACTAAGGAAAACTTTATCTATGTAATGCTGGGGATGATAGGGAAGATAGAAAAACATGAAATGGAGCCATAACAACACGCCACTACCTGCCTTAGGTCTCCCCGCAGACTTGGTTGGTAGTGAGACCAAAGCAGAAATCGAAATATGATGAAAAATGACATAATAATAAAAACCCTTCCACGATATTTTTGATTTGATTGAACTGAATCCGAGGCAACATACTATTTTTTAAAAACTCATTAATAATGAAAGACCCCTTTCTGCTGTCAGTACGACTGATACTGACCTTCGTAACAGTGACTCGTTACGCCTTCACAAGATTATATTTTCGGATGACATGAAATGGAAATATTATATTGAATTCATTTCTAAGTCTACTTCTAAGAAAGTTGATTCACTGTGTCGTGCAAGACAATTTTTCTCTCCTGAATCTATCTTACATATTTATGCCTAGCATTCGTCTACGTATTGGATATTATTGTCACATATGGTCCGGTGGTCCTGTTGTATATCTAAAGATTCTTGATAAAATCCAAAGAAGAATCGGCACCCACACCATAGTTAGGACGAAAGTGTAGGCTACTGAAGCTCGCATGAGAATGCCGAACCAAAGATTTTCAAACTAAAGGTGTTCACTTCTGGGCCCTTGTCATGCGGTCAGGAAAACGAATCAACAATCGCTGACAGCGACGATCAGTGGACCATTCCAGCAGCCTCGGACTAGTGGGTTAGATGCGACCAGAGGAAAAACTTAAATTTCCACGATTTTCTGTCCTTTGTAGCTCTTAATAAAATTCATCTTTTTGCTATTACTCTTAATCTTTGTTCATTCAGTCATTTACCTGAGCTCGTTCTTCTTTCAAGTGCCGTGTTCCTTCTGGACGTTGGCAAACATGACTCTTCACAATTTCTTGTCCTTTGTAGCTATTAATAAAGTTTGTATTTTTGTTACCATTTTTAATCTCTGTTCTGCCAGCTATTTACACAAGCTCGTTCTTTTTTTATTATTATTTTTATTTGTGACTTCAGAACTAGGGTGATCACGACTTTCCACAATTTTCTATCCTTTAGAGCTCTTAGTAAAGTTTTTCTTTTTGCTACTCACTCTTAATCTCTGTTACACAAACTCGTTATGTAGGGTATGCGCTATTTACATTTGTCCTTTTTGCCTTCAACATATTCTGTCAGTGTCAAATTTTCCAAGCCCTCTTTCTTCATTATGGGCCCTAGAAATTTTAACTGTTTGTTTCTGATGAAACTAGAAAAATATTTAATCTGATGCTAGCATGCTAAGTTGATGGAAATTAGAAATTTCAGATACCTGAGAAACTTAAATCTGAAATGCAAGCAATTTCTTGAACTTTATTTTTTTCAGTTACAAGATAGCAACGACAAAGACTGAAATTTTGGTCACTAATGTCAGGCATGAATTACTTTTCGGCACGTTTTGACTGAGACATTCACAACTCAAGAATTTATACAAATAATAGACTTCCTTTATTCGTAAAATTTGAATTCCTCTGACTTTTTTTTCGTCTTTTTTCTTCTTTTAAGTTACGTGTCCCTTCAGGACGTATGGGATTATTGCTTCTCGCAGTTTCTATTGCTTTGTAGCTCTTAGTACATAAGTATCGTTTTTGCTTCTATTTTCACTGCTAACATTTCCAGTCCATAATATTCTCAGCATCTTTTTAGAGAACCACAATTCTATTGCCTTCTCTTCTTCTTCATCAGTGATGATATTGTTCATCATTCATTACCATATAGAAGGACTGATAATATATAGCAGTTCAGTACTCGTTTCTTTGGGTCTAACGTGATTTTACTTTTTCGTAATAATTTGCTTAGCTTTTTGGAAGCACCATTCGCTAATAAATCTAATACTATATATTATTATAAAAGTTATTCATTCTATTTTTCATTGTAATTTTACAGTAAAAAAGGTCTTTTCTGTTAAGTAAAAAATTTGAGTTAAAAGAAAGAAAATGAAGACTAAATATATACCCATTGGTTATTTCCAAGAATTCAGACAAAATTATTGGTTATAACCAATCCTAGGGAGTTATTGCAGACTCTAAGAGAATCGATATAATCGCCTTTTAGAATATCGCTAACAGTCATCCTTCTTAAAACAGCTGTGTTGAACGGGTATTGGATAATCAAAGGGAAAAATCTCAAGTATCCAGCCAATCAGTATCGGGCAAACAACCCGGAAGTAAATGAAGGAGTCAGTGATCAGACACCCTGAGACAATGTTAATTTCATGGCTGTGAATGGACAAAATTTGTTAGAGCAGAGATCTGTAATGATTAGTCATTGAATAAACGAAGTGAATCACACTTATTATGGTAATTTTCTAAGCGTAGCTTACATGTGGCACAAGGCCGAAAATATGGGGCACCCAGTGAATACCGAACGCACTATTCAGTCGTAATTGATCTAACGAGACAAACTTGCTAACCATTACACCATGTCGAATGACTGTAAATGATCTTCTAAGTTTAGCTTAGATGTGTTTCAAGGCCGAGCGTATGGAGCACCTAGTGAGGACCGAACTCATTATTCAGTTGTAATTGACCTAGGTAGACAAGCTTAATAACCATTGCACTACGTCGAAGTGCTTTAAATAATTTTAGATGTGTCTCAAGGCCAGAAGTATGGGGCACTCGGTGACGATCGAACTCACTATTCAGTAGTAATTGATCTCGCAAGACAGGCTTGCAAACCATGACACCACGTCGTTATGTCTGGGATAAACAACAAAAAAGGTCTTAAATAAAGAAGGCGGTTGGTTGTATGCAGTTATTCCTTATCCTTAAATAAGAAGGCAAGATTATATCAGTTGATTCTGAAGTTGAAACTCATAATCATCTGACATCTAGTTTCCGAGTATGCTTCTCTGCTAAGGTGGATAGTTAATCCGTTTCACAGACGCTTGCACAGGCACATTTGTGCTTCTTCAAAATTCACTGATCCAACCTTTGGTTTAGCTCCCGTATTCTACAACCTCCAGAAATTTAAATGCAAAGTCAATACTCATCTACTAACCACTGGACTCTAGCTCCCTCCCCTCCCCTGTATAACCTTCCCTTTCTCTCCACCTATGTATGTGTCATCGCACCTGCTTTCTCAGCTTTCTGTTGCTCCTTCCTAACTAGTTTGTACTCCTCACTCTTTTCTAATTAATCTTTTTACATTTATGTAACCCCCTGCACATCAGTGGCGTTTCCGCCTTGCTCGGGGTGAAATGATTAAAAAAAAAATATGACTTGTGATTTTTGCTATCATCGACGGCTTCCGAATAGTTTACTCATATAGTGAGAACTTCTTACTAACCCATTTAAGCAGTTAAAACAACCTCATTCAGCAATCCTGTAACTCGAGTGGCTCTTGGGACTTGTATCAGTGAACAATAGTATAAAAATAACTCACCGATATAGTGAAAAGAATATGTAACAGTTTGTGTTGAATGAGGTTAATATGAGAGAGGCATGTCAGTGTTCATGCATAGGTGCTGTAATTATGGGTTGATGAAAAAGGATGAAAAAACTTGCAGTAGATGTACGCCATAGACAATGGTGTTTGAAACTGATTGGGGAAAAAGTGAATGAGGTGAAAAGTACCTTATGTTTAAATATCGAGTGCCAGACATTAGTGTTTGTAAGTTGTTTATAAAACCAACCAACAAGATATCTGCTTGAAGAAAACAAGTGAATTCTTCAAGTCATTCATGATATTAGACATTGCATGTCAGTTAAAGAACATAGGGGGAGATGTCAATCATTGCCGTAACAATCAATGCCCATATATAATTTTGTCATTTCGGCGATAAAGAATTATTTAGGTGATGATGAAACCATTTTTTAGGCATTTTTCTTAATAAAAGGATATTAACAATTAGAGTTGTTTTTCTTTAGGAAGGCACATAGAATGAATAACATGGCTGACTTTCAACACAGATTTAAACTGAAAATGTATGATAAAAATTAAAAACTAAATGTTCCATGAGAAGTCTTCCATCCACCAAAGAAGGTTTATTGTCATATGATAAGATAGAACCCGTTTGTTAAAAAATATTTCCTGAAGTTAGTGAAATCCATGCCGGAAAGAATTAAAGAAGAGACAATTCAGTATTAATTCTATTTTTCGGGTTGCTCAATTCCATAATGTTTTAATCTCCATAGCTTCCAAAAAAATGATACCATTAATTTAAAAAAATTAATCTAGTTTATTTAAGATATATTAAATGAAGAACTATTTGCATCTAATTATAGATTAGTTTAATATAGTTTATTTAAGGTACTTAAATGTAATGATCAACAAATTAAATAATAAAGTTTGTAATTTTATTTGAGATTAGTTTAATCTAGTTTACGGTAAATTTATGCAGTCAGAATAATCAGCTATTAAATAAAAATGTTTTGTATCTTATCTGTCAATAGGTTAATCTACATTATTTAAGGTATATTTTATTAAGCCAGAATGATCACCTATTATATAAAAATGTTTTACTTCTAATCTGTGAGTGATCTGGCACTTCATGGCAGACGAAACACTTCCTATCTTAACAAAAACAGAACAGAACTTTTTCTATGTGTTGCCTTGGTTTGGAAATAGATTCTCCTTTTCAGTGGATATAATTATAGAGAATCTACTTTTCATAAAAGTGGATAACTCTACTCAGGGATTGGAATATTCTTTATTGATGAGCAGAGGGGAATTCTTTGATTACGCTAAGAATTCAGAGGATAAAGGACGCATTGATCACGTTTAACCACTTTTATGAGTTCATGAAGGTGTTTTATGGTCGAAGTGTGACATATATTGATCTATATTGCTAATTCTCTTGTAATTTGCTTTTGATTTTTCTTAATATTGTTTGCAGAATACTGACAGAACCGAGTTGTTCAGATCGAGGGTAATATTCGAGAGAAAACTTCCCCGATCGGAAGTAGCCAAATTTTCATTGACATATCCGGACACATAAAGCACATTTTCCATCATCATTTCTTACCGCTTCGGCAAGTAGCGAAGATCGCACGCCATTCCGAAACATACTATTTGGCGACAAACTCAATCATGGTAGACACTCTAGTTCTGTGTATGACGATAAACTACACCCTGCAGCATGGTTTCTGATTGGTAGATTGAACATTTTAAGGATCGTGAGACTACCTCTTAATTGCAGTTGTTCATAGGTCCACCCTGACCCGGGATGGTAGCACCTGTTGCAATCCCAGCTATGGTCAATATTTAACCCCCAAACAAACCCAACCCCTATGAAAATATAAAAATACATTTCTCTGGTGAAGTTGCCAGCAATATATTTTATATAAATTTAATATAAAAATCATTAACAATACACATAGAAAAATTAAAAACAATGCATTTTAAAGCAAAATGACCAACAAATACATTTTATAGCAAAATGACATACAAAACATTTTGTATGTCGTTGATGCTGTAAAATGTTATTTAGATTTTGGCATTAGATAACTTATAGAGATATTGATATGCTACTAAAATATCAATCAATCAGACCAACTCGAGGAGACCAGAAAAAAGTATTACAAAACACGCTGAAAGCATTGTGGGAGCACGAAGAAAGAGATTAGATAGCATTAAATAGAAGAGACTGACCTACACCAGTCCAGAAAGGCCCGAAAACGTATCAGGCCAACAGGTTGAGTCGAGTACAGCAGCCCCGATAGGCCAGGAAGAACAATGCTATCAGTTCTTCCACCGCCGCTCGCATTCTCTGTCCACACTGACAAAGATTTCCGTTTACGGACCGGACTGAACAATCTACACTCACAATATTCGTCTATCCCAGTAGAATTATCAATAGTTCTCTTCGGATCGACAGAAGAACAACGTTCTTGGCGACAACAGCGTCTACCGACTGACGTTAGGACAGAGTAAATGGACGTGGTTTTATGCCTGTTTCCCAGGGCATTAGTACTGAGGGAAGGCAAGCAACTTCAAAGGGCTGAAAATAGAACGTCGTGAATGCTAAAGAGGAATGGCTCAACAACAAATGTGCAGAAGTAGAGAGATTGAGCAAGACTAATAAAGGAGACATGCATAAAGAAATAAGGACAAAGTACATGCTCCTCAACAGGATGTATAAAATCCAAGAATGAAACGATCATATTAGAGAAAGAGGAAATATTCCAGCGATGGGAATAATATATAAAAGATATCTTCTACGACAAGAGAGAGCAACCGACAATACACAAAATGATGACAGACCGGAAATATTAAAATCCGAAGTGGAAGCTGCAGTGGTCAAACTGAATAGATACAAAGCAGCAGGACCAGATGGCATCGTAATAGAGATGCTGACAGCCTTAGACGATTTCAGCATAGAAAACATTACAGAAATAATAAATGAAATCTATAACAGTGGTGTAATACATGACGACCTAGGCAGATCAATTTTCATTACACTGCTGAAGAAGCCAGGTGCAAACAAATGCTAACTCCACCAAACAATCAGTTTAATGAGCCACATAACAAACGCATCATCCGAATCCTGATAAATAGAGAGCGAAGTAGAATCAGACCAGAGATAGGACAAGAACAGTACGGTTTCGTCAAAGAAATGCAACATTCATTCTTAGGATGCTATCAGAAAGAGCAATACAAATGAAAAAAATGACATGTACCTCTGTTTTATAGACTATGCAAAGGTGTTTGACAAAGTACGCTACAAAGAATTAATAGAAATGTTCCGCAATCTATACATATTTGGGAAAGACATTAAAGTAATCAAGAATCTCTACTGGCAGCAAACCACCTGCATACGGACAGGAAACGAATTCAGCAGATATCTTCTTCTAAATGCTCTCTCCTTTCAGGATGTAGGCGATTATGGCTTTCCACGTCTCCCTATCCCTGGTGGCTCTTAGCACGTTTATGCATTTCTGCATTATGGGTTCTGTTCAGTTTCTCTATCTCTGCGCATGTGTCGTTGAGTCATTCTTCTTAAGCCTGCCTGCATTTGTTCATTATTACCCAAGGATAGAAAGTGGCGTAAGATTCTTTTCACAGAATCTATTCAACTTGTACAGCAAACCGATTCTGAAGACTCTAGAAGTCATGCCAGGATTCGTCATCGGCGGTCACAATCTGAGCAACATAAGGTACGCAGATGAAACAGTCCTGATAGCAGACATGGAAAGAAAACTACAAGACCTTCTAAAGAAGGTAGCAGAAGAAAGTTGAAAGAAAGGACTACAAATAAACTACAAAACAAAAAAACTGAATGCATGATCATCAGCAAAACGAGAAGCTCAACCTGCCAGTTACAGGTGAGGGATACGAAAATCAAGCAGGTACAAAAGTGTAAATACCTGGGTTCTAACAGAAGACGGAAAGTGCGACACAGATACGAAGGCGAAATGGCATGGCCAAGGATACATTCCAGGAGCTGAGTAGAGTATTGAGAGACGGTAAAATTTCGCTAGAAAGAAAGAAGAGATTACTGGATTGCTATGTGATGTCTGTTCTTCAATATGGCAGTTAATGCTGGACAATATTATCAAAGATGAAGAAAAATTTGAAGTAACTGAAATGTGGTTCTACAGGAGTATGTTGTGGATATCATGGATCGGGCCTGTGAGCAATGAGGTTTTGTAAAGGATGTAAATGAATGGGAAATTAATACTGACTATCAGGAAAAGACAGCTAAATTTCCTGGGACATGTAATGAGGAAGGAGGACTTAAAGATTCTGATACTCACGGATCAGATAGAGGGAAACAGAGACAGGGGAAAGCAGCGTATAACATACTTGACGGGCCTGAGCAAGTGGATGACATATCGGGGTTTGGGTGGTGTAACAGGAAAAAGTGTGCTAAGATCCACCAGGGATAGGGAGACGTAGAGGGTCATGATCGTCTATGTCCTGAAAGGACATGGCACATAGAAGAAGAAGAAGAAGAAGAAGAAGAAGAAGAAGTTTGTCTGAGCCTTCTAAGCTTAGTGGAAACAGACAGACCTAGCCGAATTTCGAACTCAGTTTGACATTTCCGTGATGATAACCATCAAGCTGCTTCCAACCTTTCTGCACCGTAATAATCACGGGATGCTTTCTTTAATTTCAAAAAGAATTTTGGTTAATGTTGTTATTTTCACGTGAATAGAAAACCTAAACAAAAGAAACAGCACCTCAGAATTGTCGGTAGTCTACTTTTGTTGCATGTATGCGTTTTTTAAAATCAGAATAATTGAAAGAAAAAGAAACAAAGAAATGAATAAAAGTTTAATAATGGACTAAAAAAGGAGAAAATGTTGTGTGAATAAATATTTTATTTAATGTAAAGATTAATTGAATTTGAGATTTAAAAGAAAAGAGAGAGAGAGAGAGAGAGAGAGAGAGAGAGAGAGAGAGAGAGAGAGATTACTTTAAAAAAATATGACCACAACAGTGGCTACTAAGTGAATTTCACAAAACATTTTTAGTGCAAAGATTTCGATTCTTGATAATTTTGTTTTGTCTTTTCAATATATATTTTATTTATTCAATTCGATTATTACTAAATATTGTATGTGTATCACCCTAGATCAGATCAGAATAAACTTTGCACTTAATTTTTCTTCCGTAACGGTAAATGTAGGTTTTGACCTGGAGATTGACTATCTGGCTGCCGAGTGTAAATCCACGCGATAGGCCAAGCTGCATCTGATATGCGTACACTTTGGAAAAAAAACGTACGGCAGATAAATACATAAACGATGTAGCAATATGAGTAAGCTGTTTTGTTAAATTGAAAAACAGCGAGACCTGTCGAAACGGAACATTTACTTTCAATCAACATTTATCCATAAGTGGAGTCAATCTCAAAGTACAGAGCAGGAGGTTCAGACAGAGAGAAAATCACGGAAGAAAGATTAATTACTTTTTTAGACGAAGATGACAAGACAAAGAAAATTGTTGTCTATAAAATTGACGATTCCGGGAAAAGAAAATAGAATCTGGTTTACTGCTAGAAATTTTGTTCTTCAGTCGTCGGTAAGGATCTCGCCGAAGGGCAATTTTTAAGACATAAACGTTTGATTAAAATAAACTGCATCCTGTCATCGAATCTGGTGTCTGGACCGATTTGCATCAACAACACCAACCAGAAAAGTAACAGTCTTCTGGAAGAATGTCCAGGTTCAGAAAGGAGGTCCCAGAACCATATGACTCACTGGTCGATGATAATTGACAAAGTTCCGTGTTGAATAAAATACGTATGAGAGATCAAGTCTCGAGTTTTCTTTAGTCTGGCAGAGACAATAATAGCATATAAGGGCTCAAAGTTTATTGCCATTAATTAGTTGATTCAGTTTTATAACGGCATACTAACCACTATGTGTTATTAAATGCCGAAATCTAAATATTGCGCAAAAAATTTTATGGCTTCAACTAAATATTTTGAACACAATTGTATGCCTTCAACTACAGATAATTGATGGTCATTTTGGTATAGAATTTATTGTAGGTCATTTTGCTATAAAATGTATTGTTGGTCATTTTTCTATAAAAGTTATTGTTGGTCATTTTACTGTAAAATGAATTGTTGACCATTTTGCTATAAAATGCATTGTTGGTCATTTTGCTATAAAATACATTGTTGGTCACTTTGCTAAAAATGTATTGTTGGTTATTTTTCTATAAAAATGTATTGTTGGTCATTTTGCTATGACATCTGTTGCTGGTCTTTTTGCTATAAAATCATTTGCTGGTCATTTTGCTATAAAAATGTATTGCTGGTCATTTTGCTATAAAATCTATTCCTGGTCATTTTGCTATAAAATCTATTGCTAGTCGTTTTGCTTTAAAATTATTTGCTGGTTACTTTACTATAAAATGTATTGCTGGTCATTTTGCTATAAAATGTATTGTTGGTCATTTTGCTATAAAATCTATTCCTGATCATTTTGCTATAAAATGTATTGTTAGACATTTTGCTATAAAATCTATTGCTGGTCATTTTGCTAAAAAATCTATTGTTGGTAATTTTGCTAAAAAATGTATTGTTGGTAATTTTGCTAAAAAATGTATTTTTTGTCATTTTGCTATAAAATCTATTGCTAGTCATTTTGCTATAAAATCTATTGCTGGTCGTTCTGCTTTAAAATCATTTGCTGGTCATTTTGCTATAAAATGTATTGTTGATCATTTTGCTATAAAATGTATTCCTGGTCATTTTGCAATAAAATGTATTGTTGGTCATTTTTCATATAAAAATGTTTTGAGGGTATTTTGTTGGTATGTTATTAGTTTTATACTTTCATAGAATTTGTCTATATTTCTGAGATGAGGTAGTATTTACAGTATTTCTGTTGCCATTTGTACGACTTTTCGGCCGTTATACGGCCCGGCTTTCTTCAGGTGTTCGGGTTTTCGAACTGAAGCCTTTATTACAATCTCTGGATTATCATTCTCATTCCTTGCGTAGTAATGCATCGATTGGAAGTAATGAGTTAGTTGTGGAAAGAAATATAAAGGAGAAACAAGCCGCTCCCTTGAGGTAAGACTACAAGAACATCGCAATGCCGTAACAGGAGGAGAGATAAAAAAAAATCAACACACATGCTAGGCTTTAAAAATCTCCTAAGCCGAACAAGCATAGAGATGAACATAATATGGGAACCAGTAATATAGAGTGCCAGAGGAAATCATTACTGTCAAAAAATTGCAATATGAGCTCTGGTAAAAAATACTAGAGAACACCATTGACATCAAAAATACTAGAGAAAACCATTGACATAAAAAATTGCAATATGAACTCTGATAAAAAGGGTTACTGGATATTAGGTTTATAAGTCCCAAAAATTCAGTTGTTCTTGTCCTTAAGGACACATGGCCCAGTGGATATAAACGTTGGTTAGTTCCTGTGACTTGACCCAAAAATTTGTGAGTTCAATACCAGGCTAGAACAGCAGTGAACAAGTAACTTGAAGGGTTGTGACTTCCAATCGAGGCATTATTACGCAAGGAATGAGAATTATATTCATTCACTGGAGTATATAAAGGATTCGGTTCGAAATTCCTGGCACCTGAAGAAGAAACGTCGTACAAATGGCAACAAATATGAGTACAATAGTCCGATTAATGTAAATACTGTACTTTCATAATGTATTATTTTTGTTTGGGTTTCACTAGTTGTCCATAGCTGGGACCCTCACTAGTGATGCCACCCCAGCTCAAGGTGAATCTGGAAACAACAGCAGTTAGATGGTTTCAGGCATTTGAAGACTTTCAATTTCCAGATTAGTGGTTTTGCATGGACTTACAGTGTGCGTTTTGTAGATATTTGTAAGTAAAGGTATATGACGTAATTGTTGACAAACTCGTCTCATTGTTTATAGTACTTATAAGATGTTTCATTATTGTGGCTTTGTACCAGACTAATTTTTGGACCTGCCTTTGAGTTAAAATACTGAGATTTAAAAATGCTTATTTTCAAGTCTGGCAATGAAAGATTTTATTGGAAGGTTTATCGCAGCGAATTTTGTCATTATCCGCCTTGAATTTTCACTTTCAGTTGTATTGAGATTAACTTAGCAAAGTAAAATAAAGCAGATGTTTTATTGTTTAAACCAATCGAATTATAGAAAATAATTATTGGAATTGAAAAATTAAAATTGCTACAATATCAATGCATTTCTATATCAGGAAGTGACAATCGATTTAAAATTATTTTTAATAAAGTAAATCGTAAAGAAACTTATTTTTAATAAAGTAAAAATATTCATTAATTAAGGTTTTAATCCTTAATAAATTAGTTTTATTCGGTTATAAAAAAAAGTTACGTTTTAAGGGGGGTAAGACAAGGATGTCTTTTCTCACCGGATCTATTCAATTTATACAGCAAAACAATTCCGAGAGAAATAAAATCCTTGCCAAGATTCGTCATTAGCGACCACAATCTCAACAATGTGAGGTACGCAGATGACACGGTGCTGATAGCAGACACGGAAACGACAATGCAAGACCTCCTACAGAAGGTAAGAAAAGAAAGCGAGAAAAAAGAAGTGAACATAAAATTCAAGAAATCTGAATGTATATTCATCAACAAAGAGAAAATCCCAAAATGCCAACTACAGGTCAGAGAAACTAAAATAAAACATGTAAAAAAATTTAAATACCTTGTAAGTGTTTTGACAGAGAATGGAATGTGCGACATTGAGATCCAAAGACGCATTGGCATTGCCAAAGATGCGTTTTAAAAGCTAACCAGAGTACTGAGAGACAGGAAAATCTCATTGGAAACAAAGAAAAGAGTACTGGATTGTCTTGTGATATCTGTCCTTTTGAGTGAATGTTGGACGATCTCATCAAGAATGAAGGAAAGGCTTGAGGCAGCAGAAATGTGGTTCTACATAAAGATGCTGAGGATACCATAGACTGAGTACGTGAACAACAATGGGTTGTTGGAGAGGATGCAAACTAGAAAAAAAATCATACTTAACATCAGGAAGAGACTGATGAGGCTTCTGGGACACGTAATGAGGAAGGAGGGCCTGGAGAATTTAATATTCACAGGACGGATAGAAGGAAAGACATACTTGGATGGCGTAGCGGGGTTTGGAAGAGATATGAAGAGGAAAAATAGTCGAAGTCTATGATCGCGTAGGTCCTGAAGGGATACGACACATGAAGAAGATGTTTTCCTGGTGCTGAATTGTCTCGGGCCTGAGTTTTTCCAGCATTCAGTCGGAGGTGTTGAGTTGGCGATATTGAGTCATCCTGCACCCTTTCCACACACTCGGCTAATAAACTGTATTCGTTATTGATTGGCAAAAAATTAGCTTCGTAGAGCACAAACTCAAACGAATGAAGTTAGACTAGATAAAGAAATTAGAATAATTTAAACAATTAAATCTTTAAAATTAAAACAATTTAATTAAATTTCTATCGATTAATTCTTTGTTTAGTTTTTCTCATTGTATTTGTTTTTATTCTTTAATTATTTCTTTCTTATTCATTGGTTCTTTCATTCTTTCTCTTTTCTTTATTTGCTTATTTATTTTTTAATACTTTTATACAATTGTTTCCTTCGAAGTACTTTTCGCCCCATTCCATTTCTTTGATTTTTCAAAAACCACGCAGTCAGTTAAGCGCCAAAAGTGATACATGCTTGGGTGATCATGTCTCGAAAGAGACATGGCTGACTAGGTAGAAGATTGTCCTGCAGTAGGTTGTCATTACTTTCTGCATTAGACTGGTTACTAACCAAGGCTATGTCCTGCTATTTAACCCATAGCTGGAGGGAGAAGCCACAGATTAATACATTTCACAAAGGTATTTGTGCGTAGGTAAATACAACGAATTCAACTGGAATTCGAGCTCGGCTCTCCGATTTCTTGTTCCAAGCCGATCTCCACTGCACCTCAACGCACATCTACCAAAAGAAAAAAAAAAACAAAAAAAAAAAAAAAACTGAGAATTCTGTCTCCTGATAAAGATTCAGTGTTTATCTTAATCACTTTCGTACCTACCAATAACACTGTGTAACGCGACTTTTTTCCTTGGTTAACAACTTCTATTTCCGATTTGTTTACACATAGAAAGTATACAAAATGGCTAATATTTATCTTAAATCTTACTTTTGTGTCCAGGATAATAATGTTTCTGAAATTGGCCTATTCCCATCGGGAAAACTGGCAAATGTGAACATTCTCGTCACACAAATTATGAACAAATGATATATGAACAAAACGACATATGGTTCAAAAGTAGTATTTATTTATTCTTGGATTACATAGGAAAGAGCACAAAAAATTAAAAATGAGTATTTTTTTATGCTTATACTGTAAATTAATTTCATGGATCATCCCCCAAATATAGTCTTCTATCATATTTTCGTTATAATAATCCTTGGTAGCGACATTCAAATCTTCATAATCTGAAAAGAAAAAAAAATCAATGAATGATGAATTTTTGCAAGAATTTTTTTCATTTTTATTATTTTTCATTATAATGATTTATAAAGTTTCAAAAATCTTTTAATATTTCCCCCTTCCTCGTCAACACTAAGTTTTTAAATTAATACATGAAGAGTATATTTACTAATCAAAAACTGAAAAGTTTAATACAAATAATTAAGCCATTCGATTTTTAAAATAATTAAAACATTATGTTTGTGTGCATGCTGATGATCTGTATATTCTTTTTACGGGTGGCCGTACGTGATATATATCATTAAAAGGTTATGTGTTTCAAAGGTTGGGCTACTTACAGGAAAAAAACAAACAACCTATATAAACATTTTCGGCGGGGTACAATGCTTCCGTATTTCCTGTACCCTACGTTTCAACATTCAACGGGCTTTGCAAACCATCCCTTCAAAATTTAAAGCAAGTTTTATATTTTAATTCCTAGTTTCCTAATTTTGTTAAAAAAATAAATGTGGTCTACTCGGTTTGAATGTGTCCTACTTGAATAAGAGTATATTTATAGATGTAAATATTCGGCTATTTATTGAAACTAATTATTTTCCCCAATCTTAACTCAAACTCTTACCAGACAGTTATAATACTTCATTATCATACGCTTTTTAAGGTAGGCCACATAATATACCAGCGACGGAATTTCGTAGGCCACATTCAAAAGGTAGGTACCATCTCGGCACCAAAGAAATATTATGCTGAATTAAGGTGTCTAATAAAGATAAAATAATTTTATTTTTTTCAAAATAATATTACCTTTATATAACTCGAAGAATCATGACATAAGATGCTGACGTTCAACACTACTTCGAACAAAATGTCAGGAAAGACACCCCCTCAATACAGGAAAAAGGGCGATAACAGTGAACTTGAAAAACCTATTTTCCTGAATTGCTTTTATAAAAAGATTATATAAGATTCAATTGAAAGTAGCACTGACTGCTAAGTTAATGTATGCCGAATGTTTATTTATAAATAAACAGTTAATGTTACCATAGTTATGACCATGTACCAAAAGAAGCCACGCTTATTAATTCCAAATGTCACTTTTCATCGGTTAATATTCTTTCATTAAGCCTTGTCACATTCTCGCTCTTTGTAGTTTGATTGATAGATTAAAATATCAAGATTTCCCCATCGGGCTAAAGGTCATTGTCAATGTAATATGGCAAAAGATCTGTGCTTAATTAGTCTATAAATGCTTTGACTTGAAAGTGAAATATTTATATAGAGAATGAGAATGAGATCATTGTATTTATTGTATTTGTTAGCGAGTCAAATGAAGTTGTAGCAAAAAGCTTTATTTAACCCTCTAGGGCCATTCGTATCATATTTGATACAGTATTTCCATATAAGGAAACATTTGGTATTTCCCTGTAAGGAAACATTTGGTATTCATTGACTGAGCAGTCAGTACTGCTTTCATTTGAAATTTATAAAATATTTCTCTTAAAAAATTTTTCAGGAAAATATTTCTTTCAAGGCTTGTTTTCATTTTATTCTATTAATAAGTAGTAATTAGTGGGGGATCAGTTTATTACTTCATGACAATAGAAAACAGATCACCCACTTTATGCCCAGTGGAAGCCTTAACCCTCTAGGGCCATTCGTATCATATTTGATACAGTATTTTCCTATAAGGAAACATTTGGTATTTCCCTATAAGGAAACATTTGGTATTCATTGACTGAGCAGTCAGTACTGCTTTCATTTGAAATTTATAAAATATTTCTCTTAAAAAATTTTTCAGGAAAATATTTCTTTCAAGGCTTGTTTTCATTTTATTCTATTAATAAGTAGTAATTAATGGGGGATCAGTTTATTACTTCATGACAATAGAAAACAGATCACCCACTTTATGCCCAGTGGAAGCCTTAACCCTCTAGGGCCATTCGTATCATATTTGATACAGTATTTTCCTATAAGGAAACATTTGGTATTTCCCTATAAGGAAACATTTGGTATTCATTGACTGAGCAGTCAGTACTGCTTTCATTTGAAATTTATAAAATATTTCTCTTAAAAAAGTTTTCAGGAAAATATTTCTTTCAAGGCTTGTTTTCATACTGTATCAAATATGATACGAATGGCCCTAGAGGGTTAAATATACAAGAATTTCCCTATTAAAAACTGCAACATGCAGCTAAAAATAATCGTTCCTAATTTTTCATGTGTCTTTTCTCATCTTAATTTCTGTGTTGCGGTCGCAGATTACTGAATTATCCAGAATCGAATAGTGTTGTCGCTTTCGGTGCCAGTATCGAATCTTGAGGGAGCAAATTTTAGTGATGGAAGTAGAACTGGGAAAAAGAACCGTGGATAAAACTATATACTGTGAAAACCTAGTTGCAGTGACGTGCAGAGATTTTGGATGTTTGGTGATGCCAGGGGATAACTCCTTCGAAGTATGCCCCTAAATTTTTGTGCAAATTTTCTATTGTACCTACTGAAGTGAGGGGGGGGGACTATAGGGCCCAGTACTTAGAAATGGGAAAAAGGAAGACATTTTAAATATGTTAAAACAGAAATGTGAAAGAAAAATTTTATTCAAATTAAATATAGACTAAAGATTTATTTACCTCTTTGATTGAATTTCCTCTGGATATGGGTGCCCTGCTCCCCCTTCTGTAAGCTACTGATTATTCGTAATCCTTGCTGAAGCAACAAGGTAGACACGACGTAAAGACAAAATGTCTTTCATCCGTCCTTTGTGTCGACCCCTTATATTTGAAACAAGAAACGATACCGAACGGAGCTGTAAATTGGAATGTGGGTGTCTGTTTCTCCTTGTAGAATTTACTTGGCCAAATAAATTGCGTTGCCTCTCTTTCGTCTGTCAATTTTAATCCATTCTTCCATTGATCAGAAATAAATATTTATGTGATAAAGGAAACAACGATCTTCTGCTTCTTTTCCCTATTTACAGCGAAGACATTTCCAGCAAATTAGTTGTTCTTATGGAATCTTTTTCGACTTATCAAAAGGACAGAATTTGGAACTTAGAAAAGTTTGGACAAGTATTTTACTGAGCCAGTCAGAATAATTACAAGAGACCTTGCCAGTCAGGTTATTACTATTCATCGCGATTCTATTCGTAATTGAGTATTCATGGAAATATTTAAGCTAACAGAGAAGTAACTTTAGCAGTGAAATGAGAAAACAGGACACTGATATCTGAGATAACATCTAACCTGAAAAGAAAACTTGGTCAACATATAACAATTTAAGACAGATATTAAAAACGTTTCTCTGAAACTAATATCCGACCAGATCAGGTTTTCCTTGATAACATGAAAGAACATACTCTCTTCGCTTATAATTCTACAAAGCAGTACCAACTTCTGAAAGTTTTCCACAAATGCTAATCATTTTGCAACTCCTTCTATTCATCTAATGGATGCTCATATCACAATGTCCATCTTCAGAACTTCGATTATCTTAACGAAAATTAACAATATTACTTTCTCTTTTTAAAGGAATGTCAGTGAACCTCACGAACTTTGCTGATACTTAATCGCTTTACTAAGGACTTTTATATCTTCTACTACATAAAAATTTTATTTTTATAACTTATTCTTTAGTGTAGTAAATTAATGTTCATTCGTTTAGGTTGTTTTTTTTTAACACGTACCTTTGAGAAAAGTGCATTTTTGCGCCAGAAGGGTTGTAAATAAAATTTTTTACAGATGTAAAAATCTATTTTAAAATTAGACGGTAAAGAACCGCCAAGATTAATTGTGAATTGTGGCAGATTCATTTTTTTAGTTTATGGATAAATAAGTTTTCATAGTTACTGGCCAATGTGAGACGTGCTCTTAATCCCTTGTGAAAACCTGGATGGAGCCAGTTTGACCTTCCATTGTTCAATAAAAAGGATTGATATTAACGGATAGACAAGAAAGCAATTCATCTTCGAGGAGAAAGCATTAGTGCTTATGCTTTAAGGCCGGAAGATTAGTCCAGGCGAAGGGATCATAAAACATCACGTGGAAAGATAAAAGAGCCGACAGATTTAAGGCAGATTCAACCTCCAAGACAGAAAGTTCCTCTTCGCGTGTTCTTAAGAATTTAAACGAAAGTTTAACTTTCTAGTAAAGGACTATATAAAACAAGAATTTCTATTTCTGAGACAAGAAACTGTGGAAAACACTTTGTGCTGAGACTTTCCTATTCAGTTTTCACTTTAAGAAATTAGGAGGGTGCGCTTTGCATTTTATTGCCTTAGACAATTTTTAAAGCCCCCCCCCCTTTTTTTAAAGGTGTAATTTTTTTTCATTGAATGCACGTCTTTTCTTAAACTAAACTGTAACCCACTTTTTTATGGTAATCCTTTTTAGTTACTTCGGGGGCGTAAAAGAAACTTTTTGTGCAAATTTTCTCCTTTACCTATTTTTACCTTTATTTGCGTATTAAATGTTTTTTAATTAAAATGTTATGCAATGGTTGAAACTCGTTTTATTATTAGTGTATAATAAAACATTTAAGACATAAAACATTTCGAGACATAACGTCCGTTATGTCTCGAAATATCTTTCGAGACATAACGGACGTGTATCACGTATGGTTTCTGATTGACTGACTGTAAGTCCTCACTTTTTATAAACATTTCCTTCACATAACTTATTTTTTTTATATTTTTGAGAAATCTCTACATTCATATTTCTTTGCGCATAACAAATTATTGCAAATTTCTTCCTGTTTCAATTTTACAATTGAGTGTCCTTTTGTTATTTTTGCTTAAAGACTTGTGAATTGATATTTGTATATAAGAAAATTCCCACGGAGAGGCTACGAAGATAAAACAGTCTGCAAAATTATTGCACTATTCCACGTAGAGTTGTTAACTTGGCCATTCCTACAGTAATTACTTGCAAAGTTTAATTAAAAAAAAGCAGTTACGACAATTTACATATCACACAAGTCGTGAGTCCAGATAAAAAAAATTAATTAGTTTGTACTAATGTATTTTTTTTATCTGGACTCACTACTTGTGTGATATGTAACTTATTTAAGAACGATAACTCTTTAGCGCAGATGCTAGACTGAAAAGCGTAAAGTTTGAAGCTCGCGTTAGTCTTCGCTGATTGGCCAATAAATCGAAGGCACGTGAGAACACGTCACAGAACACGCTTAGCCCGCATGAAATTTCAAACTGCAGTCTGATCTATTTTGTCAGTATAAAAGGAAGAAACTTAGCGAAAACATTCTTTTCGGGTAAGGAAGCAGACGTCCATGCAACTCGCCATGTAACAGACAGAATCACAATTGATTATTTTCTCCATGCAGCAAAAAGCTGAATCCAAATGAGAAATCTACTTTTCAACTCTCCCTCAACCTCTCGCTTCAATTCCAACTCTCATCCATACAATTACTTATTCACTCACTCAATATAATCCTCAGTGAGAATTCAAATGTCAGCCGATTGCTACAGAAATCCACGCAACTACGAACTGTTGAATTTAAGTAAATCTTAACTTCTTCTTCATGTGCTGTGTCCCTTCAGAATGTAGACTATCAGGACCTCCACTTGGTTCTGTCTCTTGTCACTCTCAATATTTTTTATCTTGGTAATCTGTCCCAAACTCCACTCTGCCATCCATTTGCTCAGACCTATCAAGTATGTCACGCGCTGCTTTCCCGTCTCTTTTTCCTTTTATCCGTCTTGTGAGTATTCAATTTTTCAGGCTCTCCTTCCTCATTGCGTGCCCCAGGAATCTCATCTGTCTCTTTCTGATGTTAAGTATGAGATTTCTTCTCGTTTGCATCTTCTCAACACCCAATCGTTGCTTACGTGCTCAGTCTATTGTATCTTCAGTATCCTTATGTAAAATCACATTTCTGCTGAATCAAGCATCTCCTTCATCCTTGATGAGATGATCCAACATTCTTAACACATAATCAAAATTGTAACACACTCACTCACTCATTCACAATATTACTTACAATATTATATTAATTTACTTAAAGGAACAATCATTCAACATTTTCTACATACGCATTTGAACTCACTTTTAAGCAACCCATTTTCGACAAACTGTTTTGTGCACATTTTTTAACATGAAACAGAAAAAAATTTATTCTTACACTAATTCATGAACAATTAATTTTAAAGTCACAATTATTTTCTCTACTCACTCTCTCAGCATATATTTTCAACTTCATATTTTGTATATGTTATGAAAATATTTGTTTTTTTGTTACCAAAAAAAAGGAAATTTCTTCGTTTATTATTTGTCTGCGTGTTCGTTGTAATTCCCCTAAGCTATAAAATTTAAATTTAAATAAATAGGATATTAGGCAATGCCTGACTACAACGCTTAGTTGTGTCGCTGTATGAAAATCTTAAAAAAAAATTCGTGATGTTCGGCAAATTGAATTTCTTGTCAAATAGATTTATCGTTTAAAAAAAAAACTTTTTATTCAATTTTTTTAATTGGAATATTAAATGACCGAAGGTTTATTTTTTTACTTATTGTAATTTACTGCAAGATAAGAATCAATGTGAAAATTACATCTCAAGTCAGGTTGGGTCTGTGACATGCGCCTGTCGTAGAGCGATGTATATGAAAATGTGGTATATGAAAATATGGCTCCATTCTCATTTAGCGTTATAATATTAATGAGTAAGATTTAATAAAAGTTTAATTCTCTCTAATGATCGAGTAGGATTTATTAAACAAATACGACCAAAGTTTCTTTCCCCCAACGATTGCATATAAAACGAACAAAGATTTATTAAAAATTTTTCATTCTCTCTAATGATTACATAAATAGCGAGTAGGATTTTTATTAAACAAATGATTCAAATCTTTTATTCTCTCTTAGATTGCATATATAACGATTCTTTTTCTCTAATGGTTTACTATATAACGTGTAGAATTTATTAAACAAAGACGACAAAACTTTCATTCAGAAAGTGGTCACGACTTGAATTGTAACTGGTGATGACAGTAAAGCGATTTCTCAATCCTGATGATGTGCTCGACATTTTTCCATCATCGTTCAGGACTAAAATACATATCTTTTACAGGTCAATGAGTTTTACATACTTTCTAGGATTATAGTCACTTCTCCAAATCTCCTTATATTAAGTTGAAACCAATTATATATTAAACTAAGAAATACCTATTTTATATTTCTTGTTTTAACAGAAAAGAAAGATAATCACACCACCCCACCTCGTATGCTGATGAGGAAGATTATATTGATAAACCTACATTAAATATACTATGATTAGGAAGGAGATTACTAATGATAGACCCTTCTCTTTCTCTGTATATATATATATATATATATATATATATATATATACAACAGAGAAAGAGAGGAGTCTATCATATATATATTGTAATTTTGTTATAACAATGGTTTATAAAAGCATTATATCACTACACAAAAATTGTCATGTTTCAGAACAATACTTTTCTTCTTCAGGTGATAGTTTGAAGTAAATCGTGAAAATGATTTATTGGGAAAATATAAAATGAATTCATGGTTAGTTAGAAACTAAAGGGGTAGTATTAGAAGCGGTATGTAAAGAATACGCTTGTAGGTGTGTCAATATTGTTCAATCAAAAATGTGAATAAGGTAACTATGTAGTTGAAGATTTGGGTCGCTAAAGGAAGCAGGATTGTCTGGTGTTAAGGCATATCACTTTTTAATTTTGTCTGGATAAGATACATAGTGGGACCATACATTATTTAAATTGCGTAGACAATTTTTAACAGCGGGTTATATTTTTTTTAAATTTGATTTTGTACTACCTCATAAGTAAAGTGGCTGGAATGTTTAGGTTATAATTAGAATTAAATAATTATGGTATGCTAAGGTATATTGTAGTTAAGAAAACCAAATAAGTATTGTGGGTCATTTATTTTAGTAAAATAATTTTTAATTTATAAGTTATATTGAAGCATAAGTTATAAATGCAACATTATCTAATTAAATTTTAAAGAAAAATATTTTTTCTGGATAGAATGCATAGTGGAACCATACTATACTTTGTATCGAGCACTCTTTATAAAAGTACATGCTTGAACAGTGGGTTTTACTCTACCAGTTCTTTCACTTTCTTATGAAAAGTGATAGTGATAGTGTTGTCATGAAAAGACAACCAGAAATCGCAGTAATTATTGATTTTTTAATCAGGTCTGAGCTTTCGGCTTACATAAGCCATTATCAAAGGATAAACGTTTAATATACAGTGAACATAGAACATTTAAATTATTAACAGAGTGGAGTTATACAGAGAAAATTAAACAGGTCCATTTTTTGCGTCGCACATGCCGCAGGCCGAGGACGAAATGGTGGTAGTAGGTTTTTGGTCAAATGAGAGTATAGTGGCATGAGGTGATTGGTCTGGGAACTGCTACTACTATGGGTGTAGGGGGTAAGTATAGTAACTATGACCTCTCCCGTCGATTATAGGCATTGAAGTATGTTAATGGAGGTGTCGAAATTTATTTTATTTAAGCTAGGTTTAAACTGTTTGATGTAGATAGCTTGTAGAATTTTAAGTTTTCGTTTATTATTTTCTTGTCTAAGTATATATGTATTTTCAACAAGTGTTTTTCTAAGAAGTGTGTGTTGATAGCCGTGGTGTTTTAAATGTCGGAATATGTTAGAATTTTCATTTAGGTGCAATGTAAGCCTCCGCGAAATGTAGTAGTATGTCCAATGTAGTTCGTAGTATGTCCAATGTAGATATTATTTAGTTTGTTAGAGATACATTCTCGAAATGGGCATTTGAATTTATAAACTACATTTTTTTTTTTTGCAAATCGCTAACGGTGGGAGAGGAGTCGTTGTGGACGATTGAGTTGGATGTTGTGGATTTAGCGTAATATATGATAAACTTAATTCTTTTGTCTGTCTCTCCGAGAGACCCCAACAAAAGAATTAAGTTTATCATATATTACGCTAAATCCACAACATCCAACTCAAATAATTAAAAAACAAATTCAATTATATATATATATATATATATATATATATATATATATATATATATATATAGTTGCCCAGTTCTTTGAGGATGCATGCTTTAATAGCTCAAACTTTTCTAACTTGTTTTGATCATCATTTCTTTTTTCATTTAAATGATGCCAAACATCAAATAACCCAGCAAGTGAAAAAGCACGATGAAATCGTTTTCTTAAAGGCGGACCATAGTGATTTAAAGATTACTCATTTCGTCAAAGTTGCACGGTTGTTTCTTATCAAAGTTTACGAACAACTGAAAGCCGCTGACGGGGATTCTCCAGCAGTAGCCAAATATTTTATCACCCACCAAATATCAAGGAATAAAAGTTAAAGAAAACTATTGATAACAACCACAGAAAGTCACATAACCCCGTTGATAAAAAGCTCAAAATTTCTAAGGCACTCTATCGGCAGAATTGTGCATGAGGCCCTTTTACAAAATCTATACAGGGTGTCCATAAAATTTGTGTGCACTTTAAAAAAATTTATAACATTTGTATTTGCGATAGAAACAATTTGTAAAAAGGATCAGAAAGAAGTAAATCTATATTTTTAAGATTTTATTGAAATTTTATTTAAGTTTCCACATCATTAGCAATACAAACAGTAATACGATTTTGCATTTCACGGAAAACATTTGCTAACTGATTTACAATAATGCCTGAAATCACATTAGTTATTTTAGCTTTCAAATCTTCTAATGAACTAGGTTTGGTTGCATACACAATTGTTTTCACATGTCTTCATGTTTACCTTTTCCTCAGTTGAAGCTATGAAATTGATTCTGAAAAAAGAAAATATTTTTTACTTATCTAAAAATTGTAAATTTTGTGGTAAAGAATTATTCAATAACTATACTTAAAACAAGATACAATGAACTTTATAATATGTTTTACAGATTATTTCTATCACAAATACTAAAAAGTTATAAATGTTTTAAGTTCACACGAATTTTATGGACACCCTATATGTTATACAGGCAGGTCAATTCACGTCGGAATAGACAAAAGATAATATTCTGATTGAACCTGGTAAACTTTGGTCTATATTTGATACGAAAAATTTTGATCAGGACCAAAAAGATCAGCTGAAGGAATAACACATGGTTATGCATATACCTTAAGAATGTTCCAACAGTCTTGCACACAAAGTTTATTGCAGTGTGGATGGTTTCAAGAGTATTGATCAACAACGGAAATGTCATGTCTCCTCACTTCTCTCCTCAAGGCTTAAACGCCAATGCTGCTGGCTATCAGGAGGCGATAGATATGGTTGTGATACCTTTGATAGAAAATGTGAGCAGAATAAGAACATACAAGTACCAAGAGACATTCTGTGTCATCTCGTAAGGCCAAGATGACACAAGAAGAATGGCTGAGTTAAAATCTCCACGGTCAGGTCACTCCAAAAATATAGAGTCCTAGTTCTCCAGGCTTGAATCCGTTGGGCTACTCTATATGAGGCTGTTACAACTCGTTCCTAACAGTTATAATATTATGTATCGCTTAGGCTACTTGCCGTGACGTCACTATAAATTTTCTTCGATTAACTACAACGAACTTCACTTGACTCACTTCGAGATTTTTTGTCTTACTTTTTATTAATCATTTCACCCCAAGCAGGGCGGTACCATCACTGATACTCAGGGGACTACATAAGAGAGTAAAAGTTTAATTAGGAGGAGAGCGAACAGAAAGACGAACCAGTTCCAGGGGGTGTCAGAGGAAGGGCAAAAGAAGGATGTGAACACAGGAGTGAATACAGTTGTGAAGGTAGAGTGAGAAAGGAAAAGAACAAGATACACGGGGTGATGTAGAAAGGACAAGCGAAGGACTGGAGTCAAGTGGATAACAGATGGGAATTGACATTGCATTTAAGGTGTCTTGACTAGTTCATTTGTATTATCGGAAGGTGTTATTTATTCCATAACATTACCACTTTTGAGATTTTTTCACTAGTAAATGAACTTTGTATTTCTTTCGTTTTGGATCAGTCTCTATTTTTTCAGTACGTTTTCTTTTTCTGTTAATCAAACTTGTACGGTCAACGAATTTTTGGGGTGTTGCTACGTCAAAATTATCATACAATACTTGTATATGTTCTTCCTTTTTTGCGGGCTTTTTATTTTATTTAAATCTTTTATTTAATTGATCACAGTTCCTTTTGTGTTCCCATTTTTTTCCTTTCACCATATATATCATTTTTTCAATTCGTGGTCTTATTATACCGTCTTCCCACATTTATTTCCCATTTTTATATACTCTGAAAAACCCTTTTTCGCCAATTTTGAAAACATGTTGTGACTTTTTTGTTATCTGTTCTTATTCTTTTTTCGACCTGGTAACAATTTGTCGAACACTGATTTAATTTTACTTGTGAACATCAATTCTGACGGTGACATGCCTTCCGGTGGAGTGGGATTTGGCGTTATCCGGTACACACTCAAGAATGTTTGTAGTGACTCTTCTCATTATTTGCTTTTTTAAGATCTCCCTTAAAAGTATCCACAAACTGTTTAACTTGACCGTTTGATATTGTGTGATATGCTGGGGGTAGTAATATGGTATTGTGTGATATGCTGGGGGTAGTAATATGGTATTGTGCGATATGCTGGGGGTAGTAATATGGTATTGTGTGATATGCTGAGGGTAGTAATATGGTATTGTGTGATATGCTGGGGGTAGTAATATGGTATTGTGTGATATGCTGGGGGTAGTAATATGGTATTGTGTGATATGCTGGGGGTAGTAATATGGTATTGTGTGATATGCTGGGGGTAGTAATATGGTATTGTGCGATATGCTGGGGGTAGTAATATGGTATTGTGTGATATGCTGAGGGTAGTAATATGGTATTGTGTGATATGCTGGGGGTAGTAATATGGTATTGTGTGATATGCTGGGGGTAGTAATATGGTATTGTGCGATATGCTGGGGGTAGTAATATGGTATTGTGCGATATGCTGGGGGTAGTAATATGGTATTGTGCGATATGCTGGGGGTAGTAATATGGTATTGTGCGATATGCTGGGGGTAGTAATATGGTATTGTGCGATATGCTGGGGGTAGTAATATGGTATTGTGCGATATGCTGGGGGTAGTAATATGGTATTGTGTGATATGCTGGGGGTAGTAATATGGTATTGTGTGATATGCTGGGGGTAGTAATATGGTATTGTGTGATATGCTGGGGGTAGTAATATGGTATTGTGTGATATGCTGGGGGTAGTAATATGGTATTGTGTGATATGCTGGGGGTAGTAATATGGTATTGTGTGATATGCTGGGGGTAGTAATATGGTATTGTGTGATATGCTGGGGGGTAGTAATATGTTCAATCTTGAACATTTGACAAAATTATTTAAATTCGTAAGCAGTGAATTAGGAACCGTTATCCGAGACTAATGCGTCCGGAATGACATATCTTGTAAACAGTTTGTGTAAAAATTGTGGTGTCTTTTTTTTTTTTTTTTTGCACTTACGCATTTCAGGCTACTTAGTAAAGCTATCCACTAAGATAACATGCTCTATTTATTGGATCTACGATATCTATGTGCAGTCTTGTATTTGACTTTGACTAAGGTTTTAATTTCGTGGTAGGCGACTTTTTCTGCTGGAGCACAACCTCTGCAGGCTTTTGCTAATTTTTCAATGTCTTGATCCATTTTGTTCCAGAGAAACAAAGAAGAGAGTATTGGATTGCTATGTGATGTCAGTTCTTCAATATGGCAGTGAATTCTGGACAATATCATCGAAGATGAAGGAAAAGCTTGAAGCAACTGAAATGTAGTTCTACAGAAGGATGCTGCGGATATCATGGATCAAGCATGTGAGCAATCATGAGGTTTTGGAAAGGATGGAAACGAAAAAGAAATTAATACTGAACATTAGGAAGGGACATGTAATGAGGAAGGAGGGCTTGAAGAATCTGATGCTAACAGGCAAGATAGAGGGAAAAAGAGACAAGGAAAAGCAACGGATAACATACTTGAAGGGCCTGAGCAGGTGGATGACAGAACGAGGGTTGTGTGGTGTAACAGGAGAATGCGTGCTAAGAGCCACGAGGGATAGGGAGACGTGGAAAGCCATGATCGCCTACGTCCTGAAAGAACAAGGCACATAGAAGAAGAAGAAGAAGAAGAAGAAGAAGAAGAAGAAGAAGAAGAAGAAGATACATAGCTTCTCATAAGAGATTTCATCTTTGAAATTCCCTGATGTCAAGTATGAAATTAATTTAATATCCGCTTTTATACTATAATAGGTAATGCGATTCTCTGTTACAGGTGAGTAAGCATCCAAGTCTGGTTTGCGTTCTAAACATTGTCTATCTTCCTTACCTTTTTTTTAGTGATTTTTTATTTTTATTATTTTCGAAGTAAACATGTCTTATTCTGCTTTTACTTTTATTTCTTCCAGGGCTTCTTCCAGGGTAGTTCGCTTACTACATGGCATATTTTTAATTTCCATTTCAATTTTCTAACGCAGCAATATTAATGTCCTCAAACGGTTCAGTATTTTTTTGGTATCAACTTTGATAAATCATCAGCATGTCCTAATTTTTTTGGACGGTTGATATTCCATCTTGAAATCGTAATTTAGTAAGATGGTACCCCAGTATTGTAATCTATGCGTAGGATTTTTTTTTCGAACCAGAAATTGATGATAGAGGATGATGTATAGAGGATGGTCTGTATACGAAAACTCCATCTGTGTATAAATTTGGGAAATTTTTGCACAGCAAATATTATTGCTAACGCCTCTTTTTCGAACTGGCTTTAGTTTTTTTCTGCCGGTAGTAGAAAACGCAAAGCATGTGAGAACGCTTTCATGTTACCGTCATCATATTTATGTAGTACTAGCAGTCTAGCCCGGCGTTGCTCGGGTGTAATGAAAGTTTTAAAACTAATCCATGGTCCTGGAGCTCAGACTCAGCCTAAAGAATATTTCTGTGAAGTTTGGTGAGAATCGGATAAAAATTGTGGATTTGTATAAAAGACATACAGACAGATAAACAGATACACACACAAACATCTTGCCTTTTATATATATATATCATCGATTTTCTGCACTATCGTAAGAACTGCAACCTTGAAACTTCTGAATATTGTTTCTTAGGTCTTTGTCTATGAGTGTATCAAGTTTGATTAAAATCAGACCACTCCTTCTATAGCCGATTTTTTCGATTATCGATTTTCCGATATTTATCGGGGGTACCTCGACACAAAACCTAGCTAAGAACACTCGCAGACGCTTATAGTACAACTGTGTAAATTTTCAAGAAAATCGGTTCAGCCGTTTCGGAGTCTATAGGTAACGGATACATACACATAGACACACACACACAGACAAAGTTCCATTTATAAATAAGTTTAGATTAGTTATAAATATTTGGTAATAGTTTGCTATTCCTAGAAATGCTTGTAACCTAGTAATAGTTGTTAGAGGAGACATATTCTTAATTGCATTTGCCATCGACGGTCATAGTTGACGACCATTTTTGTGAAGGATTTCTACTAGGTCTTGATTTTTCGGCAAAAACAACTCGCACTTTTAAATATATAATATATATATTAAAAAAAAAGAAAAGAACTCTTTTGATATGCCCGATATGTTGTTCCTTAGATACACTTATAATTAATATATCATCCATATATAAACAACTGCAAAATCACAGTCTGCAAGCATAGTATCCATAGCATGTTGAAATATAACTGGAGCTACTTTTATTAGTAAAGGAAGTCAGTTGAACTTATACAATTCCTAGTGAATATTTATAGTTATTTACTCTGAACATTCTTCTTCAACTGTATTTGCAAAATCCAGCTACGAAAAATCTTTTCCATCATTTAAATTTTCAAAGATTTTTCACTGGGTGTGGTAACGGGTAGTTATGGGATTCTAAATCAACACAAACACGAATTCTATTTTTTTTTTCATTATATGCTGGTGCTGCCTATTTTGAATAGTCGTTTTTTTCAGTCACGTCTATTCTTTCCAAGTCTGTCTAATTCTTCGTAGACCTGATCCAATGCTACGAACAATACACTTCACTTCGGTTTGAACACTGGCTTCGACCCATTTTTTTCACTTGAAATATCGCTTTGACTTTGGAACTTCGACCCAACACATCTGACAAAACATCCAGAAAACATTTTCACAATTCTTCCTTTAAATTTTCAAATTGTTTTTGCTTGTTTTTTTTAAACAGGTAGCTTGTCCACTTTTTGCAATAAATATTTATAGGTAAATCCCACAACTCAAATATATCCATACAGTCAGTATTAAATAAGTTTGTAGTATTTTTAACACATAAGCGTGAAGCTTTTACACTCTTGTTACGAAATGAAACGTCACAAATCATTTTACCAATAAAAATAATTTTCTATTCGACATATCAAGTGCGATTTTCGAAGTTCTTTTTAATATAAGTTTTCTATTTGCTTTCTATATGACTTCATTAATTACTGTCATATCATGTCGAGTTGCATTTTACATCAACATAATTTATTTTCACTTACACAGATTTTCATTGATTTTCTGTAATCATTTTACCGTCATAACGCTATGCACGATTTTTTTTCTGTGAGAATTTTCCTTGATTTAATTTTATCGTGTAACTTTTAATGTCGTATTTTACCACACTTGTACCGCTTTAAACTCTTAAAGAGTCTCCGAGATGTAACTTTCCACATCTGAAATACGGATTAATTTTTGTTTTTCCAAATTTTTTTAGCTTGAATGGATGCACGTTTTTTTATTCAATTTCTTTCGTTTCCGATTTAGGATCCTCTGATATTCGTCTGATATTTCTTGTCGTGTTACTTTTTAATTCTGTTCAAGTTTCGTTAAAATTCTTGCGCGTATTTCTACGTCTTTTTTCGACATTAATAGTTGAACGAAAATTAACCCTTTAAAAATATTTCGTCAGTTCATTTGATTTGAATCATCCACACACCTTGTTAACGGTTTCACATATGTGACAAAATCTTCGTCTTCTGTTTTTCGTCAGATTCATACACTTCCAACGAGTATTGAATAACAAAGTTTTCTTGCTAAAAATTCTAGTCAGAATATTTACTGTTTTTTCAAAGAAAATTTATCCTCTGTTTTTTTTTTGTAATACAAAATTACACTATTTTTCATTTTCTACAGCTTATAACATTCTCAACAAAAATCTTGTTTTTTCTTGTCTTCTCAGTCGCTGCATTCTTCTCTGAAAATGTGATCCTATCTTCTAAAAGAAGCAGGAAAGGTAATTTCATAATCTGAATTGTATCTGAATTCAAATATGGCATTTGCCACTGCGTTAGGATTGAAAGTACTTGGGGATTTTCCATTTTCTTCTGTATTATTTAATTTAAATATTGTTGTTGCTTCAAACGATTCAACAATTGTTGTTGCTGCTGTTGCTGCTGCTGCATTTTTACTACTTTGGCTAATATTTATTGCATATTTGAAGAACATCTGGTTTTACTTTTTTCTCTTTTTTTCTTTTTTACACACACCAAAGAAAAAAGCCAACGTGGTTTTAATTTATCAGATTTTCTAGGCCATTTTCCAGGCCATTTTCCTTCTTCCTGGTGTTAAGTAAAAGTTTCCTTCTTGTTTCCATTCTCTCCAAAACTTGTTCACATGTGCTGCCCATGGTATTCTCAGAATCATTCTGTAGAACCACATTTCTGTCGCTTCGAGACCCTTATTCCTCTTTGGGGAAATTGTCCACCATTCACTGCCATACAGGAGGACACATCACAACAGTTCAGTACTCCTTCCTTTTTTCTCTTGCTTCAAGTCTCTTCTTCATCTTTCAAGAGATTGTCAAGCATTTACTACCATATAGGAGGACAGATATCACGTAACAGTTCAGTACTCTTTTCTTTATTTCTTTTGTTTCAAGTTTCTTCTTTATCTTTGAGGAAATTGTCCATTTGCTGCTATACAGGAGGCAGATATCACGTAACGGTTCAGTACTTTTTTCTTTGTTTCTAATGAAACTTTCCTGTCTCTTAATAATATGCTCAGTTTTTGGAATGCGTCTTTGGCAATCACAATACCTGTTCGGATCTCAGTGTCACACTTTTCGTTCTCTGTTACACCAATTCTCAGGCATTTCAGTTCATGTAGCTGATTCAATTTAGTATCCCCGTTCTGTAATTTGCATTTTGGGCTCCTCTTTTTGCAGATGATCATGCATTCTGTCTTCTTTTAGTTTCATCCTTTCTTTTCGCTTTCCTTCGATACATTCTGTAGAAGGTCTTGTAGTTTCCTTACCATGTCTGCTATCGTCACTGTGTCATCTCATATTGTTAAGATTGTGGCTGCCAAAGATGAAACCTGGCTGTACTTTTAGTTCTCTAAGAATTTCCTCGCTGTATAGTTTGAATAAATCCGGTGAAAAGACACATACTTGTTTTACACTCATTTCCATTGTTGCATATCTGCTGAATTCATTTCCTGCCCGTATGCAGGTAATTTTTTGCCTGTGTAGGTTACTAGTTATTCTAATGTCTCTCCCAAAAATGTCAAGAGATCTGAGCAGCTCTAATATATATTTGTGGCGTACTTTGTCGAACGCCTTTGCGTAGTTGACAAACCACAAGTATCACGTCCTTCTACATTTGTATTGCTCTTTCTGATAACATTCTGAGCATAAATATCTTGTTCCTTGTTCTGGTATTTTTGACGAATCCACACTGTTCTTGTCTTATCTCTGGCCTAATTCTGCTGCGTGGTTTATTCATCAGAATTCGGATGATGAGTTTTTTTATGTGGCTCATTAGATTCATTGTTCGGTGAAGTTCGCATTCTTTTGCGTCTGGCTTTTTAGGTAGTGCTAGGAAAATAGATCTGTTTAGGCCTTTAGGTGTATAATCACTGTTGTAGATTTTATTTATTATTTCTGTAAACTTGTTTATGCTTAAATCGTCTAAGGCTGCCAGCATCTCTTTTAGAATTATGTCTGGACCCGCCGCTTTGTTTCTTTTCAATTTGGCCAGTGCATCTTCGACTTCGGATTTTTTTAATATTTCCGGTCCCTCGGTATTTCTGTGTCTTGCTGATTGTTCTCTTTCGTTGTGGAAGAGATCTCCGATATATTTCCTTTTATTGTGGAAATACTTTTTCTGTCTTTAATCGATCCTTACATTTTATAGATCCTGCTGATAAGCATGTCTTTTGTCCTGTTAGTTTTTTTTTAATTTTTATGCATATCTCCTTTATTTTTAATACCCATGCATATCTCCTTTTATTTTTAATTTCTGCACACTTTTGGTGGAACCATTCATTTTTAGCCTCTCAGCATTTGTTTCTTATTTTATTGTGTACTTTTCTGTATTCCGTTCCTTGTCCTGGCATTGTTTTCTGTCTTCTTTGCATCATAGCGAGAATCTCATTTGAGAACTATTCGTTTTTTCTTTACGCCATGAATAATGTCATTTGCTGATGTCAGTGAAGCCTCTCTTAGCGAGTGCTATTTCGAGTTTCCGTTTCCGTTTCCATTTAGTCCTTCAAATTTTCTTTTCACACTGTCCATATATATTTCCTTCAGATTGGGTCATTCAGGGGTCTGTTGTATTGCAACATAGTAAAGTATATATGTTTTGGTTTTAGTTTTTTTAGCATTTCTATAGCATGAAACAATAAAACATTTTTGGCTAGCATTAACGATTCTTTTACTTCCTGTTTAAAGCTTTGTTCTACCTTTGATAAGACAACAATAAATTCGTGGAATGAGGTGACAAGACTATGTTTATATAAAATTTTCTAGTGGCTATTTTTATCATCCGGCATTTTCTGTGGTCCGGCAGTTGTGTGGTCATAAGGAGACCGGGTTAAAGATCACGATCTGTAATTGTGCAATATTATGAGTCACTTAATTTGTATTTTATTGTTACTTTGTTTGAGAAAACAACCAATATAAACGCAATATCATGATTATGTTATCGCTCTCATCTCTCACGCAAACACATATTCTATCACCTAACATTTTCTTTTATTAATTTTCACCCAATACAAGGCTCAAGAGGTAGGAAGTGAAAATTATGAGGATATGGAGAATAAATAACAACTGTCTGTAGATTTGAAGATGTTACGATTGTAGTATTTACGGAAGCATCCACGCGGGAATCTGCCCTAAAACGTAGCAGTTCTTTGAAGGAAATTGTTTGAATGAAACTTCCTTCTTCCCAATGTAATACGGGAATGATGAGGATATTTCAACTCAAAGCAAAGCCAGGTGAGTCTAAGCAGTAAGAGTCAGAACATTTGTCATGGAAATAGTGATAGGCTTGTGACTTTGCATCTGTTGAAAACAGAGTGCAGTGTGAAAAATATGTTCTAAAATGTTTTGAACTCTGTTAAAGTAAGAATTGTGAACCCCCTGCCCAGGTTTAGCAGCAATACTCCATTTTTTGTTCTGATCTGTCTCCTGTAAAGATAAAGTATGACAGAATGAATTAGGTATTTTCCGGTCCCGTACAAGGAACCAATAATTTTTCTAGTATATTTAGCGATAGACTGCTTGTATGAATTCCATTTGAAGTCTGGAGTGAACTTGAAAGCCTAGAGCCTTTCAAAGTATATATCCTCATCACTTATAGAATCAATTCAAAATTAGTAATCACACAACATAAAACGGGCACGCTACTACAAATTGATGACCTAGTTACAATATATTAGCTATAAAAATAAATATTTTCAGATAGGACTTTAAAAATATCTTGGTAATAAAGTCGTAAGATAACCTTTAAATGTTAGATTACATCATTGGATAAAACAGCTTGATGCAAAGTCGCCAAAACACTTAAGAAATCATTTAAAATGTTACGAAGGCATTTGTAGATTTCAGTGAAGGACTAATCCGTAAAACAGCAGAAAAAATATCAACATAAAATATCAACACAAAATATCTTATTTAGAGTTAAGTGACTCAGTATCAATATGTACACTACCGGCCATAATTATTAGGCCACCCCAGTTTTTTAAAAGAAATTATGTATTTCATACTCCTTTTAGTATTTATTGCCAAGTGGATAATTCTAAATGGAAATAGAATGGTTCTTTTGTTAATATTTCACAATAACATGTGCATAAAATGAAGTGTTCTAGTGTCCAGTTTTTGTGCTCTCTTCCTCATGCAAGTCTCTTCTGATTGGCGGGCCGAAGCAAAGACTTCCTGGCTGTCTTGTAAAATTTTCCAAAGTAATAATAACAAAATAACCATTCTATTTTCATTTAGAATTATCCACTTGGCAATAAATACTAAAAATAGTATGAAATACATCATTTTTTATTAAACTAAGGCGATCTAATAATTATGGCCGTTAGTGTACGTATGTATGGTTGGCCACTCGTATCCGAGGATGCCTGTCTACAAGGGCGGTTAGCTAATTCCCATTACAGACTCTTGCTCAGACACACTTGTGTTTGTTCAACACTCACAGAGCCCCCTTGTGGTTTATACTGCAACTATACTGAGCGGACCTTAGTTACAGTTTCTGGGTGAAAATCTGTAACTCGACGTGAACAACAGTCGGAACACGGCAATTACACTCAAACCCTCGGTCACGTAGATTTGTGCCTTTGATAGTTATGATAACTATCAATGGCTCCTCAAAGTGAGCTGTCTACCCAATTTCACTCACAATGCTTGGGTCGTCCCGTGGTATGGTCTTCAGGAATTTCCCAGACCAATAACATCATAACTTCCTGGCAAATTGACCATGGTGAGATTCGAACCCCGGCTTCATGGTCAGAAAGTGAACGTTCAAACCACTCGGCCATATAAATTATTCTGCCTTTTTCAAATTCCTTTTCTTCCTTCTCCATTCATTCACTGTCTCTTCTTATCTTTAAATGCATATTATTCAGTTTCTCAATCCCCGGATTATGTCTTCTCTGTCTTTTACTGTTACATTTGCATTTAAGATTCTTTGCTCTGGTTATTTTTTCTTTTTATTTTATTTTCTGTCTTTTGATTCTGTCTTTTTGATTTTCATTGTCCTCCACCAACCAAATCGTCCAACACTTTCACCTTCCTTACTTTAGATCAAGCCGATCTTCAACCCACCAATCACACAGATTAAAGTGAAGACTCATGGTGACTGCTTTCTTTCTCTTCATTAGAGACAATCAGATTTCTTAAAGCTGAGAAATATTTCTATAGTTTTGCTATCCCAATGCAAGGCACAAGAGTAACTCAAAGTATAGGGTTACTGAATGTGGTTGTTGTAAAGAGGTCAAAAGAGGAAGAAAAAGTACATATGAGGATATATAAGATGACTGTTGACCCTAGACACGAAGGTTCATAGGGATTAGGGAAAAATTCTATCGTGGATTTGTGTGACAAAGTAATAACTCGTGGGAGGAAGCTGTCTAAGAAGAACTTACTAACGTCAGGTATAAAACATACATAATATTTAACAATAGTTAAGATTGTTTAGAAAACTTACCTAAGATCTAAACCTGGTTATAAACCTAGGTTTGAAATATATATAATAGATAAGCTTTTTTTGTATAAAATAAATTCCTTTTTAAAAATGTTACCTTTGAACAGATATTTAATCGTCTAGATTAATTTTAATACACGTTTTGTGAGAGAAGTTTATTTTTATGAAAGCCAGACTTTTTGTATTAAAATGGCTAGACTTGTGTATCTTTTTCTGCTCAGCGGTTGAAACCTACCAAATTTATGGAAGAGCCATTTACAGTACATGGAAATTATTTTTCGTATATACTGACCAATCAGTGACGTGGTCCAAAGTTCTAGTAACATCCCGAATAGTGGGGCCAATGTGAGCCTAATTTTTTAAATATACCGAGCTAAGGTCAGTAGATACGAGGAGAAAACTTTTTGATTGCAAAGGGACAAGGTAGGTAAACATCAAAGAAGGCATTAGTCATCAATAAGAGAATCAAAGAAAGTACCAGCTACCGGCCAGCTGCAGATTGACTAAATAATTTTGAAGTTCAAGTGAAAATTCTGCGGTTGGACAGCCAAGAACAAAAAGAATTCTAAGAAATTTTCCCAAACACAACCTGTTGGAAGTTAAAAGGGACTTTAAAAAATTATGTCTTCTCTGTCTTTTACTGTTACATTTGCATTTAAGATTCTTTGCTCTGGTTATTTTTTCTTTTTATTTTATTTTCTGTCTTTTGATTCTGTCTTTTTGATTTTCATTGTCCTCCACCAACCAAATCGTCCAACACTTTCACCTTCCTTACTTTAGATCAAGCCGATCTTCAACCCACCAATCACACAGATTAAAGTGAAGACTCATGGTGACTGCTTTCTTTCTCTTCATTAGAGACATTCAGATTTTTTAAAGCTGAGAAATATTTCTATAGTTTTGCTCTCCCAATGCAAGGCACAAGAGTAAATCAAGGTAGAGAGTTACTGAACGAGGTTGTTGTAAAGAGGTAAAAGGAGTTTGGGTTTGAGTTTGAGTTTTGTTTAACGGCATATCAATCTCTACGGATTATTCAATGCCCAAATAATCAGATTTTAATGAAATTTTTTTGTTTTTATTTTTTTTTTATTCTAGAAAACTGAAAATGTCTTCTAATTTTGTATTTTGAGAATAATTTTTTTCCTTAAAAAATGTGTTATGGTAATAATCTTTTCTTCAAAAATGTATTGTTGGTAATATTTTTCCTTCAAAAATGTATCTTTTTCTATAAAACTCTATTCTTATGTATATATTTTGATAAAAGTGTAATTTAATACTTTTATAGTATTTTGACCCCAGTTTGGTGGTTAACTATTTGCCCATAGCTGGGACCCTAACAGGTGCTACCACTCCGGGTCAAGGTGGATCTGGGAACAACAGCAATTAAGAGGTAGTTCCATGCTCCTTACAACCTCCCAATCATAGGCCAATCATAGAAACACAAGAGCCGATATGAATAACCTTGAAAAAATTTCTTGGTATACCGATGACCTTAATAACCATTCGACTCTTGCATAATTAACTCTGATTAGTTCTTTTACGCTTGATTAATTGCTCATCGATCTTGTAACTCGTCATTTAAAAGTCATTTGCAGACAAGTTCGGCCTTTCGTTCTGCCTTTCTCGTATGGTAAAACAACTCACTGATTTTAAGCGTCAAGTTGTCGTACCTTACAAAAAAGAAAATTAAATGTGGAGAATGACGAAATCTGCAGAAAATCTTCCTGAATTTTTCAATCACAATCGTCGTCAGTTTTCAACGGTTGTCTTACGTCTTTCTGAACTTACCGTTTTGTTTTTTTAGTTGGCACCTAGCAGTTGACAAAATAGTTTATGACTTGAAAGTACATACAAAGTAGTGGTTTGTCATAGGATTCCTTAATACAGAAAAAAATATTCATTTACATTCATTGATGCTTGCTGAATATTTATTCTTCTTTGTGGTGCGTCTATTCAGGACATAGGCAGTCATGTCTCTCCACAACTTTATATCTCGTGTGCTTCTTTGCATTTTTCCCCTTTTGCCAAGGCTCTATTCACACAAGTGCCTTCTCCTATCTTTCAATAAGCTTCGTGAGGGTTAGGTTTTCAGAGCCCTCCTTCCTTATTATGTGCCCAAGGAATTTCAGAAGACTTTTCTTGATACTGAGTATTAGTGTTTTTTTCTAATATAATTTTCTTTTAAGACTTCTTTGTTGCTTATTCACACCGTTCATAGAATTTTCATATCCTTCTGTAGAAACACGTTTCTGTTGCCTCTAGTTTTTTCCTAGTCCTTAGGAAAATTGTTCAAAATTCTCTACTATATAAAAGAATGGGTAACACATAGCAAACGAGTACACTTTTCTTTGTCTCTAACCAATTATTTCCGTTTATGAACAGTTTACATAAACGAAAGAATGGACGTGAGCATAGTCAGGCAGTGGATAATGTGTTTCAAGGGCGACAACAGCGATGTATGTAACAAGCTACCTTTATGATCAGAGCGAGCATCCTTGCATACATCATTAGTAAAACTGGATAATTAACAATGTTACAATATGAAAAAATAATGTTTCGTAATTAAAAATATGTTATATCGGTGTTACAGTGCTTCTTGTTTCCATTGTCATTTTCAGGGAAATTAAAAAGAAGCATTATTTTTGGAACGTTCCCGTACAGAAAAGATCAAAAGAATTAAAAATCCATAAAAGTATTAAAGCCGTTCAGGCTTCTTTTATGCACATGTCTCTTCACGATGTAGGCGAGCATGTCCCTCTACATCTTTTCTCCTCTTGTAGCACTTAATAAGTTTTGTCTTTTTGTTATTTCTCTCAAAGCCTGTCATACAGGGGGACAGATATCACGTAACAGTTCAGTACTCTTTTCTTTGTTTCTCTTGATTCAAGTCTCTTCTTCATCTTTGATGAGATTGTCCAGCATTCACTGTCATACAGGAGGACAGATATCATGTAACAGTTGAGTACACTTTTCTTTGTTCCTCTTGCTTCAAGTCTCTTCTTCATCTTTGATGAGATTGTCCAGCATTCACTGTCATACAGGAGGACAGATATCACGTAACAGTTCAGTACTCTTTTCTTTGTTTCTCTTGATTCAAGTCTCTTCTTCATCTTTGAGGAGATTGTCAAGCATTCACTGTCATACAGGAGGACAGATATCACGTAACAGTTCAGTACTATTTTCTTTGTTTCTCTTGATTCAAGTCTCTTCTTCATCTTTGAGGAGATTGTCCAGCATTCACTGTCATACAGGAGGACAGATATCACGTAAAAGTTCAGTACTCTTTTCTTTGTTTCTCTTGATTCAAGTCTCTTCTTCATCTTTGATGAGATTGTCCAGCATTCACTGTCATACAGGAGGACAGATATCACGTAACAGTTCAGTACTCTTTTCTTTGTTTCTCTTGATTCAAGTCTCTTCTTCATCTTTGAGGAGATTGTCCAGCATTCACTGTCATACAGGAGGACAGATATCACGTAACAGTTCAGTACTCTTTTGTTTGTTTCTCTTGATTCAAGTCTCTTCTTCATCTTTGAGGAGATTGTCCAGCATCACTGTCATACAGGAGGACAGATATCACGTAACAATTCAGTACTCTTTTCTTTGTTTCTCTTGATTCAAGTGTCTTGTTCATCTTTGAGGAGATTGTCCAGCATCACTGTCATACAGGAGGACAGATATTATGTAACAATTCAGTACTCTCATCTTTGTTTCTCTTGCTTCAAGTGTCTTGTTCATCTTTGAGGAGATTGTCCAGCATCACTGTCATACAGGAGGACAGATATCATGTACCATTTCAGCACTCTTTTCTTTGTTTCTCTTGCTTCAAGTGTCTTCTTCATCTTTGAGGAGATTGTCCAGCATTCACTGTCATACAGATGGACAGATATCATGTAACACTTCAGTACTCTTATCTTTGTTTCTCTTGCTTCAAGTCTATTCTTCATCTTTGAGGAGATTGTCCAGCATTCATTGTCATACAGGAGGACAGATATCACGTAACAGTTCAGTACTCTTTTCTTTGTTTCTCTTGCTTCAAGTCTCTTCCTCATCTTTGAGGAGATTGTCCTGCATTCACTGCCATATAGGAGGACTGATATCACGTAACAGTTCAGTACTTTTTTCTTTGTTTCTCTTGCTTCAAGTCTCTTCCTCATCTTTGAGGAGATTGTCCAGCATTCACTGTCATACAGGCGGACAGATATCACGTAACAGTTCAGTACTTTTTTCTTTGTTTCTCTTGTTTCAAGTATCTTGTTCATCTTTGAGGAGATTCTCCAGCATTTACTATCATACAGAAGGACAGATATCACGTAACAGTTCAGTACTCTTTTCTTTGTTTCTCTTGTTTCAAGTATCCTCTTTATCTTTGACGAGATTGTCCAGCATTCACTGTCATACAGGAGGACAGATATCATGCAACAGTTCAGTACTCTTGTCTTTGTTTCTCTTGCTTCAAGTCTCTTCTTCATCTTTGATGAGATTGTCCATCCTTCGCTAGCATGCATACACTTTGTTTCTAACGAAATATGTATGTCTAGTAATCAGTCTTTCAGTTAAGTGCCATACGTGAAACACGCTTGGGCGCTCATGTCTCGAAAGAGACATGACTGACCGGACAGAAGATTATCCCGCAGTGGGTTGCCATTGCTTTCTGCGGTAGACTGGTTTCCAGCCAAGGCTATAGAACTCAATCTGTCCTATTATTTAACCCATAACTGGAAGGAAGAGATTGATTAATAGTTTTCCTAAGGGTATTTGCGCGTAAGTGAATGCAATGAATTCAACTAGAATTCGAACTCGGCTCCCCTGACTGATGTCTAGTAATACTCTGCTTATATAAACAAGAATAAATACTGAACAGAGAGAGAGAGAGAGAGAGAGAGAGAGAGAGAGAGCGAGAGAGAGAGCGAGCGAGAGCGAGAGAGAGAGAGAGATTTTGTAATAGAAAGACTTGTGTCACTTGATCTGCACTGGATATCTAAATTTTTAGGTAAGAATACTGAACGGATAAATAATAATAATAATGATAATCTATTTCCGCTTTCAGTTCTAAACGCTTAACTAACGCCATTACTGATTACTAAATGCAAACGTCATTTGTTTTGCTGTCTTTATTCAGTGTTTGGGTGCTTATAGACAATTACAGTCAAGGGGATATACAAATCGTAAAAGTAAAATCGAAGTAGCATTGATATATTTTTAAATGTATTTAAAAGAAACATCTGTGACTGCAGAGACAAAACAATTATAAAGATGACAAACTAATTGCCGACAGCAGCAGAGAACAGGAACATGTTAGTCACAAAGAAAGATTTAATGAAATTGATGAATTTTATTATTGTGTCACAGATGTGTACAGTGGGATGACACTGTTTATATCTCTTATTCTTTAGTCTGCTATTCAGTTTTAAAATTCACACCCGAATATATGACATAGGAAAGTTCTAGAACTGGATTTGCCGTGATTATAACGATGAAGGGAAATGTGTTCGCAATTTACGTTTATTAGTGCCGAGCCTATTGAACCAGATTTGTCAGATTTGTGTTATCTATTCGTTTTCAGTTATGGCGCGCGGTTATGTAACGTTGTGTTGCAACGGTTCTGTGATCTTTCCAGTGGCTGATTAATTAGAACAATGTGTCTGCGTCAATTTTTTCTGAAACACGGCATTTCTGCAACAGAAATGTTTCGACAAGTTTTTGCCAAATATTTTTTCGGTCAAACAGAAATTTTGGGTGGAACGCGCGTGTCAAGGACGGTTTAGTATCGATCCAAGATTATGAATATTCAAAGTGAACGATCACATGTAAAACGTCAAAAAATGTAGAAAAATTTTCGTGAAATCATCCGTGAGAATCAGTTATAGTGTTTATAAGAAGTTCTTGGTTTCTTAATCCGGAGATTTGAGATGACATTGTATATAAGAATAGATAATGGCCAGAAAGGCGGGGAAGAAAAAGAAAACAAGAACTAAAATTCGTCATCAGTAGACGTTACATATTTCGAAATGATTCTATTCCAGTTACATTTTATTTTTTGAGTTAAACAAGTTTCAGCCAATTAAACCTTCGATCCACTTTCAATGCAAACACTATTAAAAACAGAAATGTATACATTTTTATAGTTCCTATTCATACAAGCGAAAGTTTTTTGAAACTGCTTTTTCTGAATATTTGAAGACAGTTCATGTAAAGGTTTTGAAGCAGAAAGACAAGACTCAAGTCTTAGAGGAATTTACTAGGCGTTTGTCTCAACTCTAAATAGTACGAGGAAATAGGGGGGGCATGAAAATTTGACTGTGAAAACTTTCCAAATACAACGGGGATATATACTTAACCAACATTTCAAATCGCAGCTTTCTATCGGGATTCGAACATTAATCATTATTGCTAAAAAATACAGGAAAAAAAACAACAACAACAAAAACAAAAACAAAAAACAAAAAAACACGTAATTAAGCAAGTCGCAGTATATAAAATGATGCTTTTCAGATAAGCTTTCTTACCAACGTGACATATTTTCCTTTTGATTTTTTTACAAATATTTTAATGACAACTGCCCTGAAATGCTGTTTTATCACTGATGTCCCAAATACATATATTTAAGCGTGCTACTAGTGTGCGTTGTGGTACAGTGGATATCGGCTCGGAACGAGAAACCGGGGAGCCGAGTTCAAATTCCAGCTGAATCCATTGTATTCACTTACGCGCAAATACCTTTGGGAAAGGTATTAATCCGTCTCTTCCTTCCAGTTATGGGTTAAATAACAGGACAGATTGGGTTCTATAGCCTTGGTCGGCAACCAGTCTACCGCAGAAAGCAATGGCAACCTACTGCGGGATAATCTTCTGCCTAGTCAGTCATGTCTCTTTCGAGACATGATCGCCCAAGCGTGTATCACGTATGGCGCCTAAACTGACTGACTAGATTGCCATTTAGGTCCTCCTTTTACTGTTTAAATAGCAAAATGCAACTGCCAGTTCTACTCCAACATTCTATTTTCTGGACTTTCCAAACTGTAGAACTTTTCCTTATTTCCCTGATAACTCAAACAGTTGAGTGCCATACGTGATACACGTTTGAGCGATCATGTCTATTTCAATCAACGACTGACTAGGCAGAAGACATTCCCGCAAGAGGTTGCCATTTCATTCTGCGGTAAACCGGTCACAATCTGTTCTGCTATTCAAGCCACAGCTTGAGTGAGAAGAGATGCGTTAATACCTTTCCCAAAAATATTTGCTCGTAAGTGAATGCAATGAATTCAGCTGGAATTTATACTCGGCTTTCTGATGTTCAAAAATTTAAATGAAACGTTGATCGCCATCTTCTGTTTACTAACTCCGTCCATATTTAGTCCTTTCTTCGATCTTTCCTACTCTAAATCTTCTCACTCACTTTTCACTCCTCGTAACAAAATGTACACTTTGTAGTAGATTGTAATTTGAACATGTTCTAAAGTATATTTTATAATAAATATTTATAGCTCTATTTCTATATTGAGCACTGTTTTAAATTAATGTTTTGAACGTTGTTAATACTTTTTCGTTCCTTATTCATTTGGATATATATATATATATATATATATATATATATATATATATATATATATATATATATATAAAGAAAACTCGGCACATTCTTTAAAGTGATTATAAATTATAATTCATTTCTATGAACTAAATTAGTTCATTTTTTCAGACCAAACTATATTCGTTCCATTAATAGTTTTGTACTGCATGGAACGAATATAGTGTGATCTAAAGAAATGGGCTAATTTAGTTCATAGAAATGAATTATAATTTATAACCACTTTAAATGTTGAGTTGAGTTTTCCTTTATAAATATTATATTGCTTTGGATGACATCCACTGAGCTCGCTATACAGACCTAACAGTTAATATGAAGTAGATCTTGTTAGATTATTCTTGCCATTCATGGATCTGACATCATTACCTATATATATATATATATATATATATAGAGAGAGAGAGAGAGAGATAAAGAGAGAGAGAGAGAGAGAGAGATCCATTGCGTCAGATATTCTTAGGCAAGTTAATATTTTCACAATAAGATTAGTATTATATTTATATGATAAATATACCATATTTATACCAGCTAAAAATTGTTTTTTTAAGAAGAAGAAGAAGAAGAAGAAGAAGAAGAAGAAGAAGAAGAAGAAGAAGAATTCAGATTTTATAATTAAAGAAAGTCGATTGTTTGTACAAATGTTTGAGTTGTGAATGGCTTAAGAATAATTCAAACCTGGTATTAGTGACCAGAATTCCAGTCTTTGTCGTTGCCATCTTGTAACTGAGGTTTCTGTTTAAAAATAAAGTTAAAGAATTACTTGCATTTCATATTTAAACGTCTCAAGTTTCTGAAATTTATCATTTTCATCAACTTAGCAAACAAGCAACAGACGCAATATTTTTTAAGCGTCATCCGCTTTTCCCGGGAACAAATAATTCATTGGTTCCTCGGATATAGCATCTATCGGACAAACTGAAATACCAATTATTGCTTGGAAATAAACCTAAGAATTGACGTCAATATCCTTGTGTCATGTTTGCTTCAATGTCATTTAATACATGACGATATTTTTTGAAATCCTTTTTTTTATATTTAATAGTTTTCTGCCTTATCAGGTCTAATGTGAAACAGAGACAATACGAATTGTTATCAGCACTGACCTGCTGGTCACGTGCAAACATTTTGATTATATACCCCCCCTACCAACACCTTAAAAAATATATATTTGCCCAGAATTTAAAATAATACTGACTTCAGTTTTCTTTAAGTAAAATCGAGAGGCCAAGTAAAAATCAGTGATAAGTTCTACTAACCAGTGCTGTTGGAAGGGTCTTGTGACTCTATAATAGCATTCTGATATATGATACACCCACTTTACTGCATCACAATTTTTATAAGGTAGTATTCATATATAATACAATTCTTATTATCACCCAGTAATGTACAATAATGCAATATATGTAAAAATCATATGCAATATAAGTAAACAATTCAACTAGAAAAATTGAAAATATATTGTATCTAAATGCAAATTAGAAACATTACAATAGCTCATTCTATCTTCAATAAACCAATTTTCAGTAAATTTAACATAAACTTGAGATTTTTCTTGTTAAACTGTTGAAGAATTTTTACACATTCAACATTATGGATAAAAATAGTGTGTTTTATACAAACGATTAACTTTGAAGATAATGAATTGCATGCAATAGTGTATTGAACTTTTGCTCTGTCAATGTCAATGTGCAGCAAATTTAAAATTATCAACTAACTACTTAAAGTAAATAAATAAATATTACTTTTAATTTTAGTAGCAACGTGCTTCAAAATTGGCATACCTCTCTCGGGGTAGTCCAGATTGGCACATCAAGCATAATTCTAAATGGTGGGTGACAAAATTGAAAACATTTTCTATTTAACGGATTCGTCCTTAAAACAAAAATACTCCATTCACTTAACCTAATTATAGATCGACTACTGATTTTATGTATTGAAGTCAAAATATGAAAATGTAAAACTGTTCAAGGACTTTATAACCTGGTTGGTTTGTGCTTTAGTGTGTTGGCTACTTCTATAATTAATGTATAAATTCTCTACGAGAAAAGTTTAGATGAAATAACCGTAGAAAAATAGTTAAATGACATACGTGATACACGCTTTGAGCGATCATGTCTCGAAAGAGACATGACTGACTGGGCAGAAGATTATCCCGCAGTAGGTTGTCACTGCTTTTCTTTTATTTGGTTGCCAGCCAAGGCTATAGAACCCAATCTGTCCTATTATTTAACACATAACTGGAGGGAAGAGAAGGATTAATATCTTTTCCAAGGATATTTGTGCGTAAGTGAATGCAAGGAATTCAACTGGAATTCGAACTCAGCTCTCTATTTGTCTTTCCGAGCCGATATTCACTGCACCACAGTGTACATCCAGGTAAAATAGTACATGTACAAAAAACAGAGTATAGTTGCTTTGAAATAAAAGATAACATTTATTTAAAAAATAACAAAGGAAAAGTTTTAAAGTCTTTTTACCTAGACATAAATAGAATATACGACGAATTCTGTTAATGCATTTGGGTATGAATTGCTTGTGTAGGTGTGTGTAAAATATTACCTTGAACGGTAAAAATATGATTGACAAAAATATATTCCGGTCGTAGATGGTAGCGACGGAGTGTAACAACAAAAGCTTGAAAGGCAAAGATTGACAAAGATATAATTGATATCAAAGGCAGAAAACACAGCCAATAAACGACAAAGTTATGATTGCCAACAAAGACAGAAAACACAGGCAATAGCCAACAAAGATATGATTGAAAACGAAAGCAGAAAACCTAAGGCGACAACAAAGGCTTGAAAGGCAATGGCCAACAAAGATATGATTGACGTCAATTTCCTAAAAACATTTGTGTAAAAAGAAAAAAAAATGTCTACTGATGTTATTGATTGCCTAGCAAATATTATTTTTACTAATGCTTCCCCACTATAAGGCCCAAGAGCCAGTTAAGATAGTTGGTTAACTTGTAGTGCTGTATGAGCGTATGAAGTCAAGTTTTTGGGGTAATGCAAGAAAGATAACGGCTAACCCTAGACTTGAAGAGGCCACGATTTAATCAGTGACTAACATTTCAGAATTCAGAGACGTTAGAAGTCCAGTGTGGAAGTCGACTTTAAAAGGAGCCGTAGCCGCAATTCTAAACACGAAAGAAATAATTAAAACTCTATTCCTGTTCAAAAGACCGTAGAGGTGTATGAACCGGAAGATAGGCGAACATATCAACTCTTATTAAATATTACCGTAAAAAAGTAACTGGCACGTCCCCTTTGGATCATAGCGCATTATTCTGCTCAGTGTTCCAAGATTCAATGTGTTGTTACCAAATATTTCTGCCTATCCGGACACTTTGCCAAAATTGTTTCATCCTCCTATCTATATAAAGGCCCAAGTAGACAAACGAAGGAAAAATCATATGCAAGAAATATTTCTTTTTTTAAAAGAACGCAAACGGCTCCACAACCTAGACTGTTAATGCCGACCTTTATTTGCCTTCATTCGATGACAAACAAACGAATGAAAAAGTTAGAGCATAAATCAGTCAGTTAAGTGCCATACGTTGAGCTATTATGTCTCTTTCGATCCATGACTGACTGGGCAGAAAGGTTTTCCGCAGTAGATTCCCATTTCTTTCTGCTGTAGACCAAGGCTATAGAACCCAATCTGTCCTGCTATTCAACTCAGAGCTGGAGGGAGAAGAGATGGATTAATAGTTTTCCTAAGGGTATTTACGTGAAAGTGAATGCAACGAATTCAGCTGGGATTCGAACTCGGCTCTCCGATTCTTCATTCTAAGAGCACAAATGCAAGCCAGAAATATCCAAGAGCCTCTACTTTGCTGTCACGCAATGATTGAATCCTCAGACGGTTCAAAGAATGAATATGGATATCAAACCTGAAACGATAAACCTAACACACGCCAGAAAGATTGGAAATAAACTGTGAAAACTCACACGCATGAAAACACACACACACACACACACACACACACACACACACACACACACACACACACACACACACATGTATGCATTTGTGCATTTTTGTGTGTATTTGTGTGTGTATGTGCATTGTATCATTCGAATACGAGATTCACCTTAGCATGAAAAAGGGATTGAGAACAGTTTGTTCCTGTAAATTGAATAAAGCATTTAATTCGAAATGCTGCGAATGTTACTGCTTACGACAGACACCTGTGGAGCACAATAGTAAAAATATTGTAATAATAACTACCAAAACGAGGCAAGTAGCTCGAAAAAACCAGTGTATAATAATGATAGGGAGTTTTGAAATATTTACAAATTATCTTACAGGGTGACTTTCACCCCCCCCCCCGCCCAAATACTTAGACAACTTAGAGGGATAGATCGCGATAAAAAGTGATTCCAGCAAGCCGGGGCCACCCCGACACATCAAATGACTCCCTGGCTGAGGGAGCTATTTCAGTAGAGTCTGATCAGCGTACTCATCGTACCCACCCTCCACACACTAGATTTTTATTTGTGGGGTTATCTCAAGGATAATGCGTACCAGAACAACCCTCAAACGATTAGTGAACTGAAGGCAGCAATCACAGCAAAAATCAGGAAAATCCCTAAAGAGGATTGTGTCCGAGTAATGAACAATTTTGCGCAATGTTTGCAAATTTGCCTCTAACACCATGAACCAATTTAGAGCATATTTTGAAAAGATCGTAATTTTTATGCAAGATGAGCAATTTAACAAAAACATTGGGGAATGGTCATACACAGGGTGAAGTGTAAATCCACTAAATTTCTTGAAAATAACTGAACCTTTAAAGACATTATTACAATATTTATATCTTTTTTTTGGGGGGGGGGGAATATCACTCAGTACTTTCTCGATCGAATACTAACAAAATAATGACTTTCAATTTAAAAAAAATGTGAATATATTTTTAAATATTTTAAAGTATGTCGTAAGGCTACTAAAGTGAATCCATTTCTTCTTCCATTATCCTCAGTTATGAGATAAATAGCAGGGTAGACTGAGCACTCTAGGGTTTCTTGGCAACCTGTCTTGGAGAAAGAAAACTGTGAGTGTAAAACTTCTGCTACCTTACGACTCTACCTACTCAACACCAAACGAAAATCCAGAATCGTAATTTGCTTGCTGTATTCAGTAACGCCCTGTTAACTCCTGTAACAGCGTTGGAACCGTTCGTATCGGTGTTTTCCTTTCCGTTAGATCGTTTCGGCAATTTTGAGAGAGGCACCTACTCTATGGGTAACAGTTTGACCTTCATATCTACCTGTTCAGGCCTTGTGCATTGCAAAGACTAAATTGTTTTAACTTATTTGTTTTGTCTATTGTTTGTGTATTTTTCATTTCATCAAAAGAAAAGCAATAAAGAGACTAAGACGCAAGAATTACTGAGTCTTAGAGAATATAAGAATAATAGTATTATGACGAAAGAACAATAAAAGAACAAAAATTAAGAAGATAGAAGATAACCTTTGGCATTGCATTTACATTTTTCAAGTGATGTGGTTTCTGTTATTTGGTACAGGTCTTTGCTTCTGATTCTGTAGCGTCAGTTTACAAGGTTAAAAAAAAGAATGACTTTTGTTAAGACCATTCAGCTTTTCTATCAAAATTCTATCACCATTGAAGAGATTGTATACTGCTGACATTTAAGAACACGATTTAGTTTTCAAATAGATATTTTGGTTTTGTACCTTTGGACAGCTTAGTCTATGTCTAATTTCATTTTCTCCTCTACTTGATTTCTAATGGTTAGCAAGCCTGTCTCGGTGAAACTTACTGGTGTCCTTCTGTTATGGCCTTGTAACAGACTAAACAAGCTTCGCAACTATTTATTAGTATTTAGCACCTCAAAAAGAATAGAGAAAATCAATACTTATGTTAAAAATAAACACTAGAATACATTTTTCACAAGAAGTGAAAGTTTTTCGCGTATTTTTGAAATGTAGCTAAGAAATGAAGTAAATAAAGAAGAAACTAAAAGAAACAGATGGTTTTCTTAATGGCTCGTTCAGCTTTTACAGATAAGACAACAATTTTTTTCCATGAAGTCTTTCGTGTGATGGTAACAATAAACAGTAACATTTATTAGCAGCATTGAAAATTTGCTTCAGCGACCAGAAAAAAGACATCAATATATTTGGAACGACTTCATCGAATTTAAAGCTGTATTTACTGCTAGGAAAGTTGGATCACTGTGTCGTGCCAAAAGGTTTTCTCGTGAGAATCGACATTTATAAATCTACCATTCGCTTGTGCATTAAATACTGTTTCCATATATGGTCAGGTTCTCATGCTATTTATCTCGAGGTTCTTGAAAAAAGCCAAAAAAAGATCTGTGATATAATCGATCCTGACTCGGCATCTCGACTTCAGTCACTTTCTTACCGACGTGACGTGACGTGACGTGACGTGACGTGACTTTGTCTTTTCTGCAAATATTTTCATGGCAACTGCTATAACGAGCGTTTTTCAATGGTACCCTGACCACATGAATTTAAGCGGGCTACTTCATTGTTATCCAAGTCCCACCCTTTATCGTTGAAATAGTTAAACCGCCATTGGAACAATTTTTTCCTCACTTCTTGCCTGTGGAACTCCTTCTATTTACTTGCTTCCCTCATAGCTACAATCTCCAAAGTTTAAATACAACGTCAAGTGCCATTATCTATCTTCTTGAATCCCGTTCATCTTTATTCTTTTCTCAGTACCCCCTGAACCTAGGTTTTTCTCTCAGCACACACACACACACACACACACACACACACACACACACACACACACACACACACACACACACACATATATATATAGATATATATGCAAAATGTATTGATTATGAATATATATATATATAGATAGATTATCATTAAGTGTAAATTTTTAACCAGTACATACATACATACTATGGCGTTAAAGGCGAGATATCTTTTATTACTGATATGGACCGGTGATGGGACCACGAAATGATAACTCGAAACACAGTGGTAAACTTAACAACATATATTAAGTCAAAATTAGATACAAGAGAACAGAGTAAATATAAGCTTGGCCTACTAGTGACTGACAGACAGACAGACAGACAGACAGACTGTGTTGAGCTGAACTGAAGCCACGAGAGTGTTTAACTCTCAGTTAATATACTAGTAGGAAGAGTCCAAAGTTAAGTGGGTAATGCCCCACAACACCACCACTCCAAGAGCTTTTCCTCGAAAAGCTGTTTAATATTTCTTCCGTTTTGGATCGGCGATCAAAGGAGCCACAAATTTCCTTTATCTTCCTTATTTCGGGTGAATCTTCGGGTGCCTCGAAGATGGTGTCTATCGGCTCTTCATTGGTCGGTGGTGATTCATTAATGTCGGTTGCTCGACATTTCCTCAATTGATTCTGATGGCGTTTGTGTGTATTTTGAGGCCTTTAATTATATAAAACGAGATCTCCCACTCTTTGCTTTACTGTGCCTACTTCCCAAAACGTCATGTTGTTCTTATAGACTTTGAACAATACTTTCTCACCGCATGAGTAACATTTTTTGGAGAGGGTAACCGTTTCTCGAAATTTTGTCTGCTTTGGAATGAGCTTATCGAATACTGATCTTATCCTTTTTGCGAACTTCATTTCTGCAGGTGAAAGTCCCGTTGGCGTATTGGAGTTTGGTGTAATTCTATACACCTGCAGAAACTGTTGCAGCGCCTTATCAGTCGTGTGCCCAGCGCTTTTTAAAGTGCTGGTTTTAAGGTGTCCACGAATCGCTCCGCCTGTCCGTTGGACCTGGGGTGATATGTGTTTCGCTTGGAACGTTTCACAGAACTCCTTCAATTCACCAGACGTGAACTGCATTCCTTTGTTCGTCACCACGCTATCCACTACGCCAAAACGCGCGAACAGTTCATGAAGGAAAGCTATCATGCACCTCATGGTGGGTCTTCTGCATCTAAGAACTTCCGGCCATTTAGTGTGGCTGTCGAAGTCTATGAGGTAGTACTGGTCTTTCAATGGACCCGCAAAATCGACGTGAGTCCTCTGTCACGGCTGGTCAGACTTCGGCGACGGTTTGCACATAGCTGATGGAGCTGTAGCTGCGAACGCGCACTCTTTGCATGCCTCAATCATGTCAGCGCTGTCCATGTTTGGCCAGTAGACGTAACAACGCATGAGACTTTTTGTATGGTTTTTTTCCGGGATGACCCATATGAAAGTCTCGCAGGATTTTCTTTTGCAAATTTGTAGGTTTTACCACTCTTTCATTATACAACAATACATCGTCACATAGAGAAAAAACCTCAGGCACACTCGAGCCTTTATTGTAAATTTTGTTCTAGATAGTACGGATAAACTCGTCTTTTAGAGCCTCTCTTTTGATGTCTGATAGTGTTATTGGAAGCTCTCTCACGGTGTTCGCAATCATGTTCTTTATCTCGCAGTTTGTTCTTAGAGTCGCGATTGTCGAGTCTTCGAATTTTTTCTTTTTTTGAATGAGTCTAGACAAACCGTCAGATGGCAGATGTTCTTAGAGGACAGGTCAGTTAGTGAGTTAAGTGCCTTACGTGATACACGCTTGGGCAATCATGTCTCTTTCGAGACATGACTGACTGGGCAGAAGATTATCCCGCAGTAGGTTGCCATTGCTTTCTACGGTAGACTGGTTGCCGACCAAGGCTATAGAACCCAATCTGTCCTGTTATTTAACCCAAAACTGGAGGGAATAGACGGATTAATACCTTTCCCAAGGGTATTTGCGCGTAAGTGAATGCAATGAATTCGGCTGGAATTCGAACTCGGCTCACTCAATCTTAAAATTATAGTCCAGCAGTATTGTACTCCACCGTATAAGTCTGTTCGCGGTGTACATCGGTAGTCCCTTCTTAGATCCGTATATAGTCAGCAGCGGTTTGTGGCCAGTCTGTAACGTAAAATATCTGCCGTGTAGATATCTGTGAAACTTGGTAACGGCAAAGATTATGCTTAACGCCTTCTTTTCGATCTGCGAATATTGCTTTTCCGCATGTAGCAAAGTTCGAAACGAATGCACGATGAGTTTCCTCGTTCCCCCTGGAAGTTTGCAGGCGCCGATGCCATAAGAGCTGGCATCGCTTGCTACTATGATATCCAGCTTTGGGTCATAGTGAGCGAGAGAAAGATCCGAGGTGAGTGTGTTCTTTATTTTTTCGAATGTAGATTGGCATTCTGGTGTCCATTCCCAGGTTTTGTCTTTCTTTAGTAGTTCGTTTAAGGGAGCTCGCGAGTTGTGCATGTTTCTAATGAACACCTAGTAAAAATTTACTAAGCCTAGGAAGCTTTGTAGTGCTTGCACGTTATCCGGGGCCGGCATATCCTTGATCGCCGTAGCCCTGTCTGGATCCGGTCGGAACGTTCCTTTTCTTTTTAAATACGAGCTGAGCCTTATCTTTTAACTGGACTTGTGCTTTTATCTTGGTACATTTTCCTAAACCGCCTGAAAACACATCAGGGAATTTTTGCTTGAGTTCCTGTTTCAGTTCCTAGATGTTGGAAGTTGTACTTTCTATTTTACGACAAAACATTCTTATTGTTATAGTCCCACAGATTGAACTTCTCAATCCAATCTGTTCCAAATAAGTTTTCTGTATTTTTCATAACATAAGTTTTTAATTTTTTCGTTATTCTATTTAATGTTACAGCGAAAAATACTTAACCTAAAATATTAATTTTGTCGCCTGTTACAGAGCGTGCTTTGTTCTTAATAAAGTTGGCTTTTTCAGTCGTCTTCAGGTAAGCAAATTAATAATCGTAAGGGTAGACCCAGTGCTGAGCTGGAATTTTATCGTTTTGTTAAATATTTGCACAATTACGTATTTACGCAAATTTCCATCTTCTTTATCGCTTGACTGCGTCTGCCTAATTCTATTGTTTGGTCTTCTTAATTTTTTGACATACCAGCAGCATGATGTTACACGGCCAGTTTTACCACGGTTTTGACAGGTTTTCTTCTTTTTGGACGGGGAAAACCTCATCCAGTGTAGGTTTCCGCAAATATAACACGGACATGGTGGTGAATTTTCTTGTCTATTCATAGTATGCTTGTCTCGATATTTTGATCGCATAGATTTACTTTTCTCTTTTTCCGGAGAGTAGTGTTTTGGTCTGCTATTAATTTTTTGATATGAGCGACTCCCGACTCCTTGACATTTCTAGAATCACATTTGACGGATACGACCCTGTGGCAGTCCTCTGCCAATTTTTGGAGGATTAGACCCGGCTCATTCTCTAATTTTGTCAGTACTCGGCATCTAATTTCAGCGTCTCCAGCTGAGACTAAACCCTGGGCAAAAATCAGACATTTGAAGTCGTCAGCAGATAAATCTGTCAATTTGAAGTCATTACAGTGTATATTTACTAAAGCCGCAAATGTCAGATAGTCCTGCTGATCCTCCTTGAATAGATTTAGGCACTTTCATCTCTTATAGGAGAGTGGCGTGTTAGGCCCAAATAGTTCCGACAGTAACTTAACTGTTTCTGAGAAATCTAAGTCCGTTGTCCTTTTGGGGAGGATAAAGTCAACGAACCTACTGTGTTCTGCGGTACCCAATTTTCTTAGTAATAGTCGAACTTTTTTGAATTCGACCATTCTTTGCAATCAATGTTAAATAAATTTTCGTACCGCCTGTAGAAAGTATCGAAGGTTTTTTTCATATTCGAGTACATATTCGAAAGTTTCCATGGTACTCCAGATAGTGCCCTGGGAAAATGCAGTATCGTTCTCAGATGTTTGTTTGTTTGCCATTTAATGATTTGTACAGTAATTCTTCTATTTGACTTTGACGTTCTTCGCTTTTTTTAAGAGCTTACTTTTGGAAATCTTTCTGCTGTTTATGAAGTTCCATAAACAGTTGTTGTTGCTGTTGTTGTTGTTGTCGAAGTAACCGCTATTCTGTTTTCTGCTGTCGTTCATCACTTTTTTGCTGATAATCTTACTGAGTTTTCATCAATTGGATTATTACTTTCTGAAAATCTTCCATTTTTTATTTCAGACTAAAACGACCAATTTTTACGTTATAAAACAGAGAAGAAGAAAAACAAACTAACTGTAGTTACAGTTTTTTGTAAGACGTACGCAAAAAAAAAGAGAGGCCACAAAAAAAATCTATTTACAGATTTTTTTCTGTTATACCGTTGTTCCGAGCTCGTAGAAGAAGTTTCCCACACTTATTTTTTTACATCGCCAAAATATTAGAAGGGACTTGTAGATTATTTCCTGGTGTGGCGTTTTGACTTGAATTCGTTCGACGTTGTTTTATTTTTTTATTTTTCTCTTTTTAGAAACAGTTGCAGGTTGGTTTAGATGGGGTATTTTTTGGTACTTTGAAGTTTGTTGACAGATTTAATACGAGGTGGGGTTATCACTTGGTTAGTCGCTGTTAGTACACCAGCTCGAATCTTCGTTTGTTGCTGTGGATCTGAAAACTGGTTTTTAATTTTTCGAAGTTCCCGTTCGCCAGTTGATGAGAGGAATATTCTTTTTATGAACTCGTATTCCTTGATGTTCGAAATCCTCGTCGCCAGTTGATGTGGACCGGTGATGGGACCACGAAATGATAACTCGAAACACGGTGGTAAGGTTAACAACATATATTAAGTCAAAATTAGATACAAGAAAACAGTAAATATAAGCTTGGCTTACTAGTGACTAACAGACAGGCAGACTGTGCTGAGCTGAACTGAAGCCACGAGAGTGATTGACTTTCAGTTAATATACTGGTAGGAAGAGTCCATATTTAAGTGAGTAACGCCCAACATCAATTACTAAAGGCCATGATAAATTTAAAAACAAATAAAAACCACCAGTTGACCGGTTTTGTCCCCTCTCGTCAGAACTGTAAACGGGAAAACAAATTATGAAAAGAAAGTCTGTCGCGGATGACGTGAATAAATGGACAGGGAAAAATTATAAGTTATAACATCTAAAGATGTTAGAGACACAGCAAAGAGAGGGTCACCTGGACCCGACGAACAGCGTCTCCATCCAAACATACATACTCAAAGGATAGCTCGATCCGCGCGTTCTTGTTTGAAGAATGCGAAAGCGCGAAAATCCAGTAGCGATCAGTGCTCTTCTGTGTTCAATGTTGACGTTTGGAAGCGTTTTTGGCTTTGTCTAGATAGTCTAATCGTTGAGCATTTCAGTTTACTGCATAGGTAGTTGTTTGCCTTTCGCTCTTTTTTTCTGTTTTTTCTGTTGGCTGAGGTGTTGTTATAGTGACGTAAATTATAAATATACATATGAGGAGGGTATACATATGTACAGTATATATATATATATATATATATATATATATATATATATATATATATATAAGTGTTTAACTAAATCCCTGGTCTATATGTGAGCTATCTGATCTGTAGAGAATCCTAGAGCTACTAAAGTTTATATTGGTAATACAATGAACTTTTTAAAACGCGTTTTTACAATCATCTCTCATCTTTTACCAGTAAGGATAAACAAAATATGATATCACTTTCTAAATATTTTTTAGGTTAAAAGAAAATAAAACACTTAAAGTTAAATAGAAAATTCTTAAACAGGCTAGAATATCTAGATCGGTAAATGAATCATGTTTCTTTTGTCTACAAGAAAAAAGTGGAAATTATTAAATACATGATGAGTGACATATTACTGAATCAGAGACATGAAACTACAGCAAATTGTAAACGTATTAAAGAATTTACCTTACAATCCTGCTAGAATTATAAAATCTAAGGTTTGAATCTTCAGTAATTGTAAATCTTTTATAGTATTATTCTTACAATCTTGATAATTTACTTTAACTATATGATCTTTCTTCTTATAACACGGACCTGGTGGTGAATTTTCTTGTCTATTCATAGTATGCTTGTCTCGATATTTTGATCGCATAGATTTACTTTTCTCTTTTTCCGGAGAGTAGTGTTTTGGTCTGCTATTAATTTTTTGATATGAGCGACTCCCGACTCCTTGACATTTCTAGAATCACATTTGACGGATACGACCCTGTGGCAGTCCTCTGCCAATTTTTGGAGGATTAGACCCGGCTCATTCTCTAATTTTGTCAGTACTCGGCATCTAATTTCAGCGTCTCCAGCTGAGACTAAACCCTGGGCAAAAATCAGACATTTGAAGTCGTCAGCAGATAAATCTGTCAATTTGAAGTCATTACAGTGTATATTTACTAAAGCCGCAAATGTCAGATAGTCCTGCTGATCCTCCTTGAATAGATTTAGGCACTTTCATCTCTTATAGGAGAGTGGCGTGTTAGGCCCAAATAGTTCCGACAGTAACTTAACTGTTTCTGAGAAATCTAAGTCCGTTGTCCTTTTGGGGAGGATAAAGTCAACGAACCTACTGTGTTCTGCGGTACCAATTTTCTTTTCAGAGTTTGCAACCCTGGGTTCCACGCTCTTGCGATCGTCAAATTTTTATCTCTTATCTTTATTTTTTATGACAAATTGTGATCCGTTTAATGTTTTAAATTTAAATTTAAATTTAATTTTAACATTAATTTTTCCTTTAATTTTTATTATTTTTTAAATTTTATTTAATTTTTTTTTCCAATCTATTATAATAGCACTTATGAATTTATATCTTCGTCTTGTATTTTTCAATGTCCTCTGATCTGCGGTTTTTGAATAATTCCTATGTTTGTGTGTGAGATTTTATTTTATTTTAAATGCCAATGGATTTAGTTTTATACAATGTTATAAACAAATGTATCTGTCCACAATTCATTTCCGGCCAAAGTTTGAAATTTCTATTTCTTTGCGGCTCCTGTTGTCTCCCCCACCACTTGCTTCCCCTTGTTCATTTTCTCACTTTTTCTCACTTTCTTCCTCCTCTGTGTATTTTCTCACTTTTTTCTTCTTTTTTTAAGCTCAGACGTCACGTGACCGATGTCTGTATATACTTATACTTTACTTCCTACCTAAATTCAGGATCTATTCCTCCTTCAGCCGTTTGCCATTGGATTGTTCTTATTGTTTGTTTCTTTCTCTCTTGTTTCCCTCTTTTTTATTTCCTATGCGTCCTTCTCTTTCCTCTTTCTTTCCCCCACTTTTTTGATTTCTCTTTTTGTTTTCCCATCTTTCCTATCCTTTTTACCTCGTACGAAAAGATTTTGCAAATAAAAATAAGTGAATTTTCATAAATTTTCATTAAAAAAAAGTTTATTATCATCATGATTATCTGATGAGATATTGTTCTTTCAATGTCGAAACAAAATGTACAATTTTGTAGTAGATTGTAGTTTGTACATGTTCTAAAGTATATATATATATATATATATATATATATATATTTTTTTTTAATCATTTCACCCCGAGCAAGGCAGAAACGCCACTGATGTGCAGGGGGTTACATAAATGTAGAAAGATTAGTTAGAAAAGAGTGAGGAGTACAAGCTAGTTAGAACGGAACAATAGAAAGCTGAGAAAGCAGGTGCAATGACAGATAAATGGGCGGAGAGAACGTGAAGATTATACAGGGGAGGGGAGAGAGCTAGAGTCCAGTGGTTAGTAGGTGAGTATTAACTTTGCTTTTAAATTTCTGGAGGTCATAGCCGTCAGGAAAGCAAGAATACGGGAGTGAGTTCCACAGGTGGGAAGTGCGAGAGAGGAAGCTGCAGGAGTAGAATTGTCGTCTGCGTTTGGCTAACCTGACTGTGAATGGGTGGGACCCAGTTGCCAGTCTGGTTGTACGGGTAAACACCTGTTGAGGAGGCATCAGTGACTTAAGCTCATCCGAGCAGAAGCCATGAAAGTATTTATAGAAGAGACAGAGGGAGGCCACATTTCGACTATGGGAAAGTGGCTGCAGACGAGTCGCCAGATCAGTACCTATCACATTACAGACTCTCCTTTGGAGCTTGTCAAGAACACTGAGGAGAACGGCAGGGGCACCTGACCATAAATGGCAGCAGTACTCCATGCACGGACGGATGGTTGACTTGTATATATGCAGGATGGATTCAGGTGGAAAAAACATCCTGGATCGACATAGTGACCCAATCTTCTTAGCAGTCGATTTTGCTATGGATTCAATATAGTGCTTCCATTTGAGGTCTGAGGACAGGGTAAGTCCGAGGAGGCGTAGTGTATTACTCTCCGGGAGAATCATCTGGTCCATGCTTATGGGAGGCAGAAGAGGTTGCCTGTAATGGTTGACAGACAACAGCTTGGTCTTAGAGGAATTGAAGTTGACAAGCCACTTCTTGCCCCAGTTCACCACAGACTGTAGATCCCGCTCAAGGTCAGCAGCGAGATTATGTCTGTCCGCCACGACAGGTTTCTTACTGGAGCGGGAGTATATTGTAGTGTCATCTGCGTAGATGCCTACTTGGGACTTGATCTCATCTGGGAGGTCGTTGATGAAAATAGGTGTGAGTTTGTAACCCTGGGTTTCACGCTCTTGCGAACAAACTGATTAATTTTTTAAAAAAATGGTTATATGTAGGGTTGTGTATATTCGTGTATCATTGTGGAAGTTGGGGAAATCTGTCGTAACGACAGACGCATATATATATATATATATATATATATATATATATATATATATATATATTTGTACACCCATCAACGCGCGCAAGGACACACATACATACGCACGGGCGTTCGTTCACTGAGGCTTGCATAAACATACACATGCGAATCGTGCGGGGTTCGGTATATATATGTATATGTGTGCCGTTGCACACATACATACGCATTCGGTTGGTGTATTCGAATGGTGTAGCGATGTTGACGCGCGGACAGTTTTCAATTTCTTGTACGTACATATGTACTTTTGATGGGTTCTGTGTGAAACTATGATAGGTAAGAATTGCTTTTATTTTATTTAAGGCTGTATTGTTATTTTTTGTTTTAAAGTCGGTTATTGGCTTGTTTTTTAATTTTTTGTGGTTGCGTATATTTAAATTATTTACTCTGACGACACCACCATTTGCTCCTGTCTCAGTAAGAAATATGACGAGGCAGACAAAGATAACTTCGTTGCTGATCTTGAGAAGAAACTCCACTCTGTGGTAGACTGGGGTAAGAAATGGCTTGTAAATTTAATGCTTTTAAAACGAAGCTGCTATCTGTCAACCACCACAGGCAGTCCATTCTACTCACTATCAGCATGGACCATCTCCCTGAATACGCTGCGCCTCCTCGGCTTCACTCTCTCCTCTTAGCTCAAGTGGAACCATTATATTGAACCAATAGCTAAATCCACTGCTAGGAAGGTTGGGTCACTGTGTCGGGCCAGGAAGTTTTTCCCGCCTGAATTCATCTTGCACATATCAACCATCCAACCGGTCATTGAATAGCGTTGTCATATATGGTCGGGCACCCCTGCTATATATATAACAAGCGTTCCATCTGCTTGAGGCTTACAACCATATCACGTTGAAACACAGGTTATCGTATTAGAACCAAAGTAAACCAGCGTCGAGACATTTGTGGAATGCCAGCATGAATGTGCGGATGGTGTAACGGATAACAGCGCAGAATTAAAAATCTATCCGGGTTCCAATTCTAGTCAGTTTTGTTATATTCAATTACCCGTAAATACTCTTGGGAAAGGTATGAATCCACCTTTTCTTCTCCAGCTAGGAGTTAATTAGCAATAATAGAATCTGTAAATCATTATTATTTCCAAAACATTCTTATAATCTAAACATATCTTGTCTTTAAAATAACCCGCAAAAGGTTGATAAGCCGTAAAAAAATCAAATAAATCAATCCTCTGCTTGAGTAACATTGTGTAGATTCATATCTTTAAGGCGTCTCACTATAAATATATTCATGTCAGACAATATTTGTAATCGAAGCCCGCATATACGCACGCACCCATATTTTCAGAGAGAGAGAGAGAGAGAGAGGGGGGGGGGGGCAAGTAGCATGCTATATGGTATGAATATATCCTTAAATGTCTATTAAGTACTTATTTGACATTACAGACATTAAGGGACATATTTTTGCGTATTATTATTGTTATTCTTATTATTCTGCTATAATTCTACTTTTCACTCGCTTCGTTAATTCGCACGACCGTTACGCCCTGTCAATACTTCATAAATAACGGACTATTCCGTTTTGATCGTGAGATAAGAGAGGAAAAGACACGACTTGGTTTCAGTGAAATGGAAAAACTTGTCAATTTAAAAACTTTTCATTTGTACCCACTTCTTGAATAACGACCGGCAATTATATTCATGATTGTTATTACAATATTTTGTTAAAGTTGTTAAGCTCAAATATTTAATGATGCAATAAGAGAATTTATACTGATATTTTATAGTCGTAGAACTTACTATGAGTTTTATCAATAAGTAACTCATAATTAGGACAATTCATAAAAAAATTAAAGTAGGAAAACCGTGAAATTTCATGAGTCGTTCTAGTAGTTGTTGTTGATATTATTATTATTATTATTATTATTATTATTATTATTATTATATGACACATATATTCTTTAAACTTTTCATTGTCATCTCATATGATGCTCACTTAGACTTTGGTAACAAGATACAGACATATCAGCCATTTTAGAGAGTCAGTAAAAAAAAAAAATGTGATTATATTTAAAGACGCCCCCAACTGGCGAGAAATAGCCAACATTGAATTTGATTAACATTGAAGCAAATATTATCATGTAGCAACTAAATCACTATTCAAGAAAACTTGAATTTATATTTGTTTTAAGCTTTTATCATTTTCAATCTGATTAATAAATAAAAGCGCTTTAAAAATACACTTTGTTTTATTTATTTTACATAAAGCCGTTTACTTCGATGTAAGCTGTCGTAAAATTTATGAATATTAACCCCACTCCGACACTGCGACAATGTCATTAATGGGTTCGAAGCTTTAAAGCAGATTTAGCAATAAAAGTATTTATTTAGAAAGCAAGATTATAAATTAAGAACTTGTGAATTTACAGCGACATTAGTTGGGCCATTTTGACGTTGTACACTTGATTATGACAAAACGTTATAAATATTGGCAACTTATCACCTGACAAGGACTTTGCTTTTGCCTTTGCCGGAGGATAGAAAACACGCTTCAACCCCCGGGTGTTGTATCTCTCCCTTGCAGGGGGGGGGGGGGGGCTAAGTTGGTTACCTGGAACTCGAGGTGTTCTTAAAACGGGAAGTGCCAAGAAAAATCTTTCTTTTAACCAATATACGTGGGAACTCCAATTGTAAACTCGACTTTGTGTCACATTCCACTTTAAAGGGTGTGCGGTTAAATACTCATAAATATAAAACATTTAAAAAATCAAACAGTTAATTATATATATATATATATATATATATATATATAGTCATCCGCAGACAAATCTGTTTCGCTGTATCACAGTTCATCAGTACGGTTAGACACCGATTGCTTGTATATATATATATATATACAAAGACAGTATTATAAGTTTTAAAACTGTCGTAGTTATGATAATTAGTGTTATTTATGTTGTTTAGGAAGAAATATGCCTTCCATCTTATGATGGTAATAAAAGCTTCTATTTTACGCAGCAATTGTAACTCATAGTAGTGTTTACGTGGAATGGGAATATCTTTAAGTGAGCAACCTATATTAATTCGCTCCATGTTGAACTGGTTAAAAAGCGCTCTATAGTAAACTTAGAGCTAATAATAATACCAAAGTAGAGAAAACAAAAACTGTCTTTGTTTGCTCTACTTTCGTATTGAGCGCTTTAGTGTTAGGGTTTTCGTCTTGGTTTTTTTTTCTTTCTTACGAGTGCTTGACTTTTTGTTCATGTACTTCGTTTGTTTCCTCTTTTGCTTCCCCTTTTTTTCCCTCCGAGTTTGTTCTCGGTGGATTGTACAAGACGATTTAAATTATAGCTTGATTAATATTAGCATTACTATTGGTACAGTTGTTGCTATATTTAATATTATTATAATATATATATATATATATATATATATATATATATATATATATATATATTGTGTATTTGGGCAGCAATCCCTCTTTCATATAAGTTTCGTTAAAAATGAGTGACAAGGTACTACGATTAAGGCTTTTATTTAATTCTTCTTGCGTTCGTAGAAGTTCTTTCTTTTCTGGCACAAAGTGTGTTGAAAATTACCATGCAGAACTTTTGGACGGTTTTTACCCACTTTGTGTTCAGAAAAGCAAAAGCTTGTGCTAACACTAGAACAATTAAATAGAACCATTTATCGTAGTAGCTTGTCAGTCGTCTTTAACGAACTTATATATATATATATGAAACTAATCAGTTAATTGCCATACGTGATACATACTTGGGCGATCATGTCTCGAAAAAGACTTGTCAGAAAATCTTCCCTTAGTAGGTTGCCGTTACGTTTTGCGTTAGACTGGTTGTAAACCAAGATTATAGAACCAATCTGCCTGGAGGAGAAGAGATGGATTAATGCCATTCCCAGGGGTATTTAGACGTAAATGAATTAAACGAATTCAACTGGTATTCGAACTCGGCTTTTCTGATTTCTCATTTCGAGTTGATATCCATTACACCACAATGCACATCTTGTAATGTCACTAAGTAAGCCTTATTGTTCCACTAGTGCGACTATAAACCAATGTAAATGGTATCATAGAACTTTGTCATGCAGAATACTTCTTGGCGTATGTAATACAATGCCTGGTACCGTAGATGTCATCTTCGTTGATTTATTTATTGCTGGCCTTCCATTTCTTTGCATTCGTAATAAGGGCCTTATTGAATGCACAATGAGAAAAGACAAAATTACTAGTTCAAACTCTATTTATGATCTTTAAAAATGGCACTTTGTATACAATAAAAATAGACAGAGTAAATTGATCCTGGAAAGGACAGATGATTGTAATAAATTCGCTAGGGTAAGAAAAAAAAAAAAGAAAAGTTTTAATTTTAAATGGTCACTTGCAGTTTAGAGGCGAATTTGTTAGGTCATGAAACCTGATTTAATCACGGCTTTAACATGAGTTACATATCGTAATTTTCGTACACGCCTCTGTTCTTTCTCAAAAAGGAATAAAAAACATATGAAGTGCGACTTTTTTGTCGAGAAGTGTTTTTTTTTTTCAAGTTTTATGAGAACTAATAGTTTTGGGATACTAGTTCTTTGTCACGATTTTGGATGTAGAGGGTTTGTAGAAGGCTTTTTGTAGAAACTACGTTCATCATGCGTTGTGGTGCAGCGAATATCGGCTCAGGTCGAGAAATCGGAGAGCCGAGTTCAGATTCCTATTAACATTCGTTGCATTCACTTACGTGCAAATATCTCTTGGCAAGTTATTAACCGTCGCTTCTCCTCTAGATATATGTTAAATAGCAGAACAGATTGTGTTTATAGCTTTGGTTAGCAACTAGCCTACAGCAGAAAGTAATGGTAACCTGCGAGAAAATGTTCTGTTCAGTCAGTCATGTTTCTTTTGAGACATGATTACCCAATAGTGTATCACTTATGGCACTTTACTTACTGAATGACATTCACTGCGTGTGCCTAAATTCTTATTTAAACCTGGAATGTGAATTTATTTGAAAAATATATTTCAACTCACACTTTCGGCGTTCTTGTTGGCATTTAAATAACATTTTAAACATGCAATAAATATTATTAGCTTTATCAATATCAATTGTTTTGTTACTTATCGCTAGAATTTATTTCATCGGCTTACTATATCTAGATCTTAAAAAGCATATGTGGACAATATTTCTGTACTATATATATATATATATATATAATAGCATACGTGGACAATATATATATTTGTCTATATTTCTGAGATGAAGTAGTATTTACATTATTTGATTTATTCGAACTATTGTCCTCATTTTTGTTGCTATTTGTACGACGTTTTGGCTGTTGTACGCTCCGGTCTTCTTCAGGTGCAGTGATTGTAATAAAGAGTTCGGTTTAAAATTCCTAGCGCTTGAAGAAGGTCGGGGCGTACAATGGCCGAAATGTCGTACAAATGGCAACAAAGATGAGGACAATAGTTCGAACAATGTTAATAGTGAGAATATATGTATATATATGTAATTTCTTTTTGTTTGAGCACTACTTTTAATTGATATTCGTATTTGAGCAGATATTCTGCTTTTAATTAAACGGCAAATCTCTATATATAACTCTACCAGCCTGAATATTTAGGAAAACTTTTGTTAGGAAAATGTGTATTATTTGGCAGGATTCGAACAGCGACCCCTAACAACATAGAGGAAGCCATCAATTGACACACAGTAAACATAGAACATTTAAGTTATTAAATTATAAATGTTCTATGTTTACTGTGTGTTAATATTTACTCTTTGATAATGGCTTATGTGAGCCGAAAGCTTAGACCCGATAAAAAAAATCAACAATTACTGTGATTTTTGTTGTCTTTCAACGATATCACCATCAAGTATATCAGACGTTATGAACGGATCCTACACAAAATGAATAGACAAAACTTGTCTATATTATTCAATGAAACCTGCATTAATATATATATATATATATATATATATATATATATTCTTCACAACTCGACAACGTAATTATTGCAAAAAATAAAATAAATCACTGCTAGCGCAAACACGCAGCAAGAGTTTTCATATAGAGTGGTATATATATATATATATATATATACACAGACACACACACACACACACACACACACACACACACATATATATATATATATATATATGTGTGTGTGTGTGTGTATAAGTGTATATATATAAAACCATACATGGATAGTTCTCATTTCAATCCTGCGTTAAATGCAATCGAAGTCTAACCGTACTGATGAGCGGTGATACGGCGAAACAGATCTGTCTGCGGATGACTATATATATATATATATATATATATATATATATATTATATTATGCTAAAGATTTGAGGCTGCCTCTCTGATAGTAGAAGTTTAACAGATTATAACGGACACAACGGAGGTAGCTGTTGAATCAAAGAAAGTGTGCACGATGATAGCTAAAAAGAAAAAGAACAGAAACTTTATCGAGTGGAAAAATGAGTCCCTTCTTCACTATGCAAACGGGACGGTTCAAAATAATTCCAGAGCAGAACACACACACACACACACACACACAGATAGAGAGAGAGAGAGAGAGAGAGAGAGAGAGAGAGCCATATGAAGGATAGCTAGTGGTGACTAAGGCTGAAGAAGCGGACTAACACAATTAAAAAATGCACTCAGTGACAGCAAGTCCGTCTATACACCCTTTCGCTCAATTGAATGCCATACGTGATACGTGATACACGCATGCCCGATCATGTCTCGAAAGGAACATGACTGAGTGGGCAGAACATTTTCCCGCAGTCATTACTTTCTTCGGTAGACTGGTTGCCAACCAAGGCTATAGAACCTTTGTCCTGTTATTTAACCCATAGCTGGAGAGAAGAGGCGGATTACCACCTTTCCCAAGGGTATTTGCACGTAAGCGAATGAAACAAATTCAACTAGAATTCGAACTCGGCTCACCGATTTCTTGTTCCGAGTCAATATCCACTGCACCACCACGCCGTTACTGATTAAAGAAGACATCTAAGATAATGAGAACTATTCCGTGACCTTCTCAATGTATAATTACCTGTAAACAACGCTGTCATGAACGCCATCCAACAGCAACTAATACAAGGTGATCTCGATTTCTTACTCCTAACATTGAAGAGACCGATAAAGCGACCTGCCAGATAAGTACAGGTGTAATCTCTTGAGAATAATTGGATTTTTGTTCAGTAGCATTTCAAGCTAGCCACATCATTATGACTAGCATAGGAGAAAACAAAATCAAACCACAAGATTTTTGTGATGTCACAATTTTGTCCTTTTCCAAGCAGACTTTAAGAACTACAATGGCATCTCTTCTTCCGAGCGATTGGAAGTTTATCACCCACATTCCTCTGAATTGCATTTTCTTGAGCAAAACTTCCGACTGCTCAATATGTTTTCTGATCAAGTTCTCATTTACTGTGAAACTACATGCCCGTCCCCAAGAACTACCACAAAGTCCAGTAGACTATGAAGCATTTTATTTGTATCGAAGCGCGGTAGTTTTGTCATTGCTATATAGACTATAAAATATATAGAGGACATATTCAGAGCCGCCTCCTACTGACTGGAAAGAAACAGAGAAAGTAAATAAATAAAAAACCTTTCGGATCAAATGTAACTTGGACGGAGGTCTGGAAGTTCCGTTCGCAGACTTATATTAGCAGAAGCACAGTTAGAATAAATGTTCTGAGCTGCCCGGCGAATTGGTGAAAATTTGTTATTCAGATGTGCATAAGGGTGCTAGGAGTGAATTAGAGTTTTCGTTGATCAAAGGGAAAAGCTGATCCATTAGTCTGTCGTAACAGCAGCAGCAAAAGTTGCCCCAAGTAACTCTTTACTGTGCAAGTGAATCCTTAAATAAACAACCAAATATATGGTAAGCAGGGTTCGCATTTTAGTTTCTCGTTGTGGCATTCATTTCCTGTTTCCTTTCCCTTGTGATCGTACATCGAGTGTTTCTCAGTTTTGTGAATACTGAGGTTAACAAGAATGGAGACATAACGTGAGGTGATTTGTTTGCCCCGTGAAAGACTGATAAAGGACCGCGAAATATGTTTATATTAGCACCTTCTGGATTTTTTATTTTCTAAACTTGAAAAAAAAAAAAAGTTTTGTAAGATTTTCCGACTATTAATGACGTAAATTTTTCTGTACGAGCTTCGAATGCTTAGAACATTTGTTTTCTGACCATAAGGCCCGGATTCAAACCACACCAGGGTCGATTTGTCAGGAAGGTGACTTCTTGATGTTATCGATCTAGAAGAGGCGATCCCAAAGTGCGGCATCTTTGGAAAGTGCCTAAAAATCATACCACAGGTTGACTTGAGTCTTGTGATTGAAATTGGTTAGACGGTCTCCTTTGAGGGGTCGTCGATGGTTGGGCTAACTGGAAGTCGTAAGTGATCGTAACCGGAGGTTTAAGCATCCTGGTCTTGTTCAGAATAATGTTACGCTAGAAAAAATGTAACTAAGGTTCACTCAACACAGTTGCAGTATAAACCACAGGTGGGTGTTGGACAAACACAAATTTACCTGAGCGTCTGCAATGGAGATTAGTTATCCACCTTAGTAGACAGGAATCTTTCGATAAGATTGTCCAGCCATACAAATGACGTAAAAAAGAATGTTTTGATATTAATAAATTCTCGGGTCTCTCATACTTAAAATGTCTGATTTTACTTCCACAAAAATCTTTCGGATGCTTCTCTCGGGTTCGTTATATTCACTTACGCACAAATACCATTGGGAAGGTATTATTCCCTCTCCCTTACTATGTATGGGTTAAAGAGCAAAACTTGTACATGAAAAAATTGTTAATGCAATATTCTTTCAAAAATATTCTTATAATTCAATATATATCTCAGCTTAAAATAACCCACAAAGGGTTTTATAAATCGTTCTATTAGATATTAGAATACTGTGTATTACAGAGTGTAAAGAAAGACTAGACATACATGATATGCATGAAAATATTAAAAGAAAGCAGGAAAGGAAAAAAACTATATTAAGCTCAATATCTTCCTCATGGGGTAAAGCATTGTAAAGTGGTTTAATATTTTTTTTAAATATAATATCATGGTTCTTAAAGACTGTCTTGTTACACGAGCACGAGAGATCTATTTTTATATATATATATATATATATATATATATATATATATATATATATCTTACATATAAACAGTGTAAATTTAAAAGATTAAAATCATAATGTTCCTCTGAAAAATTTAGGATTCAATTAATGAAAACATTCGAGATTACAATTGATAACATTAACATTCTTGAAAATGACGAGTGGTCGAAAGCAAGAGAACTAAAACCGTTTTAAACTTTGTAAAGGCTCTTCATAAATGTAACCCAATTGTATGGCAGCTTTTATGTTTAGTTTTTATCAATTCACCCCAAGAAAGGCGATAATACCACTACGACTCAAGAAGGTCTACTGAAGTTGAAACATAATAACAAGACTTTAGAAGGAATCGAAAACCCAGTCCTGAAGAGGAAAAAAGATACAAAGTTCTTCTCCAGTTTTAAAGCCCGAGGAAGAGTGTGAACTCGGTAATAAACAAACACATCTATTCATATTGAGGAAAAAAACTAACAAACAAATAAATAGCAAATAAAGTTTCAGAGTTTAGGTGAAGATGTTAGAAGCATAGTTAAAGTAGATTTAGAAGGAAGCAGAAACCCAATCTTAATGAGGAAACAAGGGACAGTCATCTACTCCTGTTTTCTCTCCTGTCCAATATATATATATATATATATATATATATATATATATATATATATATGACTATTTATGCTCTCACACCCTGATTGAGCACTCTGGAAGAATGGTAGACTTTGAAAAACAGTAGCTACCCTGGCATGTACGCATCGCTCATTCACTAATGAATTAGATCACTCTGGCTATCGGGCGTGTATACTGAAAATATACATGCTAAAAAGTTTGCCTTCTTCTGCCGTGCGCCCATGGCCCAGAGGTAGAATCGCCGACTGACGCCACTTCGGTCGGGTTTCAATCCTGGGTTAGAATCAATCGGAGTCTAACCGTACTGCTGAGCTGCGAAACAGATCTGTCAGCGGATGACTGTATATATATATATATATATATATATATATATATATATATATATATATATATGTGTGTGTGTGTGTGTGTGTGTGTGTGTGTGTACACAAATAAATACACAACGGCTTTTATTATAATAAAGAGGATATATATATTCTTCCCATTTCGACAACAAGAGCAAACATGCGGCAAGTGCTTTTATAAATGGTAGTAAAGTTTAATAACTGATAATGAAGAGAATGAACTGGACCGACACTACCTCGATATTGTCTCTCTCTCTCTCTCCATGAGCATGAGAATATGTATATAGTATTGTAAATTTGTTATAACAATGTTTTATAAAAGCATTAAATCACTCTACAAAAATTTTCATTTTCAGAACAAAACTGTTCTTCAGATAAAATAAATGGTAAAAATGATTTATTTAGATAATATAAGAAGAATTAATGGTTATTTAGAAAATTAAAGAGTGGTAGTTGGAGGAAGTTAAACAATATGCTTGTATGTGTGTCAATATTATTCAATCAAAAGTGACAATTAGGTTGAACCATGGAGTTGAAAATTTGGGACGCGAAAGGGCACAACGTAGCACAATGTCAAGACATGACACTTTTTAATTTTGCCTCTTCTATTTTGTCTATATATATATATATATATATATATATATATATATATATATATATAATGGTCTTTATTATAACAGTGAGGATATCACCAATCTTGTGCCAATATATATATATATATATATATATATATATATATATATATATATATATATACACAGATTCCTCCTTTGAATAATAGTATTTCACTAGACATTAATCGACCCAAACCCAAACGTTGTGTATGCTCACTCGGAGATTTTGTATTTAATATTAAAATTTAATATAACAGCCTTGGAAAAATCTCTATTATCTCTATTAATATTCAACTTATGTATAATACATGATTTAGTAGTAACTGTATAAAACAACAAATAGCACTGAAAAATACACTGTCTGGTTCACTCCTCAAAATCAGTATTTTCGATCACGCCTGTTTTTTTTTTGTTTTTTTTCTTAGTGAAATGTGAAATTAACAAAGAAGTGGAACTCACTCTTCTGAGGAATGTTCTTGTTTTTCCTCGTATGTACAGAAATGTAGATACTACTTTTCTGTCACAGCAAAATAATGTGATGTTGTCATCTGATGAGATCTGCAAGATTACTTAAAGAGCTAAAATTGTTGCTCTCGTGTTTTTTGGTATAATTTTGATATCGCTGATAACTTAAATCTATTTCGAGGCTCGTTTTAATGGGGTGAAAGTTTTTAAGTTGTTTTTCTTGTTTTTTAATTATATCTTCAAATGACAATCTGAGTTTTCTTCCTGCTTCAATTGAAAAACGAAATGACTATGGCATCTTTTATGAGAACAATGAATAATACAATCTCTTTCTTTTCTAAGTAAACGCATCTTACATAAAATATTCCTATTTCTAAAAACATTTTTCTTACGTTTTTCTTTCTCGTTCTTTCTTTCTTTTTTTTTTTTTGGTATGGAAATCTTCGTCTCTCGATTGTTTTTACATCTATTTTTGAATTATCAGACTTTCAGAATCGAACACCCAGTTTTGAGGTGGTTCTTTTATTGTCTTCTAATAAGAAACGCACGCTCAGAAAATATTCATACAACAATTCCTGTTCTTGTTTCTTATTTATTTTTAGCAATTCTGGTGTACACTTGCGCGAAGATTGTTTCTATGTTGCTTAAAGGAATTTAGAACAAAAAATAGCACCGTGCCTCGTTTTGGTTAGGCAATTTTTTCTCCTTCAAGTTTGAAAAGTATATCTTATGAATAAAGGAAAAATCTTAAAAGAAAGATTTTTTTTAATTTATCGTGTTTCTCGGTGCCGCAGACGCCCTAGTATAAAAATGTTATCAAATTTTGACTCACAAAATGAAAATAAATAATTTAAAAAAAAACAATAAATAGAATTAATTAAAAGAAAAGAAATTTTGGTTTCGATGTTTGAACGAATGGAAATATAATAAATTTGATATCTTGTCTTCTCAGTCGCAGCTGAGTTCGGGAGATATTTTTGTTTAGCGTCATTCGTACTTATGTTTTATGCTATGCAAATCATCTTTTTCTTCTGTGTGCCATGTCCTTTCATGACGTAGGCGATCATGGACTTTCACGTCTCACTATCCCTTGGTGGCTCTTAGCCCATTTTCTCCTGTTCCCCCATCCAAACCTCGCTCTGCCATTCATTTTCTCAGGCTCGTCAAATATGTTACACGCCATTTTCCCCTGTCTCTGTTTACCTTTATCTAACTTGTGAATATCAGATTCTCCAAGCCCTCTTTCTTCATTACATGTCCCAGGAACTTTAGCTGTCTTTTCAGTATTATTTTTTTCGTTTCCATCCTTTCCAAAACCTTAACATTGATCACATGCTCGATCCATGATATCCGCAGCATCCTTCTGCAGAACCACATTTCAGTTACTTTAAGTTTTTCCTTCATCTTTGATGCGATTGTCCAGCATTCACTGCCATACTGAAAAAATAGACATCACATCCAGTAGTCCTTTCTTTGTTTATAGCGAATTTTTTCTGTATCATCTGCGTATCTTATATTGTTTAGATTGTGGCCGCCCATGACGAATCCTGGTATGACTTCTAAGGTCCTCAGAATACTCTCGCTGTAAAAGTTGAATAGCTCTGGTGAAAAGACACATCCTTATCTTACGCTCCTTTCTATCAGCACGAGAAAAAATTGAGCAGAAAATGAGGCAAACGTTTGTAAGCTACGAATTCGAGACATCCTAATCAAGCAGGTAAATGCCTAACTTATGTACCCGCAAAAAACGGTGTTTCAAAAAGACGACTAATCCCTTGATACTGTTATTATAGTATCCATTTTTGATTCCCTCGGCAATATTTATTTATGAGATAATAAAAATATGTGAACTAAGTACAATGCAATATTTATTACTACCTTTTATAAAAATTTATTTACCATTTTTTATAAAGGAAAATTTTGAAAATAAATCTCTTTATCTGTTTTTATTAAATTATCAAAATATGTAAACCAGCTGCAATGGAATATTTATTATTTACAATTTTAAAGCAAGTTTTTATTTATTTATTTATTTATTTATTTATTTAATCTAATAAATATATAGCGTTTAATATATTTTTGTTTATTTTCAAGAATAAACAAAATGTATAAATCTATTTCATATGTTTCTAAAATTTAATGTTTTTTAAAATTTAATAAACATTGCGAAAGGAGACAAAAATATATTCAGTAATAGCGTTTTTTGTGAGCACGAAGGTTAAACATTGCCAAAACTTGACTATCTGATTAGTGTCGTAACGGATGACGGAAAATGTGAGACTGAGACCGAATATATTCGAACAGCTAAAGTTGACTTTCAGATGCTAAACAAAATATTAAGAGATAGGGAAATTTTTTGAGAAACAAAAGAAAAAATGCTGAACTATTATGTAATATCAATTCTTCTTTGTGGCGGCAAATGCTGAGCAATTTCCTCACGAATAAGGATTGCAAAAATCGAAAGAATTTATCTGACAACGCAGTATATTAAAATTTTTCTCCGTGTGACATGTCACTTCTAGACGTGGGTGATAATTCTCTCCACAACTTCCTCATTTTTGCTAACTTTTGTTCTCTTATCACTCTATTTACATATACACTTTAAGTAAGTTATTTGACGTTTTCCTTGAGGTAACAGAAATGTTATTATACAGAACGATACTGAGAGTACCATGGATTAAACGTGCGTATAAAAAGAAAGGTTTAAAAAGAAATGAAACGAAAAGAACAATTTTAGTTAGAATCAAAATGATAGAGTTGAAATTTATGAGACACATAATGGGAAAGGAAGGTTTGAAGAATTTGACACTCACAAGATATGTGACACGATAACTAGACATATATGTATTTTATTATAATAGATTAAAATAGGAAATAGATTAGACTAGAAAATAGTTTAAAAACATATTTAACAAAAGTGAAAAAGAAGAGGAAAAAAATAAATAAATAAACGCTTTTTCTTTTATGAGGAAAATTGTCCTCCGGTAAATATTTGACTCAGTGATTTAATGTGATAAAGAGATACAGTTCAGCAGGTGGGTTTTCGATGACCCGGTCGAAGGCTGTCCTTTACTGTATCTTGACCACACATTAAGCCTTTTCCGGCGGAAGCCTTATTAAGATTAAAAAAAAAAGATAACTGAAATTTCAGACTTACAGTCGCCGGTGTTTGTCACCGGTGGTCTAAAGCATTTCCGGATTTCCGGATTTCCGGATTTCCGGTCAATTTTGGATAAATTCAGGTAATTTTTCCGAGTCAGTTAAGTTAAGTGAAAGGAGTTCAGCCGGGTGCGAGCTTGAAGTAAGGATCTCCGTTCGTCTTGTTTCGTTCAGTTCGGATTTGTTGATTTCCATTAATTAGAGTTAGAGCTGTGTGTCACATTCGCCTGCCCCAACCGAAAAGGCTAACTCTAAACGAATAAAGCATCCTTTTCAACTCATCCAAGTTGTGGAAGTTCGATCCTTATAGTTCAATCTTGTACCCCCAGCTGTTCGGCCGACATTTTCAACAAACTCCCGGCAAACATCACAGCGTGGAGAACGGCCGCCGGAGAAAATTGTTAGGACGGTCAGTTGGGGTGTTACAGATATGTATTGATGTCAAGTAGGGCAAATAGATAATTTGAGACGTAAGAGTTATGGTTAATGAAAAAGAAATCATATATTAACATTGACATTTAATGTCCTGTATAATAAGGTTGAAATCGTCAGTAACTTAAGTGTGTCTATGTCTAATGCGCCATTTTATTTAAGGACATAGGAGATCATGGCAGTTCAAAACTTTCCATCCTTTTTGTTTTAAGTAATTTTTGTCTCTTTATACCACCTCTTTATTCTTGTTTGACTAACCCCTTTGTCCTTGTTTGACCGCCCCTCCTTTGTCCTTGTTTGACTAATCCTTCTTTATCCTTGTTTGGTCATCCCATTTTGTCCTTGTTTGTCTGTCCCCCTTTGTCCTTGATTGGCCATCCCCTTTTGTCCTTGTTTGTCTACTCCTCTTTGTCCCTGTTTGACAATCTCCTTTGTCCTTGTTCGGGCATCTCTCTTTGTGCTTGTTTAACCACACTCCTTTGTTTTTGTTTGTCTCCACCTCTTTGTCCTTGTTTGATCATTCCTATTTGTCCTAGTTTGACCATACCTGTTTGTTCTTTTTGACCATCCCTTTCTCCTTGGTAGCGTTTTCCTCTTTGTCCTTGTTTGATCATCCTCCTTTGTCCTTGTCCGTCTACCCCTTTTTACCCTTCTTTGTCTACCTTCCTTTTTCTCTGTCCATCTCTATTTGTCCTTCTTTGATCATCCACTGAAAAAAGTCGTTTTGCTTTTTCCTGCATCTCCCGTGAGTATTAAATTCTCCAGGTCTTCTTTCTTTATTATATACTACAGAAATATTCTGTGGTATTCTCAGAATCCATCGATAGAACTACTTCTCTGCTGCTTTAAATCTCTTCTTCACTTCGGGCTTACGGCCATATCACATTAAAACACCGGTTCACATTTGATCGGATTTAAGTAACGCTGAACCTGGTCTGTGCCTAAATGGGAATACCACCTTGGATAACGGCTCGGGATTAGAAATCGATCCAAATTCCAGTTTCACTCGTGTTCGTTATATTCACTCAAGCGCAAATAGCTTCGTGAAAAGTATAAATCCACATTTCTTCCGTCATCTATGGGTTAATTGGTAGGATTTGTGTCAGTAAATCGTTATTATCTCGAAAAATTGTTCCAATCTAAAAATATTCTATGGCTTTTAAAGAACCCGCAAAAGGTTGATAAATCGTAAAATACAAATTAATCAATCAATTTTTTCATCATCTGTGAAGAGTTTGTCCAGCATACACTGCTGAATAAGAAATGTTTTTTTCTATTCAGCAGTCTTATGTTTGTTTCTAAGGACATTTCCCATCTCTTAATACCTTGCTTAGTTCCTGGAAGGCACCATTCGCAATGCCTATTCACGTTCATATAATATCAGCTGACATTATGGTTTATTGAATCATTATAAAATGAAACTTATGAAACATATTTTGTAGAAAATAAGCACTATCCTTGTGCAGTAGATTTCCACTTACAATCAGAAATATATTTCGATTTTGAATAATCGGTAAGAAACAAATCGATCAACCAATAAACATTTCATTTTCGTTTCAAATGCTGGAATAAAATATAAATTAATACAAAGGTTTTCACCTCAAGAAAAGTCATTTTCACGGTTTGAGAAACGACAGTTTTAATAGAAACGGAGAGAAAATACAATTCAGTCAGAGCGGGTGTAATTCGAATGTATAGTACATATAATACCTGTTACAGAAACAGCTAATTAAGAATATATTCCATTCAGGTAACAATACGTTTATAATATAAAATGAATAACATGATTTTCACATTTGACGTCATTTAAATTTACTCATGGACATAAGCCAAGGTTAATCATTGTCCAATAAATAGTTTTAAAAATTTACTGATGTTTGTTCATTTGCGTGAATTTCCATGACCTCTTGGGAAAGATAATGGGGAAGTTTCTCGTTACTTTCTAAATAGTTTTGAATTCAAAACTGTTGTGACACGATAACTAGACATATATGTATTTTATTATAATAGATTAAAATAGAAAATAGATTAGAATAGAAAATAGTTTAAAAACATATCTAACAAAAGTGAAAAAGAAGAGGAAAAAAAAATAAATAAACGCTTTTACTTTTATGAGGAAAATTGTGGAAGAGACAACGGTATCCGATTACTGTTTTAAATCCTACCACTCTTCCGGTAAATATTTGACTCAGTGATAAAGTTCAGCAGGTAGGTTTTCGAATGACCCGGTCAAAGCTGTCCTTTACTGTATCTTGACCACACATTAGGAATTTTCCGGCGGAAGCTTTATTAAGATAAAAAAAAAGATAACTGAAATTTCAGACTTACAGTCGCCAATGTTTGTCACCGGTGGTCTAAAGCATTTCCGGATTTCCGGATATTCATTTAAATAAATAGAAGTTAGTTAAGAGAGTAGACGAGAGTTGAGTTCAGCCGGTCGCGAGCTTGAAGTAAGGATCTCCGTTCGTCTTGTTTCGTTCAGTTCGGATTTGTTGATCTCCATTAATTAGAGTTAGAGCTGTGTGTCACATTCGCCTGCCCCAACCGAAAAGGCTAACTCTAAACGAATAAAGCATCCTTTCAACTCATCCAAGTTGTGGAAGTTCGTTCCTTATAGTCAATCTTGTACCCCCAGCTGTCCGGCCGACATTTTCTATAAATTCCCGGCAAACATCACAGCGTGGAGAACGGCCGCCGGAGAAAATTGTTCGGATGGTCAATTGGGGTGTTACATTTGGTGTCCTGCTACAATGTCTACCATCCAAAGCAAGAGTGCGCATTCTACCTGGATATTTAATCGATGGCGAGGAGGTAGGGAGAGATGGATTCATGCTTTTGCAAACAGTAACAGTGTGAACTGAATGCACTAATTTGTACTCGTCTCACCGATTCCATCGAATTCATGGATAACCGCAGAAATACCTACTACTAATGTCTTCTGGTATTTCGTCGCTGTTATATATTTCATTTTCATTTTTCATTTCGGTAATAAAATCGAAAAAGCATTTGATGATTTCAAGATTGAAATTATCAAATGCTTTTTCGATTTTATTCATCCAGTCAAAAAGCACAATTTCTGTCCTAATATTTGTTTAATCATCTCACCCCAAGAAAAAGCATTCCACCGCCACTATAGCGCAGGGGGTTACATAGGTGAAGCTGTTTAGAGTGCGATTAGATATAGGAAATGTCAGAAGGAGGGTGATAGACGAGTAAGGAGGTACATATTTGATGAGGTTGCCGGTTTAGTTTGCCAACGACCCGATAATGTAATAGATTGTACTGGGTTACACACACACACGCACACACACACACACACACACACACACACACACACACACACGTACGCGCGCACACACACACACATACACGCACACACACGTACATCAATATATAAATATGCATATTATTCTACATCTATAGCGCGCCATAAAATTTCATGCTCTATGCAATCATCAGGTGCATATTATGTTCTAACTGTTCCGGGATTTGAATTTCTGGTTCACGCGGTGTTTATAGTAGTGATATATTATAATACTATTGCTATTTTTAATTTTTTAATTATATAATTTAATTTAAACTAAAACTTAAACTTGAAATTGAAAAGTAAAACCTCTAAAGTTGAATTAATAGGGAGAATATTTTTAGGGTAAAGGGATTACGGTTTGTGTAGATGAGTTAATGGGGAATAGATGTTGATTTTGGTTTAAGGAGAAAAAAAAATTAATAATAATAATGATAGTAAAAACGTCTTTATAGAAAAATCTCTATTCATCCGGATCAACGTATTTGAGCAGATATGTATTTCTGTGTTTGCGTATAATCATTAATTCACTTCTTTTGTTTCGTAGTATTCTTGAAGTGTTTTCAGACAACAATATTTTTTCTAAAAGGCATAAATTACATCTATTTCTTTTCCCATTGTAAGATTTGGTTTTCACGACGATATTCCAGGTAATAAATGTACTTTTCTTTTTTAATTGCCAAAAACATTTTTCGAGGACAGTGCTGTTCCTGTTTTAATATTGTTTATACCATCTGATGATAGTAGTAACGTTATTTCTCTTGATTCTTACAACACAAATATAATTATGGACACTTAATATATTACACAAAGTAAATAATATTAATAATAACAATAAATCTACACTTCAAACAAAACGTTCATGACTTTACAAACTTTTTCACCTATATAGACTGGAGGCTATTCGTGGTCGAGAGGTCTAAGACGTTACCAGATCATATGGTAGACTTCTCCTATATAGATAGGAGTCGCAGGTTCGTAATCCTGCTGAATGGCACACATTTTCGTAATAAAATATGATTTATCGTAAATAATCAGGCCGGTAGATATAAATATATAATACCGTTTCATTAAAAACAGAATATCTACTTAAATACGAGTATCGATAAAAAATTATTTTCAAACAATTCATTTCAAATTGTCGGTTGCTTATAACCAAGTTTCGTTAATATATATATATTGTATCGAGGCAGCTGATAATTTTTTTAAACATACACTGTTAAATATGATAGACAATTGAATGTCTATTATGTTTGATCATGAGCCGTCCTAAGCATCGTATTTTGGTTTTAATTTCTGGCGAAAATAAAGACAAAAATTGTCCAACATTTGGATATTTTTTTATTATGCTGGTTCTCACCTTTCGGCTCACATGAGTCATCTTCAGAGAGGTTAAAGGGATGTTAACATAAAGACATCTACCATTAACGATGATTTTATCTTGTGTTGACATAAAACATTGCTATGAAACGATAACGGACACCAAATAGCAGACGCAGCCCATAAATTTGCAATGCGGTTCTACGACAAGTAAAGTCTACGGGAGAGCGTAGTTGTAGTAAAACCAATATATGTAGTGGGATTATTATTAGTACCAGAGATACAATCTCTGAACGGGCATGTTAATTGATACACTACATTGGTTTTCTGTGGAGGGTTTAGTTGTGTGGTTGTAGGGTTATTAGAGAGTATGAGGTCAATTTTTTTAGAATCTAACCTTCCCGCCGTTAATGAAATGTGTTGACAGATGCGATAAGTGTATGACGACCACAAATGACATAATTGTATAAATCCTTTTCCGGTAAAAGAGAGAAACCCTGAAATACATGAGCTTTTAATTTTACACATAGAAATTATCATACAAAAAAAAAAAAAAATCAAAAACACACAAAGAAAAAATGAGTATTAATTTAAAAGTACGATTTGTATTCAACTTTTCAATTTTCAAATAGTAAATATAGTCTTCACTATATAACCTACCAGCCTAACGTCTACAAGTCTTGAAAATATTTTAAAAATATTTTTGAAACTTTATAAATTATTATAATTTGTTGGATGAATTTAACAAAACTTGTTTGAATGAATTCTTGCTGATTAAATACACTTTTGATATAATGTATTTTTAAGATTTATTTCTCCAACATTTGATGTATCTCTGGTTACCTGCCCTTACATTGTGAACGCTTGCTTACAAAAACATCATAGCCACAACGTTTGATTTTAAAATGATTATAACAGAGCGAGTTCACAACGATCACAATTACATTTTGTCATAGCAATTCACCTATGAAGATGATCTCGGAGGAGATCGAAAATACTTCGAAAAAGAATAAAAATCAAACTATGGCGCCTTCCTTAATGAATTTCATTTCAACATCAAAAAATGTATTAGAGAATTAGAAACGATCAATATAAACATAAATATAATACAGTGTGCGATGAATAAACTGTCGCCATTTTACTTTTTCTCGCGCATGCGCATGCGCATTGTTTGTTTTTGATTTTATTGACTGCACAGGGTCAGTTGGTCAGCGTCGGCGTAAAAAAGTGCATCATGACGCAATTCACTCCGCAAGAAATTTGCATACTATACTGTTTGGCATTCGCATCAGAAGCTCTAATACAAGCATTTCAGAATCCTTAGGTGTCAATCTTATGACAGTACAGAGGATTCGGTAAGAGCGAATGAGTTTAATGAATGGTGATTACGAAGATTTTTGGAGAGAGCACTTGCGATAGTAACGTTATGTCTCGATCCATCTTCCCACAAAGCCTAAGACGCAGCACGGAGAATTACAGCAACTTCCTTGAGGAGGTAGTGCTACCCTGGGCCAAGAGTGTAGCTGCTGGAATATCTATAATATCTAGCAACAGGACTTTGCACCATGTTACACAAGCAGGAGAACCTAGTCATGGCTGTTAAACAATTTCTGCGACCATTTCACCCCTTACATCTGACCACCTAACTCTCTAAACTGCAACCCCCTTGATTATTATGTGTGGGGCACAGAAAACACTTTTTAACACCAAAGATGAACTGAAGGCAAGGGTTATGGCAGCATTCATCAAGGAGAGTGTCTAGGTGAAATGTTGGGGATTCTGAAGTCGTACAGAGGCCGTGGTTGAATGCATTGGCGATGTTATTAAATAAATTTACTCTTTAGTATTTCAACATATTTTTATATAATTATAATTTAATAACTGTACTGTTAACTGTTAAAATGAGATGTCGGTGTTATTTTCATTTTTGCGTAATTTAGACGACAATTTATTCATTGCACCATGTGTGTGTGTGTGTGTGTGTGTGTGTGTGTGTGTGTGTGTGTGTGTGTGTGTGTGTGTGTGTTTGTATGTAAGCGTGAAACGTGAGTTGACGCAAAAAGGTGCAGATTCAAAAACTCTTAGGAATTTCTTTTCAATGCACCGGGAATACAATTTCAGTGCAAAGAAAAGCAACTACTCTTTATCATGCCGACTAGAACCGAGGGAGATGTTCGTGTTTTCAAAATCTAGATTTATTTGAAAAATACCTTTTTCGTTTATTCTTTGCGGGGAAGAATACGGATAAGCGCTTCTTTTTCAAAACCATAAAACCTGTAAAATGGACCATACGAAAATTCATGACCACAATTGTTTGTAGGAAAGAACTTTTTTCTTCCATATGACTTTAAACATTTCTTTCTAATTTTCAATGTAAATTATAAATTCTACCTACCTGGAACCAATGTTTTGATGTCTATCTTTCTGACCTAAGTGTTTACCACTGAGCTAGAAATAGTTCGGTGATTGTTCAACAGTAGAGTTCAAAGATTTGTTCAACAAACGTGAATCAGAAACGGTTACTCAGTGAAGAGAAGATTTGTTGACTTTAGATATTTGATTACTTTTCTTTTGTTGTTTTTGGATTTATCCTCAGTTCCAATTTTACGAGGTCTTTCTGTGTAAGTTACATCAGCCGTTAAATGTTTTCCATTCATTTGCTATTTTTCCCTGATTTATAAATCTAATTATTTAACAGAAAAATAAACAGAGATGGGGGAAGTTAAATGCTTCATGTAACATGTGGTTATAGTTTAGGAACTGGTCTCGATTCATAGCTCAAAGCGACTTTTTGCGTAAAAAAAGTCGCTACAGAAATTATTAGTCGTTATTGGCTTGTTTTGATGGCTTGTTTGGTGTATTGACATTATTTATTTGGCTGTAAATATTATTTTCTGCGTTCCCTACGGACTTTCTAAAAAACTAAAAAGCACATTTTAAATAATTTAAGTGTCTTCTTCGAGAATAAACTTTGGTACAATTAAAAAAAATGTAAAACAGAAGAAAAATAATTTAATTTTTACGTCTTTAAATAAAGATTTTAGGCGTTTTTAAACCAAAAAAGTAAAAGCAAACCCACTTCCTCCCAGTTTGATGAGCTAATTTAATGGATACCAAAATTAAAACACTCTAATAATCTCTTAAAAATTCAATATCTATCTCAAACTTTTGTGATTTCTTCTATCAATTTTTCTTGAACTTAGCGATGTAGAAAAAAGACAGAATAAATTGATGCCAGATATTTTAAAATAAAAAAAATTGTAAGGGCCTCGGCGATGCTTGATAAATTGGCCTTGTGCCAAACAATCCCCACAATTTAAATATCAGAAGGTTGAAGGCTGGATGATGAAATATGAACGGATAAAATATTTCTTGTGTACATTAAAGTAAAGATTTATTAACAGAATGACAAAATTGTAAAACAAAAATATGAGTGAAATTTCGTTAACTGAACACTATATCATATTTGTGAGAAGAAAAATGTTCATTGAGAATACACGTAGTTTTGCTAAAATTGTTCAAAGAGAAATGTAAGTATTTAAAATGTCCACAGAAGTTTAGAGTTCATGTTTGTGTAGTAGCAGAATGTAAAGTTTTATGTTCCTTCCTCTTTTTGATGGTTGGCGACAGGGCGAGAAAGAAGAAATAAAGAAACAGTACTTATCGCAGACAGAGTGTCCATGTTGTTGTTGTTCTTGTTTTCTTTGGCGGCGTAGAGTGAAAATGAAGCGGTAAAATGAATATGACGGTGATACGTGACCGAGTCAGCTTGAAGTTTCTTTCTTACATTGTGGCAAGATGCTATCAGGTACCACTCCCATTCTGACTGTTTTGAAAATTCTTTTGTTACATTTCCACGAGGTTCCTCAGTTAACCGCTCTCATGCTGGACTCACTTTGACCGGTCACAGAATGTCTTTTAGGAGTGAAGTTTATAATGTGACCGGCTCCCGCAGGCATTTTCTTCTTTAGGTGTGAAAAAACGTTTGACTGACGTCATATATCAATTTTCGTTTTCCTGTCAAATCAGGTTTCAGAATTTTGCTTTTCACACTTACTTGTGAATTTTTCTTTCTCTGAATTTTTCCAAAATGTTTTTAGTCGTTTGGATCCGATTTTGTGGGTGTGCAATTTCATTTTGTCTGTCATGGTTGGGTTTTTCCAAAATGCTTTTAAACAAACGTTTGGATCCGATTTTGCGGGTGTGCAATTTTACTTTCTGTGTTTTAGTTGGTTGATGAATGATCTAAGATTTGTATTCTATAGGATAATAAATTTAGGGATTAATTAACCTATAAAAATGTTACCTTACTTCCTGCTTAAAATATAACAGAAAATTCATTTTCTATAATGTGTCGTCACTGATCACCATGTTCAAATGTCAAACAATATTTCTCTTACAGCCCTGTTCCTTATGTATTTAATTTGGTTTATATCAATAAACCAAATTAAATACAGAAGGCTAATCCTATCATAGGCAAGAAACATTTTCTTTGAAGAAAAAACTAACGAGCATTTAAACTTTATGAAACTTTGAATAAACAATGTTGCATTTCTTAGACTATCAAAAGAATATTAAAAAAAATAAGACAAACAGATTTTTAAAATAGTTAAGTGATACTTTTACTCATTACAATTATTTTTTAATACTTATATCAATTATTAATGTCGAAATACTTCATTGCGCGCAACAAGGTCTCTTTAAAAATTTATGTGTAAAAATAACAATTCTATGCTCCTTACTCCTGCCTAAAAGCGAAGGCAAAACAAATAAACAAAAAAAACAAAAAAACAAAAAAAAAACAAAAAACAAATGAAATGTTAGGACGGCCATATGCTGTGATTCGAACCTGTTATTGTGTCGTTATAAGCGTCGAATGTTCTAGAAAAAAGGGTTGAGAAGGAAAAATTATTTCTTTATTTTCTTTATTTTCTTTACACAAAATTATTTCTTTTTTTAATTAAAAAATTATTTCTTTAAATTATTTCTTTAGATTTTTCCACTAATCAGAATTAAAGAATTCAAAGCCGCTATAATTAGAAATGGGAACTGAGTGATCCTGGGGAGAGGCAAATATAAACAAAGATCCCTGGCTGGTGAAAATTACTGTTCGTTCACGCGTCGTCCGGATGATAGTCATAATCAACGAAGGACCGTCTTAAAAAGAAACATTTGCAGATAAGAATGACCAAGAACTAACAATATATTCCGAGACCAATTTAAAAAAAGAACCAGACCAATCTTTCGTCACATTGTTGCTAAAAAAAAAGAAAGAAAAACAAATGATGATTGTATATAAAAGAAAAAGTTATATCATGGGCTTTTCTCTGCTTTTAGGGGGCGTCGGGTATGTTTGCGAAATGGCCTTGTGTCAGACGTAATCGAGGCCACCACATTTGAAAGTATCAGAAGGTTGCACAAAAAAAACGAAAAGGGTCTCGTTTGTATATATAAGTGTAAATTTATTTAACGAATAGAATGTTGAAAAGTCCTGCATAAAGTTTTTTCTTTTGAATGTGGATTTTAAGAGTTCACGTTCACTTAAAGGTTTGATGAAATTTTGCAAAGAAAAGGCAAAATGGTATCACTGCGTATAATGTCTTTCTTGTGTGAAGAAAACCCAAAATTTGATGCCGCTATTAAAAGTCTGTCATGAGTATGACATAAAAACGGATACGAGTGCTTCTTCTATCGTGAAGGTCGGTTAGTCCGCAAGTTCTTACGGGAGACGGATGGCCTCTCCGACGTCCAGGCGTTGTCTTGTAGTATCAGGTACTAGAGAGTGGTGGGGACCGTTCAAGATTATCTGTTTGACGAGCTCAGCCCGACGAAGCAGGAGGCTTGCTCTATACGGTCTTGGTCACCTGGGTTGAAATGCCTCACTAATACTGAGCCATCACTCACCTGGCTGGTGATGTGAAAGCTTCTTTTGGTTGGCAAAAATCTTTATTTCAGTGGGCTTGGGTATTTTGCCTAACTGCATCCGTTGTGAAGAGTTGATGAAGAGTTGGCCGGGAATACCCACTATAAAATGACCATGTGTCACATCTGGCCTTGCGTGGGAAGGCTAGTAAATACGGGAAGAGTTGGTGAGTTTCTGTTTGTAGCAATGTGGTACCGTCGTTAATTAAATCTGAGCATGATGTGTTCTTTTGCTTACTAGGTGTTATTCTATGGAGACGAGAAGTTTACCTCTTCACAACTGATCTTGTTCTTTAAGCACCAGCTTAAAGTCATGATCAGAACGGAGAGGCGACGACTCCCTCCATCGGAATTTGGCAAAAGGTTGGTGAGTCTTGTGCGCATCAGTAGATTGAAAGGAGCCGACTTAGGGTAGCAATTTATGCCGGTTAGGCATCAGGATATTGGGGATGCTATAGTCCATTATTGTCAACCCTGGCCATTATGTTTAGGTTTGCTTTTTTTTATTTTTTAACATCAAGTTGAACTTAGTTAGCGTATGTATGATCATTGGCCCGTTTTGTTTTTTGTCCACATTTTTCTTCAGTTTAATTCTCCACCATTTCCCCCGTTAGGTGAAGTGTTAGTTCTCTGGTAGATGAGGGGCGCTTTTCGTTTTTCGAGTGTTTTTGTTTTTGTATTTGTTGTCGTGCCTGGATGAGTGCATATTGGTGTGTATGTTTGGTTAAATGACTGGTTAATTTATTCATGTGCCGCATAAATTTCGTACAATCAACTGATATTTCTGTCATAGTTGAAAATTGTGTTTTTTTTTATTACTAACAATATTTTATTTAGTTACTTGTAAATAGCATTATTTATTGCATGAATATTCATCAAGGTTTTTTTAAAGTTGTTATTGCCAACTCCATACAGACAAATCGTACATATGGGACTAGTTAGAGACTTTGCTGTATTATGGTGTTTGTAGTAAGAATACAAAGTAAGAATGTGATGTTTTGGTGCAAGGAATATTGTATAGCTTGCTTGGGTCAGCGATTGAGTCTAGATAAGTTACGTTAAAGACAGATGAAGGCCATCCCCTTTTTTTGGCCTTATGCCACATATTGTGCATATAAAAAAATAATAATGAGTCAAATAAAGTTTCATAGGCTTCTAAAAAGCGTGATAGAGATTCTCGGCAACCTTGATATATTCGGGAAAGACGTTAGAATAATCAAGGACCTATACTGGCGGAAAACTACCTGCATACGAACAGGAAATAAATTCAGCAGATATACAAAAAGGTTAAAGACAGGGATGTATCTTCTCACCTGATTTATTCAACCTATACAACTAGGCACTTCTGAGGAAACTAGAAGTCCTGCCAGAATTCGTCATTGCGCGACACAATCTTAGCAATACATGATACGCAGATAACACAGTGCTGATAGCAGACACAAAAAAGAAACTACAAAAAACCCTAGAAGGTAGAGAATGAAAGCGAAAAAAAAAAACAAGGACTAAATATAAACTACAAGAAAACTGAATACATATTTATCAACAAAAAAAGGAGCCCAAAATACAAATTACAGGTCGGGGGTACTAAAATCAAGCAGGTGCAGAAATTTAAATACCTGAAAGACGGAAAGTGCGACACATATCCGAAGGCGTATTGGCATATCCAAAGAAGAATTCCAAAATCTGAGCAAAGTGTTGAGAGACAGGAAAGTTTCGTTAGAACCAAAAGAGAAAAAGTACCGGAGTATGGTAGCAAATGCAGGAAAATCTCATCAAAGATTTAGGAAAGACTTGAAGCAACCGAAATGTGGTTATACAGAAGGATGCTGAGGATACTATGGATCGAAGATGGGAGAACACGGCAAAGAAGAAGTCACTTCTACTTTGAGTTGTAACTTCATTACAATTTCAAGCTGTAAGCTGTAACCGAAATATATTTGATAAAGGCAACAAAGACTAGAAAACAGATACAAAATAATTATATTTTATAGCCGGCTTCTTCTATGTGCCATGTGGCTTCATGACGTGGGCGATCATGGCTCTCCACATCTCTCTATCTCTTGGAGCTCTTCTCCGATTATCCAACTCAACCCCGCTCCACCATCCATCTGCTCAAGTCGATCAAATATGTCAAGTACTGCTTTCCCTTCTTTCCTTCCCTCTAATCGTCCCGTGATCATCAGATTCTCCAAGCCCTCCTCCCTTCCTATATGCTCCAGAAAATTCATCTGTCTTTTGCTGATGTAAAGTATCAGTTTCTTTTTCATATCCATCCTCTCCAAAACCGAGTTGCTCACATGTTCTGTCCATGGTATGCTCAGCATCCTTCTGTAGAACCATATTACTGTTAAGAAAATAAAGCAATCGAGCAGACTCCTTATTACAAACAAATGAGAAATAAATATTGATTTTAAATAGACGGCTATCAAATTTAAACAGAATGTTCAACATCTGAATCGATTAAAAAGTCAAGTAATGAAATTGTCAATTATCTCCACAACCAGGATTAAATAATCCGTAAACCTAAATCAACATATGTTAAGATAATAACTCTTTATAAAACGGGTCTTGTCATTTTTGACAGAATCATCGATACTTTAGCGTTGCCTTAATTCGAATTTAATTGTTAGAAATTTCCCACGTTTAGTCTTCTAACTGCCATAAATCCAAAAACAAATAGAAATGAGAGAGGGGGTGGGGAGATGGCATGTGATGGTGATGAGGAGGAGAAACATTGGTAAAAGAAAGAAAAGAAGAGAAAAGAAATGAAGTAAAAGAAATGTGAACAGAAAAAAATCCATTAATTGGTCTCTATCTACAATTTTCCAAGTCAACAATTCCCCGAAAGGCTGAATGTTTTTTGTTTAATATTCATACACACGCATACGCTTGTCTACCGTGTGCATATATATATAGATACGCACACACACACACACGCACACACACACGCGTACACACACACACACGCGTGCGCGCACCCCCCCACCCCCCCAAACACACATATATAATCGACATTGGGTACTTTCGACTTCTGGCGCATTTGCATTGGTGTAAATATATTTGACGCTTTGTAATCTTCCTTTCTTAAACGTCCGTCAATGGCTCGTTGGGTGAATCTCCGACTGCTGATAACTCAGCCGGGTTTCGGTTCTGGCTTGATGAACTGTGATATAGTGAAACAGGCCTGTATGTAGTTGATATACTTATTTATATGCGTTAGATTTTGTTCACAATTAAAATGAGACTAGTACAAATTTGTATTATTATTTTATATTGTAGAACTTTTGAACATTTTTTTTTCATTTGGAAATGAGTTATTTACGCAATCTAGGTTTCAACCTTTCGGTATGTTACAATAACTGATTTTTCCACTATTTATATTATTCAGGCTGTTGTTCTCATCTTTGTTGCCATTTCGGCCGTTGTACGCTCCGGCCTTCTTCAAGTGGTAGGTATTTCGAACCGAACCCTTTATTACAATCACTGGGGTATATCATTCTCATTCCTTGCGTAGAGCCTCTTTTGGTAGTGATGAGTTATCTCCCTCTAACCCTGTAACTTGTTCATCACTTCTGTAGCCTGGTATTCAACTCACAATTCTTTGGGTCAAGTCACAGGAACTAACCAACGTCTATATCCACTGGGCCATGTGTCCTTAAGAACAGATTTTTCCATTTTTCAAACGCACGGATTTTTTACGAACGCGCCACTGGAATTTTCAAACAAACAAAATTTTGAAACTTAGGGAGGAGTTATTCAAGGATCTTACTACACTTTTATCCATGTTTTTATGATCTTAGTATGTATTTATAGATGTGATTACATCTGGATATAATTTCTGACCTTTCATTTAGTACCTTTTTTTGTTCTGGGAACAACATAATAGTTAACTTTTCCTCCTAGCACAATCTACATACATCGCTAAGGTTGTATGGTTTGCCTATTTTCACTACACTCCATGTTATATCAAGGTTTTTTTCCCATTTTTCAATTCTAATGTCCACAGTTGTTGTAAATCGCCTGAAGATACCGAAAAGGTTGAAACCTAGGTTGCGGAAATAAGTCATTTTCAAATGAAATATATAAACTTCCTGTGTATGGATATGTTTTTGAGCTCATTCCGGTATGTGAATTTTTGTAACATATTTGAATTAATAATTTTTGTTTTTGATTGTTGCTGAAGAAGGGAAATTTTTCTAGCTGAAATAACTATTCAACAAATGTAGAATTCGGAACTTTCTGATGTATATATTATGTAATTATTAAACAGATATTGGTAGAGTTGAATTAAACTAGTAAACAGTTGGTCAATATATATATATATATATATATATATATATATATATATATATATGGCCTTGAATTTTTTTTTATATTTAGCGCCAAGGTTGTTTTTCAGTGTTTTTTTACAGATAAAATGTATTTTGAAAGCAGGGTTTTTTATCGTAAAGTGCTCGATATCGCGGTGGAGATAGAGCGTTGATAAGTACAAAGGGTTTGTCACTGTAATTGAGCAGGTTCATGTCGACTTCAAAGTTTCGTGATAACATCGTTATGATCTATAACATCATAACGGTGTTATCTTAAAAACTTCGGAGTCGGCATGAACCTGCACAGTTAAAGTGACAAACTCTTTATATATATATATATATATATATATATATATATATATATATAATGTTCAAACAAATCATTTCATATATATATATATATAATCGTCATCATCCACATAAAAGCCTGTTTCACTGTATCACAGATCATCAGTGTGGCTAGACATCCACTTGCTTCTGGCCGGGATCGATACTCGACCGACCGATACGGTGTCAGTCGGAGTCGCTAACCCATAATCCATAAGCGTATGAAATCAGAGAAGGGAAATTTTAGCGTGTTATATATAAGCGGGGTATATACACGCCAGTCATTGAAAGAAGTCAATTCATCGCTGAAGAGTAATGTAATATATATATATATATATATATATATATATATATAGACTACACTATCTCCCGGTTCACACCCCACCCACGTCTATTGAACAGGTGAAGAGGCTCATCCCTTGTTTCCTGTTTAGGATGTGGTTTCCGGTTTTCTCTCTTTTCCAATCTTTTCACTCTTTTTATTTTATTTTATTTTATTTTTTTCAATTGGAGTAGATAGACTAAACTATCGCCCGGTTCACACTCCACCCATGTCTATTGAACAAGTGAAGAGGCTCATCCCTTATTTCCTGTTTATCGCCCGGTTCACACTTCACCCACGTCTATTGAACAGTTGTAGAGGCTCATCCCTTGTTTCCTGTTTGGGATGTGGTTTCCGGTTTTCTCTTTTCCAATCTTTTCACTCTCACGTAGACCCCTGCGCATCAGTGGCGTTTTCGCCTTGCTTGGGGTGATATGATTAAAAAAAAAATATATGTTTGTGTGAATATCTATATGAAAATGGACGCTAAGGTCAACACCAAGCAGTTGATATTAAGCCCTTTTGCCTATAAACATAGCATACCTCATAACTATCTTCTCGTTTATAAACTCCTTCCTAACAGCTAAGCCCTTGAATGTAATTAACAACTTGTCCTCTTGGAACCTAGCGCACAACGCAGCCGTCCTTCAGGAATCACTTCTCTGACCAAACCTGTTTTTATTTACATTAATAACCTACCTAGGGCAGTGGATATATGCTCGGAACGAGAAATCGGAGAGCTGAGTTCGAATTCCAGTTGAATTCCTTGCAATCCTATACGCGCAAATATCCTTGTAAAAGGTATTAATCCTTCCCTTAATCCCTCTAGTTATGGGTTAAACAACAGGACATATTGGGTTCTATAGTCTTGGCTGGTAACCAGTCCACCGTAGAAAGTAATGCGGGATAATCTTCTGCCCAGTCGAAAGAGACATGATCGCCCAAGCTTGTCTCATGTATGACACTTAATTAACTGGAGAATATACACAGATCATTTGTAAACATCTATGCCGATGATACGACTACATATGGGTGCAAGAGTCTAATGGGCCTCAGCGATTTTATACGAAGCTCCCCGGATCTATGGTGCGCACCCTATCTATTATATATCATTATCTATGCGGTATTCATATAAAATGCAACTTTTATCGTAACCTAATTATGTACAAGGATGGGTCGTATGAAATATAGGTGAACAATTCATCAAGAAAAATTTTAAATAAATAGAATTAAATATAAATTAGAGACGTGTCATAATAGATTATTCCGTCTAAAATAAATCAACAATGTTTTGCAGCAATTTTTGTTTTTTTTAAATCATTTTGAGATTTTTCTTGTTAAAAAGTTAAATATTATTAATTTTTATTGTGGATAAAAATGGTGAATTTTATATAATGTTTTTTTATTCACAGATTTGGACGAGGAAAAAAGATTCCAGAATGACGTCAATATTTGTGAATTTTTTTTTAGCCTTTTATAATGAGTTCTGCATAGCTTAATTTGAAACGTATATATATAGGTAGAAAAAAAGCAAAGCTTGATAAGATAGCGAAAATCACAGAGTATTGCCAGGGGCCTCCAGTCAGGTTTGGGCCCACCAATCGGAGTGTGGGGGTCGGTGTTAGTACGCATCGGCTCTCTCTCTCTCTCTCTGTCTGTCTCTGTCTCTGTCTCTGTCTCTCTCTCTCTCTCGCTCTCTCTCTCTCTCTCTCTCTATATATATATATATATATATATATATATATATATATATATAAAGAAATAATGGATTTAATTTTAATCCGATATTTTTATGACTATAGATGTTATTTTTAGTAGATACCCGTATTTGAAATAGACGTTACGTTTATTATATTTCATGTTTATTACCTCTATCAGCCTGCACACCCGAGAAATCTTAATAAAGGCATTTATTTCAAATAGAATACGGCAGATACTATTACTAGTGGAATTGTCTTTCAATGACCCTTCACTGACAACGTTTATAACACCAATTTTCGGCTGCTTTTAGGACAAGCGATGTTGAATAAAACAAATTATCCATTTTCCATTTATTTTCACGTATAAATGTGTATCCACCTCATCATTATAATCATGGTTATATTGTAACAAGTTATTTCGAGTGATATGAAAACTGAATTCATTCAACGTTAAATTCAAATTCTAAATTGATAGTTATGAACCAACCAAGTTAATACTCTGGAAATCAGTGGAAAGTTTAATCGGATTTATCTGCCAATAAATGATGAAAACTGTAGCAGAAGTTGAAACATTTTCGTTAGACACGTGTACGTTAATAACCCTATCAGAGGCAGTATCACTTTTTTAGCGCAGGAAGAAAAAGAAAACTAAAGTAGGAACACGTGCTGTGAAACTAAAGAGACTATTTCTCTCAATATCGGAATAGGCCGCTAAAACGTAGTCTCGTTTAATAGTTGCACATGACTTAAACTATACATCACACACTCGCTAACTGACCAGCAGAGTATGCGTACCTCGACGTGGTGTAATAGTTAGCAAGCTCTAAGCGCATCAAACTCACAAATCAATTGTAATGATTATAGCAAGATTACGGTGTCTAAACATTACATCACGTCGTGGTACTCTCCTCCGCTTTAAGAAGTGATTTTCAAGTGCAGCCTAAATATGGCATAAGGCTGAAAGGAAATAGTTGATCTTCTAAGCGCCGGTTTAGTTAATTAGTGATACACGTTTGGGCGATCATGTCTCGAAAGAGACATGACTGACTGGGCAGAAGATTATCCCGCAGTAGGTTGCCATTACTTTCAGCGGTAGACTGGTTGCCAACCAAGGCTATAGAACCCAATCTGTCCTGTTATTTAACCCATAAATGGAAGGAAGAGATGGATTAATACCTTTCCCAAGGGTAATTATGCGTAAGTGAATGCAAGGAATTCAACTGGAATTCGAACTCGGCTCCCCGCGCCGGTTAGATGTGGCAAAAGACTGTGAGTATGGGGTACCCAGTGAGGATCGAACTCACTACTAAGCTGTAATAGGTTCTATCAAGACAAGTTTGCTAACCATTACACCACGCCGAGTTGCCTAAGGCCGAAGGGAATAGAGAGTAACCAAGCTATCGAGTTTGTGTGAATGGATAAAAGTACTGGGATAAAGGAGAATCAAACATTGATTGTAATAGAGTTAGAGATGTGGAGAGCCATGATCACCCACGTCATAAAAGAATATATGTCTGTGGATGTTGGAGACTTGAAGTGAGAGAGAGGTTTTGCAACTGAATGATGCTAAAAATACACTGGATGTAACAAGTGAATGGTAAAGAACTTTTAAGGAAAATACGAACTACAAAAAATGTGAAACAACTTTCTGGGATACAATGAGAAAAGAAGGTTAGGAAAATTGAACACGCGCAGGAAATATTGAAGGCAAGGGAAGCAGTGTTAAACTCCGAGTAAACTACTTAACGAGTTTGTATGACTGGATAGAATAACAGACACAAAGAGAGATTCCAAATAAGTATGGGTTGCAAGAGACAGGATCTTGTGGAGAGCTATAAGCAACAATATTGTAAAGAGAAGAGGAACTCAGGTTATTTCCGGGAATATTTTTCTTCTTCTTTGTGTCACGACGATTCATACGATAGGTGATCATGGCTCTCAACAACTTCCAATCTTGTGTGACTCTTCTCCAATTCCTAAGGCTCTAGCTTCCGGTTTCGCTATCCAGTCGCAGAAGCCAGTCAAGTAATTTGCTCACTGATTTCCTTTAACTTCCTTGCCTTGAGATTACATTTTCTAAACCTTTTTTCATCATTATGTGTCCAAAAAATTCTGTCTTTCCCTATAAGTGAGTTCTCTGTTGCAATTTTATTTAAGATTTCCTTGTCGCTTACTCGCACCATCCCTCACGCACAAATACCTTTGGAAAAGGTATTAATCCATCTCTTCTCCTACCATATTGGATTCTATAACCTTGGTTGTCTACCGCAGAAACAAATAGCATGCTATTCCGGGAAATTATGCCTATTTAGTCATAGATCGAGAGAGACATGATCGCCCAAGCGTGTATCATGTATGGGAATTAACTAAACTGACTACAGAGAGTGAAAAAGAAGGAAGTCATTAGTAAGGAGAAATGAGGAAAAAGATAAGAAAGAGAAAGGATTCAGGAAGAGTAAAGATGGCGATTGACGCCACGTTTACATTTTTGAAGATTGTAGGTGGCAGGGATGTGCCTTGCGGTCCAAGTGAATATCGGCACGGAACGAGAAATGGGAGAGCCGAGTTCGAATCACAGTTGAATTTGTTGAATTCATTTACGCACAAATACCATTTGGAATGGTATTAATCCGTTACTACCCTCCAGTTATTGGTTAAATAACAGGACATATTAGGTTCTATAGCCTTGACAACCAGTCTACCGCAGAAAGAAATGGCGAGCTATTGCGGGATAATTTTCTGCCCATGATCGCCCAAGATCACGTATGGCACTTAACTGACTAACCCTTGGGAAAGATATTAATCCGTCTCTTCCCTCCAACTATTGGATTCTGCAGCCTTGGTTGGTAACCAGTCTACCACAGAAAGAAATGACAAGCTATTGCGGGAAATTCTTTTGCATAGTCAGTCATGGATCGAAAGAGACATGATCGCCAAAGCGCGTATCATGTATGGGAATTAACTGATTGACTGTAGAATCATGTTTCTACTGCCTTTAGTTTTTCCCATTCATTGCCATTTAAGAGTATAGATATCACATAGCAGTCCAGCACTCTTTTTTTTTTTTTGCTAACGAATATTTTGCGTTTTTCGGCACCTTGCTTGAATTTTAAAATTCTCCTTTCACTACGCCACTTCCATTTAGGTGTCGCATTCTCCATCCCCTGTTAAAACGCTTCCCAGATATTTAAAGTTTAGCGCCTGTTTAATGTTTTTATATTTCCAGTTAGTAACTCGCAAATTGGCCTTTTTTCTCTTGGTGATCAACTTACTTTTTGTGTTCTTACAGCTGACTGATTTTAAAATAAAGGCTGCGGCAAAAATACCTTCCGCATTTAAAATGCTTAAAATATTTGACATGCGAGATGTATTTCTGCCGCACCTTGACAAAGGAAATAGGGAATAGTATCAGCGGCAACAGGCAAGAATATATCACTGTTCTGTTCGCAAACAAAACACCCCAAAAGGAAATAGTTAGGAATGAGTAAGACAAAACGGTAAAATAACTAAAATTAAAAAATAAAACTCGTACGGAAGTGAGTGTGTGATTGAGTGAGTGAATATGTGAGTGAGCGAGTAAGTGAATGTATAAGCGTAGGTGTGTGTATTATGCGCATGTGCAGATGTGTGTCTATGCGCGCGAACATTGTTAATTGGTCGCCCGCAAGTTCCATTCATTTAGATTACGCGTTCCCAGACGAATAAAAAAGAATTCCAAACGTGTCACTTCTAATATTTAGTAAAAAATTGGATGACTTAAACTATGTGCAGATAGAGTAAAAATAGCACAAAAATAACTCGATGTTTTTTATTGTTTGTTGTTGTTTATCGAGACAAGCATTTTCTTTTTCAAACAGTTAGTGCGGATGTATATGCTCATGCGTGCATATGTCTATACATGTACTTATTCTCATCCACAACTTCTTTCTGCCAATGCCCAAAAGAGAAAATCCCATATGTACATGTTAACAGGCTAGTATTTTTCGATGATGCGATTTACGTTATTTGAAAGCATTTTAAAAGTCGTCGGTATGTAATTAAGTAAATTTTACAGCAAACAGAGAATTTCAGTTATGTCCCCGAGCCAAAACCCAAAGTAAATATTTGCTAGTTATGAAAAACAAGCAACAGCAGATGCTTATTGCAATTTGGTGAAACCTTTCAACTTAAATATGCATCTACAACATAGTCTGATATGCCAATGTCATTTGGTCCAAATTTAAATGCACTCACATTGAGAAAAACAAATTTCGGAAAAGAAATCTGCTTCTGTCTTTATTGATAAAGACTTGGAATATAATTAATATCCATCACGCCATGGGGCTAAGCAATGACGAACAGGAAGAAGAATTCTGAGTGCAACAGATACAACAAGACAAAAAAACGTTATTTTATAATTCCCCCTCAAGATCCAAATGAGATAAAGTCAAATATTGTTACCGTGTATTATTCTTTAGTGAGTTCCAATAAAAATAAATAAAATGAAATATATAAACGAAAAATAAAAAGGATTCAAATTAAAATATAGCATTTGTACTGTCCACTATAACGCTTATATATATATATATATAATAATAATAAAATTGACTCTGTACGTATTCAAATCTTAAAATGTTACACAAGTAATTTTTAAGAACCACGAATAACCGGCAGAATCTAACTCCGTTATCGCCCTCGGCTATAAAGCTTTGGACAACGAGGGGGAAAAAAAAGAAAACTGCGGAGCACCGACAATACATACAGCACTTCACAGCAAAGAAAAAAACCCTCAAACGGATCAAACCACAAAGAAAGAAAAGTGCTCGATACTAAACTAACCAAAAAGGATTAACTAAGAGGCAGTTACGCAGAGCAAAAACACACGAGAAAAAATCGCAAGATCGCCAAGACCTACCGCGGTTTTCGCACAACGGCTCCAAACTTCTCATTCTATACTTATCTTTTTATGTTTCTCTCAACCTATAAGAAGGCAACTTTCAAATAAAAAGAGGAAGAAGAAGAAGAAAAGACTGAACCCATTCGAAAAACGCTGGAAGTTTGCAGGAGCAGATCTTGTGACTGAAAAATACCAAAAATTGTGTTTCGCTATATTTGTAGAATCCTCCCTATATATATATATATATATATATATATATATATATATAGGGAGGATTCTACAAATATAACGAAACACAATTTATATATATATGGTGACCCCAAAAAAGGGAACTTTTAAACAATACAATAAAACCAAGAGTGATGGAAAAATATTTTATTCAAAGTAATTGAAACCTTAAAACAATGATGGAATTTTCATTTTTTGAAAATTACGTCCTGTAGATGGCGTCCTCCTGTACGAATGTAGTTCTTGAAATCCGCTGTTGAGACAGTGACAGTGACTGAGATCCCCTGTTCATTTAAAAAAAAATAAGGTCCGATGATCCCATGTAATGAAACAGCACGCCATACTGTCACCTTAGTAGCGTGTACAGGGCGCTCATGACCTTCATTAGGATATGTATTTACCCAGTAACGGTAGTTCTGCTTATTCACGTAACCTGTGAATTGAAAATGGGCCTCGTATGACATCCATAATTTGCTTAGAAATTCATCTTGAGCCATTGTTACTGAAATGACAGAGTGTTTACTTCGTGAGGCCACTGTTTCGCAGTGCTGCCACTTGCTCATTTCTGCCAATACACACTTCAAAATTCCCGTTTTTTTGGGGTCACCCTATATATATATATATATATATATATATATATATATATATATATATATATACTATCACGCACATGGAGAGAGAAACAATAGCAAGGAAGCGTTGGCTCATTTCATTCTCTTTACTACCAGTTATTAAACTTTACTCCCATTTATGAAAGCTCTTGCCGCGTGTTTCCTCTTTAACTGTTCTATATTATTAATTTTTTGAAATAATTATGTCGAGTAGTGAATATATATATATATATATATATATATATATATATATATATATATTTGTGTGTGTGTGTGTGTGTCCTCCTATCCCGCAGAGCGAGTATCACCTATGAGGAAACAGCTAATAATCCTCTCAAATATTTTCATGCTAATTTGACGGCAGGGATACACTCGTTATTATTATGATTATTTACATATATACATACTGACACTTCTTCCTCGGATCAGTATAGTATCTGAGCATTTTGCTTAACCTATCATTTTTAAATTATCTTTATAATGCTGTTCAAGCAGCAGAACACTGTCATTGTGCATATATCAATTGTCTGCTTAGCTGAAGTTATATTAAAATCAGGGCAGAATTCACTTGTTAATTATATATTTTCCTTAGTGTGACAGAAATTATAGGCAGAGAAACAAAAGGAACCTTCGAAAAAAGTTGCAGTGAGTCCCGAGGAAAAAACAAAAATAGAACATAAAAAAAATTATAAAGAAAAATTAAAAACAAATAACATTGAAATAAGACATTTTAACTTTCCTTTAAAACACTTATAACGTTCTCTCTTCCTCTCCTTCTCTCCCTCCCTCCCCCTCTCTCTCTTTCTCTCTCTAAACTTCTCTTTCAACTCAAGAGAAGGCAACCCTCAAATAAAAAGAGGAAAGAGAAAAGACAAAACGCCACCGAAAAACGCCGGAAGTTTTTAGGAAAAGATCCTAGTAAAACCAAGAAATATTAGGGAGGCTACACGCATAACATCCATTATGATTATATTAACCAGCTCCCCTACTAGATGAAGATGCGACACAAAGTTTAATGTGGAGAGCCGGAACGTGTGTGCACGGACGAGGGCCAAAAATTACCCAGTTCCCACAACTATCGGTCACGCTGGCCTCGATGGCGATCACCGATTCACCTCTTTGATGCAACCACGAGACACTTTTCCCCGGGACCGGACATCTCTCAGTATAATTTTTTCCCAGTTATAAAAAAAAAATAAAAGAACACCGGTCATTCAAAAAGATTAACAGACGTGACTTTTTGATGTTATCCAAAATCAATGCAACCACCAGAACCGTGTCAAAGGGATGTAAGCGAACACATCTGTGCTAGAAGGGACGAGAAGAGTGACGAACGAGGTCAGCAGGAGAAGACAGAACAAAAGATACTACACTGGAGAAACCAACCAGGCGTGAAGATGTAGTTGTGCAGTCATCTACTAATGATATTTATGCACTCTTTGACACTGACCTCTTTTTAATATAACTACTAGGCCTAGCAGAGTCTTACTTCAAAACAACCACTACCGGACTTTTTCCAAACTACTACCAATATCCGCCTCATAAGTTACACTGCTCTCATCAGCTGCTAACCAGCGGAGGTAACACAGTTTCGGTTGCTAAGATATTGCCCTCTCCCCTGGTGCCACTATCAGCTTTTGCCACCGGAGAGAGTATTGTTTTTCGTTGTCGACGTGTCAATTTCTGCTATTTTTATACTACTGCAAGTCAGATTTCCCAACGTTGTGTCATATCTTTCACTACAATTTGTTTTGATGTCCTATGTTTCCGATAAAGAAAATCTAACCACCAATTCACACTGGAGACCCCGACGTAATACACACTTTACTACAATTCTTAATATTTATCAGCAAATTATTACGATACTACCTTAATCTTAAATTGATATTTCTTGTTTTTTTTTCCAGATTTATTAAAAGTTTGTAAATTAACTGCTTGCTTTAAAATACCCATTGAAAAGGAGATAGAGTGAATTAAGTGAGCCATTAGTTTTTGGTGAAACATTTATCTTCACCCAGCACAAAAATAAGGCCCGATTGTTTCTCTCTCCATGTGCGTGATAGTATATATATATATATATATATATATATATATATATATATATATATATATATATTTTATTCTTCACACACCTTTGACTCAAGTAGTTCAAGACAAAACTGTAGGGATATATATAGGTTGCAATCAGCTAATGGTGACGCTAACGTATAAGATTGATCGCTTTTGAGACGATGGGTAATTTAATTTATTTTCATCATTTCATGCTATTTTTATGAATATCTTCTTTTGGTTTTTAGCTTTCAGTACAGCATTTTTTGGTCGATATTTTCATCTTGGGTAACTGAGAATATTAGAAATAATCATTAGAACAATTACAATAAGTACTATTATTACAATTAAGTAATTGCGTTGTGGTGCAATGGATATCGGCTTGGAATAAAAAATTAAATTCCAATTAAATTCGTTGCATTCACTAACGCGCAATTACCCTTGGAAAAGGTATCAATCGATCTCTTCTCCCCCCAGTTATGGGTCGAATATCAGAACAGATTGGCAATCAGTCTACCGCAGAAACCAACTGCGGAAAAAATCTTCTGCCTAGTCAGTCATGTCTCGAAAGTGACATGATCGTCTAAGTGTGTATCACACATGGCAATTAAGTGACTGATTGAGTAAGAAAACTTGCAATGGTCTAAGTCAGAGGTGAAAGAAAAGCAGTTAAGTTTAGGGATAAAGAATGTTGCTTAATTTGGCAAATGACGTTGCTACATAACTGAGACTTGTCCTGAGATAGTTTTTTCGAGTTTTAGAAAATTAATCGAAAAATATGTCGATCAAAAGAAAAAGACAAAAAGATGGAGAAAGAAACTTAATCTGAAACTTTTAGGCAACTTTCTTGCAATCATTTCGAAAACTTCAGTCTTGCATTTTGTAAGAACTAGTTGACAATCCTTTCTCCGATATTCTTGGGACTGGAAGATTTTTTCGGATTTAGGAATACAGGCTATTTAATTTGTATGTAGTATCTATAAAATAAAGCAGTTGAGAAAAGACTTTATAAAACTAATTCGAATGTATATGTTATTTTTATTAATATTTTTATTATTATTTACTATTATTATCATTTCACTGCAAGCAAGGGTGGCTCACTACTGGTGTGCAGGGGTTACAGTGAGAGAAAAATATGAGTACAGGAGATGCCTAATAAAGGATAAGAAGTGGATAGAATTTAGGGAGGTAGGAGATGACAATTGACGTTGCATTTAAACTTTTGGAGACTATAGCTATCAGGGAAGCAAGTATACGGTAGAAGATCAACAGGAGGGAAGTGCGAGAAAAGAAACTGTAGAATAAAGGAAGTGGTTACATTTGATTATGTTAACGGTAAAAGGTTGGGACCTATATGCCAATCTAGTAACACGAGTAAATTCATGTGGTTGGGTTACTAAGGAAAGACGCTCGTCAGAGCAGAAGTCGTTAAAATACCTGTAGAAAAGACAGTGAGATAGTGACTGAATTGGGGTTGCTAAATAAGGATAGATTACATTGCAAATTCTTCATTGGATTTTGTCAAGAACTTAGAGATGAATAGCAGGAGTACCGATCAGATATGACAACAGTCTTCAATGCACGAACGAATGGTATATTTATAAATGTGCAAAATGGCTTCTGACGAAAAAAACTTCCTGGTCCGACACAGCGACCCAACCTTCTTAGCGGTAGATGTAGCTATTGATTCGATGTAGTTGTTCTACTTGAGGTAGGTTGAGAGAGTGAGGCCAAAGAGGCGCAGTGTATTGCTTTCTGGGAGACTACCTCTCATCCATCCTGATAGAAAGTAGGAAAGTTTCTCTATGGTGTTTAAAGAAGAACAACTTCGTTTAAGTATTAAAATTTACAAGTCATTTCCTACCCCAGTCCATCACAGATTGGAAGTCTTTTCCAACAGCAGCAACGAGTTATAATAAAAAATGCCTTCAGGCTATATGCATAAACTGTGTTCTGAAATGTAAAGGGATATCGTGTTTATATTTGGGTTTTTTTCCCAAGTTTCCCTATTTTATAGATGCTATATACAAATTAAAAAGCCTGTTTTCAGTCAGTTAAGTGTCATACGTGATACACGCTTTGGGCGATCATGTCTCGAAAGAGGCATGACTGACTGGACAGAAGATCATCCCGCAGTAAGTTGCCATTAGATTCGGTGGTAGACTGGTTGCCGACCAAGGCTACAGAATCTAATGTGTCCTATTATTTAACCCATAACTGGAGGGAAAAGACTGATTAATACTTTTCCCAAGGGTATTTGTGCGTAAGTGAATTCAAGGAATTCAACTGGAATTCGAACTCGGCACCCCAATCTCTCGTTACGAGTCGATATCCACTGCACCACAACGCCCATCCGCACCACAACGCACATCCAGAATTCACAAATCCGGAAAAAAAAAAAAATCTGAAAACCGTAGCGCTTCCAGTCCAAAGAATTTTGATTAAATGATTCTCAATCTGTATTATTCTTTGCATTTGAACTTTTAAATTGCTGGTACCGATTTCAACTTTAATACAAACTTCAACTGAAATTCTAAATGAGTTTGTCGCCTGACAATAATCCAGTTTTAAAAACAATGGATAAAGTACAGATCTAATTGAATCTAAACACTAACATTTTGAAGAAAGAAATTGCTAATATATTGATGTACATGCTATAATTACTAATTAAAGATGAGTATAGCAATTTTGTGTGGATGTGCGTTGTGGTGCATTTAATATCGGCTCGGAACGAGAAATCGGGAACCCGAGTTAGAATTCCAGCTGAATTCATCCCATTCACTTACGCGCAAATACCCTTGGGAAAAAGGTATTAATCCGTCTCTTCCTTTCAGTTATGAGTTAAATAACTGGACAGATTTGGTTTTATAGCCTTGGTCGGCAACCAGTCTACCGCAGAAAGCAATGGCAACCTACTGCGGGATAATCTTCTGCCCAGTCAGTCATGTCTCTTTCGAGACATGATCGCCTAAGCGTGTATCACATATGACACTTAATTGACTTATAGCAATTTTATACCAACAAGGATACTAACTGTAAATAAATGCTAAATAAGTTAATATTTAAATGTCATGTAGAAAGTATAGACGCCAGTATAAGAGTAATGCAAGAAAAATCAATTATACCACAGGCGATCAGATAACCACTAAATAACTATAAAAGCACCAGACAGAAGTGATTGTTAAGCTTATAGCGAATAACCGTTCGAGCGTTGAGCAAATAGCGAGTAATCGGATAACGAATCTATCGAGTGACCCAACTACTATTGTGAATCAATCGTATTACGAGTAACTAACTGAATATACCAAAACTAAGATATACAAACGTGTGATACTATAGGATAGGAAATTAAGAATTATAATCAACTTTCTTTTTCACTTTTACAAAAATTCACAATGACGTGTGAAATTCTGTTTTTTCCCAAATAAAAAAAGGATTGACCATGTGCGTCTAGAAAAAGTCGAAACCGGATTTCGTGAGTAGATCTTAAATTGATTTTCTGACAACTGGAAGCGATTTGCAAAACTATAATGACTTCACGATCCAGTGCGAAAAAATTAAATGACTATAAAAGGCTCCGGTCAGCGTCCGTCAGACAGTCAGATGGAAGCAGGAGAGACGACAAGCTAAAAATTAGTCAACCCGGACTTTAGCTTGCGTCGCACATAGTTCTTTTTCTCTTTCTTTCTCGTATGCTGATTCCTTTTACTTCCTCTTCTCCTTCAAAGACATTCATACCAAGCTAACAGTCATACATACTTACATACGTAAGCATAAACTCTTTCCAACAAATTACTACTACAAACATTTTTTCATACCCTTAACTCATTACTTGTTTCTCATGAACATTAAATTCTGCAACTTATGTTATTCTTTTCTTTTAATAAATTTCTATTTTAAAATGTAAAATGTATATTTTATTCTTCCACACTGATTCACACATTCTAACCTCCAACTTGCAACCAACCTTCTGATGAAAAGCTTCTGATGATAATTCTGCATAAAACTTGTAAGCTGTTGGGAGTTTAGTTATGTATGACACAAGGCCGAATTAATAAACATTAACCATCTCCTTATAACTTCAATATCAACTCCTCAGTGACCACTGAGGTTCCAAATTAAAGAAACTAGCATTACAACATTAAACAAATCCAGATACAATATAATTATTTCTTTCATAAGCAACAGCCTAACCCAGCATTGTTCTTAAATGGTAATTAAAAACATAAAGTTCTCAGTTAATCAACTGAAAAATGAAATTTGAATGACAAATATATTAGAAAACACATTGTTAGAGAAAGACTTATTTTTCAAGTCCTGTCTCTGATGATAAACTACAATCGGCAGCAAAGATTCTGATCGAGAGGTTGAATGTACTGAGGAGAATGAAACAACATCCTAATTGTTATTATTCTCAGGTCCTCCTTGACCCAGGGTGGTAGCACCTGTTAGGGTCCCAGCTATGGGTAAACTTCCAAACAAAAACACTATGAAAGTATAAAAATACACTTTAATATTAAACATGCCAGCAATACATTTTTGTATAAAAAGACCAATAATACGTATAGCAAAATAACCAACAATACAGTTTATAGCAAAATTACCAACTATACATTTTATAGTAAAATGACCATCTATGGTTGAATGCAGACAATTGCGTTAAAATATATTTAGCTGAAGCCACATAATTGTGTTCAAATTATTCAGATTTCGGTATTAAATAGCTTATATTCGTTGATATGCTGCTAAACAAAATAAAACACCCAATATATATATATATATATATATATATATATATATATATATATATTACAATTTCTTAAATAGAACTGTATTCCAAAATATAATTTAAAAAAACAAACAAACATAAAACACACTATTTGTCTATATTTCTGAGATGAGATAGTATTTACAGTATTTACATTATTCGAACTATTGTCCTAATCTTTGTTGCCATTTGTATGACATTTCGGCCGTTGTACGCTCCGGCCTTCTTCAGGTGTTAGGAATTTCGAACCGAACCCTTTATTACAATCACTGGGGTATATGAACTCCATTTCTTGCGTAGTAGTGCCTCTTTTGGTAGTTATGAGTTATCTCCGTCTAACCCTGTAGGTTACTTGTTCACCACTGCTGTAGCCTGGTATTGAACTCACAACTCTTTGGGTCAAATCACAGGAACTAAACAACGTCTATATCCACTAGGCCATGTGTCCTTAAAGTAAATACTATAAAACGCACATATCACCATCTCTAGTAATCATATCCGCACAAACTTGTAAAATAGACTTAACTATCGCCCGGTTCACACTCCACCCACGTCTATTGAACAAGTGAAGAGGCTCATCCCTTGTTTCCTGTTTAGGATGTGGTTCCCGGCTCTCTTTTTTTCCTATCATTCTACTCTTAAGTAGCCCATTGCGCATCATGTGCGTCACTGCCTTGCTTGGGGTGTTATGATTAAAAAAAAAAAAAAAATGCCCAAAAGATGAGTATCATCTACCATGTATTCAATTGTAAAAGCAGAATAACATATTTTTATTACTTCAAAGCTCCCCACAAAATTAAATTTTGGCATTAAATGACCCATTACGAGTTGATATGCCGTTAAACAAACAATCAAACAATAAACCATTTTTTAATCGGGAGGTAGTGATTTTGTTATTTTAAGTAGTAAGGATAACAAATATGAGAAAATTTTAATTCATGCGTATGATTAAATGCACAAAATTCTGGTAGTATGCAAAATATTAAACCTTTTTTAATTTAACCACATTTAAACCCGGTTTCGACTTCCAGCTGAATTCATGGCATTCACTTAGGCACAATTACCTTTGGGAAAGGTATTAATCAGTCTTTTCCCTCCAGTTATGGGTTAAATAATAGGACAGATTGAGTTCTATAGCCTTGGCTGGCAACCAGTCTACCGCAGAAAGTAATGGCACTCTACTACGGGATGATCTTCTGCTCAGTCAGTCATGTCTCTTTTGAGACATGATCGCCCAAAGCGTGTACCACGTATGGCACTTAACTGACTGACTGAAACATAGGCATAGTTTTGTTTATATTCATAATAATAGAAACGAAACCTTGCTTCCCACTGACACTACCAATATTTTACAACATTCTTTTTTAACTCTATCCATTTTCAGTTACTCACGAGAAGAAAAGGAACCAATAATCATAGTTGCATTTTAGTGTAAACCTCATATGAATTGAATGTGCGTACACAAGTTTTCAGCTTTTCTTATTGTTGCCCACTTACTTTACCTTTATCCCGCTACTTAACCTTAAGCGCAGACGAAATCGAGCATGAGAGACATTTACCTGTTTGTTAGATGCAAATACTGTCCGGTTTTATTGGTATAATGCCATAGGTTTTATAGCGTTCCCCTCAAATTTACCCTCTAGTGCAAAGAGGAGATGCTGTTTAAAATACAGAGTTCCAGGATCTAGGCATACCACAAAGGAAGAGATTTGTTGAAAAGCAGAATTTTCATTAGTAAGGAATAAAAGTAAGTGTTACTGTTAAAACAGAAATCTATCTATCTATCTATCTATCTATCTATCTATCTATCTATCTATCTATCTAATGAATGAAACATTTAAGAATGTAACACTCGTTCTGAAGTGGTACACTAACTACATTCAGTTTTTCTTTAATCGTTTCACCCCAAGCAAGGGGGTTACTGAATGTGAAAGAAGATAAGAAAAAGAAAAAATATTAAGAGAGATAACAATAAATGAACAGGAATTAAGAAGACATAAGATAACCATTGATATTGCATTTAAATTTTTGTAGATTAAAATTGAATGGAAAGCAAGAAGCCAGAAAAGAAATCCACAAACAAGAAGTGGAAGAGAAGAAACTGTTAGCATAGAACTTACGGTTACATCTAGCCATTTCAACTATAAAATGAAACTTTGCCACCAACCTAGTCAGTCAGTCAGTTAGGTACCATATGCGATTGGGCAATCATGTCACGAAAGAGACATGACTAACTGGGTAGAATATTTTCCCGCAGTATGTTGCCATTACTTTCTGCGGTAGACTGGTTGCTAAACAAGGTTATATAACCCAATCTGTCCTGCTATTTAACCAATAGCTGGAGGAAGAATAGACGGATTAATACCTTTCCCAAGGATAATTGCGCGTAAGTGAATGCAACGAATTCAACTGGAATTCGAACTCGGCTCTCTGATTTCTCGTTCCGAGTCGATATCCACTGCACCTCAACGCACATATTGCGCTTAAATGCCTGAAGTGTACCATAGAAGAAATTTCATCAGAACAATTACCATGAAAATATTTATGGAAAAGACACAGAGAAACTGACTGAAGCCGATATGCCAGATCAGAAGCAGTAACATTACAGATTCTTTTTTTTTTTATTGTTTCAGTGCCTCACTCTTAAATACTTTGAAAAAATAGAATCGCTTTTCCATGTTTTTCAAATTGTTTAAGAAACTCAAAAACTACAAAATTCCGGATGTTGAAATTTCAGTATTGTTATTTGTTTCCCAGACGACCATAATCTTGATAGAGACAAAAGAGTCAACGGCTATCTATACTCCCCGTCCAAATAATATTATTACTTCTCCCTTTCCCCGTCTACATTCTCCACCAGTAATCACTGTATCTTGAGTGGCCCTTGGGCCATGTATTAGGTGAACTATCAGTAAATTAAAAAAAAGGCTCATCTTAGAAGAAGCGACCAATTAGGAGTCAGAAAATATTCACCACATCAGTATTTTCAAACCACCTCGGTATAAAACACCCATTTTGTCTCACTTCCATCAAAAGAATTTTATTTCATCAGCCTTCGTTTATTTGATCAAAAACTATTGTCTGGCTGTTTTTTCTTGTTTCATTTATATGAGGACATATCAACCCTTCTTAGTTTATTTAATGTCGACATTTAGTATAGCGCACCAAAAGAGAATCGAATTCACTATTCAGTCGTAATGGTCAATCAGACGAGTCTGACTAACCATTAACCAACACTGAGGCGTCTACGATATATTTACCGCAAACAGTATTAAGCGTCCACCCAGCTAAATACTGATTAGATTCGACTCAGCGCTTTCAACGTGACTTGTCTGTCAGCAATCTCACCGAAAGAGATTACACATTGTCACACTTGTACGTGACATACCGAGACCCAAAAGCGATCGAGCTGCAAGCACTGGCAAAGATTTAGAAATAACATTTAACACTTTTATTGATTCATATGATAATCAGTGGAAGCAGAAAACTGACATTTAAAAAAAAACAATCAAAAAGAAAACAAGAGTTTCTTCTTCAGATCACTAGACAAGTAAATGGCAAAACATTTTTTTCTGTTCGTTTGGCATGCTTGTGTACGGAGAGTGCATAACATTCGTTCGAAAGAGACACGTATTTTGCTACAGCGACTCCAATCAAGAACGACGCATGCCTTTTTGCAAGATACAAGAACCTTCTTGAGTCTCACTTCTTATCTTGAAACCGAAAAATTAATTTCCGTTGCCTTTTAATGTAAGAAGAAGAAAACCTTTTTTATTTCTTTTTTTTTTCCGTTTTCATGACTCCATGGTATATTGACATGAGAAGCAAAGAGCATGACTTCGTGGGGGTTGATTAAAAAAGCAAAATTCGAAATCTCTTAACGATGCAAATTAGAAGTGGTACTTACCTTTTTTAAACTGAAATGTACAAAACAAATATAACGGCTAAAAAGGATTGCTGAGTAAAGTTGTATGGATGTAAAAGAAAGACGTATGTGCAGATTATGAAGATATGTAGAATATATAACGGTTAACCAGCAGAGGCTAAGATCTTAGTGATCAGGGAATCCTATTATCTGGATCATGTTATAAAAGTAACGGTTTTGGAGAAGAAACTGGGTGGAACTTCCACCTTACTAATGGTATACGAAAGAAGTAAGGATGATTTGATCCTGTGTAAGTCTCATGGCGTATCCTAGCTGTAAATATCTGAATTAGTAAGACAAAGGAATGTAGCTCACATTTCCCATGTGTATTGCCACATCTGGTCGGGTGCCCCTGCTATTTACCTTTGGGTTCTTAACAAAATCCAACGGAGAATCTGTAATGTGATTGATCCCGACTTGGTAGCTCGGCTGCAGTCGCTCTCTCACCGGCGTGATCTGGCTTCACTGAGTCTCTTCTACAAATACTTTCACGGCTTCTACTCTAATAAACTTAGCTCACTATGTATGAATAACGTATGAAAAATAAATTAATTTTAAAATTCAGACAAGAACTATAACTATCCTCACTAGGTGTCCCACTATTATGAAGTGGAACAAATAAGGACGTCTACTGAAATTTCTGAGCTAAACCAGACTTCTACTACGAGCTACAGAGAGTATGATCCTCACTGAGTGCTCAAATATTGTGAGCTTGTGTCATACTAAGCTAAATTCATAAATATTAAAATGTTCTAGAGCAAGGGTTAGTATACTAGTCATATAATTTTACTATTATAATGATTTTGGTCCTCACTGCGTGTCCTCTTTTCTATTTACGAATTGTACACTTAAAGACAGTTGCAGAATAAATCGACCGAAAATCTGTGCTGATGACAAAGGTAAAGAACGAATTCAACCCAACAGTTGTCGTAATAACAATACTTCTCGAAAGTATCGACAGTAAGATCATATTGTTACACCTGTCGAAAATGGAGATATGACATTTGACTTGTGTCAAATAACCCACTTTGGAACTGTATGGCGTTCTATTAAGGAGTACACAAGGAAGACACTTAAAACCTCACCCTTTGTTTTTTGCTTCAGGATGCCGTAGATAGAAAATACGTCAAGCCTTCCACTCTAGGTAGATTTAGCCGAATGTTAAACCCGACTACTTAATTGCAACCTAAACACGAGGTGCTCCCTCTCACCCCCATACACACGCACGCATACGTGACAGCTAAGCGCATAAATATATTTTTCTCCTCTTATTTTGTTGGCTGTATTGCTCTTTATATGAATATGTATAAAAACCTCCATTAATTGCTTTTGAAAATGTTAAATTAGTTTCTTTTGAAAGTTTTCATAGGGAAAAAGTCGTAACTTCTCCCGCTACCAATAGCAAACTGGTCAATTACAATCCCGTAGTATCTTTTCGCTACAAGTCCATTGGAGGATCCGGACATGACACATGGCCCAAATCAGGGGTGAACAGAAAACCGAAAGTGTTTCTAATTGAAAAAAAAAAAATGTTGGGCGATCTGGAATTAAGGACAGAGACAAGAGTAGAAGATTGAGAATGGAGGATGGTCAGATTTGGCTTTGAGTTTATAAAGATAGAGTTGATAGCGTTAAATAAAAGTTGAAAGATATCACGAACGAGAGGGTCTTTTGCCATAAATAAGGAGTCTTAACTAAGAACAACTGATAAGAAACTTCGCGTTCTATGCTAGACGTATAATTTGTTAGATTACCGCCCCTTGGTGATAATTACAGGCGGCGAGATTTTAATTATCCCCACTTTCTAACGATAATTACGGGCGGCGCAAGATTTGAAAAAAAAATCAATCTCTTTCTCGGTGATTTTTAATATTCTTTTCGCTCCCGCAGAAATGTAAGTAACCCAACTACAGACGCTGAAGTTTGCTTTGAACATTTAATTTTATTTCTAATTATTCCTTTTCTAAAATATCCTATTAATACATTTACTTGGACACCTCGACTTGGTGTAATGATTAGCAAGCTTGTCTCGCTAGAACCTATTACAACTGCGTAATGGGTTCGATCCTTGCTGGATGCCTAAAAGTTTCGACCTTGTGCCACATCGAAGTAGAAAATCAACTCTTTATGCGAGTGATGGCCAATAAGCTTGTCTAGCTAGCATCATTACAATTAAGTAGTGAGTTCGGGCCTCACTGGGTGCCACATACTTACAGCCTTGTACCACATCTAAGCGGCGCTTAGAAAATCAACTATCAATATATTTGTTAAAAATGTATTTGTTTAAATTCTATGGGTCATTTTTCCTTTGGACGCCAAATTTGTTTCGGCTCAAATGTAGCAGGAATTTATAAAATCTCATCAAAGTATTGAAGCTGGCAACCACAGTCTCCACTTGGACTATAATATTTTCCATAAGTCAACCAAATATGTTGTCCGAAAGGCTTCTCGTTGCATCTTGTTTTTTCTTTTATTGCACCCATTCGAGGACTACCTATTTCATAATTTATCTTAAATAGTCCTTTTCAAATATGTCATTCCCCTACAGGAGACATGTGGCCCTCGTTGGGAAATGATAATCCAGGCTCATTTTGAATTTGTACATTGTGCTGTAATTATTCTAATCTCCATTGTTGCATGTTTGTTACAGAACGAATGTTCACTAAGCATTGTTTTGTATCACAATTTGGATATTGTACATTGCTGCCAAACTTGGTGAATATTGATTTTTCATTTTTTTAGACATTTGTCTATATTTCTGATATGAGGTATTGTAATTATTTACATTATTTACATTGTTCAGACTGTTGTCCTCATGTTTGTCGACATGTATCATGATGTTTCAGCCGATGAAAAAGTAAAGTGTTCAGGTCTAATCACCTGAAGAAGGCCGGAGCATACAATGACCGAAGAGTCGTGAATATGATAACAAAGATAAAGACAACATTCCAAACAATGTAAGTAGTTTAAATAATCTTTTTAGACGTTTAAAAATATAAAGCACTTCTGCAGTTTTTTTTTCCTTTCAACATTAAAGATGTAAATAAATGATTTAATTGTCAACCCACAAAAGTATTTTGCTTACTTGTTACTAAAATGTATATCTAAAGTCTAAACGCACCCTGTTTGGCTTAACAAAAAAATAAAAAAATAATAATACTAAATAAAAAATATAAATACACGAATAAAAATAAAAATGAAAAATAAATCCTATTTTTCTCTCGGTCAGGTTTTGTTGAAACGAACTTGTTTAGGAATCCTGTCAACTGATATAAAAATAATTCTGATTTTGAGTTTGCTTCTTCGAAAGACTAAGACGCAGTTGTCTCTTTCTTTAGTCTATTCGAGTCGTGAGTCGGCTTTTCCAAGCAAAAAATAGTCATCCAGTAAGCAGTTATATCCAAGTTCATTAACTCATTACTCTTATATATGCCTCCTTGTCATATATTTGGGCTGTCTCACCAATACAAGAGGAAGTATTATCATAAAAATACCGTTAAAGTTAGGCTATTGATCATAATCATAAAACATTTACAAATATATCAATAAACATATTTATTATTATTATTTTGTTATTTTTCATCATATTTCGATTTCTGTTATGGTTGCACTACCTACCAAGTCTGCGGGAAGACCTAAGGCAGGTCGTGGTGTGTTGTTATGGCTCCATTTCATGTTTTTTTTATCTCCTTTAACATCCCCAGTGTCACACAGACAAAGTTCTCCCCAGCGTGTGGGCTGCACCCAACATGACAATGTTCTGTACATCTCCCAAGCCGGGGCCTCCATGGACTCCCTCAATGTGTCGCTCTGTTCCATTTTTTACCATTCCAAGTGCACCTACCACCACTGGCACGATTCCTGTTTTCAACTTCCACATTCCCCCCATTTCAACTTCCAGGTTTCTACATCCTGACAGTTTCTCGAATTCCCTGGTTGTCATGGCACAATCCGCAGGACAAGCCCTATCAATTAATAGGCAAGTCCCTTCTTTCTGGCTTCTAACATCAATGTCCAGCCCATCCGCTTTAATCCCTATTATTATTATTATTATTATTATTATTATATCCCTATTATTATTATTCAGTTATTATTATTATGTCATTTTTCATCATATTTCGATTTCTGCTTTGGTCTCACTACCAACCAAGTCTGCGGGGAGACCTAAGGCAGGTAGTGGCGTGTTGTTATGGCTCCATTTCATGTTTTTCTATCTTCCCTATCATCCCCAGCATTACATAGATAAAGTTTTCCTTAGTGTGTGGGCTGTACTTAATAAGACAATTTTTTGTATATCTCTTAAGCTGGGGTTTCCAGGGATTCTTTCAATGTATTGTTTTGTTCCATTTTTTATCATTCCAAGTGCACCGACTATCACTGGCACAACTCTTGTTTTCAATTTCCACATTTTTCTATTTCAATTTCCAGGTTTTTATATTTTGACAGTTTTTCAAATTCCTTGATTGCTATGTTACAATCCGCTGGACAAGCCATATCAATTAATAGACAAGTTTTCTCCTTCTGGTTTTTAACAATAATGTCTGGCCTGTTTGCTTCAATTTTTCTGTCTGTCTAGATGGTGTAATCCCATAGAATGGTTACATCTTCTATTTCTGTAACCGGTTCTGGGTGATGTTCATACCAGTGTTTGTTTACAGATTTTCCATAATGTTTGCACATTGTCCAATGTAAATATTGCCCAACTCTATCGTGGCGATTTTTATATTCATTTGGGGAAAGCACAGAACAGCCTGAGATTAGGTGGTCTATTGTTTCTTGGTGTTTATCACAAAACCTGTCTTTTGTATCCATATTATTATGCATAATATTTGCCTGAAGGTTTCTAGTGAAAAGACTTTGGTCTTGTGCTGCAAGAATAAAGCCTTCAGTTTCAGATTTTAATCCAGATGCACGTAACCATCGATGAGTATTAACTTTGTCAACATTGGATTTATTGGCACGTACTGGATATTGGCCATGCAGAGGTTTGTCTTGCCAGCGCTGTTTCATCTTTTCAAGAGCTTTATCTTTGGCTTTCATTTTCATATTTTTTGCCGCAATAGTTGGTTCCTGGCTTCTGTTTTGCTTTTCTACAAAATCTACTAACTGTAAATCTTGTTTGTATTTACTGCCTTCTTTTATTATTGAATATTTTTTCTTTCTTTCTTCATGTTGCCTTACTAATTGTATCATCCAATCCTTTGTTGTTTCTATGTATGTTAGTAAGCCAATAGTTGCTGTCTTGTATGACAATTCCAGCTGAATAAGACCCCTTCCACCTTCTTTACGGGGTATGTATAGACGGTCTACATCAGCCTTTGGATGATGCATCTTATGCTTAGAAAGAAGCTTTCTTGTTTTAGCATCCATTCGCCTGATGTCGTTTAGAGTCCAGTTTTATTATTATTATTATTATTATTATTATTATTATTATTATTATTATTATTATTATTCTGTTACATACACATTTCTTTCCCGGTCCCAACCAGAGACCTAAGGTTAGAAATAGCTTCATAACATTTTCCACTGATCTTATTTTTTACAAAATAAGAAAGAAAAAAAAAAGAAATCACGCATATTTTACACTAATAAAGTTATTGTGAGTTGTATTTGCAAGCACAATATTTGTATTTATTTATTTATTTTTTTAATAATCCTTTCACCATAAACAAAACAGGACCGCCACTGGTGCGCATGGAGTTACAGTGAGAGAAAAACAAACACAAGATACAGGGGATGTCGAAGAAAGGATAAGAGATGGATAGGAATCAAGGCGGTAGAAGATGACAGTTGACTTTACATTTGAAAGTTTAGAGATTGTAGTTATCAGGGAAACAACCAAACGGAGTTCCACAAACGGGAGTTGCATATAAATAAACTGTTGGAGTAGAAGAGGCGGTTATATCTAACTATTTTGATGGTAAAAGGGTGGAACATTGATGTCAGTCTAGTAGCACGCGTAAATACAGGTGGTTGGGGAAACCGGGAAAAGGGCTCGTCCGTGCAGTTGCCATGAAAATATTTGTAGAAAAGAGAGAGGGAAGCCACGCCACGTTGGTGAGAAAGTAACTGAAGGCCTTCTGCCAAGTTCGGATTGATTACATTGGAGGTCCTCCTTTGGATTTTATCGAGAACTTCAAGCTGAATAGCAGTAGCACTTGACCATATATGGCAACAGTATTCAACGCACTGACGAATGGTAGATTTATAAATGTGCAAGATGGATTCTAACGGAAAAACTTCTTAGTCCGACACAGTGACACAACTTTCCTTGCAGTAGATACAGCTTGGGATTTATTCCATTTGAGGTCGTTTGAGAGAGTGAGACCAAGGAGGGACAGTGTGTTGCTCTCTAGGAGACGAGCGTCATCTACTCTGATGGTACGAAGGAAAGTTTCTCTATGGTGGTTAAAGGAGAGCAGCTTCCTTTTGGAGACTTTAAAATTTACGAGTCATTTCTTACCCATTCAATCACAGTTTGGAGGTCTTTTTCAAGGGTAGCAACCAGGTTTACTTTGTAAAGATATTTGTCAGATATCCTATTGAGATGGGAGTAAATAGTAATGTCATCTACATCAATGCCTACTTGGAAACTGATTATATCAGGAAGATCATTGATGAAAATCAGAAAAAGGGTCTTTTATTTTGATAGTTTTTGAAGATCTTCAAAGAAACATTACAATTTACATGGACTGCCATGTCAACAAAAAAGAACATTCTGTTTTTGTGGTCTTTCACTATGATGTCTAGGCGATTAGCTTTTTGTTTTTGTTTTTGTCTTTGGGGCTTGTAAAATCCCATAAAATTGTTACAGGTTTTATCTTTGTAATCGAATCTGGTTGATGTTCAAACCAGTTCCTTGAAGTATTTATTTATTGTAAAAGTGACACATTTTTCAGTGCAGATATTGACCCACTCTTTTATGTCGATTTTTTTATTAAGTGGGTGTTAACACTGTGCAACCTGACACCAGAAGGCAAAATGTTAATGGATATTTAGCACAGTATCTACATCAGTCAGTCAGTTAAGTGCCATACATGATACACGCTTCGGCGATCATCCCGCAGTAGGTTGCCATTATCTCTACGGTAGAATGGTTGCTAGCAAAGGTTATAGGACCCAATTTGTCCTGTTATTTAACCCATAACTGGAGGGAAGATACGGATTAATACCTTTCCCCAAAGGTTTTTGCGCGTGTGTGAATGCAAAGAATTCGACTTGAATTCGAACTCGGCTCCCCGATTTCTCGTTCCGCGCCGATATCCATTGCACAACAACGCACATCCGCCGATATTTACATATAGAGTCAAAATGTTTCTACATATAGGGTCAAAATTTTTCAGTGTGTGCCCTTGGGAATTTCTAGTTATTAAGCATTTGTTCTCTGCAGCAACAATGTAACCTTTGGTTTTAGCTTTTAACCTTGCACTTATATATCCATAATGGCACCCATGTTGATAAGGGTAAAACAGCCAAATGTGGAAGTTATGATGATTGATTCTGATAAAAGCAGCTCTTAACCTTGCAGGTGGTGACCCAGTTAAAAATACTTTCAAGTTACGTAACCCAGACTGCTCAGACGCTCGTTGATTTGGGGCATGACCAATTATCTAGATGTAACTATCAAGTCGCCTTGGCTGACTCATTTTTCAAATCCCCCTCTTTCTAAATATCCGATCATATTTTTTTACTGCTTTCACTCATGAACAGCGATGCACAGACAACAGATAAGAAAATTCAGGATATTTACTGTTGTCCATCTTAAGTCACTAAATATTATTATTATTATTATTATTATTAGTAGTAGTAGTAGTAGTAATAATATTTCCTTTACTTTTCCATAAGTACATTTCTTATATAAACTTAGATATAATATGGATATTATTTGGTCCATAGCGGTATATAAGGCTTCTGGTACAGCTACTGTAATCGAATTGTTCCATGGAATGGTGTGATTAGCTACTAGAGCAACCTCCCTATTCTGAGGAAGCGTTGGTTTTCTATCGTGGTTTTACTTCCCTGAGATGATCACGTGTTCCCAAAGTAACGAGTTCTATTCATCTATGTGTGGAAATTCAGAGTTGTACTTCTCCTAGACTGGTTGCTAGTCAAGGCTAAATAACCCAGTCTTTTCTACTATTTAACCCATACCTAGTGGTGAAAGAAAAAAATTCTTTCCCAAGATTAGTTGCAGGAAAATGAATGTAACGAAATTGACTGGTATTTGAATTCAGTTGGCCGATTCCTCGTTCCGGTTCGATACCATTACACCATTTGCACATCCAGCTGCAATATACTGTTTATAATATATAATATATACAAATTATCCACTCCGATGTACACACAAAACCACATTTCTCACAGAATAATAGAAAGGCAAATGAATTTTAACAAAATCTGAATTATTCATTTGGTTGTTGTAAAAAGGAATTAATATTGGATAAAATAAATCAATATTATTACTTATTCATTTACGATATTTTATGCTTAAAATATTAAAAGAAAAGAGTATAGAAGGACGTGTATTTGTATTTTCTAGATTACGTAAATGCGTTCAATAAAGTAAGTCACAAAGATCTACTAGAACTGTTCAGCAACCTTGACATATTTGGGAAGGATATTAGAATAACCAAGAACCTATACTGATAGCAAACCACCTGTATACGGATAGAAAATGAGTTCAGTAGATGTACAAAAATAGAAAAGAGTGTAATGCAAGGATGTGTTTTCTCACCGGATTTTTTCAACCTATACCGCGAGGCAATTCTAACAAAAGTAGGAGTCCTACCAGGAATCATCATTGGTGGTCACAAACTTAACAATATAAGATATGCAAATGAGAGATGATGTTAACAGACACGGAAAGGAAACTAAAAAAGAAGATAGCAAAGGAAAGCGACACACGCTTGGGCGACCAAATCTCGAAAGAGACATGATTTACTGGGCAGAAGATTATCCCGCAGTAGGTTGCAGTTACTTTCTGCGGTAGGTTGGTCACCATCCAAGGCTACAGAACCTAAGATATGCAGATGACATATGATGCTGATAGCAGACACGGAAAGGAAACTATAAAAGAAGATAGCAAAGGAAAGCGAAAAGAAAAGACTAAGTATAAATTTTAAAAAAAATGCATGGTTATCAGCAAAAGGACGAGTCCAAAATGCAAATTACAAATCGGGGATACTAAAATCAAACAAGTACAAAAATTTAAATATTTTGGAAGTGTTCTACACAGGACTGAAAGTGCAACATTGTGATCCAAAGACATGTTGGAAAGGCATAGGATGCATTCCAAAAGCTAAGCAGACAATTAAGAAACAGAAAAATGTTGTCAGAAACAAAGGAAAGCGTATTGAACTGTTACGTGACATCTGTCCTCCCCGGAAAAGTGACGCCCTTCCAGGCACCTAACCGCAAGCTGAAAGACTTGTGGCAGTTAAACTTAAAACGTCCGTATGCAGGTGGTCTCAGAATTCAAATAGAATTCTGGGATCACCTGCATACAAGCAGAAAATGAGTTCAGCAGATATACAAAAATACAAAAGGGTGAAAAACAAGGATGTGTTTTCTCACTGGACATTTTCAACTAAATACAGCGAGGCGATTCTAAGATAACTAGAAGTCCTACCAGGATTCATTATTGCCGGCCACTATCTTAACAACATAAGAAATGCAGATGACATAGTGTTGATAGCAGACACAGAAAAAAACTAGAAAAAATCCTACAGAAGGTAGTAAGAAAAAAATAATAAAAAAACAACTGCAAGAAAACAAAATTCATGGTTAACAAAAGGATGATTCCAAAGTGCGATTTACAAATTGGAGACACCAAAATGAAACAAGCGCGAAAATTGAAATATCTGGGAAATGTTTTAACAGAATACGAAAAGAGTGAAAATGAAATCCAAAGGCGTATTTGGATATGAAAAGGTGCTTTGCAAAAGTTAAGCAGAGTATTCAATCAGTCAGTTAAGTGCCACACGTGACACACGCTTGGGCGACCACGTCTCGAAAGAGACATGACTGAATGGGCAGAAGATTATCCCGCAGTAGGTTGCCATTACTTTCTGCGGTCGATTGGTCGCCAGCCAAAGCTATAGAATCCAATCTGTCCTGTTATTTAACCCATAACTGAAGGAAAGAGTAGAATTAATAACTTTTCCAAGGGTATTTGCGCGTAAATGAAAGCAAGGAATTCAGAGTATTAAGAAACAGAAAAATTGAAGATAACAAAATCAAGCATATACAACAATTTAAATAACCAAAAAGCGTTTTCACAGAGGACGGAAAGTGCAACACTAAAATGCGAAAGCACATTGGAATAGAAAAAAATGCCTTCTAAAAACTAAGCAGAGTATGAAAAACAGAAAAATTGGTGATAACAAAATCAAACAAACAATAGGAAATGATAAATATTTCTTGTTTGCGAGATATATATATATTCTGATTCAGAGGAATATATATATATATATATATATATATATATATATATATATATATATATATATCTTACACTGGAATGTGAACCAGTTATTTTCATATAGCCTCCTTTTTTGTTATATTTTTATGTAGGCTCTTTTCATATTTTCTCTGAATATTTTTTCGGGTAGTATGTGGTGAAACACCTTTTTAATACTGAAAATCCTATATCGTCAACCAAAGTTTTTAATCGTCCACCATCGTTCACAGGCTATCCAACAGTTAAAATCGCTTATCTGAGGGCGATATCACCCAGATTAGAAAACTTTAATTTACAGCAACTGCGTATATTTTAAATATGACTTTTTCCTTGCAAATATGGGTTTAGAAAACTGAAAATCGTATATCTCATATTATTAACATAACATTTAAACCGAACCTTTCTAAAATCATCGTCAGGATAATTGTATGCGATAAAAAGGAAACTATTTTTGTTGCTTTCAATAAAAAATAAAGTAAAGGTGACTGAATAATGGATCAACCGAAACTTTGTAATAACAACATAAGTATTTGAAATGTGGATTTAATACATCGACAACATTTGGAATGATCACAATTCTTACATTTTGAATAGTTTCGGGTCTTACTTTGATGACATTTAGAATTGTCACGGTTTATACTTCGACAGCATTTACAATGGTCGAGATTCTTTTTTTCAATAACATTTGGAATGGTTGCGGTTTATTCTTCGACAACTGTTTGAATAGTAGCAGTTCTTACAATTGGAATGACCACGATTCTTTCTTCGACATTATTTGGGAAGGTCACGGTTCTTTAACAATCGTCAAGGTTCTTTCTTCGACAAAATTTGTAATAGTCACCGCCATGGTTCATTTTTCGAGAACATCTGCAATTATCACGCTTCTTACATTTGGAATGGTCACGATTCCTTCTTCGACAACATTTGGAATTGTCACGGTTCTTACACTTGGAATGATCACGGCTCTTACATTTGAAATAATCACGATTCTTTCTTCACCCTCTTTTGGAATAATTACTGTTCTTACATTTGGAAAAGTCATGGTTCTTATACTTGGAATGGTCACGAGTTTTTCTTTGACGATATTTAGAATGGTCACCCTTTTTACATTTAGAGTGGTCTCGGTTCTTTCTTCGGTTACATTTGAAATGGTCACGGTTCTTACAACTGGAATGGACACGGTTGTTTCCTTTGGGATTTTTCTTTAATCGTTTATTTTCTTTAAGACTTTGATTATTTTGATGAGTATGATTTGTATTCGATAAAACATTTTGAGCAGTCAATTTTAATCGCATCATAATTAACCATAGTAAACAATATTGTTTAAATATCCACACACACAAAAAAAAAACACGATCCCTATAGTTTCAAATTATTTTTTTTAAATGACAAGTGTTTCTTGAGGCACTTATTTTAATTTTAATTTCAAGCTAATTGATTAAATTCAATATTCCCAATAAGCAAAATACTTTGCTGTATTTTAAAAAGTAATTTAAATTGATTGGTAGAAGTTAGAATATTTGATTAGCGACCTATTTCAGTTGTCTTCCATCGAAATGTAATTATCTTTATTAAAAAATATTCTAAAAATAGGTACCTCCACTAATTTTTCTACACCTAAATTTAAATTGAAATTTTGAAAATAAATAAGTTATCTTCAAGCTTTAAAATTAGCTTTAATTGAAAGTCAAGAGATTAAATTTAGTAATTCCAGTAAACAAAATACACTGGCGTATTTTAAAGCGAAATTATATTGATTGGAATCTAAAAATTTTCAGATTAAAAAAAAAATTAAAAGTAGCGCCATTCTTTTGATCGATCGACAAATTTCAAAACAGTAGCCACATTCCTGTTTTAAAAATCTGGCAAAAATAAAATATACGTCGCTGACACGTTATTGAAGTCAATTTTTAAAATTAAAACTTACCTTTATCTGATTTCAAACATTGTGCTTGCTTACTCTCAGAAAAATTCCCTGTAATTTGTTATCAGATTAGGTAGCCCGAGCGTGACAGCTGGTCTCAAGTGTTGAAAGATTTAATGACAAGCAGAAAGGGGGGGGGGGGGGTTGAAGGCAACAAAAACATATGAATGTAATTTATTATGTAAGAGAAGACAATCCTTGAATCACGTGATCTTTTAATGCTAAATATCACGTACGGGCCCCCGTACAAATGAAATGCACTTTTTTTGGCCGTGAAAGACACATTAATTTGGAAATTCTTGCATAAATCAAATAATGGTTGGATTTTGATGAAAACTTCAGGACTTATTCCTAATTAACCGAAATCAATGTTGAAATAATTATTGTGTATAAAATATTGGTAAAAATATTTTTTTACATATGTTACCCCCCACCAATTAATTTCCACAAATGCTCAAAAATTCGAATTTTGTCCACAATAAGCCTAATATAATTAAATTCAGGAGTCATTGGGGAATGCTAATCAACAGTTTTTTTTTTCTCCAATAGAGCCCCTTTTCTAAAAAATTGGTCCGAATTGCGAAAAATGCAATAATTATGCTAATTTCTATGTGGATAAACTTCTGATTGCTTTTATGAACAATATAAATTAAGCGTATCATAGTCTGAAAAGAAAAAAAATTCAATGAATAATGAATTTTTACAAGAATTATTTTCATTTTAAAAAATTTTTTTAATTATATTTAAAAATTATTTATAAAAAGTTTAAAATTATTGTTAAATTTCTTCCTCAACGTGTCCGGCTAGGTTATGTAATTAATGAATGAAGACTACAATTACTAATCGAAAATGTAAAAGCTTAATACAAATGATTGAGCCATTGGATTTTTAAAATAATTAAAACATTTTAATTGTGTGCATTTTTCGGTTGGCCGTACGTGATATTTATCATTACAAGGTTACGTGATTAAAGGGTTATCTTCCCTTACATAAAAAATTACATTCGTATAATTTTGTCGCCTCCGGCCTCCCTACGTTAGCCTTGTTTATAACTTCCGGTTGTCATTATGTCACTCGGCACTTGAGATAGCCAGCGTATATCGGATTACCTTAGCTAATAAAATGCTATAGCAAATATTTCAGAGAGTAAGCAAGTACTTTTGTTTGAAAACAGATAAAGATAAGGTTTAACTTAAAAAAATGACTTCAATAACGTGTCAGCGACGTATATTTTATTTTTGCCAGATTTTTAAAACAGGAATGTGGCTACTGTTTAAAAATCTGTCATCAATCAATAAAATGGCGGTACTTTTAATTTTTTTTTTAATCTGAAATATTTTAGATTCCAATCAATATAATTTCGCTTTAAAATACGCCAGTGTATTTTGTTTAATGGAATTACTAAATTTAATCTCTTGACCTTCAATTAAAACTAATTTTAAACCTAAAATATAAATTATTTATTTTAAAGATTTCATTTTAAAATCAGGTATCGAAAATTTATACTGAAAAGTGGAGGTACCTACTACAGAAGAAGTGTTTTTTAACCCGATAGTAGCTGTGTTGGCAGCCTGATAACATATCTAATGTTATCTACGCAGATTTTATCTGTAAAAAACATAATTGAAAAAAAAATGATGTGAGCGCCTTTCCTTGCATAATTTTAATCTTAAAAATTTAGGAAAATATTCTCCGTAATCTAATGTTTTATTGAACTTCATTTTTAAACTAACTATATAGTTATCGCTCTTATTTTCTGATAATTTTGTGTATGGTCGCCTGTACATACAAAAATCGGAACATTTATGCACTCCGAAAAATTGAAAATTCTTTGAAAAGTATTTGTTGATTTGTATTAAGCTTTTCATTTTATGATTAGCAAATACAGTTTTAATTTAATAATAACATCTAAAAGGGTGAAATTAATACAGATTTTTAAAAGATTTGAAACTTAGTAGATTTTTCTAATTAAAATTTAAAAACCTGAAAACAGTTCTTGCAAAAATTCATTATTCGTTGTAATTTTGTTCTTCAGCCAATAGTATCCTTCATATATATATTAGTTATAAAATTAATTAAAAGCTTTTCTTTTTAAATAACGTCATAGTTTTATTGCATTTTTTATTTTGTGATTCAGAGCAGAATCTCAGTAAGTGGTGTTTCTGTTTTATAAAAACAAATTGATGATTTATATTCTCCAAGGAGTCCTGATTTTAACTAATATAAATAGGAAGAGAATTAAATTTACTTTTTCGTGACGTAATAAAATTATGGGGCGTGGGGGTTAACAGATGTAAAAAAAAAGACGGTAAATTTTTCAATACTAATATTTGGTCTACCCGCTGACGCCAAAAAAATTGATTAAAAGCTTTTCTTTTTAAACTAACACGATTTTTCAACTAAATTTCGAACGTGCTTAAAAAGATTAAAACATTAAATATAATAATTAAAATATGCTTGGTCTTTCTTCTTAAAAATAACAAACATTTTGAAGATAAAACTTTGTTTTTATCAAATTTGGGGATTTTTTCATTATAATATTCTCTTTTTTAGAAAACTTTTGGAAGTACCAATAAATATCATGAACATTGGCTTTTTGCGTGAAAATGAAACTAATCTAGTGACTATTGCTCTGATTATGCCATGCATGTCAATGTTTTCACAATAAAATGATTTTCAGGATATACTTTTTGTTAAAGTGTATCCTGAATGTTGAGATCCTATGGAAAGTTTATTCTGAACCTGACAGTTACAGTTCTTACGCGGTTTCAATAACGGTACAAAAGGCAAACAAGAAATTTTGAACCCGGAAATCTAATCAATTCTTTTAGTGATATTCAGAATGTGTATCTGGTGATTTATGCCACGTGTATACAGTGGCAAGCCTTCTGTGTCGTTTTCCGCACCTGTTATATTCGGTCACCTCTTAAAGTGCGTCTGTTCGCGACTTTCAAATTCTAAGTGTTTAAGTAAATAAATAATAACATCTGTTCTTGTCTCAGTAGAGAAGATCCGCAGGACTTAAATTTTTATTGTGTGTTGGAGTAGCAACAATAGCTAGAAAGAGCAGTTAAAGATCGCAAACCTCCGCCAAGGCAACACGATATTATCTCAGCAATTAGCAAGAGATGATTATTAAAATGAGGAAGAATAGCTACAATGAATTTGACCGCTCTCAAGAGTGATTGCATAAAAAAAAGAACTTCACCTCTGTCAAAATTAAATGTACTCTTAAAATGAAACAGGGGAGGTAATTCAGTATGTAAAATGATCTGGGGGGGGGGGGGGGTAATCCAGTATTTGGCATTTGGAAAGCAAAAATAAAGATTTATTAATAACACCGGAAAAATAACCCAGAAACTTTATCCCATATCTGATCGAACCTAAAATCTAATCAGTTCGTGCTAGTCATGAGACCAACCATTCTTGAAATGTTCATTCAAATCCATCCAGCGGGTCTTGAGATATCTTGACCGCGGACAGACAGACAAACAAACGCGACCGAATACAATACCTCTACCTTAAGGCGGAGGTAATAAACACATAGAGATCATCATGATCCTGATGATGATGATGATGATGATGATGATCATCATCATCATCATCATCATCGTCATCAATAATAACAATTCAATAAAGGTGCATAGCCTCAATTTTGTTTTCTTTAATATCGACAAACGTTTGTATTTTTATTATTTATTTGTGTTTTTATTATTTATTTGTGTTTTTATTATTTATTTGTTATTTATTCAGTGAGAATTTACCTACTCAGTATAAGCCAAGTAGTCTGACTTCTGCTCGAAAGATCTTCTTTAAAGCCAATCAAAAATATTTTTGTTTCTATGAATACATGCGACTTAAAGACCGTGATTACCTCACGGGAATTTTATCAAGAGTATGGAGTTACAACTGTGCTATATAACTCTGTATTTCTCTCAACTCAACCGACCCCTATAAATGTCAGATGAAAACACATGCAATCGTATATATATAAACAACTTTCCTTCTCATCACTTAACTTCCAAGAGATAATAATATTTTAGTGTTGTGGAGGGCTAAAAACGGGGAGGAAGGACTTTTTTTTATATCTTCACCATCTGTTGAGAATCTCATTTCAAGTAATTGATCGGAATAAATGTCAGGGAATAATATTGACTATCATATCAACGGTCTGGACGTCTGATGAGTGCTGTTTTTTTTTTCTCTCTTTTTTTTTCTTTTTTCGAGAGATAAAGAGACCCTGTCAAAATCGAGAACCAGCAACGTTACTCCTAACACGGACAAAAGAACTTATCAATTTGGAAAGAGACAAGCATTTAAAGTACTAATTACACTGAATTATTTTTATTCAAACAATGATAATCTCTTCTGAAATAACGTTAATTATTATTCACACGAGAGAAATCGATCAATTTATTTTTATTCAGACGCAAAATAACTTTTAAAAATAATAACGCAAAAAATTAATTATTTGCACATGTGGATTCGTGTCTATAAAATTAAATGCTAAATCGTTCATAATTTTCGCAGTGTAAATATTTCAGAAGATCTTTGTTTGGCTAGAGACCAACTGTTTATTTTCATAGTGAGGGTAGGAGGTGGTTATAGGAATTAGAACTAAAAGAGAACCAATGCCATGCTTTTATTAAAGGCAAAAAAGCGACGAAATAATCTACTCTTCACTAACAATTTAGCAGATGAAAATAAATATGTTTTTTTCCGTTTATCATTTCACTTCAAATTCGTTTGGATTTATTCTTATGAAAAGAGATCTGAAAGAATGAAAAGAATTAACAATATTGAAGGTGATCCAAAAATCTTTGAATTCAAAAACATCTGTGAGTCACAACACCAAAAAATTATGAAAATTTATTTGAAATTTTCTGTTATTTCACCTCCATATATTAATTTACCACAAAATAAAAAGAATTTATATTACTAAAATTCACACCAATTTCTTCCAGAGTGAGGATCTTCCGTTGGGTTGTTCTTCGCGATCGCTCCAAAAATGTCATTTCTTAATGTTAGGTCTACATTCACGCTCGCCCCGATAAACAAGCTAAAAACGAATTTTTTTTTAGTTGTATAAAATTCCTCGTAAGTACCTCAAATAACATCCGCACTTACGAAATGTGAATAAATATCTGATTTTTAGTAATTCTTCATTCTGAGGGTTAGAGTTGTTGCAAAGCAAGCTCAACAAATTTTGATTTTAAATTTATAATTTCCAAAAAAGGGTGTCAGAAATTTAATAAAATACAAACTTTGATTTAAAATTTACTTGGGGTGATTAATATTTGCGATAAATAACTTTACATTATTTGGGGTGAATTAACCCGAAATATCCCTTTATTTGGTTTATTTTGCTTTAGTGCTTAAAAACGTTTATTCTATTGAAACGTATGGTTATAGGCGAGCGGTGATTTTCTAAGCACAGCTTAGACGTGCTACAAGGCGGAAAGCATGGGGTATTCAGTGAGAATTTAACTCACTACTCAATTGTAATGATTCTAGCGGGAAAAAGCTTGCTAAGCATTGCCAGACGGAAGAGGATATGTGTTTATTTTCTTACCACAACACCCAAAGAACTCGCTTGTATACGAGCTCCGACAGGAAAGTATACACCCATTTAATTTTAACGAATATGCAGCCTACCTATGGCAATGTTGCCTTAGTCCAAACAAAAGAATTCCTTTTGGGAACTCACTCGATTATCCTGTGCCCCTATACATTTTTCAAAACAGACCGCGAAGTTGTCTCTCAGGATCTACCTCGACGCGTACCATTTAATTAGTTTCACAATATTTTAACGGCTATTTTGATTATGGGAAAAGCCAAGTAAAGATTGTAGGCGTGAGAGTGAAAAACCTGAGTGATATTTTGCCTCCCTTCACCGCAGATAAAACAAAAACAAAAACATATACGAGTTGTGAAACATCTCTTTATCCAGTCACTGTAAATGCAAACATTACACAATACTGAAGCTTACCCAATCGCCTTTCCCTACCAGTTGAGGAATTAAGCGCATATGAATGCTGGAAAACCTCCTCAAAGATGAAGGAGAGACTTGAAACAACGGTAATGTGGTTCTACAGAAGGATTCTGAGGATACCAAGGACCGAACATGTGAAAAACGATGAGGATTTGAAGGGAATGGAAATAAAAAGGAAACTTATACTTAACATCAGAAAGAGATATTTGAAGTTTCTGGGACAAGTAATGAGGAATATGGGCTTGGAGAATCTGATGCTCACAAGGCGGATCGAGGGAAAATGAGACAAGGGAAAACAGCGCGTGACATACTTGATGGGCTTAAGCAAATGAATGGAGTTTGGGAAAAATAACAAAACAAAATATGCTAAGAACTACAAGGAACAGGAAGATGTGGAGAGTCATGATTGCTTACGTTCTGAAGAGACACTGCAGATAAAAGAAGTATAAAATTCAGTCGATTATCATTTGTTACAAATAATAAAAACAAGTAACAGAAAATCCATACTAAAAAATAGTATTTTAATAAAATGTTAAAAAAGATCAAACCGTCTTCATACTGATCGCACTTTTCAGTCTAGTCATTGGAGCAAACGGCTCTTCGTTGATGAAAGGATAGATGAGACTTGAATAATAATAATGTTAGTGTTCATTCTATTAGGCCGCCAAATGACAGCATATTGGAAGAATTTTCCTTTGTTATCTAGCCGTTTTTAGGCTTCCTAATCTGTAACATGTCTGTGAACTTTACCGAAGGCTATATGTTTCCAATGCTAGTCAGTCATTGAGTGACCAGATTGGCATGACAAACAGAAAACAACGGAAATACTTCTTTTACGTGTTTAGATGACGCTAACGTTGAAACAACGCGCATATGTCAAGTGACCCCGTAAGTTATATCTGAAATCTGATAGTCATGCATTAACTGATATCTTCGCTATTCTTTTAGATTGGAACCACAATTCATATAATTCATAACAATTGGAACCACAATATTCTTTTAGATTGGAACCACAATTCATAACGCTTTTCAGAGATATTTATTTATTTATTTTTGTATAATACAAAAAATGTGGCATAAGGCCAAAATGGGGATGAGGAAACCTGGTCTTCATCTGTTTTTTATTAAAAACTTAGCTAGCCACAATCACTGACCCAAACAATCTACACGATATTTCTTGTACCAAAACATGACATCTTTACTTATCGTCCTTACTGCAAACACCATGATATCTTAAAGACTCTATGAAGTTCTAACTAGTCCCATATGTACAATTTATCTGTCGGGAATACAGAACCAAATTTTAAAAAAATGAAAACCATGATGAATATTTATGATATGTAACGTTTTTCAGTGGGTAGTGTTTGAACAGGTGGATTCCTATTATAATCGTGCTTGTTCCTGCCTTTGTTAATTTACGTGACCATTACGCCCTGCCAATAACTCATAAATAATGGCCTATTCTGTTTTGATTGAGTAAAAAGAGGGGAAATACACTACTTGGTTTCAATGAGAAAAAGAAAGAAAGAACGAAAGAAAATAGATGAAAAGAAAGCGAGAGAGAATCAGATTAAGCTAATAAGAATACATGGTATGCTTTGATCTTGATTTCAAATGCACAGTATTGAACAACGGAAACTGCCAAAAATAAAGTTGCCATAAATAAAATAACATCATCTGCTGAATTATTTTTAAATATCAAGAGAACTGTTCGTAGGACGAAAACTGAGTTAGGCTCGAAAGACATAAAAGAATATAGAAGCGTTTAATGTCTTCTGCTGCGGTGATACCGAGCAAAACATCGCCAGTTGAGAAAGTACGAGCGTAATTAGCACATCCCTTGACCTCGTCCAGCGGTCCACTACGCTCGCCCCCTTTCCCTCTCATCTTCTTCTTCGCTGTCCCTGAGCTACTTATCCGGGCAAAGGAGCGGAAACATAAAAGACATTCCTAACTGACAAACGCTCCCACATACATACGCACAAACTCTTTTTTCAGCATTTATTGCTATGAACATTTTATCGTCCTTTGAACTCATCCAAATGATATTACTTTATTTGTAAAAAACCTTAATTGATATCTGTGTAAATATAAATGTTTCTATACTCAATTTGATTTTCTTGTTTTATAACCCCTTTTATAACTTATAGTGGGCTATCTACTAACGAGGTCAAATTCAGTTAATCTGATTTCAACACACAACTACTCTTCACTAGAACGGATAACCCACTATACTGCCAATACCTGATAAATAATGGACTATTCTATTTTGAATGCGTATAAAACAAAAGACATACAAATGAAAGAAAAGGGAAGATGGGAGTATTTAATGGCTGTTTCATTTAAATGGGTAAAGTTGTCAATTTCAAACATTTTCATTTGTACCCACTTCTTAAAAGAAAAAAAAAAAGACCAGCATTAATATTTGCGATTGTTATTCCAATATTTTGCTAAAGTTTTTAAACTCAAATATTTAACGAAGCAATAGGGGAATTTCTATGGATATTTTATTGTCGCAGCTAGCTTAGTCAATCATTAAGTTAAAAATTAGGATTCATCAGAAAATTCAAATAGAAAACCGTGAAATTTTCACAAGTCTACATAATATATATTAAGAGTGCTACGTGTATGCGTTCACTGTCATGTACATCACTTCTCTTACTTGAAATTGTTCGTGTAATTATTACCTCCCTTAGTACTTAATTTGATATATTTGTAACCTCCATTGGCTTGGTCTTTTCTTATTTAGCGTTAGCCCCGTCGCAAACCACTTTGTTTATTAAAGTCTTCATTGAGATAATTTCTAGTCCTATGATTCTTAACACTGACAAAAAAGATGAAGAAAAACTTGATTCATTCCATCTAAAAGAGTTAAAATATTTAATCGTTAAAAGATAATTCCACATCATCTCCATTTCCAACTTGTACAATAGATCGCCCCCCCACCTAAAAAAAGCAAAAGAACAATATCAATTATCATGGAAATCTCTTTTTTTTCACGACATATTGCTTTAATTCGAGAAGACCAATACAACACACTTGCGTGGAAATCCTCGAACAACCGTAGTATACACAGTGGATTGGTTCAGAACAACCATCATTCCGCGTGAAAAATAAAAATGTGATTAGAAAACCTGCTACCTTTTCGTGATAAGATAGGCTTGGATAAAACTAATGGCAAGTATTTACAAATTTGTTGAAAAAAAAATGAACATACTTGCAGCAGAAAATGAAAAGATGATACGAATTGGAAAGATTATATTGAACCAATTGCTAAATCAGCAGTAAGGAAAGTAGGTTCAAGTGTCGTACATTTTTTTCTCGACAGGATTTCTCTTACATATTTATAAATCTGCTATTCGCCCATGCATTGAATATCGCTGTCACATTTGCTCTGTTGTTTCTGCTATATATTTAGATATTCTTGATAAAATGAAAAGAAGAATCTGCAATGTTATTGGTCCGAATGTAGCATCTCGATTCCAGTCATATTCTCACCGTCGTAATGTAGCTTCTCTTTGCATTTTTTTCTATAAAGATTTCTATGGTAATATTTCAGATGAGATTTCATCTTTGGTAATTAGACTTTCTGAATTTTAGCGCAGTACTTAATTGGCGGTTAGGTCTCTTCATTTTATAGTTGAAATGACTAAACGTAACCTTAACCTCAATGCCAAATGTTTCTTCACTTGTACTTCTCGCTTGTGGAATTATCATTTGTTTTCCAGTCAAGTTTGACCATCAAACATTTAAATGCAAAGGTAAATTGTTATTTTCTTCGAATCTGCGTCCTCCTGCTTGACCATCAACGTATTTTGTGGCCGTGGCGATTTAACTCGGATCTAACAACGCTGTTTCCTGCCCAGGCAAACGCAGGTTCGAATCCTGCCGGAGATCGCATATTTTTTTTAAATGAGATTTCTTGAATATTCAACTAATAGACGAAATGAAAAAAAAAATACTGTTTAATAAATAAATGAAGTGGCTACTCAAATATGGGTATACACTAAAAAAAAAAAAAAATATATACAAATGTCTAAATGTAGAGTTTGAAATTCCCTTAAAACTGCTCCGAATATTTGTGTAGATTCTGTAAAATGTTTAAATTGTAACAATACATGAAGGTACTTAACAAAAGAGTTTTAAATGAGCAAATTGTATTATTAAATTAATTAACATAGTTATTAACTTGATCCCACTAAAGATGGGTGTCTCCAGAGCATATAAATCGAGTTATAAAACAAGTCATAACGCTGTGCGTTGTGGTGTAATGGATATTGGCTGAGAATGAGAAATTGGAGAGCTGTGTTCGAATTCCAGTTGAATTCGTTGCATTTACTTCACCTTGGGAAAGGTATGACTACATCTCTTTTACCTTCAACTATGAGTTGAATAGCAGGACAGATTGGGTTCTTGGTTGCCAACCAGTCTACCGCAGAAAGAAATAACAACCTAATGCGGTAAAATCTTCTGTCTAGTCAGTCTTGTATCGAAAGAGACATGATCGCTTAATCGTGTATCACGTCTGACACACACACACACATATATATATATATATATATATATATATATATATATATATATATATATTCACTTTCACACAAGCTCCCCTAAGAAAGGCATGTACCTGTGTCACCCTATCATTTATATGGTAAAGAGCAGAGAAAACTGGGTTTCCTAATCTTGGGTAGCAACCAGTGTAGGTGAGAGACAACTCTGAATTTAAAACTAACCTGAAGAGGGATGCATTTCGTCGGGTTATCTTGCTATAGCTGCAGTATGTGTGCTGCACCAACAAACTTCCTGGAATTTGTGAATCCTGAAATTTTGTGGTAACTTATTAGATGAACTGATAGATAAACAATTTTATTGTGGACTCAACGAGGGAGGATAACCGGTTGGATTTCTGCTTGAGTGAGCGGTGCTTGTAACAGATGAGTTCAGTAATTGTAATTCCAATGTTTGGTCTTGGTTATCTTTTGCTATCGGAAAGATTAGATGAGAAATAACGAAAAAAGTAGTTGAACTAAAGTTTATATATAAATAATTTTATGAATCCAAAGTATTGAAGGCTGAATAAGGCAGTAGCCTGTTCAGAGAATTTGAAATTGCATCAATGTTACCTCTATGACGTCATATCTCAGATATTTCAAGTACAAAAGCGATTGCCAAAGGCTATAGATGAATTCTTATAGTGATATGCTCAGAAAACTTTTTAACCGATACAAATTTTGATGAGTAATTCTTTTATCTTAAAATTATTTTTCATCACAAATACTCAAAATGTCATTCTATGATTATTTATCTAAACTTATTTATAAATGGAACTGTGTCTGTGTGTGTGTGTCTGTGTGTGTGTGTCTGTGTGTGTGTGTCCGTTACCTATAGACTCCGAAACGGCTGAACCGATTTTCTTGAAATTTTACACAGCTGTACTATAAGCGTCTGCGAGAGTTCTTAGATAGGTTTTGTGTTGAGGTACCCCCGATAAATATCGAAAATCGATAATCGAAAAAATCAGGTTATAGAAGGAGTGGTCCGATTTTAATCAAATTTGATACACTCATAGACAGAGACATAAGAAACGATATTCAGAAGTTTCAAGGTTGCAGTTCTTACAATAGTGCAGAAAATTGATAATATATATATATATATAAAAGGCAAGATGTTTGTGTGTGTATGTGTGTCTGTTTATCTGCCTGTATGTCTGTATTTTTTTCAGCCCTTTTATTTTAGTTTTTGCTTCTAAGTAGGTATAATTGTAGTTCTTAGTCTCAGCCATGATACCATTTACTCATAGGACTTATTCAGCCTTCAAAATTCAGTTTACAACGAAAAGAACTTATTTGATATCGATTCCAGGAAATCAAAATTTGACTTACATCCATTCATTTTTCTTTCAGTCTACAGTTTCGCTTTAACTGGAGACAACTATTGCTTTTTAGCCTTTCGTGCCAACGTCCAAAGAATCTGAGCTCCAGGACCATGGATTAATTTTAAAGCTTTCATTACACCCGAGCAACGCCGGGCTATACTGCTAGTAAATAAATATATGACAGTAGAAGACCTCGTATATAAGAAGCTGTTGATATAAAATAAATATACTTTTTAAATAAAAATATCAATCGACCGTAAAAATTGACCGTAATATATTTTCTGCTACAGATGAGAGAGTGATTTGGTTAAATGGTCTCTTATTCAAGCGTTTCTCAGTCAGTTATCGTGGCATATCAGTGACAAGACATTTTATGTGAAGTTATCTGATCATGAGACAGAGCGCAGAGAAGAGTGAATTCCAGTTTTTCCTAAGATTTTAAACGCTACATTTAATCTGTTTTGTGAATCAATTGGTGTCTTCCGTTCCACGAGGATGAGCGGAAAAATTCCCGACTCACTTTCCACAATTTGACCAAATAAGATATTTTAAAGAGATTCTTGGTTGTGTCGACAATTTTTTAGCGTTACCTCGTAATAAATGCAGTCATAAAGACATGTTTCGACGTGTTTGCACATTATAATTTACAAAGTTAATATATCAAGGACAACTGTTAAAATATCAGATTTTTATTTTTCGCCCAAAGCTTTCGGGGAGGGAGTCGACAGTTTAATGTTCTTTTTAAGATGGTTCCAATAAATATAGAATCTCAAGTTTATGACTTAAGAATAACAAATAAATAAACGGCAAATTCTGTCTGTTCATATGTCTGAAACTTTTCTAACTCGGGCTACACTTTCTCTGCATAAACATATTACATCTTTTTTTTTTTTTAATCAGAAGGATCCCAAAACTGAAATTCAGTCCTTCGTGTGGTGCTCAAACATCCAGCATTGTTTTTTGTGTCCCGGTGAGGAAGAAAAAGTTACAAATTCAAATTTTAAAATAATTGAAAAAAAAAAAAGAATTATATTGAGTTTAAAGTAACACAAAACTTTCTAAATTTAAAATCATTGTTTTAAATTCAGTTTAAAAAATTTCCAAAACTTTGTGAAATGAGGAAAGCAGTTTTATTTCTTCAAAATGCCAAGAAATCAAAAGTTAAAGTGAGAGTTTTCGTGAAGTGAGGTTTTGAATTTCAGAAGAATTTGCAATTTGAAGAATTCAACTCAATTGAAGTTCCACAAAGCTTGCGACTTGAAGAACTCAATTTTCGGCATGAATTGAAATTTCGGTCTTTTGGCTGGAATTGTACATATATCCCAAAGCACAGTTAAAGTGTTATGTTTAGTGAATGGAAGAATTCAAAGTTATTTCTTCAAAATTATCATTGCTGTTTTCTTAGATATACCAGAGATCCCTTTAGTTTGGGTCCGGATGTCGAATTAACCCTCACGGAGTCCAGATTTTAAGCTAGTAAAAAAAATAAATAAATAAAAGATTAAGATCGCTTACTAGGGGTAGTAAACTAGGGATGATTACAGAATGATTATCTATTTGTACCCTGCTTCATCATCAAAGCTTCTGTATCTGAAATAGTAAAGGCAATGATTGTGAAAAATGGGCTCCCGTGGTATAGAATGCGAGTTAGATTTTTTTGGAATCGAGAGGAAAATGCGGGTAGGAAATGGAAGAGTCTGCATTGCAATTAAGCGATCGAAATCCTAGTATTAGTTGAAAATACCAACAAGCAAAAGACTTTTTTTACTATCATTTGTTCAGCCCCTAATTCAAATAAACAAAACCAAAGAAATTTAACAAAGTTATTACGTTTTGTGACACCCCCACCGACACCAGTTCCTCGCGTCGATGTCCAAAATCTCGCGGCCGATCGATAGTCGAACACTTCGTTTCAAACCGGGCTCTGTCCACGTTGTGCTTGATTAATCACAAAACCGGTCGGAAGTCGCTGAAAATCCACTGCATCGATAATCCAGACTGAGACCCACAATAAGAAAAGAAAACCTTTGTAAAATTAACAACAAGGAGTTTATATACACACGTTCTGTTCGGTACAGTTTATCACTCTTGCATGCAGACAACTATAATTCCAAGCCATGTCTTCTACGGGATGTAACACTATTTAAGTTGGTTGGTCTGGAACTTCTAACTCGCTCCGTACCGGTCCAACTCTCTCAACTCTATTTTCTCAACTGTCTATCTGCTTATATTGTGTCTCGCATGTAGTGGGTGAAGCACTTTGGGCACACTTAGCATTTTCAAGTGAGTAATAAGTTCACCTTTTGGTCACCTGATCAAACCCGTCTGCCCCTATCTTGCGTGAGTGCATCCCACTATTGCTCGAGGGTCATGAAAAGTTCCTCCTAAATCCACGAGGGCACTTTTTCATAGGTCATCTGATCATTCACGTTTCTTTCTCTCCTGTGTAAGTGTCTCCCACCACCGCCCGAGGGACGTGTTTCAGCCCAACGTTCAAATTTTAATTACCGTTCCTTTCGCTTTTCCGCTTTCGGAGTGTAGTCGTTTCGCATCTGTACTTTTATCATTTCAATCTTTATATGAAATTATCTAGCTTCGGTCGAAAAGAAAATCATGTTTCTCTTTTAATTCTTAGCGTCTCAAAATTCCACAAAGAACCAAGATATTTTATTTCCAGGAATTTTGTCACTTTTTCTCAGCGGGAGACGGCTGTCACTAAGGTCATAAAATTCACCACGCCCCATTTCCTTAGACAACTGTCGTTTTTAGCAATGGTCGTTAAAGTTTTCAATAAAGGGTAAACTCATTTTTAGCGAAAATGTATTTCCCGACTTTTGCAATAAGAATCTTTGAGCAATAAAGTCACGTTATTTATCTTATTTGGGTGGTCTAAACATATCTCTTGCCTAGCTACAGTGACCGGAGAATAAAGTAAGAAAGAAAAACAATTCAGTTATTATCTTTCCTTCTCTACCTCCCTTCCTTACTCCCTTTCCATTTCGGTATAAAAATAGTGTTAAACAGCAAGTAATGAAAGTGTACATGTGATCGGTTTCGATAAGGTCAAATTGGCAGCTCATCTGAAAAATAACCTTCAATATGTTAAGTGGACTGTGAAATGGCTTTTTAATTTAAATTTTTTTTTTTAATCATTTCACCCCGAGCAAGGCGGAAACGCCACTGATGTGCAGGGGGTTACATAAATGTAAAAAGATTAATTAGAAAAGAGTGAGGAGTACAAACTAGTTAGAAAGGAACAATAGAAAGCAGGTGCGATGACGGATACATAGGTGGAGAGAAAGGGAAGGTTATACGGGGGTGGGAAGAGAGCTAGAGTCCAGTGGTTAGTAGATGAGTATTGACTTTGCATTTAAATTTCTGGAGGTTGTAGCCGTCAGGAAAGCAAGAATACGGGAGCGAGTTCCACAGGTGGGAAGTGCGAGAGAAGAAGCTGTAGGAGTAGAATGGTCGTCTGCATTTGGCTAACCTGACTGTGAATGGGTGGGACCCAGTTGCCAGTCTGGTTGCACGAGTTGAGGAGGCATCAGTGACTTAAGCTCGTCCGAGCAGAAGCCATGAAAGTATTTATAGAACAGACAAAGGGAGGCCACATTTCGATGATGGGGAAAACGAAATTGCTCCTTTTCCTTTTTTTAAATCGTTTTAGAAACTTTTTTTTGCCTTTGGCCGATGGAAGGCAAAAAAAGGTCTGCTTGGTTTACTGTCGTACTCTGTGTATAAAAATAAAACAAGCAGTGTTTATTTCGTTTAAGGGCTTGCACATTCAAGAAAACTTAAGAAAATGTGTCCTTTAAAGTAAAACCTATTTCTTTAGACTTATATAAGTATCTCAAAATAAATAAAATAATAAAGTTATCTATGGTTTAAAATGCAATTTAAAATTAAAAAAATATTTCTTGAAGCTTTTATTTAATTTTTAATTTCAAGTTAATAGATTCAATTTAATATTTCCTAAAAATAAAATGCTTTCCTGTATTTCGAACTGAATTTAAATTGAGTGGAATATCTTTTGGTCTTCAGTAAAATCTATAAAGTCATATTCACAAATCTGTCAACAGCAATTCTCTTCATTAGAAAGATTCTTCAAAAATAGAATATACTTTTTCATAAACGTTTTTTGAAAAAAAAAATAGCTGATTTAAAGTTCTATCTAAATTGAATCAAATATTACTTTTAATTTAAAATATCGTAGGAAAGTATTCTTTTAAACATAGAATGGGCGATTTTCTATCGACATCAAGTTTGTGAAATTTAAGTAATGGGTAAAAGAAAACTGTAAAACATTTAGAACTTTTTATTAAACTTTTTTAAAACTACTCAATAATCTTAAAAATTTAAGAAAATATTCTAAGCAATGTAACATTTTATTGAATTTTAGGTACATATGACGACGCTTGTTGGGGAAATGTTACAATGCAATGTACCAATAAATTTTAAATTCATTGTTTACGTTCTTATTTTCTTATAATGCCGTATTTACAAAATTCAACATATTTATACACAAAATAGATTCAAAATTCTTTTCAAAATAGTAACAGCCATTAAATTGTAGTGAGCTTTTTTTTTTATTTATGATTATAGAGTTTTAATTTAAAAAATATTATTACTTGGCCGATACGAATTAACACAGAATTTTAAAAGGTTTAAAAGCTCAACAATTTTAAAAATTCAAGCAATTCTCGTAAAAATTTATTGATTTTTTAATACAATAGTATCCACAGTATATGTTATTATTAAAAGCAATTAAAAGCTTTTCCAATTAAATAATATCTTAGTTTTACTGCATTTTTTATTTTATGATTTATGGCAGATTTTTTTGTAACTGTTTGATCGAAAAAGATTTGAAGATTCAAACTCACCTAAGAATTGTATCAGTAAATCTATACAAAAAATAGTAATAAATCCTTTGATCTTTTATTTTAATAAACATTTTGACGATAACATTTTGTTTTTAATACGTTTCGGGTATTTATTTCATTATGTATCCTTCTTTTTTTTCAAGTACCTACGTCTACTTATGTGTACTTACGAAGAGCGAATAGAATAATTGATGAGGTTAGAAATATAGAATTAATTCAGATAAAAAATTTTTTAAAAAATTCCAAAATATTAATTAATTTTATTGACAAGGAATCCTGAAACATTTTCATTTGAATATTGAGTTTAACTTCGATAATGTATGTACCTCCAAATATTCGCTAAAAAAAAAAATGAGCATGCATGATGAAAAAAAAATGTCCGATACTTAGTTAAAACAAAGTTTTATTCTCGAAATCTTTGTTATTATTAAAAAGAATGACCAAAGGATTTATATTATTAAATTATATTTCTGTTGCTTTGAAATTTTTGGCTATTTTTTCTTGCCTCAGTAGGTGGACCACAGGAAATTTTAGTGTCTTTCGCGGTGAAGAACTCATTAATTAGAAAATTCTTGCAGAAATTAAATAATTGTCAGATCTTATATAAACTTTGAAGAATTATTCACAAATGAATTAAATTATTTTAGAATTTTTTTTTTTGTTAGAAAATTTTAGTAACCCCCCCCCCCCCCACTTATTTAATTTTATAAAATTCTGAGAAATACAATTTTCTGGGGCTTAATTTTTATATAAGTCATAAGCAGAAGTTAAATCATATTTTTTTGTAAGGGTTCTCAGTTACTGAAAATTTGCTCTGAATCGTAAAATAGAAAATACAGTAAATGTGAAAAATTATTGAATTAATTAATTGCTCTTATGAATAAGATATATTGTAGACACTATTGTCTTAAGAAAATATTCTTCGTTGAATTTTTGCAAGAATTGTTTACATTTTTTCATTTTAATTAGAATAATTTATAAAGCTTTGCAGGGAAATTTAAGGGGTTCAAAAGTAAAAACAAAAAAAAAAAAAAGGACCCGAATACAACGTGAGAGTCTTTTTTATACAGATTATTAATTACTCAGTAATTTTACATTTAAGAATATATTTTAAGCAAATTAATATCATATTTTTGGTACTTTGACATTATTACTTTATACGAGTTAAGGTTTAAAAGTTCATTAATTTTAAAAAATCAAGCAATTCTTCTAAGAGTTTATTTATCGAATTCTTTTTAATACACTAGTCCATTACTTACAAAAACACTTGTTGAGAAAATGTTTAAAATTTTAACATGCATCTCATTGTCTAATGACGTCCGTATTTGCAAGAATCGACAAGTTTATATACACAAAAAAATTAAGAATTCTTGTTAAAATACTAGTTTCATTTTAATTTTCCAAGGACTTGTTCATATAATTATTGTGGTGATACCGACCGAGCAAAAGCGAGGGACAGGATGTTTGTTCTATACCGACCAGAAGGCAAATGAACAAAAGTCGTCGTTGCGCATCCGAGTTCGCGCAGATATTCCGGTTGAAAAATAAAAATTAATCAAATATTAAATTTCCATTTCGCGAGCCTACGTGAATTTTATTTACCAGCCAATGGGAAGCCCAGAATCAAATACAAGTGTGAAATTACAAAACGAGCTGTTTTGATCCAAAAAGTAGATATAAAAAGCCGAGTCAAAAAGCACCCAACAGACAGACTGACGCAGAGACCAAGGAGAAGAATGTAATTAATATCTCCTTGATTTAAGTCGAGCGGCTACTATATTCGCCTTCCTTCACCTCGCATCACTTCTTCACTGTCTCAAAAGTACTTACTGACCTCAGGAGCGACTACTTCAAGGACATTCCTCACATACCTCCGCTCCTCACATTCCTAAGCACTAATTACTATTCCAGCATTATTATTCGCCATGCCACAAATTTTAACGGACGTTGTACACATATCCAAAGACTGTTTCCTCATAAAACCAACTTACTGACTTACGGACCATAGAAATGGCAACTTCAAAATGAACATTCCTTACCTACAAGACGCCTCCACACAATCTAAGCACTTTTGTCTTTGCCATAAACAAATTTAAAGTCGTGTTCGGATCACGTCGGAATAACCCATTATAAAATGGTGACTACCCGACGTGAGATGAACACGCATAAAGACATTTCCACCAGATAAAGTGGTAAGCCTTTTATCTCTTTCAGCTCATTATTTGCCATGAACATTCTAACCTCAGTTGGACCTTTATATTCAAGTATTGCTTTAATTGTAAAACATTAATTGATATATGTATATATATATAAATGTTATTTTCAACTCAATTTGCTTTTCTTGATTTTATAATCATTTTATAACTTATAGTGGGCTATCTACCACAAGGCCAAATTCCGTTAACCTGCAACGGTATACAATTACCCTACAATTACGCTAGGACGGAATCCCACTACTAACAGAAAAGAACAGATAAGCAACCCACGATAGTATAACCATTAAGCGCTACAAAAATGTATTTCTCGGAATTTCATAAAATTAAATAAGTGTGTGTTTGGCGTGGATGACGTTTAAAAAAGAAACATTTCTAGAATAATTTTATTCTATTGTGAATAAGACCTGAAAGTTTTATTACAATCCGACAACTGATTTTTACATGAATTTCTAATTCAATGTGTTTTTCATCGCAAAAAGACTCCCAAATTCCCCATTCTTGGTCATCCATTTACGCAAGAAAAACAAAAATTCAAAGTTTTCTAAAAGTATTAAAAATATGATCTAATAAAAATTTATTTGGTCTTTCCTCTTAAATTTTGAAGATATAACTGTTTTATTAATTTGGAGTACATTTACATTTTTTTAATGTATGTCATTTTTTAGTGAATCTCAACAAAATTTTAAAGATATTTAAATTACTAAAATGAGTGCTCGTAGCGTTACATACAAAATTTATAATTTTCTAAAAGAAATAAATTTAAACTTTAAATCTTCGATTGATGAGTAAATTTAGTTTTGTTATCATTTTAGCGAATCTTTGGGGGCATCGATTTAATAATGAAAAAAATACAAAGTTCCAAACCCTTCCTACTAATTAAAATTATTATTACACTTTACGAGTATAGGTATTTTTTGGTGAAAAAAAAAAAAAAAAAAGAAAGAAAGAAAGAAACGAAACGAAATGAAACGAAACGAGCTGAGTTTAAAACAGCGATAAACTTTATTCTTAACAAACAAAAAAGAAAAAGAATTGCCCAAATTTAGTGCTTTGTGGGCTTAATGATACCCCAACAAAGACAACGAGAAGCAAAGATTTTGAAAATGACTAAAAGAAAAACCAATTCAAGAAGGTAGTAAAAAACAAAGGTACAGCAAGCTTTAAGAAAAAAATATGAAAAGACCTACTTTCACTAGCCCCATGAATATCTCTAGAACATACAGTAATTTTTTTAAAGTCCCTTTTAACTTACAACAGGTTGTGTTTGGGAAAATTTCTTAGAATTCTTTTTGTTCTTGGCTGTCCAACCGCAGGAGAATTTTCATTTGAACTTCAAAATTATTTAGTCAATCTGCAGCTGGCCGGTAGCTGGTACTTTCTTTGATTCTCTTATTGATGACTAATGCCTTCTTTGATGTTTACCTACCTTGTCCCTTTGCAATCAAAAAGTTTTCTCCTCGTATCTACTGACCTTAGCTCGGTATATTTAAAAAATTAGGCTCACATTGGCCCCACTATTCGGGATGTTACTAGAACTTTGGACCACGTCACTGATTGGTCAGTATATACGAAAAATAATTTCCATGTACTGTAAATGGCTCTTCCATAAATTTGGTGGGTTTCAACCGCTGAGCAGAAAAAGATACACAAGTCTAGCCATTTTAATACAAAAAGTCTGGCTTTCATAAAAATAAACTTCTCTCAAAAAACGTGTATTAAAATTAATCTAGACGATTAAATATCTGTTCAAAGGTAACATTTTTAAAAAGGAATTTATTTTATATAAAAAAAGCTTATCTATTATATATATTTCAAACCTAGGTTTATAACCAGGTTTAGATCTTAGGTAAGTTTTCTAAACAATCTTAACTATTGTTAAATATTATGTATGTTTTATACCTGACGTTAGTAAGTTCTTCTTAGACAGCTTCCTCCCACGAGTTATTACTTTGTCACACAAATCCACGATAGAATTTTTCCCTAATCCCTATGAACCTTCGTGTCTAGGGTCAACAGTCATCTTATATGTCCTCATATGTATTTTTTCTTCCTCTTTTGACCTCTTTACAACAACCACATTCAGTAACCCTATACTTTGAGTTACTCTTGTGCCTTGCATTGGGAGAGCAAAAAACTATAGGAATATTTCTCAGCTTTAAGAAATTTGATTGTCTCTAATGGAGAGAAAGAAAGCAGTCACCATGAGTCTTCACTTTAATCTGTGTGATTGGTGGGTTGAAGATCGGCTTGATCTAAAGTAAGGAAGGTGAAAGTGTTGGACGATTTGGTTGGTGGAGGACAATGAAAATCAAAAAGACAGAATCAAAAGACAGAAAATAAAATAAAAAGAAAAAATAACCAGACCAAAGAATCTTAAATGCAAATGTAACAGTAAAAGACAGAGAAGACATAATCCGGGGATTGAGAATCCGAATAATATGCATTTAAAGATAAGAAGAGACAGTGAATCAATAGAAAAGAAAAAATGTATTTAAAAAAAGGCAGAATAATATACAATCGGAGTATTTCTGACCATGAAGCCTGGTTCGAATCTCACCATGGTCAATTTCCAAGGAAGATCTGGAAAATGCCTGAAAACCATACCACGGGCTGGCCCAAGCCTTGTGAGTGAAATGGATAGACATCTCCCTTTGAGGAGCCGTCGTTGGTTGTGAAAACTTGAAGGCACAAGTCATTGTGACCGTTCGCTCCCAGAAACTGCAGCTAAGGTCTTCTCAGCGTAGTTGCAGTATAAACCACAGATGCGCTCTGTGGGTATTAAACACAAGTATGCCTGAATAAACGTCTGCAATGAGGATTAGCTAGCCGCCCTAGTAGACAGGCATCCTCAGATATGTAATTCAACATTTAAAGGTTATCTTACGACTTTATTACCAAGATATTTTAAAATCCTATCTGAAAATGTGTATTTTTTATAGCTAATATATTGTAATTGGGTCATCAATTTGTAGTAGCGTGACCGTTTTATGCTGTGTGAATTTTAATTGATTTTATCTACTTTGAAAGGCTCAAGGGTTTCAAGTTCACTCCAGACTTCAAATGGAATTCATACATGCAGTCAATCGCTAAATATACTAGAAAAATGATTGGTTCCTTGTACGGCACCGGAAAATACCTGACTCACTCTGTCATGCCTTATCTTTACAAGAGACAGATCAGACCAAAAAAAAAAAAAAAAAATGGAGTATTGCTGCCATAGATTGGCAGGAGGTTCTCAATTCTTACTTTCCAATCTTGACAAAATCGTTTATACAGTCTTATAGATGATATATTTTCTACTCTGCACCCTCTTTCTAATAAACGTTATTTAATTAACGTATACGTTTTCGTAGGGAAGGTGGTCAGCATTGTCGTGTTGTGGTGCTGCGTCCCGCACTTAGATAAATGTACCCAAAATAAAAGTAGTTCCAAAAGGACCTTTTTTTTTTTTTTATCTATGACACTGCTTTTTTAACTACCTTTAATGTTCGTTTTAAAAAGCAATAAGAAAGAAAAATGTAATTAAATAAGCTTTTGATTGCTTTTCTGAATAAGATTTATTCACGCTATTGTCTTAAGAAAGAAGAAATTTGATTGATACCGTTGTTTTCATTTTCAAAAATTATAATTTAATATCACCTAACCGTTAAGCTTACAATTCATCAACCGAAAATACATTATAATTTTTTTTTTGCGTGTGTATAAATGTGCTGCTTTTTGTAAATATAAACGTCCATACATGACATTATCAGAAAATGAGCGTTACTGTTCTGTATGGACACCCGTATTTACAAAAATCGGGGCGTTCCTACACACAAAAAATATTTTTAAAATATTGGGGTCGCTGAATTCTACCCTTTTCCAATCCATTTGTTAGTAAATAGTGTTCTTATTAATAACAATATCATTTGACCGCTACAAATTCATAGAAAATTGGATTTATAGTTTATAAATTATTCTAATTAATTATTTAAAATCTTGTAAAACTTAATTCTTCATCAAAATGTCTTTTTATTGTTCGTAACATATTTTCATGAAAGTAATTAAAAGCTTTTCTAATGAATGTTATGGTATTTTTTCTCACAATTCAGAAATTTTCTCAAACTGCGAATCCTGCGAAAAAATTATTTAAATTCTAAGACTTGACCTTATAACTAATATAAACATTAAATGTTAAAAAAATGATTTTCTCGAAATTCCATTAAAGTTGAATAAGTGTGTGTGTGTGTGTGTGTGTGTGTGTGTGTGTGTGTGAGATGGTAGGTGGCAATAGGAAAAAATCAGTTTTCTGAAAAGTTTCCAAATAATTTCAGTAATTTCTGAATAAGCCCTGAAAGTTTCATTAAAATAAAAACAAATATCTGATTTTTTGCAAGAATTTTCAAATCAATGTGCCTTTTCAGTACATAAAGACGCTTAAATTTCCCATATACATTACCGTCATTCAGCGACTGTTAGCATAAGCAGCGTAAAGGGGATAAAATTCCTCAGAATTAATCCCTCGCCCGGAATGGAACGACATGAGTGACATGTGTCACTGGACCGTTATTCTGCGATTGTTCGCACTGAATAAAAACTAATTCCCGGGACATGAAGCGTCAGAACGTTGAACAACTGTGAACAGATGGAAAATATAAAGCCAGAGATGATTAGATTAAATATCAACATTTTAGTTATATGTAAAACGAGATGGCCAAACAGTGACAACCACAGAATTATATAAGCAGGCTGTGAAAATAATGAAAAAGGTGTCGGATTGATACTGGATCAAAGACAGAAAGAAATGGGTTCTGGGATACTGACAGTTATCTGAAAAGATTATTGTGGTTCAACTGAAAGGAAAGTCTTTTAATACATTTGTTATAATGGGGTAGACACGCCGGCAACACAAAGTACAGAAGAAGAAATCGAATCTTTCCACTTCATGGCAGACAACGCCAAGGCTCAGTGCAAGTCACAAGACATTGGAATCATTATGGGAGATCTGAATGCCAAAGTGTTATATATCGCCGTACGACGACAAAATAACGAGAACACGCATATATAAAAATATAAGGTTATATTTTTATTCTTGACGACGAACCCGTGTGGAACAGAGAATGGAAGAGTGAGAGCGCACATAGAATGGGTCGACGGGAGTGTAGTTTTTGCCTGTGGTGTCCCTCTGCTTCCACTGGCCGTTCTCTGCTGGCGAATCCGTGTGTCGAGGTCTTTATATAGTCTTCTAGAACCGGGACTTTCCTTCCGGTTTTGCCTCGCCCACGCAACGCCCACGTAATTCCCAGAGACACCTGTTCTGTTTGCCTCCGTAGTCATTTCCGCCGCTGTCGGAAATAAGGTCAAACGACATCCGCTCCGGCCTCGACAGGATGTATTTCACAAACACCTGTCTTGTCGTTCGCCGACCCCTTCACCGACGGGAAATACCATCGCTTGCATCACTTCCTCGGGTGGGGCCAGATTGTCATATTACAAAAGTAGATAAGGAGAGGGAAGGTGAAACGGTTGATAATTTCGGACAAGGAAACCGTAATGACCGCGGAGAGAAATGGGTCCAATATTGCACAGCAAATGACCAGGTAATAACTAACGCCTGGTTCCAACAACACCCAAGACGATTATGGAGGAGAAACGAAAACTCAAATTGACTGCATAAATACTAACAAGAGATTCAGGAACGCAGTTGTTCACTGCAAAACCTATCCAAGTGACGATTGCGGAAGCGACCACCTCCCGGTTATATGTAAACTAAAGATGAAACTTCGGAGATTGAGGAAGCCTAACGCAGCACACAGATTGTAATACAACAAACCCGAACCCACAGAAAAATATACGGACAGTGTGTAAAAGAAATACGGGGAATAAATTGAAAACAGAAACTCGAAATGGGACGCACTAAGAGAAGCTCTAGTGGTATCAGCAAGTAAAACGGACGTAGGAGAAAAAATGAATGGATCACTGATGAAATTCTTGACATGATCCAAAGGAGACAGAAAACAATGCCAAAGCATGGGACGGAATATAGGAGACTAAACAAGGAAATAAGGAGGCAAATGTAGGCAGGCTAAAGAAGACTGGCTCAACGACAAATATGCAGAAATAGACAGACTGAGCACGGCATATAAAGGAGATATGTATAAAAAAAAATAAGGGGACAAACAGGACAAAAGTCATGCACAGCAACAGGATGCATAAAATTCAAGGACAGAACGTTTATATAAGAGAAATAAAAATGCTTTAGTGATCTTCTTCTTCTTCTATGTTCCCTGTCCCTTCAGGACGTAGGCGATCATGGCTCTCTACGTCTCCCTATCCCTTGTGGCTCTTAGTATGTTTGCTCCTGTTGCTCCTGGCAACCCCTGTTCCGTCATCCACCTGGTCAGTCCCTGCAAATATGTTATCCGCTGCCTTCCTCTGTCTCTCCTTCCTTCTATCTGTCCAGTCAGTATCAGGTTCTCCAGGCTCTCCTTCCTCATTGCATGTCCCAGGAACTTCGGTTGTCTCTTCCTGATGCTCAGCATCAATTTCCTTTTTGTTGCCATTCTTTCTAACACCTAGTCGTTGCTTGTATGCTCAGATCGTGGACTGAGCTTTAGTGATGGGACGACTTAATATAGTCGGGTCAGTTGAACACGGTCTATAAGAAAAAGACCACCATGACGCGATTCACTCCACCAGAAATTTGCAAACGGTATGCTGTACTGCTTGGCATTCTCGCTTCAATACGAACATTCAAGCTTCAATACGAACATTTCAGAGTCTTTAGGTGTTAATCTGATGACGGTGCAGAGAATTTGGAATGAGTCTAATGGCGATTACGAATGTTTTTGGAGTGATTACTAATGATGGCAACGTTATGCCTTCATCCATCTTCCCACAGGGTTTCAGACTCAGCTACATGAAGTACCTTGAGTGCTCCCTTGGGTTAAGCAGGTGGATACTGGAAGGTCCTATGTCTTGCAACAATGCCACACAAGCAGAAGAACCCTGTCTTGGCTGTCAGACAATTTTTGCGACCACAACACCTCTTATATCTGACCATCTAACTACCCAGATTATAACCACCCTGATTATTATATGTGGGGTGCAGTTGAGCAAGAGACCAAAAAGACTTGTTGTAACATCACAGATGACCCGGTAAGGATTATGGCAGCATTCACCGACTGCCCGTCCAAAAGAGATGTTGGAGATTCCGAAATCGTCTGGAGGCCGTGGTTTGAATCCAATGGCGATTTCATTGAATAAATTTACTCTTTACTGTTTCAAGATATTATTGTTTAATGCTGGCAAATATATCTGTTAAACTGAGATGTCAGTGATATTTTCATTTTTGCGTAATTTAGATGACAACATATATATTTATATATATGAATTACTCAGTGAGGATCGAACTCACTGCTCAAATTTAGTAACTTTCAACACAAGCTTGCAAATTATTACATCACAGTAAGTCGTTCACAGTATTCATTACAGACGTGCTACCAAAATGAGATTCTTCTTGCTAAGTTGTTAAATATGATTTAACTGCTGGATTGTAAACATAGATATTCCTGCCTTTCGGCTGTGTTTGGCCGTCTGGGTTCTTAACTCAAAATAAACAGATATATGTCTCTTGATGTTACTGCAGAATTTAATTTCTCTTTTTATAAGGATAAATTCTTTGCTCATGGATGATATTTCACGTCACATAACATAAACTTTAAAAAAACAAACACTTCCAGCGCTTTAAAAAGTACCTATGAATTGTAAAGAAAGAGTAAGTTTTGGACTGTACTCGATGTAAACGTGTGTCGTGTTACCCTGCCAACTGAATTTCCTGTGAATGAAACGGTAATCAGGAATATCCAGAATTGGAAGATTACGATAACACAGAATAAACATTGCCGAAAGCATTTTTATTTTCTGACATATGGTTTTATTTTGGGATTCAAATTTACATGTTTTTCTTTCAAACGTTTCAAGGCATTCTAATTATTATTTATTTCAATGAATTTTTAGTTTCATAAGTTGTTGCACGACTTTGGAGTCACCAAAGCGGATATAATGATAAAATAAAATAATGTTTAAGAGTTTTGGTGGAATCAGTGAAAATTTGGAAGACAGGACATTAACAGTGTTACTTGTTGCTATTGAATCAGAGAACTGTTTTGTTTTTAATATATTGACAGTTCACCTAGTACAATGGCTACTCGGGGTAGAGGGTTACTGAGTGAGATTGTTGTAAGGGAGGGGGTTGGAATTAAGAGTCTGAGTTTGAGTTTTGTTTAACGTCATATCAATCTTTGTGGGTTATTTAATCCCCAAAAGGTGTAGTTTTAAGGCATATTTTTTAATGTTCGGTTATATTGAGAAGGTTGATTCAGTCAGGTTTTAATGAATTTTTTTTGTTTTTATTCTATTTTATTTTAGAAAACTGAAGATGTCTTCTAGTTTTCTATTCAAAAATGTTTTGCTGGGAATAATTTCTTTTCCTTCAAAAATGTGTTATGGTAATAATTTTTTCCTTCAAAAATGTATATTTTTCTATAAAACTTTATTTTTATGTATATATTTATATAAAAGTGCATTTTTATACTTTCATAGTGTTTTGACCCCAGTTTGGGTGGGGAGGTTAACTATTTGTCCATGGCTAGGACCCTAACAGGTGTTACCACTCTGGGTCCGGGTGGACCTGGGAACAACAGCAATTACAAGGTGGTTCCATGCTCCTCACAACCTCCCAATCAGAAGCCTTGCTGCCGGATGCAGTTTAACGTCATACCCAGGACCTGAAATGACTATTATAAAGACATGTAAGAGAGATATCGGTTGAATCTGGACTTGGTCTCTTCGACTAAGATTGTAATTGTCAAGGAAGCATCCTCTCGGGAAACTCATCCAAAAAGCAACAGTTCTGACGAAGCTGTCCGAATGGAACTTTCTCTTTATCAAAGAAACACGAAGGGAATGTTAATGGTTTACCACCATTAACATGGCATAGCGTAACAGGTCCTGTCTGTGAAGGTCTAAGCTGCTAGAAATAAGTAATGTAACTTATTCGAACGTCTGCCATTGTACTAGTGAAAAGTTAACAACTCTTCGTCTGTGGGATAAAGGTCTCAGTGTGAATAATAATTCATTACTTACATGGTCGCGTAAGCGCTTTTGAATTCTGTCACGGCTAAACACTAAGGTCTGTGCAACACCAGCTCAGATAGGATGACAATACTCCATTCTTGGTCTGATTTGACTTAGTGCATGGCAGCGAATGTTAGGCATTTTTTAGGAATCAGTCATTCTCCCAGCCATCTTTAAGCGATAGTACGAATATATATGTTCCATATTTTTTTATCATTTCACCCCAAGTAAGGCGAGACCGCCACTAGTGCGCAGTGCTTTACAGTGAGAGAAAAAACAGGGTACAAGGAGTGTAAAAAAAAAGGATAAAAGATATATGGGATTCAAGGAGATAGAAAATGGCAAGTGACGTTGCATTTAAATTTGTGGTGATCGTACTACCAGGAAAAGCAGTAAACGGAAAGGAGTTCCACTGGCGAGAAGTGCGATAAAAGAAACTGATAAAATAGAAGAGACGGTTACATTTAACCATTTAAATGGTAAAGGAGTGGGATCTAGATGCCAATTTAGTAGCACTCGTAAATTCATGTGGTCGAGGCACCAGAAAAAAGCTTATCAGAGCGGTTACTATGACAATATTTGTTACTATGACAATATTTGTAGAAAAGGCAGAGGAAAGGAACATCATGTCGGTGAGAAAGTGAGTGAAATCGAGATGCCAAGTCAGGATCGATTACATTTCAGATCCTTCTTTGGATTTTGTTGAGAGCCTTGTGGTGAACAATAGGAGCATCTAATCAGATATGACAACAGTATTTGAAATTAGGAGTTAGTTTTAGACCAAGTGAGAGTTCGAGGCGAGGATTCTTTTTGAGGGTATGACCACCACTCATCAAGATTAATGCACACTTAGGGTATATAACAAATTCTTGATTGTTTCACGCATAGGTAAGAAAGATTTGGAACGACTGTTAGCGGATACGTAAAAAAAAGTTTGTAATTTTTGGGTAATTAAGTAATCACTATATAAGTACGAAATCATTTTTTTTGTTTTCTATGCCAAATTATCCCAGTGAAATTAAACTGGTAATTGGTAGTACACTTGGACACAATAAAACTGTTGATAGATATATTGATAATATTAGTGGTTGTAAGGTTGGCAATTTGTCCAAACCTAAAGTAGTGAAGAATCTTACTAAACACTGACCAATCACAAGTGTTGTTTAGTAGTTTCAGATTGGCTGCTATCTGATAATAAATTATTCTCGTGGTAATGCCCCTATCAATTCTCGTCATGGCAACAAGGGATTCGATCTACAACAGGAAAACATTTGAAATCTTTCACGGTATCTGATTTTCTTCCTTGGTGTCTACACTCAAACTAGCATAAGGTCACAGATATGAAGCACACTGGGGGGATCAAACTCACGAAAACAATCATGGCTTATTAACCTTTGATCCATAGCAAAGCACCCATTAATATTTATTAAAATGGATTTAGTTTAGTATAAAGCTGTGGGAAGTACTCGGAGAACATCTAATGTGGTAATAATTTTTGCAAGTATTTCAAAATCATTGTTTTTACAGCAAAAATTAAAAAAAAAAACTAGAATTTCTTATTCTAATCTTTGTTGTCTTGGCTTACATAACAGAAACAAGATTTGTAAGCAAAATTTCGAATGTTCTAGAAAGTATTCAAAAATTTGATAATATAATAAAAATACTTTGCTCTTTTATAATAACAAACATTTTGACGATATAAGTTTGTTTTTATCAATGTTAGGACCTTTTTTTGTTTAATCATACGATGCTTTTTTTTTACGTACCTAAGAGGTACCTAAAATCACTGATGTCACTGCAGATTCACACGCTGCGTGATGATTTATTTCTAATATATTTATTTGAAAATAAAAAAAGTATATTTCTTCTTCAGAGAAAAAATTTCTCATGAATGTTTCCTGTTTCAAATGCAAAATATGTTTTTCACACATGATCATCCATAGTGAAAATCGCCAAGTGAATGCAAAGAATTCAAACTCGGCTCCTCGATTTGACGTTCCGAGTCGATATCCACTGCACCACAACGCACATATTTCTATAAAAGTGTATTTTCATTCTTTCATAGTGTTTTTCCCCCAGATTGGGGGTTAACAATTTTCCCATAGCTGGGATCCTAATAGGTGCTGCCACTCCAGGTCAGGGTGGACCTGAGAACAACAGCAATTAAGAGGTGGTTCCATGCTCCTCACAACCTCCCAATCAGAGGCTTTGCTGCCGGATGCAGTTACTGTCTTGCCCAGGACCATTATATTTCTGAGATGAAATATTGTAATTTACATCATTTACATCGGTAAGAAATATAAAGGAGAAACGTGCTGCTCCCTTAAGATAAATCTGCCAGAACACCGCAAGGGCGTCATACGAGGAGAAATAGAAAAAAATCAAGCATAGCTGACCACATAATGAGGGAAAACAGAGATCAACGTTCCCTGTGGAATGAATCTGAAATAATATATACAGAACACAACTGGAAAATACAAAAGCTTAAGGAATCGGCGCATATGCTAGACCACAAAAATCCCCTAAGCCGACCAAGCTTAGAAATGAATACAATATGGGAACCAGTAATACGGATTGCTAGAGAAAACCAATTAAAAACATCGAGATTGTAATCTCGTAAAACATGGTTACTGAGACATAAGGTTTATAAATCCCAAAAATTCATACACTGATGTCCTCAAGGTCATATGATCCAAAAGCGTTGGTTGAGTTGACCCAAAGTGTTGTGGGTTCAATATCTGGCTACAGCAGTTGCGTTAAATAGAGATAGCTAAGGCATCCAAGAGTTGCAAAACTCATGGAACAAAACAATCTACCCCAGCGAAGGAAATAAAGAGTTTAGTTAAAAATCCCAATCACCTGAAAAAGATCGGAGCAATGACTGAAACGTCGTGAATATAGCAACAAAGATGAGGGCAACAGTCCAAACAATATAAATGACGTAAATGACTAAACTAAATATTTGCCATTTCATCCCACATTTTTCAGACAACTTCATAATTGTTTCCTCCCAGAACATTTTCTCTTGACAAAAAAATAACTGGTCACTACATTTTGCAGTCTTCCAGAAAATAGAATTTTTCAAACAAATCCTCTAATGACCTGAATAATTGGTAATGGTAATGTAAATTTTGGAAAAGTCAAAGTAGAATATTCGTAACAAATTGTAATAAATTTTGCCTGATCACCAAAGAGATATATGTTCTGACAAAATATTACAAATTTTCTCTTGACTAATTCCAGATAAAAACTTTTCATCGTGGAGTATGTGATTAACGCCATGAAATACCTGAGGTTGGAATCAAATCTCATGTCAATCAGGAACCTTTGATCTAAGTGGAGTTGGTCTGTGGTGGCCCTAATATACGCTGGACTTACTCGAAAGATCAATGTTGACATTGGACTCAGTCTCATACAAGTACATCTGATGAACATCAGAGAGTTAACCTGGAAAGTGAACCCATAGCCATAGTTGTAGGATCGAACCTCAAATGATATCAGTGGCTGCTCTTTGCATATAAACAAGGTGGTTGGTCTAGCTAAACTTGGAATGAGCACACATAGTACAACCGGATGATAAAAAGTTATATAATTGTTCTATTCGAGAGGGGAAAACACAAAGAATCTCTCACATACATGCGAGAAGAACAAGATCCACATTTGGAGAAAGTTCCCAAGCAACATTCTCTTTTACAATCTTTTCAGTTTTTTCTTTTTTTTTTTTTTTTTCAATTGGAGTAGATAGACTAAACTATCGCCCGGTTCACACTCCACCCGCGTCTATTGAACAAGTGAAGAGGCTCATTCCTTGTTTCCTGTTTAGGATGTGGTTTCCGGCTTTCTCTTTTCCAACCTTTTCACTCTTACGTAGCCCCCTGCACATCAGTGGCGTTACCGCCTTGCTTGGGGTGATATGATTAAAAAAAAAAATACCGTATCGCCGATATTAATTGTGTGAAGAAGTGAATAAGCAATAATTTTACGCATGAACGATTTAGTCTCATATTGTTATTAGTCTTTCCAACGATAACATTACAATTTATTTTGTCTTTCAATTTTTCTAATTAGAATCACCTGATTATTCGAATCAATCGTTTGCTATTCTGGATCTTTACAATAGTTAGTGGTATTTAATTTTATTTTTCCCACAGACACTTGCCTTCAGTTTTGTTGTAAACAAAAACTGATTGTTTATATGCATTCAAAAATTGAGAATGACACATATATGTGGAAGCTACACATCAACTCGGCTAACATAATCAAACTGTTGTATATTATTTTCAAGGCTGGATTTGGATATTTTAAGTTTGTTGACGATCTCCCTAAACATATAACGTTTAGTACTTACATATAATGGTTTAATTTTATTTCTTCTGGCCTCAATTGGCCAACTCGACTCGGAAGTATCATTCAGCAAGAAATATCCAGTACAGAATATCACAAACCACTTAAGAGTACCTTTTTTCAAAGGGTGCACATGTGAAGATACGATTGCGATGCTCAATCACTTTTTCCATGCACTAGACAACATGTATGTGATTTCCCAGGTGCGTCGGTGTAAATGAAAATCTCCTTTTCTTCATGTGCCGTGTCCTTCCAGGACATAGGCGATCATGGACCTCCACTTTCTCGAGCTTAACAATTTTCCTCTTGGTTCCACTCCCAAACCCTGCTCTGCCATCCATTTGCTTAAACCCATCAAGTATATCTCGCGTTACTTTACCCCGTCTCTTTTTCTCTGTATCTGTCCTGTGAGTATCAGATTCTCCAAGCCATCTTTCCTCATTACAAGCCCCCAAAACTTCAGCTGTCTTTTCCAGGTGTTAAGTATGTTTCCTTTTCGTTTGCATCCTATCTAAAAACCTTGTCGTTGCTCACATCTTCAGTCAATAGTATCCTCAGCATCCTTCTGTAGTACTACATTTCTCTTGCTTCGAGGCTTTCCTTCATCCTTGAAGAGATTGTTCGGCATTCAATGTTATATAAAAGGACGGATATTACCTAACAATTCAGAACTTTTTTTTTGTTTCCAACGAAATCTTCATGTCTCTCAATACTCTGCTTAGCTTTTGAAATTCGTTCTTGACCATGCCTTAGGATCTCAGTGTCAAATTTTTTGTACTCTGTCAAAATCTCATCCCAGGTACTTAAATTTCAGCACCTGATTTTAGTATCCCTGACATGTAGTTGGCATTTTAGGATTCTCTTTTTGCAGATGACCATGCATTCAGTTTTCTTGTAGTTTATTTTTAGTCCTTTTTCTCGCCTTTTCTTGCTAGCTTCTGTTCTGTATTTTCCTTTCCGCGTCTGCTATCAGCACTGTGTCAACTGCGTATCTTATATTGTTAAGATTGTTGCTTCCAATGAGGAATCCTAGCAGGACTTCTATTTATCTCAGAATTGTTTCACTTTACAGGTTGAATAGTTCCGGTGAGAAGACACATCCTTGTCTTACATTCGTTTCTAATTTTGTATATCTGCTGAATTAATTTCATGTCCGTATGCAGGCGGTTTGCTGACAATATAGGTTCTTGATTATTCTTATGACTTTCTTGAATATATCGAGATTGCCTATCATCTTTATTAATTTTCTGTGGTTTACTTTGTCAAACGGCTTTGTGAAGTCTATAAAAAACAGGCACACGTCTTTCTGCATTTGTATTGTTCTTTCTGATAACAGTCAGAGTATAAATATTGCCTTCTTTGTTCCGGTGTCTTTGACGAACCCACGCTGTACTTGTGCTATCTCTGGCCCGATTCTGCTGCACGTTCTATTCATTAGGACCCGGGTGATGAGTCTGTGGCGCATTAAGCCGGGTTTTCGGTGGAGTTCGCAAAAGGCTTAAATATAGCCACGGAAGAAATGAAATAACCAATCATGTTTTCGATTATGGACTGGTTTCTTTCTACGTGGATTCACCTGGTCATTGTGGGTTAGGGAAGTGATACTCGGGACATCTTTGTTGGTCGTGTCGATTCACTCCTACTGCCCTTCTTCACATCTCTACATGACGACTGACGACTTGTCACTCGTCAACGGATCGCTCCTGACTACCGACTCTTTCCTACCTCCACCTGTGCTTTTCTACATCACGACAAACGGCTCTTTGCTCCCTAATGAAATGTTTCTAACTGGCTTTTTTTTTAATCATTTCACCCCAAGCAAGGCATTCTACTGCCACTATTGTGCATGGGGCTACATAGGGGACGGTAAAGAGAAGGAGTGGTTAGACATAGGAAATGTCAGGAGGAAGGAAGGTGATAGATAGGTAAGGATACCGAGGATGAGGGTTGGGCAGATGGGAAGAGTGTTTCAAAGAATGGGATCGAGTTAGTGTGTTAGGAGGTGTCTATTGACCTTACATTTAAACTCCTGGAGATTGTAGCCGTCGGGGAAGCAATCATGAGGTAGGGAATTCCACAGTTGGGAAGTGTGAGAAAAGAAATTGTTGGAGTAGAAGTTGCGGTTGCATTTTATCGGTTTCACTGTTAAAGGGTGGGATCTACTTGCTAATCTAGTATCTCGTGCAAATTCGTATCTAGGGGGCACCAGTGATCTAAGTTCATCGGAGCAGAAGCCGTGAAAGTATTTATAGAAGAAACACAGGGAAGCCACGTCGCGCCGGTGGGAGAGAGACTGCAGGCGGTCTGCCAAGTCGGTATCTATCACATTACAGACCCTCCTCTGTACCTTATCGAGAAACCCGAGGAGAATAGCAGGGGCACCCGACCTGATATGGCAACAGTATTCAATGCACGGGCGGATGGTATATTTATATATGTGCAGGATCATGCTAGAATGACTCCTGTCTATATTAGCCTACGTCCAGAATATTCTACTTTCCAATTGAGTGGTATTTGTTTTGAAAGTTTTTATTTATTTATTTACTGTATTTGCATTTCCCTACTTGTGAATAGCGAGTGGTTGCTTTGAAGTTTTCATATTTTGATTTTACTGTTGATTTTAATAAAACTGCCGGTGATTCAAACCAAGTTAAAATAATTTACAGTTCACTTGACTACGTACTTGCTCGAAAGAAATCAAGCGGGGTCCAATTGTGTCACACACTAAACATTTTCTGTTTGTGGTTTATGCGTAGCCTTTTGTTTTTTTAATATTCATTTTGTATATTCATCCATTAGGTGACTAACATGGATATTATCTCGTAGTACGGCTTGGATTGTGATTAACAATATAATTGTTAGCCTTTGTTCATTTAAGGAGCGAGATACAACAATGGTCTCCAGCTACTTCCAGAGGGTGGGAGGAATAAATAAATAAATTTGTCAATGAATTAATTGGCTAGGAAACGAAAAGATTTAAAATACAATAAAAACAAGTGATCATTCATCCAACGACTACGGAAAAATGAAATGCAATTATTTCCGTTTGATCTGTCAAAAGCAAATAGATTTGTTGACTCATTTATAAAAGCAATATCGGACACAAAGTTAGTGCTTTCGCGTGAAGATGCAGCATACAAACAGACCAGCAATTTAGGTTGTGTGTGCGTGTGTGTGTGTGTGTGTGTGTGTGTGTGTTTAGGGGGGGGGGCACTTTTAGCATCTAAAGACGTTAATTAACGTTTTCACTGCACATTTTTATTTCTTCCTTTTGAAATTCAGGCCTCGTTTTCATTTTGTCCTCAGCTCACTGTTATACTCGTTAATATCTTTCCAACGATGCGGTTTAATAATCTATGGAGAATTCACATTGTTCCATTTTAAACCCGTTTGTCGTGTGCATGTAAGGTAAGGGGAACATAACAAAAGTTTCGTAACCTACCAGAGCCGGAGCAGCATCGCTGTATCGATGGTGAGATAGCCAGGCTGTTTCTGAATTCGGTTGTCCTTCAAGGTAAGAGAGCCCAGTTAGCCCTGTTGTTTAATCCATAGCTGGGGATTATAAGAGGTGGATTCCTTTCTTCCCTAAATGTATTTGTACGAAAGTAAATGTAATGAGCTCGGTCGTTAATCCAACTCGGCTTCTCGATTTCCATTTCGCTTAATTCACATCCATTTATAAATTAAATTCACATCCATTTATAAATTAAATTAACGCTTAATTCACATCCATTTATAAATTAAATTCACATCCATTTATAAATTAAATAAAATAGTTGTTAATGTGTGTATTTGGAAATTGTTTCTGTTCGTCGAACACATCTGAATGTATTACTGTTCTCATAACCGACTCTGTATTGTTTTGTTTAGCGGTATATCAGCCTCTATGGGTTATTTAACGCCGAAATATAAATATTTTTTGTACACAATTTTATTATATTTTTTGAGATAACAATGTTTTATTGACACAAATCTTACTAATTAACCCATAGCTATGGGGAAGAAGAGGTAGATTCATGCCTTTCCCAAGTACGTTTGCGCATAAGTGAATATAACTGGAATGGGAACAATTCTGAGTCATTATCCGTTACACGACCCGCATATACAAGCTTACCCTACCTAGCATTCCCAAGCGGTCACCCATCTGGATACTAGTCAGGCTCGACGTTGCTTAACTTCGATGACCGGTATTTCAAGACGGAGTGGCCGAAAACCACCCTAGCTGTTAAGGTCTGAATTAGAATTGCTTAGAGAAGATTGTCCAGCATTCACTGCTATAATGAAGAACAAAAATTTGAAAACGACCCAGTACCCTCTTTTTTGTTTCCAGCGAAATTTTATTGTCTCTCAGTACATTACTCAGCTTTTGGAATGCATGATTGGCCATGCCAATTCGCCTTCGGATCTCAGTGTCGCACTTTAGTTTTAATAACTTCTCTCCTCTTACCGATGAAAGAGAGACTTGAAGTAAATGCGGTTCTACAGAAGGAGGTTGAGGATACAATGGACCGAACATGTGAGCAAAGATGAGTTTTTAGAGAGGATGCAAACGAAAAAGAACATCAGGAAAATACAGCTGAAGTTGCTAGGAAGGAGGACGGAGGACTTGGAGAAACTGATACTCACATGTCAATATAGAGGAAAAGAGAGACAGAGGAGAGCAATTCTAATTCAGACCTTAACAGCTAGGGTGGTTTTCGGCCACTCCGTCTTGAAATACCGGTCATCGAAGTTAAGCAACGTCGAGCCTGACTAGTATCCTGATGGGTGACCGCTTGGGAATGCTAGGTAGGGTAAGCTTGTATATGCGGGTCGTGTAACACTTCCCAGGTATTTTAAGATTTGTACCTGCTTGATTTTAGTATCCACAGCCTGTAGTTGCCATTTCGGGTACCTCTTTTTTATTAAATCGAAAACTTCACAGATAAACAGTTTAAAGGTCGTTATTAAGAAGTGCATCTGTCATTAAGTTTTCATAAATTTAATTCTCTACGAGCCAAATTATAGATACAGTATCATTTCTTTTATTCAGAAATTTATCAAAGCTTTCTCTAGAATGATTGAAGCATTACTTTTATAGGTGCTACTTTGGATTGTTATCTACAAGGAAAAAGTATTCGCACCGTACATATTTTATTGTGGAATGATATACACCCGCAATTTTAATTTTATCGTAAAACCTAAAATCAGCAATTCTATCAATTCTATAGAAAAACGCATTGTAATGTCATCTTACAGAATATGTATATATACCATAAAATTCAGTTACGTGTCAAATGAAATCATGTATTCAATACCATCTACTGAAAGACGATTTTTCATCATATATATATATATATATATATATATATATATATATATATATAAGCGCCATGTGATACACGCTTGAGTGATCATTTCTCTTTCGAGACTAAGCAGAATATTTTCCCGCAGTACGTTGCCATTTCTTTCAGCGGTAGACTGGTTGTCAACCAAGGCTATAGAACCTAATCTGTTCTTCTATTTAATCCATAGCTAAGGAGAGAAGAGATGAATTAATACCTTTCCCGAGGACGTTTGCGCGTACGTAAATGCAACAAATTCAATTAGAATTCGAGCTCGGCTCTCCGATTTCTCATTCCAAGCCGATACCCATTGTACCACAACACACATCTTCTCGTTCTCTCTCTCTCTCTCCCTCTCTCTCTCTCTCTCTCTATATATATATATATATATATAGAGAGAGAGAGAGAGAGAGATGGCCACTCGTATTCCCATTGCTGACTCCTGCTCAGGCACACTTTTGTTTGTTCAACACCCACAGAGCCCACCTGTTGTTTATGCTACAACTATGCTGAGCAGACCTTAGTTACAGTTTCTGAAAGAGAGCACGTTATCTGGTGTGCACAACAGTCTGAATAAGGCCAGTACACCCAAAACCTCGATGACTTGCGATTTCGTACTAGCTCAGCCATCGACGGCTCCCAAACAGTTTCGTTTACACAATTTCAATCACAAGGGTCAAACCATGGTATGGTTTTCAGGCACTTTTTAAAGATGCTACACGCTGAGATCACCTTCTTCAGACCAATAACATCAAGAAGTCACCTTTCTGACAAATCGACTATAGTCTATGGTGAGATGCGAACTCGGCTCAACCACTAAACCACACGGCCACTCACACACACACACACACACACACACACACACACACATATATATATTGGACATGTACCTGACAATGAGATCCGGGATTGAATCTCAGTACGGTCGATTTGACAAATCGACCATACTTCTTGACTTCTTGATGTCATCAGTCTGGGGAGTCGGTCTAAGAGTGCGGCACCTTTGGGGAGCGCCCGAACAATACAACGGGTTGCCCCAGGCCTTGTAAATGAAAATGCGTACACGTAACTATTTGGAGCTGTCGAAAGTTATGATGGCAAGTCATTGTTAACAAGGTCTTGTCCAAACTGTTACTGGCCTTGTCCCAACTGTTGACCACGCCAAATAACTTTCTCTCTCTCTATCTCTCTCTCTCAAACTGTAGCAAAGGTCCGCTCAGCATAGCTGCAGTATAAATCACATGCCGGCTCTGCGGATGTTGAACAGACACAAATGTGCGTAAGCAAACGTCTGCAATAAGGATTGGCTTGCCAACCTAGCAAACAGGCATACTGGGACATGAGCGGCCAGCCATTATTTAATGCAACCCACACATGTGTTGCGATGGGTAAATTGTCGTCTAAATTACGCAACAATGAAAATAATATTAACATCTCGTTTTAACACATATATTAACCAAATATCTTGAAATACTAAAGAGTAAATATATTCAATAAAGTTACCATTGATTTCAACCACAGCCTCTAGACAATTTCGGAATCTCTTGCGTCTCTTCTGGACTGGCGCCTTGTTTAAGTCAGTGAATTTTGCCATTAACCTTGCCTTAAAAGCAGTTTTGTTGTTCTTTCGCTCAACAGCGCCCCTCACATAATAATCAAGGGGGTTGCAGTCTTGGGAGTTAGGTGGCCAGATGTTAGGGGTAATGTGGTCGCAGAAGTTGTTTGACAGCCATGACTCAGTTATCCTTCTTGTGTGGCATGGGGCAGTGTCATTTTGCCAGACATTTGATGTAGGCTTCCCTTTTGAATTTGAGGCCTTCACTGAAAAAGTCGGGAGTTCTTTTCTTATCAGAACGATCAGAGTCGGTTTAACGAGCTGCCGCGCCTTCGTAATTGACTCATCCAACTCTTTCCGAATCTTCTGTACTATCCTTCGATTGGCACATAGATACCTGGAGTTTCTGTAGCGAATGCCAAGCAGTACAGCATATCGTTTGCAAATTTCTATCGGAGTGAATTGCGTCATGGTGCTCTTTTCCTCACTGGCGGTGCCCAACTAACCCTACTACACTTCAGTCGACAAAATAACAAAACGAACAACACGCATGCGCGAAACTAAAAATATAAAATGATAATTTACTCATTGTACCATATATATATATATATATATATATATATATATATATATATATATATAGGAAAGAATATTAATAAAAAGTTTTGAATTTAAAAATGTACTTTTTTTTAACAGTATTTGTTTATTTTTATTAATATTCTTTCCTATACTTATTAATATTCTTTCCTATACATATTAAGACAGTATACGTGGATGATCATCACTATATATATATATATATATATATATATATATATATATATATGCCGATGAAGAGAACCAACAGGCTTAAAATCCCGAGTTTCCTCGCATTTACTTTATTTAAAAAAATACTCAATACAACATAGAACGTAGAGCATGATATAATTATTTTTTTTTAATTTAAAATTAATTTAATTGACATTGCGACACCGAAATTTCTGTTTCGAGATTTAATATCGTCATCAGGCAATGTGCAATAACTATGGTGAAAATGTATATTCTATTTTTAATATATATATATAGCATAAGATCAATAAGGGGAGAACATAAAGTAACAAGGAAAACGAAGAAAAAGAGAAATAACCACGACATTCTATACGTACGCACATACGCGCACATGCACGAACATACACACACTATAAAAGGAAGAAGTCAACAATGAAAAGTGCATATATAAAGGAAAAACGAGAAATCGGAACAGTCAATTGATGATATCCTCTGACGAGTGGGCGGAATAATTAATGGAGGTCCGTCTACGAGCTCGAGAGTCGGGACGTTGAAGTTCACTCAGCTAAATGACAAACTTTATATTTTTATTTTATTTTCTATATATATGTATATAGTCATCCGCAGACAGATCTGTTTCGCTGTATCACAACTCATCAGTACAGTTAGACATCCGATTGCTTTGAAACCAACGATTAAAATCCGACCGAATTGGCGTCAGTCGACGATTTTACCTCTGAGCTATGGGCGCTCGGTAGAAGAAGGCAGACTTTTAGCGTATAATGTATCATAGGCTAGTAACCAGAGTTCACTAATTCATTACTGAATGAGCGGTGCGTAGATGCTAGTGGAGCTACTGCTTTTCAAAGTCTACCATTCTTCCAAAGTGTTCAATCAAGGTGTGAGAGCGTAAATAGTCATCTGCAGACAGATCTGTTTCGATGTATCACAGCTCATCAGTACGGTTAGACATCCGATTGCTTTTAATCCAGGATTATAAATATATAATGTACAAGTGGAAAAGTCAAAGAAGAGAGAATATAGTTGTCATGCATTTTATTAAAAATAAACAATATTACAAGTGTTTACTACATATACAAAATGCTGTTTGGGTTTAGTGCAGAAAAATTTTGCTGTGCTTATTTTTCTATCATAAATAAAAAGGTTGGTCTTCCTCCAAAGAAAATCGTCATTTATAATCCTGGCTTTCAACACAGAACATAAGTGAGAAATTTGCAACTATTTTAGCCCAAAAGCAAGTTTTTATACCCCAACCCTAAATAAGAAATGAAAAACTTTTACTATCTTCTAAAATTATCCTTTTACTTGTTAAACTTGCAGTAGAGCATCTCATCAAATATGCAGCCTCTTGCTCAGAAGAGAATTTAAGATCCAATCATGAATCCTGATCTTTCAAAATGATGAAAGGAAGAATCATGACAGCAATAAGTTTCTTCAAACCATTTTTATTTATCGGCTTTCATAGATTCCTAATTAATTCTCTACCAATTTGCAATTAATGCAAATTATTTTCTTTATTATTTCTCTTAATAGAGGTCAATACCCAATGACCATATATCAATCAAATAGGAACTACTTGACATGAGTGAGTTCCCTTTCTTTCCTTCCTTTATAATTTAGCAGTGAAAGCTTGGGTAGGGGCTGTATCTGTGATGATCCTGACTGATGCAAAGAGGGGAAAATAAATGTTGCTAGGCAAACAGATTATAAGATTCATACAGATTATGGTGTTGAATATAGTCAACATATGCCATTGTTATTTATACGTTCCGTTTTTCAGGGAATCACAAGAGAATTACAAATAATAATCCAGCTCATGTGCGTTGTGGTACAGTGGATATCGGCTCGGAACAAGAAACCGGGGAGCCGAGTTCGAATTCCAGCTGAATCCATTCTATTCACTTCTTTCCCTTGGGAAAGGTATTAATCCGTCTCTTCCTTCCAGTTATGGGTTAAATAGCAGGACAGATTGGGTTCTATAGCCTTGGTCGGCAACCAGTCTACCGCAGAAAGCAATGGCAACCTACCGCGGGATAATCTTCTGCCCAGTCAGTCATGTCTCTTTCGAGACATGGTCGCCCAAGCGTGTATCACGTATGGCACCTAAACTGACTGAATCCAGCTCATAAAAATCCTTACGAAACAGATTAAATATTTTCACTATTACAAATATTTAATTTTTGTCTAGTTTTTAATTTCTTTTTATCAGAATATGTTGTATCTGTTAGCGGTGGTGGTCGGCTGTTAAACTAAATTGTAGAAATGTAACTTAATAACGAAACAAATGATTCAAACAACAAAAGAATCAAATGATTTTGTAATTTAATAAAAAAAAACGACAGAAACAAATATAGGAGAAAATAATGAAAATACATTGTAATTAATATTTTTCCAAGATTAGTATTTAGTCATAAAAGCAGTTTTAGAACAACCTTTGGCCTTAGATGTTGTATTTATGAATATTTAACATTTGAATGTACTAAATTATCTTAATATTGCATCAATAAAACAATTTCTATTTTGTTGATAACAACATCAAATCAAAGTAATATCATTTTGAAAGTGTTAAAATCTACAAGTCATTTCTTGCTAAGAAATAATTAAACGTCATTTTCAAGATCAGCTGCCAGTTTTACTCTATCAAACATATCAGATTTATTATCAAGACAGTCGTAAATAGTTGTGTCATCAGTATAAACACTTAATTTGGAACTAATGACATCAGAAAGGCTGTTGATGAAAATTAGGAACAAGATAGGCTCAAGGATAGAGAAACACCCACATGGATACTTCCGCCAATTTTGAAGTACCAAAAACTTAAATCATTTTGTGAATATTAAATATAAAACAATAAAACATGAACACCACACAAATTGGGTATTTGGTGGAATGTGTCGTGAGACTAAAGTGTTTTTTGTATGCAATACCAGACCGGAGTGCAGCAACTGACGCCTATAATCAAGCAGTCGGCTCCACAGTAATCACAGACGAGTGGAGGGGATACAATCAAAGGAGGAATGATGCTGCCCATTTCACAGTGAATCACATCTTGAATTTTATTGATCCACAAACTGGCGCCCACACACAACACATCAAACGAATGTGGAGGGCCGCCAAGTTCAGGAATAAGCGACAGAACGGCACTCACCGAACAATGCTGAAGTCCTACCTCTGTGAGTTTATGTGGCGGCAGAGGCTGCAAGGTGCTTATCCTCTTCTTTGAATTCTTTCCGACATCGCTCAGTTTTGGCCTCTCAACTGACTGCTTTCGCTAAATAGACACTTGTTACGTGTTGTATTTTTACGTTTAATAAAATTGGCAGGGAGATAACCCGGAAGTACCCCCACATGAATGTGGAAAGATCTAGAGAGTGGCTGTTCAATACAACTTATATTTGTTAAGAAAGATTAGATCAAATCAAAGATTCTACAGGCAACACCATAGCTCTTCAACTTGTGAAGAAGTCTACATTTTATTGTGGTGCAAAATCTAATAAATATATTTAATTCTTATACATAAATATATTTAATTCTTATACTTATACACGACGCCAGGTCGGTCGCTGTTGGGTTCGATCCAGATAGTTGGTCGTAGATTGACTCTGTTAACAATGATCTCCCTTGTTCCAGGTTGTGTTGATTGATCACAAGGTAGTCACGTGAGTTTTCCACTAGCTGTCTCTCTGCCGAACTAAACCAAACCGGGAAGCGTGCACACAATTGGATAATAAAAGAAAGAAATATGGCATAAAAAATAAATAAATAAATGGACCGACATTATAAAATAAAGTCTTTATATACAAAAAATAATTCACATAATAGTCATTCGGATAATTCCCAATCCCTGCTCCTATCAAGCTGGTAACGGAACGGAAGTCTCTTAAGTAAATCGAATTATCCTCCTAAACAATAATCGAGTATTTTGGCTAGCCGCAGTGCTTTGCTCCGGACAGAGTTCTAAGTTCGCAATAAGTCTAGTCGACATTGGTTCTTTTTCTCCGGAGTGTTAACGGAAATTGCCGAAGTGCTGGGTTATGGATAGGTTGACGCGGTTCGTCTTCGGAATCGGAATCGAGGTGGATTTCTTGTTCCGGGCTGGATCACTCTGCTCTTTCGTTGACTCTGTTCAGTTGATAGTTTCAAACTTTGTCTGCAAAATCTCTTCGTGTCTGTCTTTGGTTGGTTGATTGGCGACAGGCAATTATCTCTCTGTCTCTTTACTTCTTCAGCTGGGAACTGTCTTTGGCAGGCGGCGATTTTTCTATGGTTGGCACCCAACTGCGTGGCAATTATCTCTCTGTCATTACGTCTCTGGGCCGGGATCTCGAACTGCAACTGCAACTGCAACTGCCAGCTCCAACTGCCTTTGGTCCCTCGGGACCCTGTATTTATGCCCATGTCATGGTGTGGGGCTGACGGACGCTAAGTGTCTAACCACTCATCTCAGCAACCAATAGAATGCTAGTTGTTGTTGCCTTCGGTTTATCCAATGGATTTGTCTTATTTCCATGGCGTCAATTGCTGGTCGTCTCCCCCCTTTCGGGGCGCGGGTTCACAGGATCAATGAGATGCCTCTCAGTCTTAGGCCGCCATCTTCCTATATCCCTTTTCTGGGCTGGACTTATCCAGCGAATTTTCTTTCTCACAAAATAATTTGGGGATTTTTAATCAATCACTATTAACCTTTTGAACTTGTTATAAAGCTTGTATAACTAAACTTTTCCCTTTTCGCCTGGAACAATCAGACAGACAGGCGTGTCTGTTTACATTGTGACTTAGGTAAGAATTTTCGTATCTGTGTTTTCAATATCTGTATTTTCGGTCACAGATATTTTTAGAGCTTTCCGTTGATGACAGAAAGATATTTTGTTATCAATTTCTTTTTCTTAATTCATGCTAGCCAGACAATTCCTTCATTTCACTTGTCATCTTTCGTGGATGAGCTTGATTCTCTTAATTTCCAGTGTCAACCTTGTCTCGGACATATGGATTGTTTTTACGTTTTTAATCAAATTATCAATGTCTATTGTTCTGTGTTTTATCTAACTTCGGAAATAAAAAAAAAAACGAATTTATTTCTCTTTTCTTTCTTTTCTTTCTCTTCTTTTCTTCTTAGGTTTAGAATAACAACAAAGAAAACAAAATTTGTTTCCTTTCGTTTCTTTTACCTTCGCTCATATTCGGAGAATAAAAAAATTCTTTTAGTACGTTTCCTTCTGATCTATAATAGTAATTTCTTCTGTTTAAAAATGTTCTAATTATAGTTAATAAATGATTAATAAAATTAATTACTCCGGTTCCCCTAAATATTGTTACACTTTGCAAGAACTTTAAATATTTACAATGACTTATTTAGTGTTGCCAAACTCTGTCATCTAAGTCAAAAAGTGATCATCCAATATATACAATTATACATAATAGTCAGTCAATTAAGCGCCGTACACGATACACGCTTGGGCAATCATGTCTCGATATAGACATGGCTGACTGGACAGAAGATTATCCCGCAGTAGGTTGCCATTACTTTCTGCGGTAGACTGGTTGCCAGCCAAGGCTATAGAACCTAATATCTCCTGTTATTTGCTCGATAACTGGAAGGAAGAGACGGATTAATACCTTTTCCAAGCGTATTTGGGCGTAAGTGAACGTAAGGAATTCAACTAGAATTCGGTCCGAGCCGATATCCACTGCCCCACAACGCACATCCTATCCATACATAATAGTACACATCGAAAATATGAGAATGGAAAACAATATTCACTAAAGAAACTCTAAGAAACAATAATAATGATGTAACATTGAAGTTAAAACAGAAGAAATGTTGAAATCAATGGTTGAAAGAATTATGAAAGTTAAAGAATGCCATAGAGCCGATATTAAAGTATAAAATAATAAAATAATTTATTCAGGTATTTGGTATATTTTGTTGGTCTAATATGTGTGTGTGTGTGTGTGTGTGTGTGTGTGTGTGTGTGTGTGTGTGTGTGTGTGTGCGTGTGTTTTATTTACTTGTAAGAAAATTTCGTCTTGCACTTGTTTATAAGACCTGACATCCTCAAAACAAGCTATGAATATTTTTAGTATGGACAGATATTATAATCTGTAACTCAAATAATATGTTATATATATATATAAATATATACCGAGATACTGAAATGTTACCATTAATTTGGAAATTCTTGCAAAAATCAAATAATTTTCTGATTTTAATTAAACATTCAGAACTTCGTCCCAATTTAATCAAGTTATTTATGCAATTATTATTTTTAGAAAATCTTCGTAATTTTTTTTTACATCTGTTACCGCCCTCCAATTAATTTCATGAAATTTCTAGAAATTCAATACTGACCACAAATTTTGTTTTATTACAATGCAGGACTTCTTGGGGAATGTACATCATCTAATTTCTTTTTAAAAAAGTAGCCAATTTTCCGAAAATCTGCTCCGAATAGTAAAATAAAAAATGCATTAAAACTACGCCATTTTTAATTTAGATAAACTTTTAACTGATTTTATAAATAACATATATTCAGGATATCATATTCTCAAGAAAAAAATTTTTTTATGAATAATGAATTTTTATATTTTTTCTTTGCTAATTATGATGATTTAGTTTTAAACATCTTTTAAATTTCTTCCAGTCATTCACTGTGTTCGGTTACTAATTTAATAAGTAAAAACTATATTTGCAAATTGAAAATTGAAAAGTTTAATACAAATCATTTAGCATTAAGATTTTAAAAATAATTTTTAATTTTTTCATGCTAAATTGCACCTTTTTATTTCTATGAAATGTCTTAAGTGCTATATCATTAAAAAGGTTTCAAGGGTTGTTACTCTTAAGTTTACTTAGGTTTTATAGATTTATGTCAATTTTGGTTAACCATAATTAGCTTGTCATTAATGACTTTACATATCTAGCTGTTATCACTTACATCAAAGGTCAGAAGGACCAGAGCGCCGTGATTAAGAAATATTTTTATTCTAAATTTAATGCCATAAACAAATAATAAGTTGCTAGTTTTCCAAAAAATAACATGTATATTTTATTTTTGCAAGATTTTAAAACCAAGAATTAACTTTTGTTTATAAATGTGTCAAAAATAACCGAAAACTTAAAACACTTTTATAACTTGAAAACTTTCAGATTTCAATCAATAGAATTTCTGTTTGAAATACACCAGCATATTCTGCTTATTTTTGCTTGGTAAATTTAATCATTTAGCTTTCAATTAAAGCTAAAATGAAAGCTTCAAGAAAGCTTTTTTATTTTTTAAAATTCACTTAAAAACTTAGGTATCGAAAATGAGTAGAGGTCCCTACATAAAGCAGGGCTTAAGGAGAATAGGACTTCCTAACTATGAAAAATATCGAATCTGTGACCGTAGCATAGTTAAAAAAAAAAAAAAAAAGTTTCCTACGGCTTCTATATTCGTGTACGATATCAGTGGTTTGTTTATGCTTTGGCGCAAACTTGAAAAAAAACACCCTTCTTTAGGCTTTTGTCACATAAAGCCGGGTGTTATAGGATGCTAAGACTTTCTAACTGAAATATATCGAATATGTCACTGTAAGATTATTAGAAAACGGTAGAGATTGAGCCGATTTACGATGAATTTATGTTGCAAACAATGCGGACACATTTCGTGAAGTAGCCAACAAAAACAGATTATTTTATTACCAGTCGCTATAAATTAAATGTGACTTTTTTTCCTAGCAAAAAATGGTGACTTTTTCTTGTGACTTTTTTCTGTGATTTTATTACCGGCCATGGGCAAAACATGGCATCATTCCAGTTCTTCAGGTCCGCTTCTCAACTAAATACAATTTAGTTCTTTACAATTACTACCTTTTTCACATCGCTAAAAATTAGCATGGAATATGATTAAGATGCTTCAGTGCTGTTGATCCCCAAAGAGGATATTGTGAATTGTTTTGAAGAGACACTGGATGCAAGAGCTCCAAGAGAATTACTTTGAAAAAGAACTAGGTAGGTTTTCTTTTTTTCATAAAATGCTTGGATGAGGCTTTCTGAAGAAACTTTGTGTTGAGTGAAGTAATGAAAAGAGAAGGCCAGTTTCAAAACTGTCAAATTAAGGAAAGGTCATAAATCACTGAAAATTAAATTAAACCAGTGAAATACCAGAATATATTTTATTTTAAAAACTTTCAATAAAAGTCTAACCTTTTTTATGATGAGATGTCTGAAGCAGGTTTTGTGTGGGTTAAACATTTTGAGTTATTAAATTACATTAAATTGGAAGTGACTTGTAAAACATTTAATGACATTTAAATTCTCAAAAAAAGTTTTTCAAATATCTTAGTGCAACTAAATTGAATTTTGGAGAAGATTTTCTGTTAAAAGATCACTTGATAGAAATTACGTAGTTACGTGATAAATGTTTGATTTGCATATATTTCTTCATTTTAAGCTTTGGTGTTCTTCATTAGAACTTTTTCGTTCCGTCAGTTTACGGCAGACATAATCAGTGTTATTTACACGGTTCAGACTGTTGTTCTCATCTTTATTGCCATGTTTACAACGTTGTACACTCCCACCTTCTTCAGGTGCTAGGAATTTCAAACAGAACCCTCTATTTCAATCACTGGGGTACGTCATTCTCATTCCATGTGTGATGCCACTTTCAGATGCCAATTTGTTATTTCCCTTCAACTCAACTCTCTAAGTTATTTATTTTTATTTTTATTTTTATTTTTATAATCGTTTCATCCCGAGCAAGGCATTCCACTGCCACTATTGCGCAGGGGGTTACATAGGGGGGGAAGTGATGAGAAAGGATGGTTAGAAAATAGGAAATGTCAGAAGGAGGGTGACAGACGGGTAAGGATACCGAGAATGAGGGTTGGGTAGATGGTGAGAGTTAGTGTGAAAGGAGGTGTCTATTGACCTTACATTTAAACTTCTGGAGATTGTAACTGTCGGTAAAGCAGGCATGTGGAAGGGTATTCCACGGGTGGGAAGCGCGAGAAGAGAAGCTGTTGGAGTAGAAATTACGGTTATATCTTATCTGTTTCACTGTAAAAGGGTGGAACCTAGTTGCTAATCTAGTATCTTGTGTAAATTCGTACCTAGGCGGCACCAATGATCTAAGTTCATCGGAGCAGAAGCCGTGATAGTATTTATAGAAGAGGCACAGGGAAGCCACGTCATGCTGGTGAGAGAGTGTTTGCAGTCGGTTTGCCAAGTCAGTATCGATCATGTTACAGATTCTGCATTGTATTTTGTCAAGAAGCCCGAGGAGAGTAGCAGGGGCACCCGACCAGATGTGGCAGCAGTATTCAATACACGGGCGGATGGTAGATTTATATATGTGCAGGATAGATTCAGACGGGAAAAACTTCCGGGCCCTGCACAGAGAACCAACTTTCATAGCAGCGGATTTAGCAATGGATTTGATATAGTCATTCCATTTGAGGTCCGCCGTGAGTGTAAGGCCAAGGAGACGTAGTGTTTTACTCTCTGGGAGGCAAGCCTGTTCCATGACAATGGGAAGTAGGTGCGATTGTCTATGGTCTATTTGTTCACCACTGTTGCATCCAGGTATTGAACTCACAACCCTTTGGGTCAAGTCATTAGAATTAACCAATGCCTATATTCACTGAGCCTATATCCAATGAAAATTAAACTAATTGATTTAATTCGGTGCTTTGAATTATTAATTTTGTGAAACATTTAATTATTTTAATTTAGATATTAGCAAGCTTAACATAAGCCTATGTGATAAAAGCTATTAATATATGTATGTGTGTGATCGAAAGCCTAATGAGTGAGGAAAGGGTTGGTGCAGGGGGCTCATGTTCCCCCCGATCTATGATACCCCCCGCACAACAACATCTCAATTTTCATAATGTAGTATTCATATAAAATACAAATTTATTTATAACAATTATATACAATAATGGATTATATGCAACATAGGTGAACAATTCACTTAAAAAAATTAAAAATAAATACAATCTAAATACAAATTAGAGACATTTCATAATAAATCATTCTGTCTTAAATAAATCAATAATATTTTGCAGCAATTTCACTTGAGATTTTTCTCCTTAAAAAGTTGAATAATTTTAACACATTCAAAGTTATGGTTAAAAAATAATGAATTTTATGTTGTGTTCTCTTCAAAACTTAATATGAGCAAAACAAATTCACGGATTTAGACAAAAACTAGTACTCAGAATAACATCAAAACCCGAAAATTTTTCATCCTTTAGTAATCAGTTGTGCTTAGTTTGATTTGTAATGTATATAAATGTAGATAGAAAAAAATTAAGTGTTCATAAGATAGTGAGGGTCAGAAAGCAATGCCTGGGGCTCCAATTAGGTTCCCCAGTCAGAGAATGCATGAGTGTAATACAGACAGGCCATGGTGTTCGATCATGAAACCATTGTATTATACAAGAAAACAAAATCTATAATAAAACATTTAAAACTTCAGATTTGAAGATTGAAAATCATTGTAAACAACATATTGGCTTTTTAAAATGTTCTTGGCATTTGAAAATGGTGTTAGATTTACATTTAATGGTGTTTGGTCGTAAATTTTGACGTCAAAGTATTGTTTTTCAATTTGGGTTTTGCTTTCCGTGTTCTTAAATTTCCAACAACAGTTGATTTCATTTGTGAAAATACATCAACTTGACAGGGAAAATTTTGAATCTGTCAATTTTTACTTTTCTCTAAATAGTTCACTGCAAAACAACTTGCATTATGAGAAATAATACAAGTTAGGTTTAAATGTAAATGCAGGAAGATGTTGCTATGACATGGAGATAAATTTCGTGAATTTGACCAATAAAGAAAAGCAGAAAGGTGTACCAAATATTGTAGGATGGAGGTAGTTATATTTACTAATAAGTGTTACCAGTGATCAAAAGAAAACTAGGCAAATATTAAAAATATTATGGGACAGAGGTAGAAATATTTATTAATAAGTGTTGCCAATAGTCAACAGAAAACTAGGCAAATGTACCAAATACTATGGGACAGAGGTAGAGTTATTTATTAATAAGTGTTACCAATGATCAACAGAAAACTAGGCAAATGTACTAAATATCATGGGACAGTGCTGCAAATAATCAACAGAAAACTAGGCAAATATGCCAAATACTTTGGGATAGAGGCAGTAATTTATTAGTAAGTGTTGCTAGTAATCTAAAAACAAAAACAAGCAACTGTATCAAATATTATTGGACAGAGACAGTAATATTTAGTAATGAGTGCGAACAATAATAGTTTCTGTTAATTTTGTAAATTATGTTACCTTTGAATAGTCAATCTGTTTTAGGAAAATTCATTAATTTTTTAGACATTTTTCTAAAGTTTCTATTTCTTACATGAATTTTATAATCTTCACAAGGTGGTTTCCCTTTTTTTAAAAAACATTATTTGTAAGTGTGTAATATTTATAGTGTATATGTGTATACATTTAACATTCGGACAGGATGTGTTTTCCTGTTAATCTGTTACAGTAGGTTCAACAGACTTTAAAGGTGTGCCTACAGATTTAGGTCAGCCTTCTATGGCCAATACATGTTTACAGAGGAAATAACATTTTATGTTGATATGTCATACCATACTTTGCTATGGGGCAATGATTAGTGAGACAGCTTAATGATTTTGGTAATGAGTTGGTACTATATGCCCATTATCTTGTGCCAGATCAAGGTAAACTTGATAATTATTAATAAGCTTTAATAGCTATCTGAATATGATACATTACCTTTTATAAAATTTTGTACGCGAACAAGCTATATTAATATAACCTCTATAGAAAGTGATGTAAATGGCTGCATTTGCAAAACATGGAATGCTATGAAGAGGCTATCAACAATTTAAAATTAAATTTCCCGTCAACATGAAAAGAGTTTTTCTAAGCCATTGCCACAACAGTAGTATTTCATGGAAGTATAGTGTGGACATTAACAAACGCATCCTAAAAGAAATGAGATGGTATACACACAAGGATGATGTGAGCGTCTCTAAGACTATTAAGAAGTCTGAGCAACAAAAAACAGTACTAGAGTTATCTAATTCCCAGCCCACAGGCCATCCAAAAAGAAGAAATGTAACTAGCATGACATTTCTGTAGAATTAAGGATGAACTGCTTTTTTGAAAACCGATACATATATGTGCTAATGTGGATTGTTGTTCTTTCAAATCATACATTTAACAATTATGTCAAGATGCAAACTATCTTGAAAACTTGTTGGATGCAATCAACACCTGGGATGAAAGAGAGAGAGAGAGAGAGAGAGAGAGAGAGAGAGAGAGAGAGAGAGGACGGGGGAAATCCATGCAAACAGCTTAACTAATATATATATATATATATATATATATATATATATATATATATATAAAGTGACTAAGGAGCGAAGAAAATATTAACAACGTTCAAAACATTAATTTAAAACAGTGCTCAATATAGAAATAGAGCTATGAATATTTATAATATTTATTTTAAATTATAGTTTAGAACATGTACAAATTACAATATACTACAAAGTGTACATTTTGTTTTGACATTGAAAGGACAATGTCTCAAAAAATATTATATATATATATATATATATATATATATATATATATATATATATATGATAATTTGATTTGTGGTACAAAACATCATTACCACCATGAATAAACAAAAATTATTATTATTACCACCCATGATTAAAAAATAAAAGTGAAAAACAGGCTAGCTAAGCGGTTTTACACCTCGCTCAACAGAGCTAAATCGAGGTGAATAAATAATTATTTAAGAAACAGAACAAGATGTAAGGGGGAGACAGAAAAAAATATAAATGGAAATGAGTTGGAGGCCAAATATATGTTCCTTCTGTTTACACAGAGAAGGTTTTAATGATTGAATATAGATGTCCTCCAACACTTTGAGGTGGCAACTTGAGTGGGACGAACTTAGGATAGAAAATGCGTTCACACTAATGTTAGAAGCACAATTATGATTATTAATAAGGTGTTCTGCAATAGCAGACCCGTACGTATTGATCAGCCTATCTGACGAAGAATAGTGCAAATTACAGTTTTTTGTAGGCATGTGTTTTAGGTAGTTCTCCCTATGTAGTGCAATCCACAACTACATTTAAACATATAAATTGAAGAACTATTGTTATTTAGAGGTAGAACATCATTCTTTATGGGAGAAAAAGGGGAGAACATCCGTCTTTATAGCAGAATAAAACAACATGGGTATTAGCTGCAAAGTAACAATGAGGAATTGCTATAGAAATACGCTTGGCAAATTTATCACTAATAAAAGCCAACCAAGGGAGGCACAGGTATATAGGACATCTTTGCACAGTAGCTTGTTTAAATTTGATGAACTCTAATACCTGCATACGTCAAGTAACCCTAGCATATCGTACATCTCAGAGTATTTTAAGAGCAGCTCCTGTAGCGGTGTCATTTGCGATGTGTGCAGGGTCTTTCACCTTCTGATCACTTAACACGGTACTTACGATCATACATCTTATAGTACCACCTGGTGCATCTTCAAGAGCAGCTTCTGTACTGGTCTCATTTGCAACATGTGCAGGGTCTTGTGTTCTCTGAGCACTTACCACGGTACTTACGGTCGTACATCTTATAGTACCGCATGGAGAGTACTTCAAGAGCAGCTCTTGTAGTGGTGTCATTTGCCATGTGTGCAGGGTCTTTTGCTCTCTGATCATTTACCATGGAGGAATTTTTGCCAATGACTTATTGCACAAAACTGCTAATCCATCGTTTGTTTCTTCAGTCTTGTTTATGGATGTGGCAGCATTTGGAAGAGATAGAATAACAAATTTACACAAACAGCACTTGTGGACAAATCGGAGGCCCCTTGGTAAAATACAGGTTAGACTATTACAGCCCACACATTAATCATAAACTGATTAGCATCTTTAATGTGCGGGCTGTAATTGTAGGTGACTGACTGGTAGGTCCATATGTTTTCCCAGCATCTCTTACAGAAATTGTCTAAATAAAGTGTTTTGATCAGATTTCAGATTTGCTACAGAATGCACCCTACTAATACAAAGAGATGCATATGGTTCATGCACGATGGGATCCAGCACATTTTAGTCACAATTTCCTGGATGTTTTGCTGTGGGACCACTTAAAACAATTGGTTTATGCAGTAGACATTTTTCTCAGTGATGACACTTAAAACAATTGGTTTATGCAGAAGACATTTCATCAGTGACGACACTTAAAACAATTGGTTTATGCAGTAGACATTTTATCAGTGATGACACTTAAAACAATTGGTTATGCAGCAGACATTTTATTAGTGATGACACTTAAAACAATTGGTTTATGCAGGAGACATTTTATCAGTGATGACACTTAAAACAATTAGTTCATGCAGCAGACATTTTATTAGTGATGGCACTTAAAACAATTGGTTTATGCAGGAAACATTTTATCAGTGATGCCACCTAAGATAATTGGTTTATGTAGCAGACATTAATAATGCAGAGACATTTCATCAACGTGCCTCGGAAGCCTGCAAAACTATTCTTCGTTGTGTGGGGGTATTTGAAAGGGTCTGAAAGTCAATGATTCAATGGGTGCATGTGTGTGTAGATGCAAACAGAGGACATTTTAAACACTTGTAATGAGTTGCTATGTTGAGGTACAATGATGGTGGCTCTTTAGCTTTATTTTTATATGGACAATTTTACTTTGTTTAGGTGTCAGGAACGCACTCCCAAATTTTGTAAAAGTATACATCTTGGATTGTGCATTTAACAGCATCTACCATAAACTTTAAACTTAATAAATCAAAACAAAGGATTTGCGGACATATGTTTATATGAACTGTTTTCCTTGCTTAAGTGTAAGGAACCACTCCAAAGTTTGTATTAGTATTTTTAATATACTCTTTATATGTATATATATTTTAAATGAAATTTATCCCAACCAATGTAGTAAAGCCACTAAGACACAAAGGGGTTACTGGGTGTGGACGTATTAGAAAACAAAAACATTACTATGGAGCAAGAACAAAAGAAGAGTGATCAGGAAGTCAATAGATAGTGATTGCCATTGCATTTAAATTTTAAAGATTAAAGTTGACATGAAAGCATTGAGCTAGAAGAGTTCCACAAGTAAGAAGTGCGAGAAAAGAAACTAACAGTTTTTAAATTTTAATCCTGGATGAATGGCAGAATTGTAGATATGTAAGACAGATTCTGGAGAGAAAAATTGTTATACAAAACACAATGAACCAACTTTCTTAGCAGCTGACATAGCAATAGATTCAATATAGTCTTTCCACTCCATGTTAGCTGAGATCGTTAGCCCAGGAAGGCAAAATGAGTCACTTTCCTGGATGTTAACATCAACCATGCTGATGGAAGGTAGAGAGGGGCCCTCAGATGAGTAATGGAGAACAATTTAATTTCTCTCAAAAATGACCTCCAATTAGAGGTTAACTGGAGCAAGAAATGTCTTGTAAATATTTAATGCTTCCCAAACAATACTGCTATCACTATGCTTTACATTAGCATGATTGCTCCTAATCTTCAGGGAATTAACTCTTTGTGCTTTGTTTTCCACATTGGAGGTCATTTTTGAGAGAAATTAAATTGTTCTCCATTACTCATCTGAGGGTCCCTCTCTACCTTCCATCAGCATGGTTGATGTTAACATCCAGGAAAGTGACTCATTTTGCCTTCCTGGGCTAACGTTGCATACCAAACAACCGATTCGATATAATCTTTTTTGCTAGGAAAGTTGGTTCACTGTGTTGTGTCAAACATCTTTTCTTGTAAGAATCCATATTGCACATTCATTGTATTTTGCTTCCCTGTTACTGATAATCTACAAATATTCTAAAAGCAACTATCAACTATCTTCTTAATTTTTGTTCTTTTATTGTCCTTTCTCTTCAGTTAGGTTTTCTTATTCGCTTCAACACCCAATAACACGTTATACCTAAGTGGTTTTATTGCTTTCTTGATTAAAAATTAAGCAGCCAGTTTGATTTATCCCCTGTTTTGCAAAATAATGAATCCATAGCAAAATCTACTGCTAAGAAGATTGGGTCACTATGTCGATCCAGGATGTTTTTTCTGCCTGAATCCATCCTGCATATATACAAGTCAACCATCCGTCCGTGCATGGAGTACTGCTGCCATTTATGGTCAGGTGCCCCTGCCGTTCTCCTCAGTGTTCTTGACAAGCTCCAAAGGAGAGTCTGTAATGTGATAGGTACTGATCTGGCGACTCGACTGCAGCCACTTCCCCATCGTCGAAATGTGGCCTCCCTTTGTCTCTTCTATAAATACTTTCATGGCTTCTGCTCGGATGAGCTTAAGTCACTGATGCCTCCTCAACAGGTGTTTACTCGTGCAACCAGACTGGCAACTGGGTCCCACTCATTCACAGTCAGGTTAGCCAAATGCAGACGACAATTCTACTCCTGCAGCTTCCTCTCGCACTTCCCGCCTGTGGAACTCGCTCCCGTATTCTTGCTTTCCTGACGGCTACAACCCCCAGAAATTTAAATGCAAAGTCAATACTCATCTACTAACCACTTGACTCTAGCTCTCTCCCTCCCCTGTATAACCTTCCCTTTCTCTCCACCTATGTATCTGTCATCGCACCTACTTTCTCAGCTTTCTGTGGTTCCTTTCTAACTAGTTTGTACTCCTCACTCTTTTCTAATTAATCTTTTTACATTTACGTATCCCCCTTCACATCAGTGGCGTTTCCGCCTTGCTCGGGGTGAGATGATTAAAAAAAAGAAAAAGAAAAAAAAAAGTCGCTGCAAATATTATACTTGTTTGACAAAATTATCTGATTTCTATTTTAATATACTCTTATTCTTGTAAGTAACAAAAAAAAAAAAGGAAAGAAAACAGAAACTATAAAATAACTAATTCTAATGCAAGAATATTATTTTCTAATTTACCAATGCTATGATTAATTGCATATGATAACATGGTACTCTAAAAACACATTTTTTCCAGTTTCTTTTCTATGAGAATTATTAGGAGGGGGATGCTATAATTGATTGATTGCTTATGAGATTATAGTACACCAAAACCACAATTTTTTTCAATTTCTTTTCTATGAGGATTTTGGGTGTGAGATGCTATAATTGATTCCTTATGTGATCATAGTATACCAGAACCACATTTTTCCAATTTCTTTTCTATGAGGATTTTGGGTGTGAGATGTTATAATTGATTCTTTATGTGATCATGGTATGCCAGAACCACATTTTTCCAATTTCTTTTCTATGAGGATTTTGGGAGTGGGATGCTATAATTGATTCCTTATGTGATCATGGTATGCCAGAACCACATTTTTCCAGTTTCTTTTCTATGAGGATTTTGGGTGTGAGATGCTATAATTGATTCATTATGTGATCATGGTATGCCAGAACCACATTTTTCCAATTTCTTTTCTATGAAGATTTTGGGAGTGGGATGCTATAATTGATTCCTTATGTGATCATGGTATGCCAGAACCACATTTTTCCAGTTTCTTTTCTATGAGGGTTTTGGAGGTGAGATGCTATAATTGATTCTTTATGTGATCATGGTATGCCAGAACCACATTTTTCCAATTTCTTTTCTATGAAGATTTTGGGAGTGGGATGCTATAATTGATTCCTTATGTGATCATGGTATGCCAGAACCACATTTTTCCAATTTCTTTTCTATGAGGATTTTGGGTGTGAGATGCTATAATTGATTCCTTATGTGATCATGGTATGCCAGAACCAGATTTTTCCAATTTCTTTTCTATGAGGATTTTGGGAGTGGGATGCTATAATTGATTCCTTATGTGATCATGGTATGCCAGAACCAGATTTTTCCAATTTCTTTTCTATGAGGATTTTGGGTGTGAGATGCTATAATTGATTCTTTATGTGATCATGGTATGCCAGAACCACATTTTTCCAATTTCTTTTCTATGAAGATTTTGGGAGTGGGATGCTATAATTGATTCCTTATGTGATCATGGTATGCCAGAACCAGATTTTTCCAATTTCTTTTTTATGAGGATTTTGGGAGTGGGATGCTATAATTGATTCCTTATGTGATCATGGTATGCCAGAACCACATTTTTCCAATTTCTTTTCTATGAGGATTTTGGGAGTGGGATGCTATAATTGATTCCTTATGTGATCATGGTATGCCAGAACCACATTTTTCCAATTTCTTTTCTATGAGGATTTTGGGAGTGGGATGCTATAATTGATTCCTTATGTGATCATGGCATGCCAGAACCACATTTTTCCAATTTCTTTTCTATGAGGATTTTGGGAGTGGGATGCTATAATTGATTGATTGCTTATGAGATTATAGTACACCAAAACCACAATTTTTTCCAATTTCTTTTCTATGAGGATTTTGGGAGTGGGATGCTATAATTGATTCCTTATGTGATCATGGCATGCCAGAACCAGATTTTTCCAATTTCTTTTCTATGAGGATTTTGGGAGTGGGATGCTATAATTGATTGATTGCTTATGAGATTATAGTACACCAAAACCACAATTTTTTTCAATTTCTTTTCTATGAGGATTTTGGGTGTGAGATGCTATAATTGATTCCTTCTGTGATCATGGTATGCCAGAACCACATTTTTCCAATTTCTTTTCTATGAGGATTTTGGGTGTGAGATGCTATAATTGATTCCTTATGTGATCATGGTATGCCAGAACCACATTTTTTGAATTTCTTTTCTATGAGGATTTTGAGTGTGAGATGCTATAATTGATTCCTTATGTGATCATGGTATGCCAGAACCACATTTTTCCAATTTCTTTTCTATGAGGATTTTGGGAGTGGGATGCAATAATTGATTCCTTATGTGATCATGGTATGCCAGAACCACATTTTTCCAATTTCATTTCTATGAGGATTTTGGGAGTGGGATGCTATAATTGATTCCTTATGTGATCATGGTATGCCAGAACCAGATTTTTCCAATTTCTTTTCTATGAGGATTTTGGGAGTGGGATGCTATAATTGATTCCTTATGTGATCATGGTATGCCAGAACCAGATTTTTCCAATTTCTTATCTATGAGGATTTTGGGAGTGGGATGCTATAATTGATTCTTTATGTGATCATGGTATGCCAGAACCACATTTTTCCAATTTCTTTTTATGAGGATTTTGGGAGTGGGATGCTATAATTGATTCCTTATGTGATCATGGTATGCCAGAACCACATTTTTCCAATTTCTTTTTTATGAGGATTTTGGGAGTGGGATGCTATAATTGATTCCTATGTGATCATGGTATGCCAGAACCACATTTTTCCAATTTCTTTTCTATGAGGATTTTGGGAGTGGATGCTATAATTGATTCCCTATGTGATCATGGTATGCCAGAACCACATTTTTCCAATTTCTTTTCTATGAGGAGCCTGGGGAGTGGGATGCTGAAGTAATTGACTTTATGATCATGGCATGCTAGAACCACATTTTTCCAATTTCTTTTCTATGAGGATTTTGGGAGTGGGATGCTATAATTGATGATTGCTATGAGATTATAGTACACCAAAACCACAATTTTTCCAATTTCTTTCTATGAGGATTTTGGAGTGGGATGCTATAATTGATTGATTGCTTATGAGATTATAGTACACCAAAACCAATTTTTTCAATTTCTTTTCTATGAGGATTTTGTGTAGATGTTATACTGATTCCTTCTGTATCATGGTATGCCAGAACCACATTTTTCCAATTTCTTTTCTATGAGGATTTTGGGTGTGAGATGCTATAATTGATTCCTTATGTGATCATGGTATGCCGGAACCACATTTTTTGAATTTCTTTACTATGAGGATTTTGGGTGTAGATGCTATAATTGATTCCTTATGTGATCATGGTATGCCGGAACCACATTTTCCAATTTCTTTTCTATGAGGATTTTGGGAGTGGGATGCTATAATTGATTCCTTATGTGATCATGGTATACCAGAACCACATTTTTCCAATTTCTTTTCTATGAGGATTTTTGGGAGGGATGCTATAACGATCTTTTATGTAGATCATGGTATGCCGGAACCAACATTTTTCCAATTTCTTTTCTATGAGGATTTTGGGAGTGATGCTATGAATATCCCTTATGATCATGTATGCCAGAACCACATTTTTCCAATTTCTTTTCTATGAGGATTTTGGGAGTGGGATGCTATAACTTGATTCCTTATGTGATCATGGTATGCCAGAACCAGATTTTTCCAATTTCTTTTCTATGAGGATTTTGGGAGGATGCTATAATTGATTCCTTATGTGATCATGGTATGCCAGAACCAGATTTTTCCAATTTCTTTTCTATGAGGATTTTGGGAGTGGGATGCTATAATTGATTCCTTATGTATCATGGTATGCCAGAACCACATTTTTCCAATTTTTTCTATGAGGATTTTGGGAGTGGGATGCTATAATTGATTCTTATGTGATCATGGTATGCCAGAACCACATTTTTCCAATTTCTTTTCTATGAGGATTTTGGGAGTGGGATGCTATAATTGATTCTTTATGTGATCATGGTATGCCAGAACCACATTTTTCCAATTTCTTTTCTATGAGGATTTTGGGAGGGGATGCTATAATTGATTCCTTATGTGATCATGGTATGCCAGAACCACATTTTTCCAATTTCTTTTCTATGAGGATTTCTGGGAGTGGGATGCTATAATTGATTCCTTATGTGATCATGGTATGCCAGAACCACTTTTCCTACTTTCTTTTCTATGAGGATTTTGGGAGGGGATGCTATAATATTCCTCATGTGATCATGGTATGCCAGAACCACATTTTTCCAATTCTTTTCTATGAGGATTTTGGGAGTGGGATGCTATAGTTGATTCCTTATGTGATCATGGTATGCCAGAACCACATTTTTCCAATTTTTCTATGAGGATTTTGGGAGTGGGATGCTATAATTGATTCCTTATGTGATCATGGTATGCCAGAACCAGATTTTTCCAATTTCTTTTCTATGAGGATTTTGGGAGTGGGATGCTATAATTGATTCCCTATATCATGGTATGCCATGTCCAGATTTTTCCAATTTTTTCTATGAGGATTTTGGGAGTGGGATGCTATAATTGATTCCTTATGTGATCATGGTATGCCAGAACCAGATTTTTCCAATTTCTTTTCTTTGAGGATTTTGTGATGGGATGCTATAATTGATTCCTTGTGATTCGGTATGCCAGAACCACATTTTTCCAATTTCTTTTCTATGAGGATTTTGGGAGGATGCTATACTTGATTCCTTATGATCATGGTATGCCAGAACCACATTTTTCCAATTTCTTTTCTTATGAGGATTTTGGGAGTGGGATGCTATAATTACCCTTTATGTGATCATGGTATGCCAGAACCACATTTTTCCAATTTCTTTTCTATGAGGATTTTGGGAGTGGGATGCTATAGTTGATTCCTTATGTGATCATGGTATGCCAGAACCACATTTTTCCAAATTTCTTTCTATGAGGATTTTGGGAGGGATGCTAAGTAATTGATTCCTTATGTGATCATGGTATGCCAGAACCAGACTTTTCCAATTTCTTCTATGAGGATTAGAGTGGGACACATAATTGATTCCTTATAAGACGTTGTTAAACCAGATTTTTTCTTAATTTCTTTTTCAGAGGATTTTGGGAGTGGGATGCTATAATTGATTCCTTATGTGATCATGGTGTTGAACCAGATTTTTCCAATTTCTTTTTCTATGAGGATTTTGGGAGTGGGATGCTATAATTGATTCCTTATGTGATCATGGTATGCCAGAACCAAATTTTTCCAATTTCTTTTCTTTGAGGATTTTGGGAGTGGGATGCTATAATTGATTCCTTATGTGATCATGGTATGCCAGAACCACATTTTTCCAATTTCTTTTCTATGAGGATTTTGGGAGTGGGATGCTATAATTGATTCCTTATGTGATCATGGTATGCCAGAACCACATTTTTCCAATTTCTTTTCTATGAGGATTTTGGGAGTGGGATGCTATAATTGATTCCTTATGTGATCATGGTATGCCAGAACCACATTTTTCCAATTTCTTTTCTATGAGGATTTTGGGAGTGGGATGCTATAGTTGATTCCTTATGTGATCATGGTATGCCAGAACCACATTTTTCCAATTTCTTTTCTATGAGGATTTTGGGAGTGGGATGCTATAATTGATTCCTTATGTGATCATGGTATGCCAGAACCAGATTTTTCCAATTTCTTTTCTATGAGGATTTTGGGAGTGGGATGCTATAATTGATTCCTTATGTGATCATGGTATGCCAGAACCAGATTTTTCCAATTTCTTTTCTATGAGGATTTTGGGAGTGGGATGCTATAATTGATTCCTTATGTGATCATGGTATGCCAGAACCAGATTTTTCCAATTACTTTTCTATGAGGATTTGGGAGTGGGATGCCAATTGATTCCCATGTGATCATGGCATGCCAGAACCAGATTTTTCCAATTCTTTCTATGAGGATTTTGGGAGGGATGCAACAATTGATTCCTTATGTGATCATGGTATGCCAGAACTAGATTTTTCCAATTTCTTTTCTATGAGGATTTTGGGAGTGATGCTGTACTGATTCTTATGTGATCAAGTGGTACGTCAGAACCACATTTTTCCACTTTTCTATGAGTGATTTTGGGAGTGGACACAGAATTGATTCCTTGCGTGTTCTCATGGTATGCCAGAACCAGATTTTTCCACTTTCTTTTCTATGAGGATTTTGGGAGTGGGATGCAATAATTGATTCTTTATGTGATCATGGTGCATGCCAGGAACTAGATTTTTCCAATTTCTTTTCTATGAGGACTTTGGGAGGGATGCTATAATTGATTCTCATGTGATCATGGTATGCCAGAACCACATTTTTCCAATTTCTTTCTATGAGGATTTTGGGAGTGGGATGCCATAGTTGATTCTTTATGATCATGGTATGCCAGAACCACATTTTTTCCAATTTCTTTTTCTATGAGGATCAGAGTGGATGCTATACTGATCCTTATGTGATCATGCAGGCGTCAGAACCACATTTTTCCAGTCTTTCAGGATTTTTTGGGAGTGGGAATGCCATAATCAGATTCTTGTGTGATCATGTATGCTGTGAACCAGATTTTTCCAATTTCTTTTCTGCGAGGATTTTGGGAGTGGGATGCCATAATTGATTCTTATGCATCATGGTTGTGGAACCAGATTTTTCCAATTTTCTTTTTCTATGAGGATTTTGGGAGTGGGATGCTATAATTGATGCCTCATGTGATCATGGTATGCCAGAACCAGATTTTTTCCAATTTCTTTTTCATGAGTGGGATTTGGGAGGGGATGCAATAATTGATTCTTGGTGTGACTCTATGAAGGAACTAGATTTTTCCAATTTCTTTTCTATGAGGATTTTGGGAGTGGGATATAGACACTATTCCTATGTGATCATGGTGTCAGAACCACATTTTTCCAATTTCTTTCTATGAGGATTTTGTATAGATGTTACAATTGATTCTCATGTGATCATGGTATGCCAGAACCACACTTTTTCCAATTTCTTTTCGTGAGGATTTTGGGAGTGGGATGCTATAATTTGATTCCTCTATGTGGGATTTGTATGCCAGAACCAGATTTTTCCAATTTTTCTATGAGGATTTTGGGAGTGGGATGTACAATTGATTCTTATGTGATCATGGTATGCCAGAACTAGATTTTTCCAACTTTTCTATGAGGATTTTGGGAGTGATGCAATAATTGATTTCCTATGTGATCATGGTATGCCAGAACTAGATTTTTCCAATTTCTTTTTCTATGAGGATTTTGGGAGTGGGATGTCATAATGATTCCTTATGTGATCATGGTATGTCAGAACTAGATTTTTCCAATTTCTTTTCTATGAGGATTTTGTGAAGGGATGCTACAATTGATTCTTATGTGACTGCGATGCCAGAACCAGATTTTTTCCACTTTTTCTATGAGGATTTTGGGAGGATGCTGGCATTGATTCTTATGTGATCATGGTATGCCAGAACCAGATTTTTCCAATTTCTTTTCTATGAGGATTTTGGGAGTGGGATGCCACAATTGATTCTCATGTGATCATGGTATACCAGAACCACATTTTTCCAATTTCTTTTCTATGAGGATTTTTGGGGAGGATGCTGTGGAATGACTTCTTATGTGATCATGGCATGCCAGAACCACATTTTTCCAATTTCTTTCATGGAGATTTTGTGAGTGGGATATGTTATTGAAATATCTGTTAATAATGTAAGCCTCCTTCTAGGACTGAAGAGAGTTTTCAAAGTTAAAAAAGGAATACACATTTGATTCCTGTCAGGAGGCACATTTTCTTTGGTAAGACTTTTGATCTCTAGGCCGGTAGATGTTAATATAATAGCTTAAAATACTCAAACACATGTACACACTAAATATATCTTTTATTGATTTAACAATGTCAATTTTAAAAAATTCAATAATTTTCAATAATTTCTGTACAAGTACTTTGTTTGCATTTTATTACATCTTATCCTACGGCACTTGGTACTCGCAGGTCTTAATCCTATAAGCCTTATAGTACTTGAATTAGGAAGAGTGACCCAAGGCTTCTTGATATGCTGATATTGAGTTCAATATCCACTGGGTATCTCACCCCACCTATATAGTTGTTGCTAACAATAAAACATCATTCAGTTTAGGTAATAACAACAAAGAACAGATAATTCTATATTCTTCTGAAGCCCAAAAGATAGAACATAGATAAACATGGCAATCTGTACTCACTTTGTAAGCTAAATAAACATCGATCGATCAAGTAATATTTTTTAATTATTCATACAGGGTGGTCCAAAAGTAGGGGAACAGTAAATGATAAAATTTATTTTGAGATTACATATACCATTATATTTACTAATAAAATTATTACATTGACAATTAAATATATCTACAGGTCGGTCCAAAAGTAGGTGAACAGTAAATGATAAAATTTATTTTGAAATAACATGTATAATTATATTTACTAATAAAATTATTACATTGACAATTAAATATATCTACAGGGTAGTCCAAAAGTAGGTGAACAGTTAATGATAAAATTTATTTTGACTTTACATGTAATATTTTATTTACTAATTACTACATTGACAATTAAAATTTATTGGGTATCCGGCTTTCTCTTTTCCAATCTTTTCACTTTTCTTTTTCTTTTACTTTTTTTTTTCAATTGGAGTAGATAGACTAAACTATCGCCCGGTTCACACTCCATCCACATCTATTGTACAGATGTAGAGGCTCATCCCTTGTTCCCTGTTTAGAATGTGATTTCTGGCTTTCTCTTTTCCAGTCTTTTCACTTTTCTTTTTCTTTTTTTTTTCAGTTGGAGTAGATAGACTAAACCATCGCCCGGTTCACACTCCACCCACGTCTATTGTACAGATGTAGAGGCTCATCCCTTGTTCCCTGTTTAGAATGTGATTTCTGGCTTTCTCTTTTCCAATCTTTTCACTTTTCTTTTTCTTTTTTTTTTCAATTGGAGTAGATAGACTAAACCATCGCCCGGTTCACACTCCACCCACGTCTATTGTACAGGTGTAGAGGCTCATCCCTTGTTCCCTGTTTAGAATGTGATTTCTGGCTTTCTCTTTTCCAATCTTTTCACTTTTCTTTTTCTTTTTTTTTTTCAATTGGAGTAGATAGACTAAACCATCGCCCGGTTCACACTCCACCCACGTCTATTGTACAGGTGTAGAGGCTCATCCCTTGTTCCCTGTTTAGAATGTGATTTCTGGCTTTCTCTTTTCCAATCTTTTCACTTTTCTTTTTTTTTCAATTGGAGTAGATAGACTAAACTATCGCCCGTTTCACACTCCACCCACGTCTATTGTACAGATGTAGAGGCTCATCCCTTGTTTCCTGTTTAGGATGTGGTCTCAAGCTTTCTCTTTTCCAATCTTTTCACTTTTCTTTTTCTTTTTTTTTTTCAATTGGAGTAGATAGACTAAACTATCGCCTGGGTCACACTCCACCCACATCTATTGTACAGATGTAGAGGCTCATCCCTTGTTCCCTGTTTAGGATGTGGTTTCTGGCTTTCTCTTTTCCAAATCTTTTCACTTTTCTTTTTCTTTTTTTTTCAATTGGAGTAGATAGACTAAACTATCGCCTGGTTCACACTCCACCCACGTCTATTGTACAGATGTAGAAGTTCATCCCTTGTTTCCTGTTTAGGATGTGGTTTCCGGCTTTCTCTTTTCCAAATCTTTTCACTCTTACATTGCCCCCTGCACATCAGTGGCATTACCGCCTTGCTCGGGTTGATATGATTAAAAAAAAAAGGGTAAAATAATACAAAAGTGCCCAAAATTTTATCAGCGCAGCTGCTCAAACTGTTGTCCATCACAATTTATACAGCTTTGAAGTCTATACCTGATACTCCAGCAAACATTTTTGCACAAGTCTCTTTGTATATAAATTTATTGAAATGCATCTCTTATGTAATTTTCCAAAACCCAACACTTCTTGGTTTTTGACAATAAACTTTGTTTTTGGGTACACCTCAAAAAAAGAAATAAAGTCAGGTGAACATGCTGGCCAATCAGTTAAGCCTCTCCGGCCAATTGATTTCTCAGGTAATGTTTTATCAAGATACTCATGGGCTGCTCTTGAATAATATGGAGGGGCTCCATCTTGTTAGAAACAATGAACACTTTTGTAATAATATAACTGATGCACAAGCCTATTCCACCTACTGTCTACCTACTTTTGGACCACCCAGTATATTATATGAGGGAGATTCTGACAACTTTCCAACTCAACCCACTTTCCAAGATATGACAAATAACAAATAATATTTCTTCTCTTTTTTCAAGGGTTTCTTGATAAGGCAAAACTTTTCAACAACCTGTATAATTTTAGATGAGGTATTATAACTATTTATGCTATTTACATGGCCTAGTGGATAAAAGCATTGGTTGAAATAATCCAGAAGAGTGACTTTTCTTAAAATGTTGTGAGTTTAATATCTGGGTACAGCAGAGACAACAAAAACTGGAGATCTGAATTACTAAAGGGAAATAACTGAAACTGAGATATCCAGAAAAAGCATGACATGTAGAACAAGAACAACCTACTCCAGTGGACGAAATAAAGGGTTTGGTTTGAAATTCCAATGTATATCATCTGAAGAAAGCCAGAACGTACAATGGCTGAAACATTGGAAATATGACAATAAAACATTCTGATCAATGTCAGTCAGTTAAGTGCCATACGTGATACACACTTTGGGCAATCATGTCTCGAAAAACACGTGACTGAGTGGGCAGAAGATTATTTCGCAGAAGGTTGCCATTGCTTTCTGTGGTAGACTGGTTGCCGACCAGGTCTATAGAACCCAATCTGTCCTATTATTTAACCTATAACTGGAGGGAAGAGACGGATTAATACCTTTCCCAAGGGTATTTGTGGGTAAATGAATACAAGGAAATCAAATGGAATTCAAACTCGGCTCCCCAATTTGTCGTTCTGAGTCGATATCCGCTGCACCACAAACACAATGTCAGTCAGTTAAGTGCCATACGTGATACATGCTTGGGCGATCATGTCTCGAAAGAGACATGACTGACTCGGCAGAAGATTATTCCGCAGTAGGTTGCCATTGCATTCTACGGTAGACTGGTTGCCGACCAAGGCTATAGAACCCAATCTGTCCTGTTATTTAACCCATAACTGGAAGGAATAGACGGATTAATACCTTTCCCAAGGGTATTTGTGCGTAAGTGAATGCAATGAATTCGGCTGGAATTCGAACTCGGCTCCCCGATTTCTCGTTCTGAGCCGATATCCACTGGACCACAACGCACATCCAAACACAATGTAAATAGTGGAAATAACTGCCTCTTTGTATGTTCTCTCTCTCTCTCTCTCTTTCTCACTGCCCCATTAATATACTATAAAAATTTTTGCAACTGCTGATTTCCTATACAATAACACCGCCTTCATAACCATAGACTCCAGAAATAAACAATTCTCAAGTTTTACTTAACAATGGTCTCAAAGCAGTAGCAATGATGCCAATTTGGATATGTCAAAGAGAAGCTGTAAAATGTTTCCTTTATGAGAAAAGGTGAAAGTTATTGACTTCGGAAATTAATTCTATGCTGAGGTTGCTAAGGTCTATAGTGATAAATCTCCTGTTTGTCACAGTGTTTATTGTAGTATACACAATGTGCAAAAGTATACTCAATTATAAGCTGAGGAAAAGAACAATATGATTAAATAAAGAAGACAAGAGGAAAACTATATTTTTCTTGTCTTCTTTATATAATAGGACACAATGTCATGCCAGTCAATAAAATCAATATTATATAAAAAAAATAACTGATATCAAATTTTTATGTATATAAATATTTATGGGCTAATATATTTAATGTTGCTTTGTTAATCAAATATAAATGTACAACACATTTCAGTCAATATGTTTTTCTATGATTATTATTAATATTACAAGTGGGCTGGTGCCATAAAATATGAAAGCAAAATATTTATATCGATATACCATTTAAAAATGATAGCAATATACATATTAATGTACCTTACATTGAGTATCTTACATTAAAACATAAGAAAAAAAACAAAATAATTCAAACCCCTGAGTGGGACAGGAGAAAAATATACATATATATATATAAGAAAAATTAAGACAGACACATTATTTCATGGTGAATCGGAAGTATAGGCCTATTTCAGGCGAACCATCATCAGCTTCCGTCTTTATTTAACAAAGGATTTTACACGAATGGTTCGATTGAAATAGGCCTATACTTCCGATTCACCATGAAATAACAGAAATTATGACTAAGTGTAACCATACCAAAAAATACCTATTAGGTTTATACAACCATGGATTAAAACGTTATAATTTCTTGCAATTTTAAAAACTGCACGTTCAAAAATTCCCCTTTACATGAGCAATCAAAGAAATCACCATTAGGTGAATGTTCTTAAAAACACAGTAAACGGTAAAATCGGTTATTGCAATTTGCCTGAAAACACTGCTCATGGTAGAAACCGAGGTCGCATAATAACTCATTTACAAATGAAGAATATATATATATATATATATATATATATATATATATATATATATTCTTCATTTGTAAACGAGTTCTTATATATATTTTTTTTTCTAAACATATGCTGTTAAATATAAGAGACAATGAATGTCTATTATGTTTAATCATGAGCCATTCTAAACGTCGTATTTTGGCTTTAATTTCAGTTGAAAATAAAGACAAAAATTCTCCAACATTTGGATAATTTTTTATTAATTTGTTTCTAAGCTTTCTGCTCACATGAGCCATCTTCAGAGAGGTTATTTTGTTGGAGAATTTTTGTCTTTATTTTCAACTGAAATTAAAGCCAAAATACGACGTTTAGAACGGCTCATGATTAAACATAATAGACATTCATTGTCTCTTATATTTAACAGCATATGTTTAGAAAATTATTTGCTGCCTCGATACACTATATATATATATATATATATATATATATATATATATATATATATATATAACTCCCAACAACTTCAGGGATATATGCAATCTATGCTTGGAAGAAAAATTGTAAGAATCAAATATAAAAATCCCAGTGAACTATTAAACCAGAGGAATGAACACATTTTCAAATGCAAACACAAAAATAGCTTTTAAATTCCATAATATAATGGAAGTTACACTTAAAATTTTGTTTAGTCAAAACCTGACATATAAATTTACTAAAATTCATAATTGTCAAAAATACTCAATGGTTAATTTGAGATGAAGTCATACTAACATGATGATGTTTATACATATGAAGATGGCTCCTGTAAGCCAAAAGCTTAGAACCAACTTAATAAAAAATTCTCCAAACGTTGGAAAATTTTTGTCTTTATTTTCACCTGAAATTAAAGCCAAAATATAGTGTTTAGAACAGCTCATGATTTAACATAATAGACATTCATTGTCTCTTATATCTAACTGTATATGTTTAGAAAATTATCTGCTGCCTCGATACACTAAGTTTATAGATATATGTATGTGTATATATGTATATATATAAATATGTGGGTGTGGATATGTAGGTATGGATATATGCGTGTGTGTATGTGTATGTATGTATATATATATATATATATATATATATATATATATATATTGTATGCATAATTGATTTAATTTCTTGTATCTACATATGGGCGTATATGCATGTAAGTATTTCAGTAGTTACATACAAGTCATTCAGTTAAGTGCCTGACGTGATACATGCTTGGGTGATCATGTCTCTTTCGAGATATGACTGACCTGGCAAAAGATTATCCCGCAATAGGTTACCATTCCTTTCTGCTGTAGACTGGTTGCCAGCCAAGGCTATAGAACCCAATCTGTCCTGTTATTTAACCCATAACTGGAGGGAAGAGACAGATTAATACCTTTTTTTTTTTAATCATATCACCCCGGGGCCACGTAAGAGTTAAAAAGATTGGAAAAGAGAAAGCCGGAAACCACATCCTAAACAGGGAACAAGGGATGAGCCACTTAACCTGTTCAATAGACATGGGTGGAGTGTGAACCGGGCGATAGATAGATCTATCTACTCCAATTGAAAAAAAAAAAGTGAGAAAATTAGAAAAGAGAAAGCCGGAAACCACATCCTAAACAGGGAACAAGGGATGAGCCTCTTAACCTGTTCAATAGACATGGCTGGAGTGTGGAACGGGCAATAGATAGATCTATCTACTCCAATTGAAAAAAAACAAAAAAAAAAGTGTGAAGATTGGAAAAGAGAAAGCCGGAAACCACATTCTAAACGGAACAAGGGATGAGCCTTTTAACCTAATATTCACCTTAATAACAAACTTTTTGCTACACTAACTACTAAAGAACTCATTCATCATTATTTATTTCATACTCATGAGTCAGTTCATTTTATTCCCTAAGTTTCCAACAAAATAATTACCTTACCATCTATCCACACTGGTAACCTTCTGATGTCCACACACTTGCCACAAATGTATTTGAAATTCCCTATGTTTTATTGAAACTTTGTAACTGTTCACTGGTCCTGGGTATGACAATAAACTCTGTCTCACAGCAAGGCCTCTGATTGGGATGCTGTGAGAAGCATGGAACCACCTCTTAATTGCTGTTGTTCCCAGGTTCACTCTGACCTGGAAGCGTAGCACCTGTTAGGGTCCCAGCTATGGGCAAATAGTTTTTCCCAAAACTGGGATCAAAACACTATGAAAGCATAAAAATAGACTTTATAGTGAAAATTCCAGGAATACATGTTGGAAGGAAAAAAATATTACCAGCAATGGGGGGTGGGGGGTGGAAGACATACCAGCAATACATCTCTTAATAAAAATCACTTTACAAAAAAACATCAATGAAACCTGATCTACAAACTTATTTCTTACAAAGAATACATATTCTATTCATACAAATATATTGTAAAAGTCTTGTTGCCATTAAATAACCCATTGAGTTTTTGATATGCTGTAAAACAAATCAAACCAAACCAAACTGTCCAAATCTTTTTGATAAAGAACTGATAGTGCCATCGAGTATTAATTTAATATTTTTATTTCTATTTCACTTTATTTATTATTTTCACATTTTTTCCTTTTTGTTTGAAAGATTCCAAAGACATGAGAGCAACATGAAGGCACCCTCAGCCTCGACAGTGCCCTATGGAAAGTTGTTTAAAGCCAGAAAATATAATATCGATTTTCTGATGCAAGTCATATTATTTAAGTCATAGCTAAGTAGAGTAAAATGAAGTGGTTTTCATAATGGTATGTGAATAGAATGAACCTGACTGGTATTGGAACTCAGCTCTCCAATTTCAAATTCCGAACCATTATCCATTACACCATCTGCACATCTGAGTTTACAGCATCTGGTATTCCCTAGCAAATAACCATCTAAATAATGACCACACTTAATGTCACTTAACTTCAGTGAGTGTATAAAAACTGGTGTTTCAATGTACTGTAAATGTACTGTACTATAAATTTACTGTATTTACTGTACTATAAATATTACTGTACTATAAATACTGTACTGTTTTATAAATTTAATGTACTGTAAACCTGAAAACTGATTTTTAAACTAATTTTTAGTGATGAGTAAAGAGCTACATTTAATGGGTCTAATAGTTGGGTTTTTTATTAAAATAGTTACCTAATACAACTTGGAAGACAACAAATGATAGGTAACTGTAGGCAGTGAAAATGTAGATCTCTTCAAATATGAAGATCTGTGCAGAGAATTATTTTAAGTTCTTGAACAAAACTTTTTTTTTTTGTGTGATACAAGTCACAATCAAGAAGCTTTAAGCTGAAGAGTAAAGTTCATGTAAGATGAGACATCATATTCTACAAAGATTATTACACACCTTGGGAAAACAAAGGTTTTTCATTAAAAGCAATGAATATTCAAATGAAAAACAATACTCGAGTGAAGATCAGCAACAAATGATAAAACATGTTGCAAATAATGTTAAGTAAAGATCACTAGAAAGTGATAACATCTGTTGCAAGTAATGTTCAATTAAATTTGACGGGAAGTGATAAAACTTGCTGCAAGTAATGTTGTAACTCTATTTCCCGATGGCTGGTATTAATTTTTTATTAATTTTAAAGATAAGAAGAGATTTCTATAAAATGGGAGAATACAATTATTTTGTCAGGAAAAGTAATCAAAGTGATAAAAAAGGTAAAACACAATTATTTCTATTGAGAAGAGTAACTGAATTTATTGAATCCAAGTAAAACGATTCTAGTTAAAATATTGTAATCCTGTTTTGACAAAATGTGACCCTAGGTTAAAATTGAACTGTGAGAATTTCCTATCTTGAGCTGTTGGATGTTGGGAAAAGGACAGGTGATTGATAACAGAGGGTGAGTTCACTCCCTCTCAACAGTGAAGGGCCCGGAGACTCAGTCAAACTGGACAACTGTTACTGTTTTCATTTCAAGCTGGTGAAAGTTATACAGTGAGGGAGAATTGAACAAACTGTAACTACCCTTTACTACCCCAAGTTTTGTGCTTGTTTAATAAATCTGGAGTGCAGGATGAAGTTAGTGAGTTAGGGGCCTGCAGAAGACACCACAATTTACTCCCACATCAGTACAAAATCCGGCATGGTGGACAAACATAATTTTGCTGCTGATCTTGAGAGGGATCTACATTCTGTAGTGGATTGGGGTAAGAAGTGGCTTGTAAATTTCAATGCATCTAAGACCAAGCTGCTGTCTGTCAATCAGAACAGGCAACCTCTCCTGCCTCCCATAAGCATGGACCAAGCGAGTCTCCCTGAGAGCAATACATTGCACCTCCTCGGCCTTACCCTCTCTTCAGATCTCAAGTGGAACCACTACATTTAGTCAATAGCTAAATACACTGCTGGTCACTGTGTCGGGCCAGGATGTTTTTCCCGCCTGAACCATCCATACAAATCAACCATTCATCCGTGCATGGAGTACTGCTTTCATATATAGTCAGGCCCCCCTGCTGTTCAACACAGTGTTCTTGACAGGCTCCAAAGAAGAATCAGTAATGTGATAGGTACTGACTTGGCAGCTTGACTACAGCCACTTCCCCCCCAATGGGATGTGGCTTCCCTTTGTTTGTTCTATAAATATTTTCATGGCTTCTGTTCCAAGGAACTTAAGTTACTGGTGCCTTTGCAACAGGTGTTTACTCGTGCAACCAGATTGTCAACTGGGTCCCACCCATTCACAGTTAGATTAACCAAATGCAGACGACAATTCTACTCCTGCAGCTTCTTCTCTCGCACTTCCCGCCTGTGGAACTCGCTTCCATATTCTTGCTTTCCTGACGGCTACAACCTCCAGGAATTTAAATGCAATGTCAATACTCATCTGTTAACCACTTGACTCTAGTTCTTTCTTCACCACCCCGTATATCTTTTCTTTTCTCTCCACCTTTGCAACTGTCATCACACCCGTATTCCTATCCTTCTCTTGCTTCTTTCTAACTGGTTCATCTTTCACCTCATTCTCTTCACTCTCTCCTATCTAATCTTTTTACTCTTATGTAGCCCCCTGCACATTGGTGGCATTACCGCCTTTCTCGGGGTGATACGATTAAAAAAAAAGACAATTGAGTAAACCCTTACTCAGGGAACATTGTTACTGAAGTATTTTTAAAATACCAGCCAACTGTTGAAAATCATCAGCTTTGAACTGCTTATTATATCTGTGTATATAATTGATATATAAATATATATATAGAAAACAACTCCCCAGATTATAAATTGTGTTATTTCTGATGCCTGTGGTGTTACAGTGGTCTACTGTATCGAGGATCATGTAAACGCGATCTTAATAATATACTCGGCCCCAAGCATGTCAGGACTGATCTAGCCAGGTGACTATGATAGGACCTACCTTTTTGGACTATAATGAGCTCTACCTGGATGGAGTTAAGTTGGGTTGAGTCACTCCGGTCTAATACTTGGCAGTCAGATTGACGTGTAACTCTTTTGTATTTGTTTTCTGTTTAATACATATGTTTCACTAATTCCTGAGTTCGAATTTTCTTTCGGACCTATTCTGGGTCCACAACAGTGACAATGGGCAATCCTATTTTGGCTGGTCAAATCAAACACAAGGTAGTCGGACTGGTTAAGGATCGAGAAGGATTGGTCAAGCCATGCCCCGGCGTCGGGTTATAATGCTATGTAAAGACTGCCAGGAAATGATAAAACCTCTTGCAAGTAATTTTAAGTAAGATCGGTGGGAAGCCATGAGATCTATTGCAAGTAAATGTCAATGGCAAAGTCATAGAAAACATAAAAAAGCAATAACAAAATGAATGATGAAGGTTACAGAATGTCAGGAAGCATGTAGTGAACAAAACAAATTCAAAATTTAAAATTCAAATCTGACTCATTGATTTTGTTAGAAAAAAAAGGAGAAAAAAAAGAATTTTCTGGAATGTACAAACTTTGCACACAAAACTCGCGAAATTTCACACCTCATTGTGAAATGTGTTTTGGCAAATAGCAAGCTAGGAAACATCTAAAAAAAATAAAATTTAAATAATTTTTAATTAAAAAAAAAATCAAATTTCTTTTACGGACCCTTTTCGCAAGTTTTGTTATTTCTTTTTCCTTTTGGATGCATTGACTACGTGTATACTTTTTAGTATTTCTTACCTATGCATGTTTCTCATTTAGCCATTCCTGCCTTGCCATCTTGCACTTATCAGTTTAGCCTTATATATTCTGCGCCAAGTCACAGCAGCATCAAGTTAAGAATATCACATGCTGTCCACTTCTTGCTTTTCCTTCTTTGGAAGGGATTTTTTTTATTACTTGTGTTTTCACTAAAGGTGTTCAATTTTTAATTCTTCCCATATGTTAAAGCTTCATCAGTCAGTTAAATGCCATATGTGATACATGCTTGGATGATCATGATTTGTCCAAGACTTTGCAGAAAATTTTCCTGCAGTTGGTTGCCAACCAAAGCTATAGAAGCCAATCTGTCATGTTATTCAACCCATAGCTGGAGAGAGAAGAAATGATTTAATACCTTTCTCAAGGGTATTTGTCCATAAACAAATGAAACAAATTCAACTGGAATTCAAACTCGGCTCTCTGATTTCTCATTCCAGGCTGTGATTTTACATTGTTGTTTGCAAACAGAAGTCATTGAAGAGTTCTTACCTTGCTTTGCACATAACTAGAAGGTAATATCTCAATCAGTGTTTGGAGTTGGTATCCCAAATGCAAAAAAAGTCTTTCAGGAAACATAGACAAATGTGCCTGCAATAAGATGTAGCATCAAAAAGATTTTTCCTTTGACACAGCTTCTTTAACTACTTTCATTATTCATCAATGTTTATTAATTAGAAAAGCAATGATTAGAGTTGGAATAAAACCTAAACACATGAAGAAAGCAAATTTATTCATATTTCTGTTCTTTACAATAAAAATATTAAAACACCATTAGATTTTTTACAAGAATAAGGTTATATTTACAACATTGTAAAAACTAATACAATTAAAACTAATGAAATGCAATATTTGTCATTTATCAATTTATAAAGAAATAATGTAAAAGATTTTTTTTCATAAATCTAATCTAAACTTATTTATAAATGGAACTTTGTCTGTGTGTGTGTGTGTGTGTGTGTGTGTGTGTGTGTGTGTGTGCGTGTCCGATACCTATAGACTCCGAAACGGTTGAACCGATTTTCTTGAAAATTTACACAATTGTACTATAAGCATCTGCGAGTGTTCTTAGCTAGGTTTTGTGTCAAGGTACCCCCAATAAATACTGAAAATTGATAATCGAAAAAATCGGGTTATAGAAGGAGTGGTCCGATTTTAATCAAATTTGATACATTCATAGACAAAGACATAGGAAACAATATTCAGAAGTTTCAAAATTGCAGTTCTTACAATAGTGCAGAAAATCGATAATATATATACATATATATATATATAAAAGGCAAGATGTTTGTGTGTGTGTGTCTGTTTATCTGCCTGTATGTCTGTATTTTTTCCAGCCCTTTTATTTTAGTTTTTGCTTCGGGTTTGGCCCTATGTAGGTATAATTGTAGTTCTTCGTCTCAGCCATGATACCATTTACTCAGAGGACTTATTTAGCCAAGGAGTCTGAGCTCTAGGATTAGTTTTAAAGCTTTCATGACACCTGAGTAATGCCGGGCTATACTGCTAGTTTTTAAATATTTACTAAATTGAAATATTTGAATCAACTATAAGGAAATATTTTATTTAACATTTTATAAAGTTTAAACCAATTGGCAATTAGCTGATGTTTTGCTACCATTCAAATAAATAATAAAATAAATAGTGTAAATAAACAATTTAATAAATAGTGTTTATTACCTTTGTTGTTTAAGAACAAAAATGTATTAATTCACTTTCCAGTTTAAGTTTTATTACAATTCTAATTGTTGCCTTTTAAAAACAAACATTATCAGAGAGTGAAGATAATAAAAAATGTGGTGTGATGGGTGGGGGGATAAGAACATTCTTTTTGAGAGTATTTGTCTATACTTCTGAGGTAAGGTAGTATTTATACTATTTACATTGTTCAGACTATTGTCCTCAACATTATTGCCTTGTTTTGATGTTTCAAATGTTGTTTTTGATTGTATGGTCTTCTTCATGTGCTAGGAATTTTAAACTGAACCCTTTATTACTACTACTGGGGTATATCATTCTTATTCCATGTGTGATGCCACTTCTGGTAGCCATATAGTTATCTCCCTTTAACTTAACTCTTTAAGTTGTTTCACAATTCTTGACGTCAAGTCACTGGAACTAACCAATGTCAACAGGGCTATGTGTCCCTGAAGACATCAGCATGTGAATTTCTGGGACTTATAAACTTTTTGTCTCAGTAACCATTATTATCAGAGCTCATTCTATGATGCTAATGATTTTCTTTAGCATTTTTTAAAAATTCTTTTGACACTGAATTTTATTGAGGGCACAATTACTATTATGTGTAAATAAACAAGAGAAAATAGGTGGCGAGATATTTAATTATTTAATTAGATATTACTAATTAAAAATTTTCATCTGAGAAATTCACAGAAAATTCTTTCTGTTTTTTAAATAAAAAAAAATTCTGGCTTTATCAAAATAAGATATTAATAGAGCAAAAATTACTTGTAAAAATATTCTAACAAAATGGCCTTTTCTATTTCTTGATAAAGTTGATCAAGTTTTTTTTTATAAACATACATTAAAAGGTTTAGATTATTTGCAGTTTTCTGAAAAAGTAGAATCACATTTTCAAGCTCATCAAAATATTGGGTTGGAAACAAAATTCCCACACAACTTTATATGTACCTTAATTATTATTTGTTAATTTATAAGTAAAGTAAATATATCTGTTAATTTATTATTTTCATCATTTCAGAACTTCTTAAAAGTTCTAAAAAATTGAAATAAAAAAAAATGTCAGCAAATGACTGTTGACACCTACATACCTCTACTTGATTGGCTGAACAAAGTTGTTACTGCCAATCAAAAATGAAGACTGTACTCATATCTGATACGTAAAAGAATCTTAACAGAGAAGTGAAAAATCATTATAAATGTAATCAAGTCTTTTCACTCTTTTATTTTTTTTATTTTTATTTTTTTTTCCAATTGGAGTAGATAGACTAAACTATCGCCCGGTTCACACTCCACCCACATCTATTGAACAGGTGAAGAGGCTCATCCCTTGTTTCCTGTTTAGGATGCGGTTTCCGGTTTTCTCTTTTCCATTCTTTTTACCCTTATGTAGCCCCCTGCGCATTAGTGGCGTTATCGCCTTGCTTGGGGTGATATGATTAAAAAAAAAAAAAAAAAAATGTCATATAATTAATCTTAGAGTAAATGAAAGATAATGCTAATGGAATCAGTAATTATTAAATCCAAAATGTCTAAGCATTGAGAAAAATTGTGATCTCAAAAACAAAATAGTTATGACAGAGATGGGCAATTTTGACTGTTCATATAAGTTTCATTTAAATAATTAATGCCTTATGACTTCTTGCTATAATTCATGGCACAACTGAATTTTTATTTCAGTAGTACATCAACAAAACCCATATTTGCACCATGTTATAGGTTAGAAACAAAGTTCTTGCATAACATATATGTTTAATTATTTGTTAATAAGTAAATGTAATATTTTTTTTATTATTTTAATCTTTTCAGAGTTTCTTATAAGTTCTAAAAATGGTACAGCAAATGATCTGCTCTTGTGAACAGCAATGTATATTGTTGCTGCAGGATTACAAGTCCGGCCTAAATGCCAGCCAATTGAAACATCATATCAAGACATATTTAGTTTTCAAATGGCCTACAATTAGTTCAAGAAGTTTTGGCAGGACCAATCTGATTTTGAAGATCATGCATTGACGATGAGCATGTGTGCATTTGTGTTGAAGATGATCCAGACATGACAGCATATGAACTGGCTGAAAAGTTTGGCGTCAGTCATAGATCCATTTAGCATCAATTAGAGGAAATGGGGAAAGTCAGAAAATTGAACATTTACATTTGCACATGAACTGACTTTGACAGTCAATATCTGTATGGATGCCTGCACGAAACTATTGTCCAAGATGCACTGTTTTGATTGGCTGAACAAAGTGGTTACTGCAGATGAAAAATGGTGTCTGTATTTGAACAGGATATGCAAATGAAGCTGGACAGATAAGAATACAACTGTAAAACCACAGGCGAAGCAGAATGGCATCAATAGAAGCTCATGCTTTGCGTCTGGTGAGATGTGAAGGGTGTGATCCACTGGCAAATACTGGAAAGCAATCAGGCTATCAAAACTCAACTCTGGTGTCAACAATTGCAACATGTGACTGATGACACAAAAACGTCCAGAATTGGCTGATGGCATGTTCCATCATGATAATGCCTGACCATGTTGCAAAGCTCACCTGTGAAAAAATTTGTCAAGTTCTCCCTTAGTCTGTTGGGCAAGTATAGTGGCTATCTATTCTGGGCACTGCAGAACTTCCTGAATGACAAAATGTTGGCAACTGCAACTAATGAAGAACTGAAGACTGCAGTTGATAACTTCTTCGATAACAAGCTGGTTAAATTTTACAAAGGTATCCGTGACTTACCTTTGTCAGAAGTAGGTGATTAAAAATAATGCTGATTACACTGTTGCAGTGGTTCCCAAATAATGTGGCACACCTTATAGGTGTAGCAGAAGAGGATAGCAGTTGAGATGGAACGATTAAGACAGATTTTAAAAAAATAAAAAATTCATATGCCAAAAATAAACAATTTCAAAATTTAAATTATGGATTACTTGCAATTAGATACAGGAATACAACTATAAATAATTATTGATGAATTTTATTGAGATCCATCAAATATGTGCGTTGTGGTACAGTGGATATCGGCTCGGAACGAGAAACCGGGGAGCCGAGTTCGAATTCCAGTTGAATCCATTGTATTCACTTACGCGCAAATACCCTTGGGAAAGGTATTAATCCGTCTCTTCCGTCCAGTTATGGGTTAAATAGCAGGACAGATTGGGTTCTATAGCCTTGGTCGGCAACCAGTCTACCGCAGAAAGCAATGGCAACCTACTGCGGGATAATCTTCTGCCCAGTCAGTCATGTCTCTTTCGAGACATGATCGCCCAAGCGTGTATCACGTATGGCACTTTAACTAACTGACTGAAGTGGGGTCCACAAATTGAAGATAGTTATCAATTTTAATGTTTTGACTTCAAATTTACTGTTATTTCCCTTAAAATTTTTAATTTTTAAATGTATTTTTTATCACATAAAATCTGGTGAGGTGCAAGCAAATTTTAATTTTAAAAATGCAGCTAAAAAAAACAAAAAAAAAACCAAAAAAACAAAACAGACATTCAGAAACAACTGGCATAAGGCAAACACATGCCTCAAATCCCTAAATATATCATTCAACTTTATTGGCCAATAAAGAAGATAATCTAATAGAATAAAGAATCTAATAATCCAGTCTGACCATTTTGCTTTGCTTTTTTTTTTTTGTTTTTCCTAAATTGTCGTCTGACATTGTTCACTTTTTTCAATCTTATGAGATGTCAAACTGAACTTTAAAATCTTCCAGCCTTTCTGGTTCTTTATCATTGATCTTGTTTCAATTTGTTTACTGTCTTTCTTTTCCCTCTTTCTTGTACTCACACTTTCTCCCTTCTCTTTCTTTCACTATCTCTCTTATTATCTCACTCTCTTTTTCTTTTTTTTTTTAAAAAAAAACACTTATTGTCAGTAAAAGTTGCACAGGAACTGTTTCAGACTAAAAATCAATACAAAAAAAAAAAAAAAATCTGCTGGTACAAATTGTTCAAAAATTTAATTTCCTGAAATTATAAAATCTCTCCACAAGATGCATTTCTTTTATACAGAAATTATAAATTGAGCATCAGCCTTCCAGAGGAGAAAATAAAGAATTGTTTTTTTTTTTTTTATTGCTGATTAACTAAGACAAAACGTAAAGTAAAATTACCTACCTTATTTTGAGTGCAACAAATATGGATAATTAAAAAAGAAAATTAATAAATATTCTAAAAATTAATACCTTTGAGAAATATAATGGACTCTTATCTGAGATATTTTGTAAATCATAAAACAAATATGCAAGGCACATCCTATGTGATAGGTTAGATTTATTTCTCACCTTCTAAAATGAAAAAACAAAAACTGAAAATGTTATCAAATTTATAAAACCTTTTTACTACAGAGATAATTTCTAAACATTGAAGTCTTTTTTTCTTTGTATTCAAAATAGTTTCCATCTTTTTATTATTTTGATTTTATCACAGACATTTTCTCTTTTTGAAAATTTGCTTTCAATTGAAGGGAATGTTTACATGAACGGGAATCTTTAAAAACTGTTCTTCAGCATCTTTTGGAATTTCACTGTTCCATTTCAGAAGGTAAATGTTGTGGTTTTTGAGACAGGCTCCGAGGACAACCCCTGTTGGTGGATCACTGGTAAATCCATCAAGCCAATCTGTAGGACCTACAGTCACAGATGTGCCACCAGAAGTAGGCCTGGTAAGACAAAAAATAAAATAAAATGAAAAAAAATAATGTAAGTTTTATTATTAATTGATAAAATTAATAATTATTAATAAATAAGAAAAAGTAAACACTCAATAATATCATCTATGAACACATCCACTATGTATTTAACTTGTTTGGAAAATAAAAAAATTCTATAACTCTAGATATATAAAACAATCCATACAGTTAAAAGTAAAAATAAAATTAATCCTTGATAATCGCCAAAAATATAGTTGGAACAGTTTTGACAAAACATTTGGACAATTTTTATATAATTTACAGCTAAAAAAAAAAAAAAAAAAAAAATATTAGAACACATAAAAAGTTATATAAAAAAATTTATCAGTCTTTTTTAATGAAAGCTACATAAAAGGGCGATTGCTGCCCAAAATACACAATTATATATATATAATTCGTTTAAACATTATTTTTTTAATAAATACCCTTACTTGAGTAGATTCTGTATTTATTATTAAACAGTATATTTATTTACAACTACTGGTCTGAATAATTCAAGAAACCTCGTTAAGAAATGTGTGTCCCCTGGCAGGATTCAAACCTGCATCCCCTAGGGAAAACTGTCATTAGATCTGATATGTCTTAACTGCTTGACCACGTAGGACCTCCCAATCAGACAAAACCTGAATAGTGCTTTTAAACACACATCTTTCTCCGTGGTCTATCAGTATATTACTAATATACAAAACAGCAGCTTGTCTTGCTAGAACTTGTTACAATTGATCAGTGAGTTCGATCCTCACTGGGTACCCCATACTTTTGGCTTTGTGCCACATCTAAGCAGTGCTTAGAAAATTTACTAACATACAAAACAGTAAAAACCACTTTTTCTATCCAATGACTATTAAGAATTTTGTTCATACAAGTTAGACAAATGTGAAAATTTTTTATTTTGATAAATTGGCAAAGGTATTTTTTCTGTTTATTGGACTGTCAGAAGAAAAGATATTTTAATTCTATAAATATTCAAGTAATGGAAATTATTGAGATTAAAATTAAAATTATAAAAAGTATTAATAAAAAAAATTTTTAAAAGTATAAATTTTTTTAAAAAAAACTACACATTATTCCAGACACAATTATTTGTCTAAAATCTTTAAAGTCTGAAGCATATCATCTTACAGCATCCTCTGTCATTCAGAAAGCTTGCTAGAGAAATGATCATTAGGAATTTACAAACATTTAAAAGCAGACAAAACTTTTACAAGAATCAAAATAAGAAATTAAACTTAAAAATTTTGACGTAAGAAAAAAAAAAAAAGAGTGTATGAAAAATGTTACAAGACTGCATACAAGTTATCGCCATTAATCTAAGGTAATTTTCATAACATTGAATTTAGAAGCTAATCTTTTCCTCAAATAAATGTTTACAACACGAAAAATAAATTAAAAAAAAAGAATGTCTTCAAAATAATTCTTTAAATTATCCACTGACATTCTAGAAAAAGAGTTAGTGATTTAACATCAAGAACAAAGAACATCTAGTAAAAATGATTAACTAAACTATTTACATTATTTGGACTATTGTCCTCAACTTTATTGCCATGTTTAGGATGTTTTGGCTGCTGTACACTCCAGCCTTCTTCAGGTGCTAGTAATTTCAAACTGAACCCTTTATTACAATCACTGAGGTATATCATTCTCATTCCATATGCGATGCCACTTCTGGTAGCCATGTAGTTATCTCCTTTTAACTTAACTCTCTAAGTTATTTGTTCCCCACTACTGTAGCCTGGTATTGAACTCACAACTCTTTGGTTCAAGTCACTAAAACCGACCAACATTTGTATCCACAGGGCCGTGTGTCCTCAAGGACAAACAATGTGAATAGTGTAAATACTACCTCATCTCAGAAGTATAGACAAATGGTTAACTAGACGAGCTTGTTAACCATTACTCCATAATGGGGTAGCAATAAGAATTTTTTCTTTAGGACAATTTAACACATTCAGTAAAATCCTAGCTATTTCAACACTTGCTGAAGGTAATCTACATTTTTTCAGACTTACAATTAGTAATGACTATAAAAGATGAATTATACTTCATTTTGGTAAGTAAAATTAAATTTATTAAACTATTAAAGAATATGACTGATGCACAGCCCTGGTACTAGTAAGCCTTGCTTTGCTGTGGTGACTGCATTTGGCTCAATGGTAAAGTACACTTAGCCTGAAAGTAATTCCTTAGATTTAAAAGAGGATACATGTGATTCATGTTGGAAGGTATATTTTTCATTAATAAAAGTTTTAAATAGTTGGTAAATGTCTACCATAATTATTTTTATTAATTTTTTTTTAATCAATTCTCCCCAAGCAAGATGATAATGCCACTAAGACACAAGCGGCTACTGGATCTGAAAAGAAAAAAAAAAAAAAGAATAAATGAAAAACCTAATTCTAAACAAAAAACAAGGGATAAACCTCAACTACTCCTCTGCTACTGTTCAAAAGACTAGGGAGGCATGTGAACTGGATGATGGGTAAACCTATCTACTTCAATTGAGAAAGAAAAAACATAATTTGTAAATAAAATTTCAGAGTTAAAATGGAGATGTTAGAATTATAGAATTGAAGTAGACGTTAGAATAAACCAGTAATTCATTCCTAAATAAGAAACAAGGGATAAACCTCAACTCTTGTTAAAAAAAAACTGGAGAGAAGTGTGAACTATTTATTCAAATAATGAAAGTTCACTGTTTAGAGAATGAGGAGGTCTACTTAAATATATGTAGAAATTAAATGTAACATTTATAATAATATATCTCAAAACATTGACTATAGCTGTTGTCACAGATACATATAGGGCCTTAAATGAAAGTGTGGAATTGATGCACATGTTTATTAAAGGCAATATGCTACAAAATGTATGGTAAAAAAAAAGAGTCTTATGAAGTATAAAATCAAAATATGAGAAAGAAATATTTGGGGGAAAGTATTTAAAATTGAAAACTTAAAAAACCTTCCCTATTGTAATAAAGGCCGTTGTACATTTATTTATATATATTTCCCTCCTATCACAATCATAGAGAGAGACAATAGTGAGGCAGTGTTGACGGAAGTTCATTCTCTTTGCTATCAGTTATCAAACTTTACTCCCAGTTATGAAAGCTCTTGCCACTTGTTTGCTCTTGAACACTGCCTTATTTTATCTTTTGCAATAATCATGTCATTCAGTAGTGAAGTATATATATAATAAAAAAATAGCTATTATTACCTTCCCAGACCAAAACAAACTACTAAATAAATGATCTGAACTCATCTAAAAATGCAGAGATGAAAAATTTTTACTATCTTACTTAAAAATCAAAAACTGAAAATGAATAAATAAATAATAATAAAGAATAGTTCAATTCAAGCAAATAAACAAATTAAAAAACCATTGCCGCTATAAAAACCATTAGAATAGATAATAAAATAAAATTAAGATAGAAATAAAAATTAAATAAATAACAAATCCAAATAGATAAATAAACATCAAAAACTGAAAAGAATAAATAAATATAAAAATAAAAACAAGTAAAATAAATTTATCAAAAAAAACAAAAAACAAACAACTCCAGCCAAAATAACCTTTAGAAGGCTTACCCACAATGCACCACTGACCCATATATATATATAGCGCGGAAGAAAAACACAACACGTGACCTGATGATTGTGCCTAATATGAAACAGTCCATTGCCTCTGAGTGTTGACTTCAATGTTCACTCTTTTATATTTACATATGCTCTATCTTTAATATTGAGCACTTTATCCAGAAAATATAGCAAACCTTAAAACTATATTTCTTATTATATAAAAATTCTTACATATGTGTGTGTGTGTGTGTGTGTTTGTCCTCTCAAAAATTTTGCCGTCATTATTAATAGCAAATGTACACTCATTATCAAATAATGACAAACTAAAAGTGCTTTGTGCAAAAATAACTTTGCAACCAACTACAATGCAGAGAGTTGGCTGTAAAGAAAGCCAATGCAAAGAAATATTAAATACATTTATTTGAGATTTCAGTTTCTCTTTGATTTCTTTGCATATTGCTTCCAATAATAAGATATCAAGCGCATTCCAATTTTCTATTTTTGAACAATTGATTCTATGAAGTAATTTCATATACAAAAATATGAAGTAAATATTATGCAACTTTATTTGTATAAAGAGAATTTCTCCAAAGAGAAACAACATGGTCTCATTCTTGAGAATTTTAAGTATACAGTTTGTAAACAAAGGACATCCATTTATCCATTTTCTTATAGAGAAAGATTAGTGGCACTATTATATTAACAGCAACTTAAAAAAGGAGTTAAATAGTAAAAAAAAAAAAATATTGACTAATTATATAGGTTTTAATTGTTTTTAAGGTGGTTTAGCTAAACAGTTTTTATAATTAAATGAAAACATTAACAACCCTGCAAAGTTTAACCTTGGACCTACAAAAATAATTTTTAAAAAGTATCAAAAAGCAGGTCTATTTTTCTTGATATTGCTATTACTATTTTCACCTCGTTGGCAATGTTTGTTTATATTTAGAAATTTTATGACAAAAATGTTACACACTATATAGTTGTTAAAATTTACAAGATTATACAATATGTGAACCAATTACAATGCAAGATTTATTATTTGCTATTTTAGAAATAAATACGAAAAAAATCTTTTTATTAAAAAATGTCTGAATAAGAAAATTTTAAATAAAGTTATAATTTTTCCAGATGTTTTAATTTAATAATATTTTTTTCTTCCTTTTTTATAATCATGACCTAAAATCATAGATGCTTCGTCAATCGGAATATCCAGTAAAAATTATAGGCATCCTGTAATCATACACAACAAAAACCATTGTACATCGAATAGCTAGGGAGGTACATGCTCAAAATACAGTGTGTTTGCGGTTCCAGCTAAAATCTAAAATTATAAGAATGTTTGGTTTAGAGGAACATATGCTCTCAACCAGTTTTAGTGAATTTATGGGGTGAGAGAAAATGAAAGAAATGACTAGAACATGCATTTCTACAAAATTATTTAATATAGACACTTGTCGTTATGAACTTATTTAAATTTTCTTGTTCGAACATATTTTATAAATCTGTGAATAACACTTTAAATTTATAAAATAGGAAATAATAAACATTTCATTATAGTTCACATATTTTCATAATTTTGTAAATTTTTATAAATTAATGAAAAAAAAAAATCATTTTTATATTTACTTTTTTATGACGTGATAAATGATAAATATTGCATTGTATCTGGTACACATATTTTTACAATCTTGTAAATATAAAATGAATCTTGCAAATACACAATCTAACAACTAAATAGCATGTAACATTTTTGTTATTAAAATTCTGAACAGTTTTATAAAACAAACATTGCCAAGGGAGTAGTGGTAGTATGCAGTAATAGCAGTGTTTAGAAAAAAAAAAAAAAAAAAAGGCCTTTTGACAAACTGTTTTTTTTTGTGGGTCCAAAGATAAAGCAATGTCAACAATCATATCATTTTGATAAGAAAAATCCTCACTTTGATAATAAAGACTGTTGTGTATTTATTTTTATATAATTCCCTCCTGCCATGCTTATGGGAAGAGAGACAATAGCGAAGCAGCATCGGCTCAGTTCATTCTCTTTATTGCCAGTTATTAAACTTTATTACCAATTATGGAAGCTCTTACTGCATATTATACTCTTAAATAGTGCCTTATTTAATTTTGCAAGAATTATGCCTTTGAGTAGCGAAGAATATATATCCTCTATTATAATAAAGACCATTGTGTATTTGTGTGTGTATATATTTCCCTCCCATCATGCTCAGGGGTTTGGATTATTATTTTTTTCTTATATCTTAATGTAAGATGCTCAATAGTAATATATATATATATATATATATATATATATATTACTATTGAGCATCTTACATATATATATATATACTGCTGTCATTTTAGATGGCATAGGCTCACTCATTATTAATACAAACTAAAAATAAATTAAACATCACAAATAATTCATCCTCAAAAATAAATGTTGGAAAGTTATCCTCATAAAAAAAAGTATTAGGTATTATCAGACATTTAACAAAATCTGTTCTTATTATTTTTCTTATCATAGAAGCAAATTTTAAAAAATAATGGCAATGGTTAGGTTTGCTGTTTCCATACAGAAAACATTTCACACTGACTAAACAGCTGGTGATAAGGCTGGCTGAAATTTATAGAAACTTTTTCTGAAAACAAATTTTCAAGAAACTGGACCCCTCAAGTTCATTCTCACTAAATTATTGCTCTTTCTAGTATTGATGGAAGTTTCCTTCCAAACCTTCTGTTTAAGGCATTATGGAAAGTTAACTGCTTGATGATATCATTTTCTCTTATAGCTATGGGCTTTCTATTTTTGTCCTTACTGCTGTTGGAAGTTTTCCAGCAATGTGTTTTTGTTAATGCTCTTCAAGTCTAATGAAGAATAGTCTTATGATTTATTTCTTTGAAACCATTTTAATCATATTAGAAAATGGTCATATGCAGATGATAGTTTAGACATTTGTCAAGAAGTTGGACACCATGCATGACATCCACATGATAGTCTAGATCTGATGCAGCCATTTCAGAACATGACTATGGTGCTGGACATGGCACCCCCTAACATAGCTTACGTGATGTTAAATTTCCTTATCTCCAGTAAATTCTATGTAACTGATCCATACACCGAGATATTTAAAGTGCTTAGAATTTGCCATTATTTAGATTGTTTTAACTATTGTCCTCTTTTTCGTTGCCATATTCACAATATTTCGGCTTTTGTTCACTCCAACCTTCTTCAGGTGATTGGAATTTTGAACTGAACCCTTATTTCATTCACTGGGGTAGATTGTTCTCATTTCATGAGACTCACAATATTCAGATGTCTCAGTTAACTCTCTTTAACTCAACTTAGGGTACCTCAGTGTGATGTAATGTTTAACAAGCTTGTCTCGCTATATCAATTATAACTGAATAGCGAGTTCAATCCTCACTGTGTGTCCCATGCTTTTGGCCTTGTACCACATCTAAGAAACACTTACAAATTCACCATTTAACTCAACTGTCTATTTTGTTTACCACTGCTGTAGCTAGGTATTGAACTCAAAACTCTTTAAGTCAAGTCACTGGATCCAACCAATGCTTTTATCTATTGGGCCATGTGTCCTTGAGGTGAACAAAATAAAAGGTTCAGTTCAAAATTCCACTCACCTGAAGAAGACTGTTATAAATATCGCAACAAAGATGAGGACAAGAGTCCAAACAATGTATATAGTTACAATATCTCATCTCAGAAATATAGACAAATATGGAATTTACCAATTTAACAATCTAGAGTTTTTATGATGGATCCCGAGCTGCCATCACTGCTCTCATTTCAATTCCAGAAATAGAATAAGATTGTAGTCCTCAAACTTTTTTTTATCCAATGCACCCTTTTTTTACCATATGTCAGCAGAGAGTCCCCCACCACTCTCCAAGATCGTATGACTCAAGGTGCATCCCAAATAGCATGTTATGCATTTATAATTGAAAATCATCAAGTTTTTCCAGCTTAGTCCATATTCATCTACAGGGATGATTCTTGTGGAGGAGTTTTACAAATTTAATAGCAATAGAAAATGTTGATAGATTTATAAACTTGAATACATGTACAGTAATTTGTTTAAATTCATAACTAATTATTAAATAAACTGAAGCAAAATTCAATAAACAAAGTTCAATAAAAAAGACAGTGTATTCTAATGCAAGAAAGTTCTGCAAAAAAAATGTAAGATTACCTATACCCCTGAAATCACTCCTGATTGAGAACTTTTGATATAATATGTATAATGTGTGTCCATGGATATCAATAGATATACATATATACACACACACATATCTAAATATTTTTCTGGTGTTAATAAAACAGTGCTTGATGTAATATAACAAAGCTATAAAGTATATATTAATAAATATAAGTATATATAAATATATATATCAGGCATGATGATTGCATAATACATGAAACTGAGTCATGCTATAGATGCAGGATTATATAAATGTGTGATATATATATATATATATATATATATATATATATACACACACACACTGGTGCTCCCTATATATATAAATTTACACAAGCCACAAGATTAGCAACTAGGTCTCACCCTTTTACTATGAAACCAATAAATTTTAAACGCAAATTCTACTCTAGCAGCTTCTTTTCTCACACTTCCCACCTGTGGAATTCCCTTCCATTTACTTGCTTCCTCGACAGCTACAATCTCCAAGAATTTAAACGTAAAGTCAATAGTCATCTCTTATCTCACTAACCTGCATCCTCTCTCTATCATGCTTCTTTCTCCATCCACTCCAATCTCATCAGTATTCTCATCCTTCTCTTACCCACTTCCTGACACCCCCTATAATCTGTCACTTTTTCTCATAACTTTCCTCCTATGTAACCCCCTGCAAAACAGTGGCAGTAAAATGCCTTGCTTAGGGCGATATGATTATCAAAAAATATATATATATATATATATATACACACACACACACACACACACACACACTAATGACAAAAAGCAAACATAAATCAAAGTGATGTACCTTATGGCAGGAAAAGACTTTCTCATAATCAACTTGTGGCTGTGCAAATTAAATACCGACAAATATTCTTCTCCGTACATCTTATTCAAGACCAAAGCAAATTTACTGCCAGCACCTAAAAAGAGCTGAATGCAAAGCACACTGTGTGGCAGTTTATGATGCTTAACGAGTGTCAGGTTGCTGTCAAGACAGTATGTATTGATAAATCCATGTTTACCATCATCAGACATGAAACAGATACTCATGAGATGAGTGCCTTTAAAAATCAAATGAGGGACAATTTGATGGTCGGGGTAATGGACAAGCTGGACTTGACCGACTCGATGGTCAAACGACATTTCCCAGACGCAGCAGGTTCTTTTATCAGCACTGACCAATGTGTATGGATGGTTTGGGCTGTGTGAGAGCACTTTCACTTTGACCACCCAACCTTTGTGGTGACCGGCCAGTGTTGCCAGCAAATGTGCTGAACAAATATCCCAAACTTTCATCGTCAAGTCTGCGGAGCCACTAACAAGAATTGACAGTTCCAAGCAGATGTCAATGCTGAGAACAGCAGACACATGACCAATGTAGCGTTTGTGAAAACCCTGAGGGATTTGCCAACTTTCTGCTGACCCGTCAAATGAAGAGGTGTAGATGAAATTGTCTTCCAGTCTGACATCACTCACAGTCTGTGTATGAAGTGTGAAGCCACATTCCTCTGTAAGACAGTCCCATACTTTGACCGTGTGATCATCAGAACCTATTGGAAGAGAAGAGAAGAGAAACAGTAATATAAATTATAAAAGAGGTGATAGACAAGAAGTAAGGTGGATATTTAGGTAATATGTTCAGTTGCAGCCATTACGCTTATATTCAGATCTATTTTTGCAAATATAAGGAGACAAATTTTTATGGTAAATTGACCAATATATTGTTGCAGACTTCAAGCACATTGGTAAAACCAGAGTTATGGAAAAAAAAAAAATCTTTTCTCATGAAAACATTTTCTTAATCATTTCATCCCAGGCAAAACAATAAAAGCCACTAGAATGCAAGGGGTTACTGAGAGCAAAATAAACGGAGACAATAAAATAATAAGTTTCAGGGAGACAGAAGATTTTGTATTCCTTTGGCGAGATAAAAGTTCTAAACCAGCAGCTTCTTCCCATGATCCACAGCCTTGAAGAACCAACTCCTAAGTGGTTGTCTCCCCTATCACTACAATCTTAACCTATTCAAGTCTAAGGTTAACCATTATCTTTGACATATATCCACATAAGCTGGGTATCTTAGAATGTCCCTCAGGCCTTGCTCAGAGTAAACATCATTGTAAAAACATAAAAATAAAACAAAAATTAACAGTGCATTTAAATTTTTGAAGATTGTAGTTGAAAGCAAAGCAAGAGACTTGAATGAGTTCCTCAAGTAAGAAGTGCAAGACAAGAAACTATTAGCATAGAATTTATGGTTACAACTCTTAACTTCAATAGAAAAATTATGAGACCTGAGTGGCAATCTGGTACTAGACTTAAATTTGTTAAGTCAAGGTACAATCAAAGAAAACTCAGAACAATTGTTGTAAAAATATTTACAGAAAAAAAAAAAAAAAAAAGAAAAAAAAAGAAGTTAGATTATGGGAGTGGAAAAATGGCTGAAGTTGAGATATAAGGTCTTGACCAATAACATTGCATTATTCTTTGGATTTTATCAAAAATTTCTAGACACTCAACAGAAGCATCAGACCAGATGAAACAGCATCATTCGGAGCCTGGACAAATACATGTAACATATATTCTGTCAAGAAAAATTGTCTAGTGAACTAATTTTCCTAGCAGAAGACTTAGCAACAGATTCAATAAAACATTTTCCATAAAGTGAACTCTACTGAAACTAATACTAATGATTTGAAGTCCATCTTCTTTTAAAATAGAATTTCTTTATAATTGGAACCAAAGCGTCAAGGCTAATAAAAATATTGCAAATATCTTTAAATTATTTGGCTTGATTTGTTTTACGGCATTTCAACCTCAATGGGTCATTTAATGCCAACAAGATTTTTACAATAGCGCTTCATATGAATAGAATATATGTTCTTTGTAAGAAATAAGTTTGTAGATAAGGTTTGATTGTAAAGCAGGTTTTGTTGAGAGTCTGGTGTATATATTATGTTATTCCCCACCCCAAATATATTGCTAGTAATATTTCTTATTCCTGTAAAAATGTATTTCTAGTAATATTTTATAATTCAAAAATGTATAGCTGGTAATATTTTACCCCCTATCCCACCCCAAAGTATTGCAGGTATTTTTTACTATAAAAGTCTATTTTTATACTTTTACAGTGTTTTGTACCCCAGTTTGGACATTAACCATTCATAGCTGGGACCCTAACAGGTACTACCACCCTGGGTCAGGGTGGACATGAGAACAGCAGCAAGTAAGAAGGAGTTCCATGTTCCTCAAAACCTCTTACTAAGAGGCCTTGCTGCAGGATACAGTTTATTGTCAAACCCAGGATGCCTCAGTGTGTGTGTGTGTGCATCTTGAGTTAAGGGTTACCTCTCTGCAGTTAGCATATTCTTAAGTCCCAGCCAACAGGGTGATTTAGATTATTATTTTACGCAGCAGTTAAAAGAAGAGTGTGATATGAGAATAGAAAAAAAAAACTGTTTGTTACTGTTAAACAATATTTCAACAGTACGTCTGCCTTCTTCAAGTTAAATTTAAAATTCCAAGATGAGCACAATCACCATATTATGCACATTTCCGTTGCATACCTTCACATTAGCAGTATTCCATTTGTTTTAATGCGCTGTACAGTCATATATTTTTATTATAAGACAATCAATGTTTGTACAAAGATATAATTTGTAGATTTATATTTTTTCGATAAAGTCCGACATACTGCCTCGATAATTTTAAACATTGTCAAACATTTTTTTCCTTCTCTTTTTCTAAATTATACTCTTAAGTGTTGAAGAGTATTAAAAGAGTTATGTCAATCACTTTGTTTAATATTATTAATTTTTTTAAAGATGTTTCTTAAGTTTAGTTTTATATGTAACCACAAGAGTGGCTCTCATTAAAGACTAAACTTACTAAAGTTGTCAGACAATGACACTTTACATGTTAACTGTTTGCTCTCTCATGTGGAGACTAAGATTCATCATTAAGTTATAAAATTGTGTCTGTACAGTTAGGGATCTACTATGATGCAGTGGTTACTGAGCTTGTTTTTCCAAACCAATTTGTGAGTGTAAGAAGTTTTATCTTCACTTGGACTGCCACATTTGTGGCTTTATGCAAGGCTATTTTTAGTAAATACCAAAGATTTATTCTAAAATTGGGGGCATAGAGTGGGGGAATAAATAAAAATTGAAAATTAAAGAAATAGTTTGAAGATGGATTAAAAAGTTTTGAAAAGATTTATTTCTGAAATTTGACCAGAGTATTTTCTTGTACCCTGTTCAATCTATGTGATTATTACTGAATTAAGTGCCTTGACAAGAAAAGAGATTTTGTTGAAAAATAATTTATGTAAAAATCAATAGTTTTTGTTCCTTAGGCTACAGACTTACTAATGTATGAGAATATTATAAAGGAGCATGCACAGACATATATTTGTGATGGATAAATTGTCACAAATTATTTAAAAATGAAAATAACACTGACACCTCATTTTAACAGATATATTTACCAAATTTGCACAAAAATATCTTGAAATACTAAAGAATAATTTTGTTTAATAAAATCGCCATTAAACTCAACCACAGCCTACAAACGACTTTGGAATCTCCTGCAACTCTTCTGGATGGTCTCCTTGTATAAATTGGTGAATGCCGCCATATGATTCATCTTTGATGTTAGAAATGTTTTGTTGGTCTCTTGCTTAACTGCAATCCACACATAATAATCAAGGAGGTTGCAATCTGGGGAGTTAGGTAAGGAGTGATGTTATCACAGAAATTGTCTGACAGCCATGACTAAGTTCTTCTTCATATATGTTATGGTGCAGAGTCCTGATGCCAGACATAGGGTCTTCCAGCAGCCACCCTCTTGACCCAGGGCAGCACTATCTCTTCAAGGCACTTGATGTAGGCCTCAGTATGGAGTCTGAGGGTCTGCTGGAAAAAAAAAAAAAAAAAAAAAAAAAAAAGGAATAACATCACCATCACAAGTGATCACTCCAAACACCTTTGTAATCTCCGTTAGACTCACCCAACTCTTTCCGAATCCTCTGCATTGACCTTGGATTGACACCTAAGTACTCTAAAATGTTTGTATTAGAGCTTCAGGAATGAAAGCTGAGCAGTGCAGTATGCCATTTCCAAATTTATGGTGGAAGGAATTGTGTAATGGTCCTGACAGAGAATTTTTCTGACAGAGGGTGCCCAACTGAACCCACTATACTGTGCATGTGACAAAATAAAAAACAATGTGTGAAATGAAAAATATAAATGGCGACAATTTACCCATCGCACCCAATATGTAGGCTTGGCTAAAAAGTATATTTCTTTTTTTTTTCCAACACTAAACTTTGCTCTGATATATAGCTAATATTAGTTTGTCTCATATGCATGCACTCGTTAGAAACAGGACACTAAAATATAGTTTGATGTGAACTTATGACAAGACTGGTTGTATTTTGTGTGAAATTAGAGAGAAAAAAAAACAAAAAAAAAAACACATGATCACCATCTCAGGCTTTTTATTTTAAGAAAGCTATGGAAACCTGCAGGAAGATGTGTGCTGTGCATGGAATGCGTGTGCCAGAAGTGGTTTGACTGAAAAATTTTTTGGTTCTAAATGTACATCACCCTGGCCAGTAAAATGACATTAACAGTCACAATAATGAAAGAGTTAGCTGACACCAACCCCAATTATATAACTAGGATGACAGCAGATATTCTCCAAATATTTAAACTGAGTGTTGAAAACCATCTGCACCAACTTGGTTACATTAGCAGGCTTGATGTTTGGGACCCCACATCAATTGGATAAGGCTGACCTCAATCAACTTATTTCAACCTGTGACCTTTTTTTAATAGCAGGGTGATGGGATGAAAAATGGATTGTCTCTAACAAATGCTAACGAACATTGAAGAAACATGTGAAACCAGACGTCACTCAAAGAAGATTATGCTTTCAATGGGGTGGCATTGGAAGAGTTATCTTTTACAGGACCATCAATTCAGATGTAACCAGCTGGACAAATTAAAAGCAGCAACCCACCAGAAGCATCTCGCATTTGCTAATCATAAGGGCATTAAAACAATGCCAGATCATGCACTTCTTTGTAGATGCAGCAGAAGTGATGAGTTTAACTGGAAAGCTTTGGATGGCAACTCATCTAAGAGAAGGAAATATCTGAAATAAAAACCTCTACACCTACTCTGTAGAATAGGGTAGGCTGAACACTAACCTTGGTAGAGTAATCTTCCTAGAAATTTAGCAAACACATGTCTTTAAACAATAGTAAATACAGAGCACTGCTTTATCTATATATTATCTATCTAAACTGAATTATAAATGGAACTTTGTCTGTGTGTGTGCGTGTCTGTTACCTATAGACTTTGAAACAGCTGAACCGATTTTCTTGAAAATTTACACAGTTGTACTATAAGCATCTGCGAGTGTTCTTAGCTAGGTTTTGTGTTGAGGTACCCCAATAAATATCGAAAATTGATAATCAAAAAAATCAGGTTCTAGAAGGAGTGGTCCGATTTTAATCAAATTTGATACACTCATAGACAAAGACATAAGAAACTATATTCAGAAGTTTCAAGATTGCAGTTCTTACAATAGTGCAGAAAATTTGATATTGATACCAGGAAATCAAAATTTGACTAACATCCATTCATTTTTCTTTCAGTCTACGGTTTCGCTTTGACTGGTAACAACTATTGCTTTTTAGTCTTTCATGCCAACGTCCAAAGAATCTGAGCTCCAGGACCATGGATTAGTTTTAAAGCTTTCATTACACCTGAGCAATGCTGGGCTATACTGCTAGTTAGAAATTAAAAAAAAAACAACAAGAACCCAATTATTATCTGGAATGTCATAGCTAAATCCAAACCTTACAATGGAAAAGAAGATAGATGTAATCTATGCCTTTTAGAAAACCTTGTCATCTTAAACCGTATCAATAATCCTAAGTTGCTTAATAAAAAAAAAAGTGATTTAATGACCCCCATGCTGTCATAAAAAAAAATACTTAAATTCTTAGACCCAGATTGTTATAGATTCCTTTATACATTTGCCCCTTTCTTTCCCTCTTTCTTCTCCCTTTTTCTTTTCTAATATTATTTTAAAAAATTCTTAATTAAACCCCTTTAATTTTTGCTCCTTGCATTGTTTAATTTTAATTCTAAATTTAACTTTTTAATTTTTATTTTCATTTAAAAATGTTTATCTACATGTAATATTAGACTACTTAAATTTACATTTTATGATTTATGCTCCTTTGATTTCTTCTCCCTGCATTTTAATATTTTTAATATATTTTATTTTATATTTTAATTTAAAATTCTTACCTACATGTAATCTTAGAATATTTAAATTGTTAATCGTTATCAAAAAAGCAGTAACTTAAATTTATAAGATTTAATTCCCATGAACATCAAGTGAACTTAAAATCAAATCTATTAAACTGTCAATTTGAAAAAATGCACCTGATGATTGCACAACACATGAAACTCAGTGTCATACCATAGACATAGGACAATCTGAGTGTGTATATAATACAATACTGTTCATACATTGAGCACTGCTTTATTAACACCTGAATAATAATTCTATACATATGTGCATACTGATATGTATATTTATTAGTTCATGTCACTATATATATATAACAATTTCTTATAAACTTATGTATTTTGTTTTAGGCAATAAATAATAAAATAAAAACAAAAAATAAAAAACAGCTAACCTGTGACAATTTTGCCATCATGGTAGTGAATTGCCATCACCCGGCTGTGATGTCCAGTAAGCAATGTATCCACAAATGCTTGTCCAGCTTTCAGTGGTTCCACTTGTAAAGCTGACACTTTTAAAAATAATTTCTTGTAGTATGCAGCATCTCTTGAGCTATGCAGATCAATAATACCAAGGTGTAGACATTGAAGTTGCCAGACTTCTGAGAGTGAGTTGACCAAATTGTGCCAGTGTTTACTGACAAGAGAACAGTTGAACAGAGAACTAATGTCAAGATATTGCAGAATTATGGTAGAAATTTCCACAGGAAGCAGTTTCAGAAAATCTCGATAGAGCAAAGATGGTAATATGCAAGTCAAGTATGTGAGTTGGGCTGGACTGCAAACATTGAGAAGATAACTCAATGTGTGGTTTCTCTGTTCATCAGTCAGCTGCTGAAAATGTGTACTGACAGCCTTCAACCATTCTTGGAAATCAGCCATTTCTTTGACTTTTACTGTTCTTCCTGCATAATTTGATTAATGCAGATGTGAATGAGGCTCTGACTTTCTTCCCTAAAAGAAAAAGATTTAATAAAACCTTTAGTTAAGCATGTTTTGCAGTAGTGTTGGACTCTTTAATGTAAAGAGAAACATTAAAAATAAGAAAAGAAAAATAAATTATTGTCTTACTATTTTTTTTTTTCTTGATGTCATATCTCTTCAGAATTTAGGCAATCATGACTCAGGTCTTTATTATAAATGAACTGTTGTGCATTCTTGGAAAAGATAGTTTTCTGTTGCTTTCTCTATGTTTTCCTTCTCTTAGCTTTGGCAGCCAAGGCTACAGAACCTAGTCTATTTTGCGATTTAATACAGAGCCGAGTGAAGGCAGAAAAAGAGAGATTTCAAAAGGTATTTGTGCAAAACTGAATACAAGAGATTAGCTTAAAATTTGAACTAGTCTGTTGCATTCACTAGTATAGTACTCACTAAAAATAAATCAAATCCTACTATGTACACTATTGGCATTTTTTTCACTGAACAGAGTTAGACACACACAATCATTTCAACAAAGATGTAGCCAACAGATTAAAAAGAAAAAGCATTAGATGTCTTGAGGATAGATCTTATGAAAGAAAAAATGCATCATTAAGCTTTCTTTGACTACTTCTAAGACTTGTTATAAATATAAAGTTATCAAAAGAGTATAATTAATTCCAAATACAAAATAAACAGTAAAAAGTGATAAGTAAAATAAAATTAATCATCGTGAAAGTTCATGTTGAACATTTTAATTAAAAATGGATAGTGCAAGTGAGGAGGTGCATAACATGACTGAAAAGAGAGCAAACTTGAAAATTTGATAAGCAAAAATCGATTCTTTATTATACTTTCGAAATAAGCGTTAAGAACAAAAATGTTCTTGATACGGTATAACCAATAAAGTGTTAAACTAGGATTGCCCCATCGAATTGTAAATAAAAAAGTTATCAAGCTGAGGTAGTTCAAAATATAATCCAAGGGAGGTCACTCCAATTGTTTTCTTTCATTAAGAAAATTAATCGGTTTTTCTAGTTTCCTTTTTAAAATTTAAAAATCCAAATAAAATACTTTGATTTTATATTGTTTTCCGATTATTTGCCAGTTTAATTTTCAATTTGTTAACTTGAAGTAATCTTTCTTGTAGAAAAAGAGGTAATAAAAATGAGATTTAAATTACATTTTTTCATTTTTATTTACATACAATACAAATAGTGTCACAAACAGTTTGACACAAAGAACATGATACATTCATTGTAATTGTAATGTTATTTTTTTTTAATAATCTTTAGTCTTTTACAAATTTGTTTTTACTACAGCTCTCAGCGATTTAAAAAAAAACGGACACTTAAAAATATTGTTACAAAGAGTAAAAGATTTTCAAACATTTGCGAATAAAAATACGAAAATTGATCCATTTTTTATTCCATTTGTAATTTGTTGAACTCAAACTAAAAAATGTATACGACTACTTGCACTTAAATCTTCTAAGGCGAGCATAAAAAGAAAAGAAATTGATGAAATAAAACATATTTATGACTAAAAAAAAACATTGTTTCACACACTAACTCCATTGGAAAAAAAAACAAAAAAAAAACAACTAAAAACATAAGAAGGGCTTTAAGAAAAAAATTAGTTTTAAACTTTTTATTTAAGACAATTTCATCAAAATAAGAAAAAAAGTAAGATAAAAATTTTACTTTTCGTATTATGAACTTGTATTCCTAGTGTCTTTATTTTTCTTAACCACGACATTTTGTAAGCGAGTAAACGAGATAAATTTTTTCAATGAATGGAGGAAGAATTAAAAGAAAAGTTAAAATATGAAAACAAAAAAACAACAACGGAATAATCAATTTTTTAGAGAATCGATTAAAGAATTTTTTTTCTTTGAATCTACCGAAAAAGCAAAAAAAAAATCTTTTTACTGCTGAAATGAAAATATTTTTTAAATGTTGTAAGTTCGTAAAATAAACAAATACTTCCTAAAAACAGTGAAAGAAAACAGTTTTTTTTAAGCAAACAGTATTTTTTCTAGAGTAATAAAAAAAAACTCTACTGTTTAAAATATTTTAGCTTTTTTTTTTACGTAAAATAGAATTAAAACATTTTTTATTTTTATTTTAGGAGACAGAAAAGATAGAAAACTCAAACTTAAGGCCGTAATTACTTACCAGCTAATAGGATGTTACCATTTTTTTAGGCAATTGCACTTTTCTTTAAAAGCCATTAGTTTTCAAAACTGAGGTTCATATTTACAAACGTGTCTATTTTTGTTATCAAGAAAAAATTCATTAACTTCGTCTTTCGATTTTCCTTACATGGTCTTCGCGAATTTAAATAACTTACGAAAATGTATAAAATAAAATTAATGCAAATTAACAAAAGCAGTACAGATTTAACAATAATTCATAGATTATCAAAATTAAATTAAGTTTTCTGATAAATGATTTTTGATGCAAAACTTGTAAATTTTTATCTGATTCTGCGGCTTTCAATAATTTTATTTTTCGGTGTTGCACATCAACTATTCCTTATAGATAAACATCCGTACTTGGGGTGAATGTACACAATGAAAATAGATTTCTTTATATCAGAATACAGAGCGCTTGGCAGTGGCTTGGCTCGGTGTCTTTAATAATGAATTTTAAAGGTCGATTCGTAAACAAATCGAGAATGTTCAATTTTTAAGTATTTCACTACTTTAGCCTTCCTGTACCAGACTCCGTGTTAAATTTACAAACCGAATTGAATTAAAACCAGTGAAATTTTATTTTCGCATAGGAAATGCTGAATTTGAAACAAACAATTCAAAAAGATTACACAAAAGTACAAATTTTGTACACATTTTTTCTTTTTTTTAGATGATAATGTTTTTTAAAGTTTTAGTGATTCAGTCAGTCAGTTCAGTGCCATACGTGATACACGCTTGGGAGATCATGTCTCTTTCGAAACATGACAGACTGGGCAGAAGATTATCCTGCAGTAGGTTTATTACTTTTTGCTGTAGACTGGTTGCCAGCCAAGGCTATAGAACCCAATCTGTTCTGTTATTTAACCCATAACTGGAGGGAAGAGACGGATTAATACCTTTTCCAATGGTATTTGCGCAACTCACTCACTAAAAGTGAATTCAAAGAATTCAAGTCTTACTATAACTTGGGTTAGAGGTGGATTCATACATTTCCCAAGGGTATTTGCGTGTAAGTGAATATAACGAACCTAACTTGAATTGGAACTCGGCTCTCCGATTAACAATTCTTTTGGTATTATTAGACCAGCCGTGCATCCAAGTTTACCATACTACTAGGTATTTCCAAGAGGTTTGTAGGGGAGTTAATCTGTTGGGGAGTGATATGCATAGGGATTTTAGGTTTTAATTTTACATGGCACAAGGCCATTTCCCAAAGAACTTCCTAACTAAATTCCTGCATTCCAACATTTATTTTATACTGTTGAAATCATTCATGAAATTAGCAAATGGAACATTGAATAAAATGGTCAAAGCATTAATTGTAATTATATAAAGTGTATTAACAAATAACAAGAATTACATACTTTCTACAGACGTTGAATGTGTCTGATTAAATGTCTTTCATTTTCTGCATAAGATTGTGTTAAAGCTTTTAAGGTAAGTTGTAAAGTTCTTTGTCGCTGGAAGATTTATCAGTGTTGTAATATTTTTGGTATCTTTGTGGGTATAATTGACAAAGAAGTGGATAAAAATATTAGCGTTGAGAGGAATATTTTATTTTCTTATTTTTACATACTTTCGTGTTAAATGTCTGCTAGCAAGAGAACACATGTTGCCTGCTTAGAAGCCAGAGAGGGACTGGCCAATCCTTTAGGTCAAGCATGGGTTAGGGAGATAGAGAGAGTAGGGGAAAGAGAAATAGTAGCAGAGAAAGAAAAGGGAATAGATTTGGGTATCTTAGTTCTTGGGAGTTATTTAGAGACAGAGAGGGTAAAAGAAACAATGTATTCTCTGCATGGTAGTAGTATCTGACCTGAGGTCATTTTGGTTCATTCCTACAGTGTCATATGTAATTTGTGTTAGGAATAATATTGATAGAAGATTGGTGAAAATATCTGAGTCCGTGAATAAGTTCAGCTTTGTAAAGTTTAGAAGAATGATTTGTAAGAGAAAGTGAGTTGGTCTTACATGTTGTGCGTATTAAAATTCTGGTGCCAACTTTAGTAATTTGTACAAGTGTTACATAAAGGAATAAAAAAGCATCTACTTGCGTCTTGCAATTAGTGCGGGTGTGTGAGAGAATTGCTTGATATTGAAGAAAGCGAACCCCGCAATAGCATGCTGCTATTGGGGGCAGCTGTGAACTGTCTTCCTTTGTGTTCTGTGGTTCTGATGCAACTGTCCCTGGGTGTACCACATGCCTGCTACATATACATCCCGTAAGAAAGCGAGAAAGCAAGATTATCACGTGATTGTCGCGTGTGTATATGTACAATGAGTGAATGTAGTTGTGTGGAAATACACGTGATCATAAGTCAAGGTACTGGTGAATGATACATTAAACTAACCCTCTACTATTTTTACTTTGTTACAGCTACATCTGGAATTCGGATTATGAGCGAAGGTAAAAAAAATATTTAAAAATTAGAAATTTACATCAGAATTTGTTTCAAGTGAACTGGGAGCTTAATGAACATTAGTGTCGAGCGCTGATTGGTCAATTCAAGACAGCACATTTTAGTAATCCAGCGTTCTTGGAATTTAAATTTTCCCCGTTGCAACACGTGACTAACACACTGTTTAAACTAAAGCGCGCCTAAAAATAGCCATCGGGAAAAGACACAGTAAGCAGCAACAAGCTCCTAAGAAACTGAAGATTCGTACCCAAGAGGAAAATTCTCTCTACATGAAAAAAAAACAAAACAAAAACAAAAAAAACCCCAAAAAAACTCCTCACTCAACATCAAGTAACTGGAAGAAATACCAAAATTCTCCCAATCCTAAATTTCACTTTCCTAGTAAGAAAGAAATTCTACAAGTTAATTTTATTAATATTTAATGCAAGCAAGAAACAAACAAGTTCATCAAAAGACAAACTCAGAAGTTAACACAAAAATATAATTCAGCCCGCATTACATTCAAAGGTAAAGAATTCTAATTTTCCTTATAATTCTGCATAACACCTTTTTTTGTATCCTTTATCCTAAAGAAACACATTTAAAACAATTATTGCAGCAACTTTGAACATTTCACATTGAACTCTAATTCTTGACACACAATTGCATATTATTTGTATAAAATTCTTTTTTCTCGTACAAAAATTTTGTTTGTAGAGTTAATCCACATGCAAATTTTATTTATCATAAAATCCTTCTGATTTTAAACAAAAAATATGAAATACCACACAAACTCCGCGACAAATTAATCAACAAATGCATAAAGAAAATAAACAAACAATAAGCATATAATAGAATAACAAAGTTGTTTATAACAGATAAATATTCTTGGTGGCGTGGAAAATGTTTTGATAAAGAACAATAGTTTAAGAAGTAAGCGTGAAAATCAGTGAATTTGATAAAGTATATATAACTAACAGTATAGCCCGGCGTTGCTCGGGTATAATGAAAGCTTTAAAATTAATCCATGGTCCTGGAGCTCACACTCTTTGGACATTGGCACGAAAGACTAAAAAGCAATAGTTGTTTCCAGTTAAAGTGAAAAAGTAGACTGAAAGAAAAATGAACTGCAACCTTGAAACTTCTGAATATCGTTTCTTATGTCTTTAGTCTATGAGTGTATCAAATTTAATTAAAATCGGACCACTCCTTCTATAACCCGATTTTTTCGATTATCGATTTTCGATATTTATCGGAGATACCTCGACACAAAACCTAGCTAAGAACACTCGCAGACGCTTATAGTACAACTGTGTAAATTTTCAAGAAAATCGGTTCAGCTGTTTCGGTGTCTATAGGTAACGGACACACACACACACACACACACACACACACACACACACACACACACACACACAACGTTCCATTTATAAATAAGTTTATATATATATATATATATATATATATATATATATATATATATATAACTGTTTTGTTGAGTTATTTTGATAGTTGTTTGTTCACTTACAGTTTTTAGTCTTAAACAGTTGTCTCTCTTTAACTGTATTATGGCAAAGTTCTTGAGTGAATATTGGCTTCTCGTCTTGGTTGAGTTAAAAGTCGAGATGATTACAAAAGAATTTGACAAGAGGTTATGAAGTGAAAGAATTGCTTTAACAAGTTGAGTTTCTTAGATTCTTGTCGCTGTCGAAGTTATTGATTTCAATGAAGAGATGTTTCTTGCTAGCCGTATTGGTGTTAATAAAATATTAAAGCTTGTGAGAAATATTCGCACATAACTCTGTGCTTAAGCAGTGGAAGGAAACCGTCAGACAAATAAGACATACCTGATAAAGTAAAACAATTTATTGTCTTGCAAAAACTGCTGATTTTTGCGGCTACTTCGTAGCCTGGTATAGTCTTTCTCGCGGCTTAGCTTGTTAGTTCCTTCGTCTAAGAAGGGTATGAAAAAACACGAGGAACGGCGATCCGCGACGTACAGGAAATTTCTGGGGTCGGCTTCTTCTGCAGTTCCATTCGGTCGAAAGTCGATAGTTCTTAGAGAATTTTTCTCTCAGATGGATAGGCATTGCCCAGAAGGGTACCTTATTTGAAAGGAAGGATATCGAGATATTTTCTCTGTTAAGGTTAAGGCTGTTAGCCCTATGGATCTCCAATACTTTGGTAAGATGGTCTCGATATAGCGAGACATGAGGGTGCCAATTGTTGGCCCCGTTGGTTGAATCTCTGGAACGGAGATCTCCTCCGATGCTGTCGGTGCCAGCTGAGGAAGCTAGTCTCTTCAAAAAAGAAAAAAAAGGCGCGAGTCTCTTCCTGGCGTAAAGGCCCGCCTCAAGTCCAAGACGAGGTTCGGGTCTTCGGCCAATCAGGAGACCCGTTATATCTGTAAATTTCCAACAAGCTAAGAGGTTGTGTGTCGTGGATTTGACTGACGAGCTGAAAATATGAATTTCTTACTGAATTAAGTTGAGTTGATGTTCTCTGTTTATAATTTTTATTGGCCACGTGGTAGGCTCCAAATTGGTCTACTAAAGATACATGTGCACGTGCATGGTAAAGAATGAATAAAAATAATTAAGATATTGGCCAATCAGAAAGTGTTTTTGACAAGCGATCCAATTTTAATGGGTCTAGAAGAAGGTGAGAATGTGTGGCTGTGATCCACTTTTAATGGGTTTAAACTGGAAGTGTAGAAATATGTTTCTACAGGTTTCGCACCTAGGTACTAATCAGGCTCAACGTTGTTTAACTCCGATGATCGTGTAGAGGACGAAGCGTCCATTATTAATTTATATTTACGAGTCGACTCGGCGTAACTTGGATCATGAAATAATACAGGAAATAAGGAAACACGAAAAGGCGAAAGTAACCAGAACGACAATATATTAACAAAGGTGACATAGAGTTGAAAGCATGCAAATCAAATAAGGAAAGAAAAGTTATTTCCCTTTGTCTGGAGAGAAACGTAAATGTTCAATAGAAGATTAAATTGAATCAAGTTCAGTTTGAATAAAGTTAATGTACACACTGTTAATGTCTGTTTCCAATTGGAGTTTTTTTTAGCGTTGTGTGTGCATGCTGGTGAGAAATAAAAATTTGCGCCACTAATTGCTACCCGCAATTAGTGCGCGTGTGTATGTGTTTAATATCAGCTATGGTTCAATTAAGGATGCTGAAACAAAGTGTTTATGACTGATATTTTTTGTGAATCTATAGCGAGTTATCCATTCTTTTCCAGCTTATAGTGGAGAGTCCGTTCTAGTGAAGGGTAGTTGTATATTGTTGCAGATTAACGGAATTTGGCCTTGCTGTAGATAGACCACTATAAGTCATAAGATGATTATAAATCAAGAAAGCAAATTGAGTTGAAAAATAACATTTTATATATACACATATCAATTAAGGTTTAATACTTTAAGTATAGGTCCAACGGACGTTAAAATGTTCATGGCAATAAAATGCTGAAAAGAGAATTAATGCTGAGGAATGTGGGAGCGTTGTAAGTAAGGAATGTCTTTGATGTATTCACTCCTTAGGTCAGTAAGTAATTTTGAGACAGCGAAAGATAAGAGGAGAGGGAAGAGAGGCTAGTATAGTAAGCCGCTTGACTTATGTCAAGGGGATACTGATTACACTCCTCTCTCTCGAGTCAGTCCGTGTGTGTCGGCCTGAGTCGGTCTGTCTGTCTGGGTCCGTCTCTCTTCGGCTTTTTATTTCGACTTTTTGGATCGCAGCAGATCATTTGGGGATTCACACTTGTATTTGCTTCTGGGCTTCCCATTGGCCGATAAATAAAATTCGCGTAGACTCGCGAACTGGAAATTTAATATTTAATTAATTTTTAGTTTTCAACCGGAACATCTGCGCGAACCCGGATGCGCACCGACGACTTTTGGTCATTTGCTTTTTGGTTGTGAGGGTGCAAACATCCAGTCCCTCGCTTTTGCTTGGTCGGTATCACCACAAATCCGATTCAGTATTTGACACCAGACGCACACTCCTCTGGTATTACTTTTTTACTTTCTCCTTCATTTAAGAATGTTGTATTCCATCTTCGCTGACTCCTAGGTATTTATAGGCTACTTCTTTTTCCAGTTTCCTAATCTTTGTGACAAAATTTAAATCTTCTGAGAGTGTTTTCTGCATTTCTCTCTTTCTTGAATGTCATTTTTATACATTTATAGTATGGCTTTCGCTTCGCCGGGTCTACTGCTTATATGCTAACGACCATCACCCAATACATATACCAAACCCCCCGATAAAAACGGTAAAGTTCGAGCTGTTGTCTTGGATATCTCCAAGGTGTTTGACAGGGTATGGCATGCTGTCCTTCGCAGGATACAGGGTTATGGTATGGACGCTTTCTAGATCTAATCCAATCGCTCCAGCCAAATTGCGTAATGAAAATCGTACTGAACGGCATGCTTCCAGATCCTATCACACGAACCCTGGTGTCCCTCAAGGCTCTATCCTGATCTTCATCAATAATCTTTCTGATGTAATCAGTTTACAAGTAAGCATCTATTGCTGACGACAACACCATTTACTCCTGCCTCGGGAAGAAATCTGCCAAGGTTGATAAAGTAAACTTCGCTGTTGATCTTGAAAAAGACCCTCAAGTTGTGGTAGTCTGGAACAAGAAATGGCTCTTAAACTTTAATGCATCCAAAACGCCGCTGCTCACCTTTAACGACTATAGACAAACTCTTCTACTTTCCATCAGTATGGATCACGCTAGTCTCTCAGAAAGCAATACACTGTGCCTCCTCGGCCTCACTCTCACTTCCGACCTTAAGTAAAATAACTACTTCGAATCAGTAGCTACAACTAGTGCTAGGAAGATCGGGTCAATTTGTGGAACCAGGAAGTTTTTCTTGTCAGAATCCCTGTTGCACATATGGTGATTTCTATGTGTAAATTAAAAGATCATGTATTTCAGGATTTCTTCCCTTACCGCAAAAAAAAATTGTACAATTATGTCACTTGTGATCGCCATACACTTATCTCGCATCTGTTAATTCTGTCAACATATACGGGGGAAAGGTCATAAAGTTGAACTCACTGTTTAAGAAATAGTTTTATTCTAAGTTTCATGATATAAATAAGTAATACTTGTGTAAATCAGATTAATTTAACATTAAATTTGCTAATTTTCCAAAAATAATGTGTCACGAATATATATTTTATTTTTGCAAGATTTTTAAAACCGAGAATTAACTTTTGTTTACAAACGTGTCGATCGCTTAAAATGGCTGAAAAATTGAAAGATTAAAAAAAATTGAAAGATATTAGCTTCCAATGAATATAATTTCTGTTTGAAATACACCAGTATTTTGCTTACTGGAAATAGTAAATTTAATCATTTAGCTTTCAAGTAAAACTAAAATAAAAGTTTCAAGAAAACTTTTTATTTTTAAAAATTCACTTCAAAATTTAGATATCGAAAATGAGTGGAGGTACTTAAAATAAAACGTTATTTTCATTTAAAATAAAGGTGAAGTATTATTTACAGAAAATTCAGTTAAGTTTTAACTTTTCTAAGAGTTCGAAATACATTTATTTGACAAATATTGGATTATAAACTAAAGTGATTTTTAAATTTGCTTACATTTGGCGGATCGATGAGTCGGTGAGTGACGAAAAATGTTCCAAATTTCTAAATAGCTAAAAACTTTAAATTTATATGCAGAAATCATTTTTTCTATTAATTCGGATTAACTCTGGGTTCGGGTTGTTTTTACACGTGCCTTTGAGAAAAGTGATTTTTTTTTTTATGCCAGACGGTTTATTACAGTGAAAATCTATTTTTAATTAGCAGTTAAAGAACTGCCAAAATTATTTCATTATGAATTGTTTCATATTCATTTTTTGAATTTATGGGAAAATATGTTTTCATGTTTACTGGCTAATGAGAGACGTGGTCTCTCTAAGCCTCGAAAAAAAAAAATGTAAATAAAAGGACTGCGATTAGTCACTAAGCGTTAGTGGATAACTTTGAAAGCAATTAATTATCAAGGAGAAGTCATTGAAGCACCCACATTTCAAGGCCGGGGAATTAGTCCCGTCGAAGGGGTCATAAATCATCACCAGGAAAGAAGAAAAAAAGAGCCGACAGCTAAAATCTCAAGCTGAAGGCAGATTCGGCTGTGCGTTGTGGTGCAGTTGATATCGACTCGGAACGACAAATCGGGGAGCCGAGTTCGAATTCCAGTTGAATTCCTCGCATTCACTTACGAAGTCTCTTCCTTCCAGTTATGGGTTAAATAATAGGACAGATTGGGTTTTATAGCTTTGGTCGGCAACCAGTCTACTGCAGAAAGCAATGGCAACCTACTGCGTGATACATCTTCTGCCCAGTCAGTCATGTCTCTTTCGAGACATGATCGCCCAAGCATGTATCACGTATGGCAATTAAGTGACTGAAGGCAGATTCAAGTCTTTGGACAGAAAATTAATTTCAGTGTCTTCTAGAGTAGAATTTGATCGAAACCGAACGTTCAAATTAAAATAAAGTCCTTGCGATAAACAACCCGTTGAAAACACAAAACTCTGAAATTATGATTGCGATTTTGTATTTTCTACCTGATACAATTTTTGATTCTTCAAAGTTTTTTTTTAATTTTCAAATTCGTCGTGGTGCGGCTCGGAACGAGAACTCGGTGAGCCGAATTTGAATTCCAATTGAATTCGATACATTTACTTACGCACAAATACCCTTGGAAAAGGTATTAAGATGTCTCTTCACTCCAGCTATGGGTTAAATAACAGGACAGATTGGGTTCTAAAGCCTTGGTTGGCAACCATTCTACCTCAGAAAATAATGGAAACCTATTGTGGGAAAATCTTCTGCAAGTCAGTTATGTCTCTTTCGAGACATCATCGCCCAAGCGTGTATCACGTATGGCACCTGACTGAATCTTTTTATAGTATATTGGAAGTGTTATCTTACCTAAGTTTTTGTGTCAGGCGCACAAAAGGAATGTTGGCGGAGCTGTACGACAGACACCCCCTGTATTGTTTTTACTTTTTTCAGTGCATTCTTATTGATTAGGCCCTAAACTTTCAGATTAGCAAAATCATTTTGAAAATATCCAATATTTAAAGATTTTTAGTGGGTGCTCAGTTTCTCATACAACGTTCTAGAAAATCAATCCCCCATATTGGAAACATACAACGTTCTAGTAAATTGATCCCCCATATTGGAAACACTCGCAAAAAAATTACAGAGGGAGTGCCGGTCGTACAGGTCCACCGGAACGTTTTGTGCAAGCTTTTGTATATAACTTTTATATTTGTTTTATTTTGTATACTGGAATAAAAGTTTTTCCCTTAAAATTTCGCGTAGTGTTTGAATTTAAGGACTTCTTCTCTTTACCCATTCTATTCATACTAAATTTCTGTTTAGCACAAGAATTCAGATTTTAGTTCAAATTTTTATACAGGATCTTTCAAATAAAACCAAAATTAAAAGGAGGCGTTTAAAATGCATTTTTCAGTCAATTTTCACAAACTCTGCGGCGTTACCTAATAATTTCAAGTGTTAAAGCAGCCGTAGTGAGAACTTCTATTAGTATTTTTCATTTATTTAAAAGCAGGAACTAGAACGATTTGAGTAATTCGTCTATGGTTATGTGACAACACAATCGAATAAATGCTTGATTAAAAAATCGAGGTAAAGAATTGATTTTGGTATGACTGAAGTGTGAACAAATTTGTCAGCCAAAAGGAACAAATGTTTACAATTATAAAGGGTGTTCCAATAACTTAAACCGATTTTAAATGTTAATTAAGTTTAAGCGTCTAGTGATTATTTTCATTTTTTTTCAGATTTATCAACTTCAGTTTTTGGCAATTTCAACCATGGAAAGATTAACAATCGAACAACTTGTTAAAGTTATGAAAACCTATTACGAAAATGAACGTTCAAACACAAATGCATTTGGGGCACTTCGCGATATTTTGGTCAACATAATCGACTAACTGAGAGTGCAATTGGGAAAATTGTTTGTAAATTCAAACTGGGTCGGTGGCAGATGTGAAAACGCCATTGCGTGTCTCGGTTACAACGTTCAGCTGAAAACATTGCTGCAGTGGCGAGAATGTGGCCGAAAATTCAGACACCTCCATTCATTTTGACCATCGAGTGGAGGTGTTTCGCCTAAGCCTTGGCGGATATTTGGGCGATATTATTTTTCACATATAATTACCATGACTCAAATAACATGATCCAATAGTGAAATCAATAAAATTTAACCAATAACACTTTTATTTACTGCTAACTTCGATCTGTCTAAATGGAACACTCTATAATACTGAAACTATTTTTCATTGACAGCAAGCATATGTGGAGAGTGCGACATAATGACATCTCCCCTTACCCCATTCCCTTCAAATTCGGGTGAGCTGAGGAAAAAACGGAAAAAAATCGCGAGCTTATGCGAAATTTTCTTTGGACCAATGAAAAACTTGACTTAACAGAGAATAGCCGGCAAACTGAGAATAAGACGAAAACAACAAATTTGTTAGCCTATATGAAATTTTCTTTGAACCAATGAAAACCTTGTTTTCACAGAAATTAGCTGTTGAACCTAGAAAAAAGAAAGATAAGAAAATAGTGAACCTATGCCAACTTCTTTTTTTAGATAAAATAAGGTATAAAAAATGAAATCAAAAAGAGAAAGCATGTGAAGTTGTGTGAAAAGATTAATTTCTGTTCATGTGTCCAGCATTCAGATTTTTGCTAGTGTCAAATTACTCGTTAATTATATTATCGGCCTTAGCACTTAGAACTTTAAAGAACTTTATTTCAACAATCCAAAAAAGATAAGTATTTCAAACAATCTCGCTTCGTCTACTTTTGAATATATGCAATGACTATATCGAATCCATTGCTAAATCCGCTGCTATGAAAGTCGGTTCTCTGTGTAGGGCCCGGAAGTTTTTTCCGTCTAAATCTATCCTGCACATTTACAAATCTACCATCCGCCCGTGCATTGAATACTGCTGCCATATCTGGTCGGGTGCCCCTGCTGTTCTCCTCGGGCTTCTCGATAAGGTTCAGAGGAGGGTTTGTAATGTGATAGATACCGACTTGGCAGACCGCCTGCAGTCTCTCTCCCACCGGCGAGACGTGGCTTCCCTGTGTCTCTTCTATAAATACTTTCACGGCTTCTGCTCCGATGAACTTAGATCACTGGTGCCCCCTAAATACGAATTTGCACGAGATACTAGATTAGCAACTAGATCCCACCCTTTTACAGTGAAACCGATAAAATTCAGCCGTAACTTCTACTCCAACAGTTTCTTTCCTCGCACTTCCCGACTGTGGAATTCTCTTCCAAACGATTGCTTCCCCGACGGCTACAATCTCCAGGAGTTTAAATGTAAGGTCAATAGACACCTCCTAATACACTAACCTGCTCCCATTCTATCAAGCACTCTTCCCATCTGCCTAACCCTCATCCTCGCTATCCTTACTCATCTGTCACCTTCCTCCTGACATTCCCTATGTCTATCCACTCCTTCTCTTTACCTTCCCCTATGTAGCCCCATGCGCAATAGTGGCAGTGGAATGCCTTGCTTGGGGTGAGATGATTAAAAAAAAACAAAAAAAAAAACAAAACCGTATAGTCCTTCTGTGAACAACGAATTCTCTGAACTTTTTTAAAAACCGTTTTGAATATTATTTTTGTCTCAGATGATTTAATCTGTTGAATGAACATTTCCTCTTCATCAGAATTTATTAAAACTACGGGCTATAAAAATTCTGATTTATTTTCCTGAAAAGAGCAACCGACACTACTTTTATGCGTGTAAATTCATAAATAAATTCCTTATCTTGTCAAAATTACCCGTGTGTTTCCTCGTCATTATTCGCCTCCATTAACTTTCTTGGTGTGGGTAAATCAATTGTTCATTTTAAAACCGAACAATCACAACAATTATTTTGAAAATCACCAGCGCAAATTACAGCAAATGTCAAACAATATTTTGTATGGTCGCTAGCATCCCTTCAGCACTCTAATCAATGAACTGGCTCACAGCCAGAAATATTTTAATCGTATGTATTGAAATGGTCGTTTTTAATAAGTCGGAAAAGCATATTAATATTCGGACTGATTTAATTCGTCGGCTATTCGCCATCTCTTTTGCTCGTAGGCTTGTCTTGTTAATAGTTTGTAACTTATTGCTCTGTATTTTTTGTATATATCCGTTAGCACCGGATACTGTGCTGAATAAATATATTAAACACTCATTCTTCTCTCTGTATCATTCAACTCGACGATACAACACAATACAAGTTACTTATTTAAATCTTGGGACACATACTTTTCTTCTCTTTGCTTATTTCTACCAAAAGTCTTTCAATTGTTACTCATCAGTTTTTTCCCTATATTCTAACGTAGTATGCAGTTTATCATTCTAATGTATGATAGACTGCATACTACACTACAGTATTAGGGTATTGTTTCTACATTTGGGCTGGAACTGGGCAGCTCCAAAACGTTCTTATCGTTGCGTTATGTTGTGGTAGATAGAATAACGCGACGATAAGAATGTTTTAAACAAGTAAATGTCTAAAGAGGGAAAAAAGAAAAGAAAACGCCCAAAAGTTAAAAAACAAAACAAAAAAACATATAAATATATACTAAGTTGATTGATGTTTATTTCAATTAGCTGCTCACGGTCAGACTTCAAAGAAAATATTTCGCCTCAAGTAAATATCAATTATACCACAGTAGCACCTCATCCATCAAATTCTTCATAATCTCGGTAGCTGTCAATAAAAATTCATTTAATTTATTTTCTTACATAGTTTATCATTTCTTCAAATTGCCAATGGCATTTCATTAAAAGGCTCGACCTGCGATGGCTGTGAAGATGAAAAATGCCGCCTAGTGACACCACTAAGAATACTACAGTTTTGGTAGCGTTGGGGCACGGAACGAGAGATCGACTAAATGAAACGAGAAATTCTGTGCACGGCTAAGCGGGTTATATAAATCCTATTCAGGAAAACATCTGGAAGTAATTACTTTCAGAGAAGAAGAATAATGATGACAACACAAGTATTTGCTGGCCTATTGGACCCACGTACCCAAATTTTGGCATTGGAATATTTATGGTAAAGAAATTCACACAGCCAGTCAGTTAAGTGCCATACGTGATACACGCTTGGGTGATCATGTCTCTTTCGAGACATGACTGACTGGACAGAAGATTATCCTCCGGTAGGTTCCCAGCCAAGGCTATAGAACTCAATCTGTCCTATTATTTAAGCCATAACTGGAGGGAAGGGATGGATTAAAACCTTTCCCAAGGGTATTTGCGCGTAAGTGAATGCAAGGAATTTAACTGGAATTCGAACTCGGCTCCCCGATTTATCGTTCCGAGCTGATATCCACTCACCACAACACAATCCTCCACACAACCCCCCACCAAATATCAAAATTATCGCCTTACCCTTATGTAACATTCTCACTAACAATGAAAAAACACTTACAGTACTGACACAAATTATACTATTGGTACTTTAAAAAAAAATAGAAATGTGAAGTTTATTTACCAGGACATTTTTTGGAAAAGAAGAATTTTAGTAGATTTCGTCATGCATCTATTGAAAATTGTTTGAGATGTTTTTCAAGGAGCAACATCTGCACATATAAATTCATAATAGCTACAAAGAAATCTACTGGTATCAGTAAACACTGGTACATATGGTAATAAGCAAAAAAACCTAGAAATATGGTACTTGTTCGTAAGTGAAGTCTCATACCATACATATAGAAAAGCAAATTCCAATACATGCCTATCAATAAAAAATACAAAGCCAGCAGCAATATTCTAGTCAAAGCAAATATTTCTTTAAAATTTGGCATTTCTACAAAACAAGCAGCAAAATGTGTTTATCTATATTTTATATATTAATGTAAATAGTGTAAGCAGCAAAATATTGTGCAATCCCATAAATTTTAATGATTTAAACTTTAATTTATTTTTCCTGGATGAATATTACTGGGATATTTTTTTATTGATATCATGTTTGTTCACTTTTAGGATTCCTAGTTTCAGAGATAAGTCCTGTGCGAGTACCGATTCCTGGTGAATCCAACATTTTGTTGCGGTCTTCATGTCTCTCTTAGACATAATACTACCGTATAGGACGCAGGGTGATTTTTTTTAGTGAATTTTTGTTTGAAGAAAAGCCAGCAAATATGACAATACTAATAATAATATATATATATATATAAAAAAAACAGTACATTAAAGAAAACGTAAAGATTTTTTGGCGCCTAGGAAATTAAGAATTAAAAGCAACCTTTTTCTTCACTTTTTCCAAAAATTAACAATGACGTGTGAAATCCTAGTTTTTCCCAAATAGAAAAGAGATTAACCTCGTGCTTACAGAAAAAGTCGAAACTGGATTTCGCGAGTAGATGTAAAGTTAATTTTCTGACCAATGGAAGCGATTTATAAGACTTGAGAAGACTTAGCGATCCAGTGCGAAAAATCTAAACTGCTATAAAAGGCTCCGGTCAGCGTCAGTCAGTCAGTCAGTCACTGATGGAAGCAGCAGAGACGACAAGTTAAAATGTAACGGGAGAAGCTTCAAGTTGACCCGGACATTTGTCCTCTTTCTCCTTATTTCTCGTGTGCTGATTCCTTCTACTTCTTCTTCTCCAAAAACATTCCTACCAAACAAATGCTCATACGTACATACCTACGTAAGCATAAACTCTTTTCAACAAATTACTACTATGAACATTTCTTGATACCTTTAACTTTCTCACTGAACATTAATTTCTACCAATTTTTATTCTTTCCTTTTAATAGATTTCTATTTTAACATGCAAAATGTATATTTTTATTCTTCACTCTTCCACTCATTCCACACAAATTCCACACAAATTCCACAATCTCTAACCTTCAGCTGCCAACCAACTTTCTTATGATAACCTTTTGATAATTCTGGATAAAACTTGTAAGATGTAAGGAGTTTGGTTATCTATGACACAAGGCCGAATTAATGAACATTAACCATCTCCCTACGGCTACAATTTAACAAGCAAAAGATTGAATTTTAAAAGGTAATGAGTCGTCAGCAAAAGAAAACTCGGTGTTAATGTTGCACACAGTTTCTGGAAATGTTCGCGTTCTACCAACCCGAATCTATAATTGTTATATATCGCCGTACGACGACAAACAACAAACACGCATATATAAAAATATAAGGTTATATTTTTATTATTGACGACGAACCCGTGTGGAATAGAGAGTGGAAGAGTGAGAGCGCACATAGAATGGGTCGACGGGAGTGTAGTCTTGCCTGTGGTGTCTCTCTGCTTCTACTGGCCGTTTTCTGCTGGCGAATCCGTGTGTCGAGGTCTTTATATAGTCTTCTAGAACCGGGACTTTCCTTCCGGTTTTGCCTCGCCCACACAACGCCCACGTAATTCTAAGAGACACCTGATCTGTTTGCCTCCGTAGTCATTTCCGCCGCTGTCGGAAATAAGGTCAAACGACATCCGCTCCAGGCCTCGACAGGATGTATTTCTCAAACACCTGTCTTGTCGTTCGCCGACCCCTTCACCGACGGGAAACACCATCGCTTGCATCAACCTTCCTCGGGTGGGGCCAGATTGTTATATTACACTCCTCGCCCTCCCATTTTCCAAAATGTTCACCTAAGAACATTTTAAGCACAACACCCTCCCCCCCCCATGCCGCACAAGCCCGACAATTGTACAAAACATGTGCACGCCGAAACAAACAAAACGACAAAAAAAAATGTATAGGGAAGCCTACATCGGCAACCCAACAATGTTCGTGTCCATTGTGGAATTTTCATAATGTTCTTTTTTTTTTTTTTTTTTTTTTTTTTACAAATGTAACTTTCAATGTTCGTTTCCTTTCTCGACTCTGTCCATACGCGTAGACGCCTCGATGCACGACCATATGATCCTAGGCGGTAACCGCGCCCCAGTTTCTAAACTGACATCGAGTAAATGACCTTTGACCAACACCATGCGTGTTTCCGCTCGAGTTTATTGTTACACATGTAACTTCATTTAATTTAATTTAATTTCAAACATACTATGTTTGAGCACAGAAAAACTGCCATTATCTGCAGTACATATCATTCATAGTCTGACCGAGAAATGTTCAATAGAAAACGAAGAAAATTACCCTGATTCCAACGTTAATCCGCATGCAATTTACTTGTGGAGGATTGGAGGTTTCATCTATCTTAATTTAGTCTAAAAAAAATGGACCCGTGACTCGTAATTCCTTAGTTTGTATCTTCCGCATGTTTTGCTATAAGGAAGGTGACCTAACTATTTCACTTAAACTATCGTTAATCCTCCCACTGCTTTCTTTCCCAATCCTATAGCATATCAGCCAATAAGTCTACAAGACTTTTCAGTTGTTATTTCTTTTTGTTCCGATCAACTGTGGAATCTGCAGGTCTATCCGTGCTTTTTGCCCCAACAGACGTTTGCCTCATTTGGACATCTTCGCTGCTAGGTGATTCCCTAGAAAAACCCTGATCTACATGAGTAGATCCAGACGTTTCGCACTTTGAGCAATCATCCTCGAACGTGGATGAAACATTATTTATACCACCGATTCTATCATCTCTATCAATAGTTGACACGTTTTTATTCGCCATTTTACGTCGCGTCATGATGCGACGCTCCATTAATGGAACATCAGACTCATCGTCTGATTCCACACGTTGGTGTCGATTTTTGTGCACTGGAAAGTCGGTCTGTTCCGCTCCGGATTCGTCATCCGAATCACTGGATTCTACTGGAGCAGCCAATACAATCTTTCGTAACGGCCTATCGGAAGTAGGGATTTTCCATTCATCAATGGACGCTGCCCGAAGATGCTCAGCATGCGTCTTAATGACCGAGCCGGTTAACTGATCTCTAATTCTATAAGAGACCGGGCTAGTCTTTTCAACGATCACATAATATGGCCGCCAGCGCACATCTAACTTCCCTTTCTTTTGGTGATTCTTATAGTACACCAAATCACCAACCTCAAAAGTTGTATTTTTCGTCTTACCACGCGACTTATCTATCGCGGCTCTCCTCGCTTTTCTTATATTATTCCTAACTAAAGTGAAGCTACGATGCATTTCCTGTAGTGCAATTTGGTGATGCTCATCACCATAATATATGCGACGAGGCCTCAGTATATTGTCCAAGGGCAAAATAACATCCCTGTTGTAGAGCAAGTAATACGGTGAAAACTTAGTGGTTTCGCTCACATGAAACCGGATAGCCGCCAACATTTGGTTAATGTAAATATCCCACGACTGTTCGTTGTTGCCGATTTTTTTTGCTAGAACATCATGCATTGTTCTGTGAAACCTCTCAACCTTACCGTTGCTCTGGGGGTGATAAAAAGAAGTTGTCACATGGTGTATATTTAGGTCTTCTAATGTCTTTTTCATTACCCTGTTGACATTTTCTGGCCCATTATCAGTTAAAAGCTGAAGTGGTGTCCAAAATCTGGGGAAGATTTCGTCCACTAAGAGATGCACCACTGTTTCTGCCTTCTTGTTAGAAACCGCAAATGCCTCCGGCCAACCACTGTACATATCTATGAATGTAACTATGTATTGGTTACCTGAATGGGTTTTGGGTAGGGTCCTGAGACATCTAAAGCAATCTTTGCGAAAGGAAAAGGAGGGAAGTCACATTCCTGTATGTGGGGTTGCTGCCTCTTTAGGTTTCTTGTCTGACACGGGATACATTTACCTACGAAATCATTTATTTCTCTAAGTAAACAAGGCCAGAAATACTTTTGTTTTATTGAGTGGAATGTCTTATCCACCCCCATATGGCCACTGTCATCATGGTATTGAACTAGCACCCTTTTTCTAAGGTGAGATGGTACAGTCTGATGAGGGGTTCATCATCAGGCTGAGACAAATAGTACACCACCTCATCCATTACTATATATCTCTTCTGTTCTGCTTTGGTAGCCCTACCATTTCGTAATCTAATCTTCAGGTCTAAGATGTTTTTGTCTGATTCTTGCTCCCTGATTATGTCTATTCCTTTCAATGTGGGCCGTTCGGGTGCCTCTGATGAATTTCCGACATTTTTATGGGCTGCTAATTCTTCCGGCTCCATTAGGTTGGAGTTTATAACACTAACCAAGTAATTTCTATCATCTATATCTACTGGAGAAGCAATATGGTCTTCGTTCACATCAACAGCGCGTGATAAGAGATCCGCGCAAACATTATCTTTACCCTTAAGATACTGTATGCTGCAATTGTAGCCAGACATGCTCAGAGCCCAAGTCTGTATCTTCTTATTTTGTATGGGCGAGTTAAGTAAGTGCTCCAGGGGCCTATGATCAGTGTATATTGAGAATGTTGCGCCATGCAGGTAGTGATTCAGTTTTTGAAGAGCATAGTGTATGGCATAAGCCTCTTTCTCTATAGTTGACCACCTCGTTTGTGTGTCACTTAATTTATGGGACAATAAATAAATTGGTTTTTCTACATCCTTCCTATTTTCCTTATCGTACACCACCTGGGATAGGCATGCGCCAATCGATTGATCGGATGCGTCAGTATATAACCTATACGCCTTATTTGGGTTGGGATAGGCTAGTGTTACCATCTCCGCGAGCTTCGTTTTTAGTGTATCGAAAGCGGTTTGGCAAGCATCGTCCCATTGGAATCGTGCATATTTCCTTGTCAAATTGACCAGCGGTTCGGCTATATCAGAGAAATTTCTAATAAAGCGGCGATAGTATGAGGTCATCCCAATAAAAGCTCTTACTTGCCTAACAGTGGTTGGAGTAGAAACTGACTTTATAGCCTTGACTTTATTGAGGTCTGGTTGTATTCCCTCTTCACTTATCTTGAACCCCAGGTATTGGGTCTCTTTCTTAAAGAACTCACACTTAGCTGGCTTCAGTTTAAGGTTGTGCTTACGTAGACTACTCAAGACTGTGTCTATATGTCTTAAATGATCTTCCACCGTATTTGAAAATATCAGAATATCATCTAAATATGCCAGAGCAAAATCTTCCTGTCCCTGTAAAACAACTGACATTAATTCCTGGAAGATGCCGGGTGCGTTTGCAAGTCCAAATGGCATAACATTAAAATGAAACAGACCCTTGTGGCAGGTGAATGCACTTTTTTCTTTGTCATCATCATGAAGCTTAACTTGCCAGTACCCTGATTTTAAATCAAGCTTCGAAAAGTACCTTGCCGAACCAAGTGATGCCAGTATATCATCGATGACAGGAAGAGGTCGAGTATATTTCTTTGTAATCTTATTAAGTGCTCTAAAGTCTACACAAAATCTCTTACCACCGTCTTTCTTCTCTACTAAAACTACTGGAAAACCCCACGGGCTATTGGATCTCTCAATTACACCTGCCTGCATCATTTCGTCGATTGCTGAATCCATTGTCTTTCTTTGTTTGAGGGGTGTGCGATATGGGCGTTTTCTTATGGGCTCATGCGTTCCAGTATCGATACGCATCTCCACAGTATCGGTTCTGCCCAGGTTTTTGTCGTCACTAACGAACATGTCCCTATTTCTTTTTAGCAATTTGTTAATTTCAGGTTTGAATTCCTCCGGTACATGTACCTGTTCCAAATCTACATCAGGACTTTTATTATTTTGTTTATCGGGCATAGTAATTTCAGTAATATTACCTGCCCTTTCCAATTTAGCCAGCGGACACCCCCGTCTCAAAGTGATTGTCTGGTTAGTGTTATTCATTATCAGCAACTGAAACTTACGAGACTTTGGCATTTTTACAACTGCGTTGGCTACTGATATACCACATAAGTTGCTAACATATCCACTACTCAGCTGTTCGATTTCATATTCTTTGCCACGTCCATTTCTCAGCCTGGTTAATCCCAGACAAGCATGCAGGTGTTGAGGTCTTAATGTTACTTTTTGAGCTAACCTAACAATAGAGGAAATATGAACATCCTCCTCTAATGCCACGTATTCTTCACCAATCTTCAATGCCCCCAAATCGAAATACATTCTCACCCCGTTCTGCATCAGCCAATCTCGGCCAAGTATAACGTTTCTATTGAGATTTTTCACGACTAAAAAATCATGGGGTATGGACTTACTTCCTATCTGGACCTGTAGACGACAAAGGCCTTCAAAGTATAACGGGGATCCATTCGCAGTTCGAAGTTTAATATCCCTCTTTTGCAGTTCAAGTCCCAGTCGCAATTTTTTAAATACCCTACAGCTTATAACCGATACCTCTGCCCCCGTATCTACCAATGCCCTATAAGGTCTACGTTCTATTCTAATAAAGATGGAATTTGGCGCGCCCATATTACCAACTATGTGCGTTGGTACCGTCTTGTTCCGTTCGTTGGGCGTCGCACGAACGGACCTCTGCCGTTTCCCGGGGCGTGTCTACAAAATTTCGCTATGTGGCCTTCTTTCCCACAATTCCAACACCTAACAACGCTCCCGTTCCTCTCCCGCTCACGAGTCCCAACTTTTCTATTGTTCTTATTCCTATTATTATTATTATTATTATTATTATTATTAGTATTAGATTCAGCGGGGCTTACGGCTTCTATCGGTACCCGTCTCCGAGAGTGGCAAATTTCCATAGGCTCCTCTTCGTATTCAGAGTTTGCATCGAGTCGAATTTTCCATCTCAACTCAGATAACGCTTTCTGATAGGCAGCCTCTAGTGTTTGTGGCTCATCCTTCATAACTGCCATCTTTATTTCCCGATCCCTTAGACCTTTTATGAAAAATCCTAGAACTTGTTTTATCACAACTTCATTCCTCCCGTCAACCCCAACATATGCGCTCTCCGCTAGGCGTACTACTCTCTGCATGTAGTCCTGCACCCCCTCTGTTCTACCCTGCTTAATGTTCACTAATTCGACTAACCGTGCGTCGGGGTCTAAAACCAATCCGTAGTATTCCTTTAAAGAAGTTTTGAACTCCTTCCATGTGAGTTGTGGGTTATTAGAGATTAGTCTATATACATAGTGTCCAACAGCTCCCCTTGTTGTGAGAAGAGCTGCCTGACACTTGTCTTCTTCTGCCACGCGCACAACTTTAAAATACCTCTCCATATCCTCCAACCAAGCACTATAACCACCATCTTCTTTGCACGCTAATGGCTGTATATTCTTTAAAAAAGATTCTCCCCTTAAAGTGTTCGACACCGAACAAGCCACATTTCTCAATTCTAGGGTCAGACCTTGAACAAAATCGGCAAAAGTATGCTGTTCCATTTTTTTTTTTTTTTTAGACTTATTATAAACCTATTATGAACAAGAGCAGAACACACACAACATCGAATCAAAAGTCACCTACCTTTCGTTGATGTCGTCTATGGTCGTCCGGTTGCTTTCTATTTTGGTCTTCTTTTTTCTTTTTCTTCCTCTATCTGGTGGTTTTAATTTCCGTTGAATTTCAATTGTCGCCGTGGTAACCAAGTTCGCATCTATCTGTTTTGTTGTTGTTGTTGTCTTAAAACAGCAAGCCACTAGGCACCAATTTGCGTATGTTATATATCGCCGTACGACGACAAACAACAAACACGCATATATAAAAATATAAGGTTATATTTTTATTATTGACGACGAACCCGTGTGGAATAGAGAGTGGAAGAGTGAGAGCGCACATGGAATGGGTCGACGGGAGTGTAGTCTTGTCTGTGGTGTCTCTCTGCTTCCACTGGCCGTTCTCTGCTGGCGAATCCGTGTGTCGAGGTCTTTATATAGTCTTCTAGAACCGGGACTTTCCTTCCGGTTTTGCCTCGCCCACGCAACGCCCACGTAATTCTAAGAGACACCTGATCTGTTTGCCTCCGTAGTCATTTCCGCCGCTGTCGGAAATAAGGTCAAACGACATCCGCTCCAGGCCCCGACAGGATGTATTTCTCAAACACCTCTCTTGTCGTTCGCCGACCCCTTCACCGACGGGAAACACCATCGCTTGCATCAACCTTCCTCGGGTGGGGCCAGATTGTTATATTACATAATGTCTAAGTAAACCTAAAGTGAAAAGAATAACCAATAAATAAATTTCGGAATTAGTTGGACACTACGAGGCATTATGTTCCATATTATTCTATCTATGTTCGTTTAATTGTTTTAAGCATTTCCCTACACGCAAGGCAATAAATCGACTAAGACGCGGCTGATATTCAGTGTGAGTGAATATCTGAAAAAGAACCATTAAGGAGATAGAACAATAAAAGAACAGGAATTAAGAAGACAGAAGAAAACGTCTGAAAGCAAAAAGCCGGAAGAGCGTTTGTGGAGAAAATTAAATAAATCCAATAAATAAAAAATAATAATAATAATAAAAATATTCCCATGATGCAAGCTATAAAGAAACCGGAAATAGATTTCTGGTCGCATGTGTGATTTTATGACCGCCATTTTTGAAAGGACAGAATCTTTATACTCTTGGCTTCAGGATGTGACAAGCATTCCCACTGGAGAATATTAGTTGCCCCTGACCACTGGCGACTAAAATGTTCTATTTTCCAACGAGATAGTTCAAGCGTGTTTTCAACAGCCCTACTCATAAAGTAGGGATTTGGCCATCCTAGCCCACTGCGAGGCTGACTTAAGCTCGATCATGTTTACCTGTTCTTATCCTTACTTTCCATAAATTATTCCTGAAAAAAAAAAAATGGAAAACAGATATAATTAAGAGACGTTTAACTTTGTTTCAATGCAATCAATATAAAAGAAATAAACACCTGTAGCAGAAACACAAGGTTTTTTGTATGCTCCTTATATATTCTTTGTTTATATATTGAACACACCTTCACCTAAAAAATGCACACAGAACCCACAACCTTGTTAACATTCATAAGTTCCACTAGTAGAAAAGGCGAAAGAAAAAAAAAACTGTTAGCATAGAATTTGCGGCATTATAGGCCCCTGGGCAAACCACTCACCTGAATAAAAAATAAATGTTCGATAATATTAAACATATATTTATTATATTGGCATTTCAGCAAAACTGGTTTTAAACCATTAAAAACATGTTGTATAGCAGCAACTATACAACATGATAAACATTTGAACAATACACAAGAGTTGACAAACACAATAATGCTCAGTAAGCCCCACATATTAGATGGCACAATATAAAATTACTGCAAACTTTTTTCTTTTCAGAGAATTGTTTTATTATTGGGTTGAAGTCAATTGTCTTCAGAAATAGGACTTCATTTTCCATGTAAAATACAGTTCAAACGATGCTGCGCAATTTTTTTTTTAATCATTTCACCCCAAGCAAGGCATTCCACAGCCACTATTGCGCTTGGGGCTACATAAGGGGAGGTAAATAGGAAGAGTGGTTAGATATAGGAAATGTCAGAAGGGGGGTGATAGATAGTTGGGTGGATGGGAAGAGTGTTTGAAAGAATGGGAGTTAGTGTGTATGAAAGAATGGAAGTTAGTGTATTAGGAGGTGTCTATTGACCTTACATTTAAACTCCTGGAGATTGTAGCCGTCGGGGAAGCAGTCATGTGGAAGAGAATTCCACAGTCGGGAAGTGCGAGAAAAGAAACTTTTGGAGTAGAAGTTGCGGCTGCATTTTATCGGTTTCACTGTAAAAGGGTGGGATCTAGTTGCTAATCTAGTATCTCGTGCAAATTCGAACCTAGGGAGATCTAAGTTCATCGGAGCAGAAGCCGTGAAAGTATTTATAGAAGAGACACAGGGAAGCTACATCGCGTCGGTGAGAAAGAGACTGCAGGCGGTCTGCTAAGTCGGTATCGATCACATTACAGACCCTCCGCTGTACCTTGTCTAGAAGCCCAAGGAGAATAGCAGGGGCACCCGACCAGATATGGCAACAGTATTCAATGCATGGGCGGATGGTAGATTTATAAATGTGCAGGATAGATTCAGACGGAAAAAACCTCCGGGCCCTGCACAGAGAACCGACTTTCATAGCAGCGGATTTAGTAATGGATTCGATATAGTCATTCCACTTGAGGTCCGCTGAGAGTGTGAGACCAAGGAGGCGTAGTGTTTTACTCTCTGGGAGGCAAGCCTGGTCCATGCTAATAGGAGGTAGGTGCGATTGTCTATGACGATTAATTGATAGTAGCTTCGTTTTAGAAGCATTAAAATTTACGAGCCATTTCTTACCCCAGTCCACTACGGATTGGAGGTCCTTTCCAAGTTCGGCTGCAAGGTTAGCTTTGTCGCCCGCACCAGATTTTTGGTCGAGGCGAGAATAAACTGTGGTGTCATCGGCGTACATACCTACTTGGGATATTATGGTATCAGGGAGATCATTAATGTAGATCAGAAAGAGCGTAGGACCTAGTATAGAGCCCTGAGGGACACCCGCGTTCGTATGGTAGTTCTGGGAGGCATGTCCGTTAGATACCACTTTCAATGTGCGGTTAGATAGGAATGACTGGATTAGTTCAAACAATTGTCCAGCTATACCATAGCTCCGCAGTTTGCATAGAAGGCCAGCATGCCAAACTCTATCGAATGCTTTAGAGATATCCAAGGCAACGGTACGGGCTTCACCATTCCTATCATGTGCCTGATATATGTACTCGGTGATGGTCGTTAGCATATCAGCAGTAGACCTGGTGAAGCGGAAGCCATACTGTTTGTCTGAGAGGATCCCGTGGGCCGTGAGATGCTGAACGACCTCGGCGTTGATAATGGCTGCGAACACTTTGCCGAAGATCGGAAGAAGGCTGATAGGTTGGTAATTTGCAGGGTCCGAGGGTTCTCCAGTGTTTTTAAATTTTGTTACAGAAACGATTTTTTATAAGTTTCATTCTTGAAAAAACAAAAAACAAACAAACAAAAAAAAACAAAAAAAAAACGGTCACCACATGAACACTATGGGTGCAACAGTCACACTGACAGAAATTATTTTTTGGTATAGTGCATGGTAAGAGCCACGTAATGCTTGGGATATTTACATTCATTTAAAACTCATCATAATTCAGGTTTTTGTGATACAAATTAGACAGATGTTTACACTTTTTCTTTAGTGCATCGGAAGGCATGGTCTTCAAGTCACTGAAAAAGAAAACAGTTTTCCAACCTGTGAATAAGTCTCTGCAGGTTTTGTCAGTTCAAAAATTAGAGTTCTCAAAGATTAGCTAGTTACAATAACTGATTTTTTAGTGAAATTCTTCATCCAAATTAGATAAAGAAAGAAATTCGACAAGAGAAAACGACATTTTAAAAACAAACACAAATTCAGTTTTATAAAAAATGAAGATACGAATGATAATGAAGAGAAATATGAATTACGTTTTTTATTGTTGGGAAATGAACATCAAATGAGAAACATTTGTTTGAGTTAAGACAGCTAAATTGCTCGTCTATATTTCTGAGAATGGGGTAGTATTTACATTATTCAGACTATTGTCGTCATATTTGTTGTAATTTGTACGACCTTTCAGCCGTTGTACGCTCCAGCCTTCTTCAGGTACTAGGGATTTCGAACACTTCATTACTATCACTGGGGTATATCATTCTCATTCCTTGCCGTAAGTTAGTCGCCCCTGAGTCTGCAGCTGTTCGCTTCCGTTCTGCCCCAGGTGATCGAAGATGTCAAATGATCAGCCGAAAATCTTTCACCTCTTCTGCTACGTTGTGATTTCTGATCTCAGAGGAAGCTACAGACATGCGAAAAAAGGACGGTTAAACCTTCCATGCTGCCCTTCTCAACAACTGAAATCAAGAGGTGGCTGGGTGCACATGCAGAAATAAGGGAAACAGGCAAGAACAAAAAAATAAAAAAATAAAAAATAACAAGGCAGCAGTAAAAGCCAGTCTATGTGGACTAGTGATTATATTGTAATTCTCTGTACATCAAAAGATATAGAATAATAAAAAATAAAATAAAAAACAAGAACTAAAAATAGAATACAATCCAACTTTTTCAGTGTCCACAAACTACTGTGGCTACTATGTTGTTGTTAGCGTGTGGAATAAAAAGAGAGAATTTTTCCGTGTCTTTCACTTCAAGCGTTCTCTCGTCTGTCTGACGTATCTCTCTGACGACTGGCCCCTCTGACTTAATTTTCAAATCCATTGTTTTTGTTGAAACCGTTTCAATATGGCGCGGGGGTGGGTAGGTGATAGGAATGTCTTCCCATTAAAATCTGACGTCAGCTTCGATTGTTTGGCTCAGATCAACCGCGTGCAATTCCCGCCATGCTGACGAGATTTCATTGACTTTATACATTCACCTGTCAGCTTCATTCTTACGCGGGTGGCCTTTTTTCCAAAATTTCCCGATAGTGTTTTCACTTCGGTCAATCTTTTATTTTCTTTCTCCGAGAGAGGTGAAGAGGAGAGCAACAGACAATAAGGAAGAAGAAAGAACCAGGATTCTCTCTCCTCACAGGCCACCTGTGTTTTTTATAAAATTATTATCATAACAGTTGATGTCACCTTGTAAATGCCTTGTGTTTCGCCTCTCTACCTCTCTCGGTCAGCCCAGCGTTTATTTCTTTCCTCGTCCTCCTCGTCCTCCTCGTCCTCTTCGTCCTCCTCGTCCTCCTCCTCCTCCTCTCTCTCTCTCTCTCTCTCTCTCTCTCTCTCTCTCTCTCTCTCTCTCTCAGCCTCTCCTTCTCCTAAGAAAAGAAAAAAGTTTCTGGGGGAAAAACAGCAGCTGTTAATAGAAATTCCATGTTCACATAGTTTATCTTTTCATTTAATTGCCACTGATAGTTCACTAAAAGACTCGTGCTAAAATTTTATGAACATTTTATTTATAAAACTGGTGTAAAAGTTATGCAATTCTTTATTGCCAACGTGATCGGTGATAGTATTCCTATTAAAACGTTTCACCTGTTGGATTTGGAATTAAAAATCAATAATAAAAGCATTAATCAACTTGAAAATGTAAGCAATTTCATATTTCGCACTTTTCGTTTATAGCAGTCTGATTAGCCTGATTAAAGTCTTATGGATGAGTGTGTTTACGTCAGGGGGTTACTAGAGTGGATGTAGTGTTGTAGTATTTTCTTTGCTGGAAACTTGAATAGAAAGAACTGAATCAAGGCCACCAAATAAATATTTCTTTAGTATTCTTTGGTATTTGGTGTAGCAGAAATTTTCGTTTAAAAGGCGCATATTGGTGACAGCATGGAGAAATGTCTGTTTCGGCTCTGAAGTGGTAGATTTTTAAATCATTTTACCCGAAGCAAGACAGGACCATTACTGGTGCTCAGAGGGTTACAGCGAGAAAAAACAAAACAAAACAACAACAAAAACAAAAAAAAAAACAAGGTACAGGGGATGTCGAGGAAAAGATAAGAGAAGGATGAAAATCAAGAAGATAGAAGATGGCACCGCCGTATTTTCGTATATCCATGTGGATTTCTTACGGTTTGATAGCGTGCCTGGCGGCCTAGTGGCAAAACTTTCTTTCGAAAACGCTGCGTACCATACAGCAGAAAAAAACTGTGGGGTCGTAGAAAGTCTTTTCCAGGATCCGAATCAAAATTACAGATGTGAAGATAAAACTCTAAGGAAAACATTAATATTGCACTCAGACTCAGTTACAGCTTTATTACCATTACACACACACACACACACACACACACACACACACACACACACACACACACACACACACACATGTATATTCTCACATGGTGTGTATAGGTAGAAGAGATATAATAAAGGTGAAACACGTCGGATAAGTACAGTTTTGTTTCTTTATATATATATATTTTTTTTTTCCAATTGTAAACGAGTTATTTCGCGACCTAGGTTTCAACCATGAGTGACGTCTTCAGGCGATTTTCAATAACTGAATGATAGTTATTGAATAGTTACTGAAAATCGCCTGAAGACACCACTCATGGTAGAAACCTAGGTCGCGTAATAATTCTTTTATAAATGAAAAATATTCAGAAGTTCTACAATATAATTGTATTAAACACTTTTTAATACAAATGGCCACTGGTCTAATCTTATGACTAAAAACTAACTAATCAATCAATCAATCAATCAATCTATATATATATATATGCGTGTGTGTGTGTGTGTGTGTGTGTGTGTGTGTGTGTGTGTGTGTGTGTGTGTGTGTGTGTGTGTGTGTGAGACTTAGCTGATTTGTGTTACCTTCAGCATTCTGATTCCGGAGTTTCGTAGGCGGATTTATCCGTCCACTCTTCAGGGGTATCAGCAATTTACTACAAATATTTTTTCGTTTATTTTCTTATTTATGCACCAATTGTTGGTGTAAGGTTTTGGTATTGTTTGTGTATGTGTATGTGTTCGTGGGTGTGCTATAATACGCTCGTCTCTGAGGATGTGCGTTTGTGCGCGTGCTCCCGTCTTCGCGTATGTGTATACGTATAGGATGTCATTACCGTTTGCCTTCTCCTCTTACTTTTTTTAAACGATTCACTTTTTGTGACCATGGATGTGACATCCGTATTTTCCAACATCCCACACGAGGAGGGAATATTACTTGTAAGATTTTTTTGCATACCAGAGGCTTTAAAGAAAACAACACGCAAGACATCAGCAATATTATACAATTCATAATTATTCACAACAATTTCGAGTCTTTTTTTAAATCTTTTCACCTCAAACAAAGCAGTACTGTAACTGGTGCGCTAGGGGCTACATAGGAGAAAAGTGAAGGTTTACATAGGTGGAGAGCGAAGAGAAAGAGGAAACGAAGCGGAACCGGTTACAGAATGTGTCAGAAAATGGGCAAGAAAAGGATGGGAATACTGGCGTGAAGAGAGTTGCGTGAGAGTAGAGTGAAAAGAGAGAAGAACAAGATTCAGGGTATGTTGGGGAAAGACTAAAAGAAGTATGGGAGTCAAGGGAATAAACGATGGCAATTGACATTACATTTAAACTCTTGAAAATTGTAGTTATCAGGGAAACAAGTATATAGAAGGGGGTTACAAGCGAGAAAAGAAGCTGTTGGGTAGAAGAGGAAGCTGCATTTGGTAGTTTTGACTGTAAAAGGGTGTGACATTGTTGCCGGTCTGGTTGATCGAGTAAATTTTTGTAGAGTAAATTCTTGTAGTTGTACCAGGGAGCTAAGCTTGTCGGAGCAGAAGCCATGAAAATATTTGTAGAAGAGACAAAGGGGATTCTCATCTCGTCGGTGAGAAAGTGTCTGGAGTCAAGCTACCGGCTCGGGATCGATCACATTGCAGATTTTCTTTTGGAGCCTGTCAAGAAGTCTCAGATAAATAGCTGGTGCGCCTGACCAGAACGGTTAGCATTTTCTTCAAATCATAGGCGCAGCGATAGGAATGAAAAATGGTTCCCAGCTATGAGAATATATTCATGGATACCCTGAAACGAGATATGTTGAGTAGATACCGCTTAGCACCTCCGAACTACTACAGATCCATATATTGTATTTTCTTTACATAGAAACGCAGTGAGAACAGTATCCATATAAAATAACCTCAGCAATTTCTACCACACCACCAAGTTTATAATTTAATCTTCCACCACCTTCATTCCTTTTCTGGATGTATTAGTACATCTAAATAACAACTAGATCAACATTATACACCAAAATAACAGATAGTTATTGTTACCTAAATTTCATTAGCTGCCACCCAATCAACCAAAAATTTCAATAATCTACAGCCAATGGTTACACATAAAATGCATCTGTTCATAAAATGGGGATTACAAAAAAACACATAAGACAACTATTCAGGAAACTTAGCACATTATAAACGGTTATAAATATAGAATTTATTTCACCAATATATTTATATATTAGTTATCTCGCGACCCACTGAAGGGTTGGGACCCTGCACTAGATTGTTGATAAATTGGATTGCACGTGTGATAAAATCATCTCAGCAAAGCAATAAAATAAAACGTATTAAAAACATCACAATAACCTCTATTTTAGGGGGCATTTCTTCACGGTGATATTTTCAATGCGTTGTTTTTGTTCTATTTATTTATTGTGTGAATAAATGACACTTTCTACGACAAAAATAGCAATCATTTGCCTTCCGTATACATGGCATTTATATTCTAATAAATTACTGGCATTCTCCTAATAGTGACTATTAAACGGAGAAAAACAAAACCGGTCGTATTAACTAATTGGATCTTTTCTATTAGTATTAATTCACCCCAATAATGTAAAAGTTATCACAAATATTAATTTACCCCCCCCCCCCCCAATTAGAAACTTTAAATCAAAGTTTGTTTAGTTTTTTTTATTATTATTATTATTATTATTAAATTTTTGGCACTGTTTTGAAATTATAAATTTTAAATCAAAATTTCCTTAGTCATCCTCGCAACAGTTCCAAACGTCAGAATGAAGAATTACTAAAAATCAGGGAGTTATTCACATTTCGTACGTGCGGATCATATTTTAGGTACCTACGAGGAATTTTTTCCATTTTTTACAATTAAAGCAAAAATCTATTTTTGGCTTATTTATCGGGATGAACGCGAATGCAGACCCCACACTTAGAATTAGTGCACCAGATTCGCACACATTTGGGACGATCGCAAGGGTAAGCCCAACCGGAGTGCAATGGAAGGGCTTCGCTCTAGAATAATTTGGTGTGAATTTTAGTAAATATAAATTCTTTTTTATTTTGGGGTGAATTAACACAAAAGATCCGACTACATTGCTGTGCAATTGAGAATTTCTTCTATAAAACAAATATTTGAAAAAGGAAACAAGCGAGACTGAAAATTCTGATTTTAAAAACTTTCTCATCGTGCTTCAGTTTATTCAAAAGGCTTACTAATGTATCTTCGATCTCATTGGCAATATTATTATCAATGTCTTTTTATTCCTCAAAGTTCATTAACTAGCATATTATCTCTCTCTCTTCTCACTCTCTCTTTATATATATATATATATATATATATATATATATATATATATACTATCTCGCCGTATCAAAAACCCACTAATAAAAATCCCTCCACACTCAATTATATTAGTGAATGCCCCCACTATTACAAAATAGCCATTATAAAAAATCTATTATATCGTGCAAAAGTCAATTCATCTACAAATCAGATCTTCCACAGTGAACTAAAAAACATAAAACAGACACTCATCAATAATAATTTTCCCAACTACATAGTTGATGAACAAATACGTTATTTTCTTAAAAAGCGTAACATGGAAAAAACAACACATGATACTAACCCAACCAATCCTAAACATATCACTCTCTTATACCGTAGCCAGATGCACTCCAACTATCAACTAGATGAAAACATCCTAAAAAAACTCATAAATACTAATATTTCTCCGACAGACTCTAACAAAAGAATTAAGTTCATTATATATTACACTAAATCCACTACATCTAATTCATTCGTCCGCAACGACTCTTCCCTCACCGTTAGTGATTTGTTAATAACTTAAATGTTCTATGTTTACTGTGTGTTAATATTTAATCTTGGATAATGGCTTATGTGAGCCGAAAGCTTAGACCCGATAAAAAAATTAACAATTACTGTGATTTTTTGTTGTCTTTCAACGACATCACCATCAAGTATATCAGACGGTATGAACAGATCCTACACAAAATTAATAGACAAAACTTGTCTATATTATTCAATGAAACCTGTATTAATATATATATATATATATATATATATATATATAAGCCATTATCCAAGATTAAATATGTGTGTGTGTGTGTTTGTGCGTGTGTGTGTTTGTGCGTGTATGTGTTTGTGCGTGTGCGTGTTTGTGGAGGGGGTAGCACTCTCTACTCGTCTGAAGCGCGACTTGAGGAAGTGATATTACTTCGATACGATACTTCAAATAGTAGTCCTTGGCATCCCGTACAGAAACAAGTTTCCTGTCTTTTCTGAAGGTTTTCATTCTGTGTTCACCGGACATTTAGCAGCAGTGACGTAGAATTTGTCTACTGGTCAACTAGAGGCAAGAAAGATACTAAACAAAGCTATTCGGCTGTCTAGTTTTATTAAGAATCCATTCCTTTCCATCACTGAGGGGTTGCTAACACCGAATCGGAAACAATCAAACCACCTAATCATTTAGCACAGACCAGGCTGAAATGTAGTTATCACTCTAGGAATTAGGTAGCCTAACTTTAAGCAACGGAAGGAATAATGTTAATTTATCAAGACTAAACAAATGAAACTAGACCCAGAAAATACTTCTGGATATTGATCTCATTGGACATGAGTTCATATCCTGGTTGTTATGACAACAAATTTTCGGCTCTCCATGAGGTTTTATGCTTTTTGTATCAAATTCATTCCAGAACTCAAGTAGAACTCTAATATACGATCCATTGCTCCAGGTGTTTGAAAAATGGCCGGCTCATTCTATCACTCTTTATCTGACTCTTACCATGCTTGCAAAAGCAAAATTAATCTAAAAATGGGGTCAATCAGTGAGTTGCTATACGTGATACACGCTTGGGCGATCATGTCTTTTTCAGGACATGACTGACTAAGTAGAAGATTTTCTCGCAGTAGATTGCCATTTCTCTCTGCAACAGACTGGTTGCCAACCAAGGCTATAGAATCCAATCTGTCAACCAATAACTAGAAAGAGAAGAGATGGATTAATACCTTTCCCAAAGTTATTCGTGTGTAAGTGAATGGAACGATTTCGACTGGAATTTGAACTCGGTTCTCCGATTTATCATTCCGAGCCGATATCCACTGCACCACAAATGGGGTATTGTTGTCATATCTAGATTGAAGATGCTCAACCCTTTCTAGCTTTGACAGAGTTCAAGATATTTACGTGACCGAAGGGAGGGAGACTTATACTCTAAAAGCTTTTCTCCCACAGACACAGCAATGACACTATTCATTTTCTTGTTTCACCAGTTAAAACCTTTACAACCAGAGAATGTAATGCTACTTGCATGGAGATGACTCGTTTTTCGCCCTATTTCAAATGTAAGGAGAAAGTTCTACACAGATCCTTGTCAAAAGCTACTTTCTGAAAGAGACTCTAGCATGGGTGCTTCCCTGAAAACTACATTCTTAACCTCATTAAGTCAAGAGTCAATTGTTATCTATTTTCTTCATAATGTTCACTTGCTACCATCTTCATCTCAAAAACTTAATTCATTATAACTCTTTTGACAGTAACATTTTATCTTGGGTAGCTCTCGAGCCTTGTATTGGGTGAACTTCAAAATAAAAATAGAATAAAAGAAATTAATGTTCTTTCATTTCTAATCAGAAGAAAACCGGAGAGTACAGCAACCAAAACCTTGTGATTATAATAACCAGCAAGAGGACAATCGTTCGATTATATTAAGGTATATACCCACGCGCCTATTCGAATGTTATGTGGTACAAGGCCGACCTTTAAGTAAGAATCCCACACGTTCAGAAGCTAAAAATAATCTAGTATCTTCGGCATTTCCTCTTTTGGAAGCAAATCAAGCACCGGCCGTAGCTTTCCCAATATGAATAAGACCCCGCCTTGGAGGATTATCACTTGGGATTAGGCTTAATTTATTAATGCTTCAAAGCCGAATGGTTAATGCATGTTAACGAAAATTTATAATTTCAGTAATTCTTTAAAAATATATACAGACAAAACAGCCATTTGGTAGGATTCGGACTTGCGCCAACTTAGCTAGACAAAATCACATTAGCGTAAACAACAGTATTTTTTTTAATTCGACAGTACACGTGCTTGAGTTGATACCGCAATAATAAGAAATAATGTCGGATTAAAAAGCCTGTTTAAAAAGTACCGTTGTTTACTGTCCGGGCACGAAAATGAAATTAGTAGATATAGATTAGTAGAAATTCATATGAAAGATGCGTAAATAAATAAGTAAATTGTACTCTAATTTAGCAACATGGTTTTCCGTGGCCATATTGGTAACGGCGTGCTTTATCTATAAGAGCGATTTCGATTGCTTGTTTTGTTTTGTTTGTTTGTTTAATGGCATATCAACTTCTTATGGGTCATTCAATGCTAACATTTTATTTTCTTGGGAGCTTTGAGGTAATAAAAGATATGACGTTATTCTGTTTTCACAATTAAATACACAATAGATGATACTCAGCTTTTATGCATATACATATAAATATACATTTTGTGCGTATAAATCAGGCCGGTAGAAATAAATATATAATACTGTTTGATTATAAACAGAATATCTACTTAAATACGAGTATCGATCAAAAATAATGTTCAAACAAATCATTTCAAATTGTCGGTTGTTTATAACCAGTTTCGTTAATCTTCGTTAATTTCAGTAACATGTTTACATTTGTTGACATTACGATATATTTTAGAGCAGATATGGTTATTACGATGAATCGAAAATTGTGTTATAGGCTTAATTTGACTTCGTAAGACGCGCCAGATCACATGATGGATTTCCCTATGTGGATAGGGGTCACAGGTTCGAATCCTGCCAAATGACACACATTTTCTTAATAAAAATTTATCTTAAATAATCAGGCCGGTAGAAATAAATATATAATACTGTTTGATTATAAACAGAATATCTACTTTAATACGAGTATCGATCAAAAATAATGTTCAAACAAATCATTTCACATCTTTGTGTGGATATAATTACTACAGGCGGTAATGTATGGTTTATTTTGCAGCTTTGTTGAAATTAGATTTCTTAATACAGTTTGAGATAAGAAATTGTAGGATATTAAAAGACAAGAAAATTTCACTGGGAACAAAAAAAAAAAAAAGAAGACAGTACTGAATTGTTATGCAATGTCTGATCCTTAATATGGCAGCGAATGCTGAACAATCTTATCAAAGATAAAAGAAAGACTAAAAGAAAGAAAAAGCAATCGCATATGATTCTACAGAAGGATGCTGAGGATACTATGAACAGAACATTGCGCAACGGCATGATTTTGGAGAGGATAGACACGTAAACGAAATTGATACTTAACATTAGAAAAAGACAGCTGAAGTTTCTGGAATATGAAATGAGGAAAGAGGGTTTTATACAGGAAATCTGTGCGTCGTTTTGTGGTGCAAAACGCATTGATTTTGAAATTCTTGCAAAATTTGTTGGATTTCAGTGAAACGTTCAGGACTTATTCACAAAGGAATTAAATTATTTTTGAAATCTTTCTTTGTAAAAATACCTTTTTTTTTTTTTTACATCTGTTACCCCAATCATTTATTTTTATGAATTTTCAAGGAATGTTTTGTAGCGCTTCAGATCTATATTAGTTATAAGGACAAGTCCTCTGAGAATTTTAATCATCTATATATATATATATATATATATATATATATATATATATATATATTTTTTTTTTGCGAACCCAGACGATGTCAATTTCTTCTTTTCTTGTTTATTTGATTTGATTTTATCTTTTTCTTTTTCTTTTCCTTTATTTTTCCTTTTTATTTTTATTTTTATTTTCTTTTTTAATTTCTTTACAAATCTATTTAAAAAGGAAAAGTAGACTAATTTTTCTCCAGTTTCTGAAAGGATTTTTCTGTTGCTGAGGTGATGTGTTATCCCCCGTGGGGATCTTCATATCGAAATGGCCATTCAACATCTTTGAATTAATCCTTTTTTAATATATATATTTGCTCTGTAATTTTTTATTGCATGGAGCTCTCTTCCTGTATCATTTTTTAATATTAAAATAAAATTTTCAATATTAATTAGGATCGGGTTTTTGGAATTTACCTTCCTGCTTTTTTCCCTTGGATTGAAGTATCTGAATTAAAATATATATATATATATATATATATATATATATATATATATTATAAATTATACTTTAGAACATGTACATAATTTCTCTATATATAATCTCGACGAAGGCACATTTGTTTCAGCATTGGTGGCCCAATGCCTCTTCAGGCGATGTGGCGAAACGAACGTGCCTCCGTCGTGATTATATATAGGGAAATTATGTACATGTTCTAAAGTATAATTTATAATAAATATTCACAGCTCTATATAGTATATTATATATCGAGCACTGTTTTAAATTAATGTTTTGGACGTTGAAAGAATTCTTCGTTCTGTATTCAAACGGATATATATATATATAATATATATATATATATATATATATATATATATATATATATATATTTGGTTAAATAGGATTCCAGTTACAGAAAATCTACTCTGAACTGCAAAATAAAAATGTAGAAAAACTAAGAAATTATTTTAAAAAAGGTTTTAATTCCTTTTATAATAAAACATATTATGGACGATATTGTCTGTAGAAAATATTTCGATGAATAATGCATTTTTACAAGAATTCTTTTAATTTTTTAAGTTAATTATTTTTCTAATCATTTCACCTCAAGCAGGGTGGGACCGCCACTAATGCTCAGAGGGTTACAGTGAGATAAAACTGGATACATTTTCTCTACAAACATATCCGTAAGTAAGATTATAAAGTTTACATACTTAAAATTCAATAAAATGTTGAAACGTTTAAAATATTAATCTTTTAAAGACCACTGTATAGTTAATATATATATATGCTTTTACATTGTATTCGTTGTGTAATTTTCTTTTAATTATCTTCTCCTCCTTGAATTTTCCCAACATAGTTGATAGATTTGTCAACACCACAAAGAAACACCCACCTCCGGTTTAAAAACGCTTTTCTGCAATTTGTTAAAACTAAAAGTAATATTTGTTTCAATTCAGATTAATTAAATAATTAATTAATAAAGAGAATTATCTTGAGTTGACAGATTTGTTAATGTGGGTGATTTTATTGATATGCATTTTGCTTGTTGCAACTATTAAATTTAATCTATTAAATGGGAATTAAAACTAAAATAAAACTTTCAAGAAAGATCTTGCATTTTTTTAAACAAAAAAATAACGAAATCCATGTATGTTTTATTTTTTTGCAGCTGAGGTATGAAAATAATGTCTTCTGAGATAAGAAAACTATTGTTATTGTTGACTTTTCTCAAACTACACTAGAATACTTCTGTACATTAAGATAACAACTTTTATTTATTATTTTAATGTACAGACCATGTTTTTAATCCCTTGAACCATGTTTCCTTGAGGATAAAAAGTGTTGGTTGGATCCAGTGACTTAACCCAAAGAGTTGCGTGTTCAATAATACCTAGCGAAAGTAGTGGCGAACAAAAAACTTAGAGAGATGAGTTAAATGGAAATAACTAAGACATCCGGAAGTGGCATGATACATGAAACGAAAACAATCAACCCCAGTGACCGAAATAAAGGGTTCAGTTCAAAATTTCAGTCATCTGAAGAAGTTCAGTACTTACAACGATCGAAACGTCGTGAATATGACAATAAAAATGAGGACAACAATCCGAACAATGTAAATAATACAAATAACTCATTTAAGAAATATAGACTTTAAAATTAAATGAATCAGTTTTTCTATATAAGTTGAGTAAGCGCTATTTCTGTATATATTAGAAACGTTTTTTTTTTTCGCACTTTCAACTCTGCCCCGACACAGAAAATGCATTCAAATATTTGTTTTATAGAAGAAATTCTCAATTGCACAGCAATGTAGTCGGATCTTTTGTGTTAATTCACCCCAAAATAAAAAAGAATTTATATTTACTAAAATTCACACAAAATTATTCTAGAGCGAAGCCCTTCCATTGCACTCCGGTTGGGCTTACCCTTGCGATCGTCCCAAATGTGTGCGAATCTGGTGCACTAATTCTAAGTGTGGTGTCTGCATTCGCGTTCATCCCGATAAATAAGCCAAAAATAGATTTTTGCTTTAATTGTAAAAAATGGAAAAAATTCTTCGTAGGTACCTAAAATATGATCCGCACGTACGAAATGTGAATAACTCCCTGATTTTTAGTAATTCTTCATTCTGACGTTTGGAACTGTTGCGAGGATGACTAAGGAAATTTTGATTTAAAATTTATAATTTCAAAACAGTGCCAAAAACACGAGAAACTTTCAGGCAAATATTATGCATAATAATATGGATCCAAAATGCAGGTTTTGTGATAAACACCAAGAAACAATAGACCACCTAATCTCAGGCTGTTCTGTGCTTGCCCCAAACGAATATAAAAATCGCCACGATAGAGTTGGGCAATATTTACATTGGGCAATGTGCAAACATTATGGAAAAGCTGTAAACAAACACTGGTATGAACATCACCCAGCACCGGTTACAGAAATAGAAGATGTAACCATTCTATAGGATTACACCATCTACACAGACAGAAAAATTGAAGCAAACAGGCCAGACATTATTGTTAAAAACCAGAAGGAGAAAACTTGTCTATTAATTGATATGGCTTGTCCAGCGGATTGTAACATAGCAATCAAGGAATTTGAAAAACTGTCAAAATATAAAGACCTGGAAATTGAAATAGAAAAAATGTGGAAATTGAAAACAAGAGTTGTGCCAGTGATAGTAGGTGCACTTGGAATGATAAAAAATGGAACAAAACAACACATTGAAAGAATCCCTGGAAACCCCAGCTTAAGAGATATACAAAAAATTGTCTTATTAAGTACAGCCCACATACTAAGGAAAACTTTATCTATGTAATGCTGAGGATGATAGGGAAGATAGAAAAACATGAAATGGAGTCATAACAACACGCCACTACCTGCCTTAGGTCTCCCCGCAGACTTGGTTGGTAGTGAGACCAACGCAGAAATCGAAATATGACGAAAAATGACATAATAATAAAAACTAAACAAACTTTGATTTAAAGTTTCTAATTTGGGGGGGGGTGTAAATTAATATTTGTGATAACTTTTACATTATTGGGGTGAATTAATACTAATAGAAAAGATCCAATTAGTTAATACGACCGGTTTTGTTTTTCTCCGTTTAATAGTCACTATTAGGAGAATGCCAGTAATTTATTAGAATATAAATGCCATGTATACGGAAGGCAAATGACTGCTATTTTTGTCGTAGAAAGTGTCATTTATTCACACAATAAATAAATAGAACAAAAACAACGGATTGAAACTATCACCGTGAAGAAATGCCCCCTAAAATATAGGTTATTGTGATGTTTTTAATACGTTTTATTTTATTGCTTTGCTGAGATGATTTTATCACATGTGCAATCCAATTTTTCAACAATCTAGTGCAGGGTCCCAACCCTTCAGTGGGTCGCGAGATAACTAATATATAAATATATTGGTGAAATAAATTCTATATTTATAACCGTTTAATTATGTGCTAAGTTTTCTTTTCAATATATTTGCTCTGGATAATATTATTTGAGTTCTCTACTTCTGTCTAATATATTAATTGTATATTAATATTTATATTAATTTGTATTATCTTCTCCGTTTTCACAGGTTGCCATTCTCTCTCTCTCTCTCTCTCTCTCTCTCTCTCATATATCCAAATGTATAAGGAAGGAAGAAAAGATTAATTGAAAAAGTGCTCACTATAAAAATAGAGCAATTAATATTTATTATTAATTATTAGTTTAGAACATATAAAAACTACTACAAAATTATCGAAACAAAATGTATAATTTTGTAGTAGTTCGTACATGTTCTAAAGTAATTATATATATATATATATATATATATATATATATATATATATATATGTATATAAACATACCATAACATACCTATTAGGGTCATACAACCATGGATGAAAATGTTATAACTCGTTTGAAATTATATATATATATAATTTCAAACGAGTTATTACGCGACCTAGGTTTCTACAATGTGGTGTTTTCAGGCGGTTTGCAATAACCGATTTTACGGATTTTTTAAAAAATCCTCACGTAACGGGAATTTTATATGAACGCGCAATTTTCGAAAATTAGAAGTTATAACATTTTCATCCATGGTTGTATGACCCTAATAGGTATTTTATGGTATGATTATATATATATATATATATATATATATATATATATATATATATATATAATTATTGTTAACTAGTTTTTGGTCATAATTAAATTAGAACAGTATACAGTTGTATTAAAAAGTGCTCAGTACATATATATTGCAGAGCTTTTGTATATTTTTCATTTGAAAGTCAATTGTTTACGCAATTATGGTTTCAACCTTTCGTTATCTTCAGGCTCATTATAACAACTATAAGGATAATATATATATATATATATATATATATATATATATATATACAAATAAATATGGAACGAAGAAAATATTTACAACGTTCAAAACATTAATTTAAAACACCGCTCAATATAGAAATAGAGCAATGAGTATTTATTATAAATTATAACATGTACAAACTACATTTTGTACCATCATAACTACCTGACGAATGAGAAATTGTTCTTTCAATGTCGAAACAAAATGTACACTTTTGTAGTAGATTGTAGTTTGTGCATGTCCTAAAGTATAATTTATAATAAATAAGAATTATATATATATATATATATATATATATATATATATATATACTTCTTATTTATTATAAATAAGAATTATATATAAATAAGAAAATTATAAATAAGAATTATATATAATTCTTATTTATTATAAATTATACTTTAGAACATGTACAAACTACAATCTACTACAAAAATGTACATTTTGTTTCGACATTGAAAGAACAATATCTCATCAGGTAGTTTTTATTGATGGTAATATACGTTATTTTTTAAAATAAAATTTATGAAAATTAGGTTCTTTTTATTGACAAAATGTTTCGTACGAAAAATTTTGCCAATAAAATGAATGTTCTCATTTTTGTTACTTCCACGTTTCAGCCCTGGTGCTCTTCAGTCGTCTTCCGGTGTTAGTTGATCCGGGTAACCTTCAGAAAATCTCGGACTGAACCCTTTATTTAATCTACTTTAGATTATTCTCGTTCCTCTGTTCATATCGAAAGATATCTTGTCTTGCTTTGATTTAGTACTTCTCAGTTATTGTTTATTCTGTTTCCACTGAGTCTGTACTGCTCAGTCCAGGGATTGAACTTACTATGTCACTAAATTCTCAAAACAAAGGTTTAATTCACGAGGCTATTTATTGTTCCGAAATTTACTGACATTAACAATAAAGATGAAGACATTAGTCTGAATGTAAATAATGTTAATAATGACAACTTCTCAGACATATATTTTAAGATTTTTGAAATTTTCTATTTGTTAGGGGATTTATGGTTATGGGTGAATAATGAACAATCAGGTGCAATTAACAGCAATTTATTTTATTGTCTTAGCAAACTAAATAAAAAGAATACAAAAGGGATGAATAAAGACATATATGTAGAGATGTATGTATTGTACGTGTGTTTGTATATCTGAAGATTCTATGAAAGATTATAAGAGACTTACATTTCAGAAGAGTTTTGTTGGTGTATAGTCAAGAACTGTCTGTTTGTGTATAGTCAAGTAAATTTAGAGCATTACATACAATATTGTTTTGTGTTGTGCTTAATGTGACCTGAAGTTGAAGATCCAGAGAGGAACGAAATATCTCCTATATTTTGTACATTTTTCTAACATTAGTCAGTTAATTGCCATAAGTGATACACGCTTGTCTTTTTCGAGACATGAGTGACTAAGCAGAAAATTTTCCCGCAATAGGTTGCAATTATATTCTCTGGTAGGCCGGTTACCAACCAAGGCTATAGAATCTAATCTGTCCTGATATTCAAACCATAGCTAGAGAGAAGAGATGGATTAGGGTAATTGTGCATAAGGGAATGAAACGAATTCGACTGGGATTCGAACTAGGACCTCCGATTTCTAGAAAGGAGAACGTAATAGCAACATACAGCGGAAAAATTCTGTCTACTCAGTCCTGTCTCGAAAGACATGATCGGCCAAACATGTACCACGTATGGCAACTAACTGCTTGACTGATATTAGTTTTAGCGTATCAAATTTACTTTACAATTGCCAATTTACTCAAACTAATTTGTTTTTTACGTATATCTTTTATATCAAACGTACCTAGAAAGACTTGTGTGTGGTAATCATTAAATTTCAGGGAAAGAAAAAATTCAAAGTGTTTATTGGGGTTGCAAATGAGTGAGGATAATTTTAACTTGTAAGCACGTTGAAATTTATTTTCTCCAGTTAATCACAATTAAATTGCAATAAATTGTTATATACAAATCTTTTTTGTGTAGTAAAAAAACAAACAATTGATTTCTGTATTAATGGCTATTTTGCGTATCTCCAGATGCGCAGTTTTGTAAAGATTTCGCGTCTGTTGGCACCCAGTGTTTATTTTGGAAGAATTATTTACAATATTACAGTTTATAAAATATAAGTTTACGTTCATTCAGACGTGGATATGCGGAAGGAGAAAATGTGTAAAGACATGTGAAGATTCAAACTACTCGTACACTTGCAAACACTCTTTCAGTTAAAAAGTGCTAATCGAAACGTACACGAAAATACATAAACCATATATTTACATGTGATCAATAAATTCAATAAAATTGTTCCAAATTCAAATGATCTGTATTTTTAAAAAAGAGATGCATGAATAAGAAACTGGTTTGACGAAATTCATCGTTTTTTAAAATTTATCTATTGTTCTGATAGCATTTCCACAGCTATCAGTGAATATTTTGGTAAATTAATAAGCGTTGTTATATTCATTCCATGGCTCATCTATGAGCCAGTTTGGATATAACCACTGACTGTAGAATTTTATCCCAGGAATTTTGATAGTATTTGGAACTACAGGCCATATTGGTGCTCTCCAGAATCTATTTCTTCCGGAAGGATTTGATGGAATGTTATTCAAGAATTCTTTCGTTTCCCAGTCTAACGGAGACAGAGTTGTTGTTCGAAATATTTTTGGTTTCAGCGCGAATCTTGGTTCAGAGATTATGGATTTTGATTTTTTTGGTGGGATAAAAGAATTTTCTCTCCAGATTTTTTCCAGTTGAGGAACTTTGGTCTGTGGTTTCCAAATTTTATTTTCTACTGCTGGCCAAAACTGCGTTTTCGGTTGCCAGAAATTAGTAACTGTTGGGAATTGCCATTGTTTAATTGGTGAATCCCAAAAGGTCGTTTCATCATCGAACTGCGGCTCTAGCGGGGTCAAGTCTGTTGTTTTAAGTTCATTTGTGTCGGAAATGACTGGTGGTTCGAGTAACCAGTCTGTGCGTTGGCGTCCGTTGAGGTACTGCTTCACGCAGTAACGTTGTCTTGATGCTGGGCTGAAGATGGGATAGCTGTCCGAGGTTCGTGACATGCGTGCAAAACACTTTTGTAGGCTTTGTGGAATACTCGTATCTGTGAAACTGGCACATGCTGGAGACAAAACTGTCAAGATAATGGTAAAGTAAACACTAGGAATCTTCATAACTGCAAGAGAAAGAGACAGAAAGAATGAATTAGCGCAATTTATTTTAATATTGTTCGTACATTAACAAGCATTGTAATCCATATCTCTCCCTGTGTCTTTTCTCTTTAGAACTTGGGTGATTATAACTCTTCATAGATCCATAATATCAGACATGCAACAAATTCATGACGAATTTTCTTTCACTCTAGTTATAAAATGTATAAGGATACAGAGTACACGATAATCATTACAGGAAGTAAGCAAATCCTAAAATTTCTTTCGTATATTTAGTATAGAACAGATACTAAATATAATAGTAAAATGTTATCTAAAAAATTATCATTAAAAAGGAGAATATTTTGAATCATAGCCTCTTAAAAATGCTTAAAAATGTTTTACAGTATTTACATTATTCATTGTCTTCATCTTTGTTTCGGTCGTTGTAAGCTCCGGCCTTCTTCAGGTGCTAATTCAGGTAAAATTCCTAGTACCTGAAGAAGGCCAGAGCGTACAACAGTCGAAACATCGTACAAATGGCAACAAATATGAGGACTATAGTCCGAATAATGTATATACTGTAAATACTACCTCATCTCAGATATATATACAAATATTAAATTTGTTTTCTAAATTATTTTCTAAACTTGAAAGTTTAAAAAATGTCCTACTAACCTAGATTCTGCACATATTTTGACACATTTATTTGATTGACTAATTAGTTTTAGCGGCTTGTCAACTTTTTGCAAGTTTTTATAGCCAGAATATATTTTTAGATTGACCAATGTTTTGGAGTTAATAAAGATTTACTGATACAAGTCCTAGTAATTAACCCATAGCTTGCGGGGATAAGAGGTTATTTCGTACCCTTTCCTACAGGTACTTGCGCGTAAGTGAATATAACGTGCCCCTATTTCAATATAGTGCTATACCACTAAGCTTAATGCCCGTGGAATTCCCAAGTGGTCACCTATCTGACAAGGCTCGACGTTGCCTGGATACACCAAGATCGTGCACCAGGATACTTCAGTGATCGTATGAGAACCGTTGTTTCAACGTGAAGTCTCTTTTGATTCATATTTGAATGTAAAAACTATGCTGTTATAATGTGATCCAATGAAAGCAATCCTTTTTTTATGTCGTTTATTTAATCATTTCACCTCAAGTAATGTTATACTAAAGCACAGGGAGTTACAGTGAGAGAAAAGACTGGGTACAGGGGGTTTAGCAAAATGGTGTTTGCATTTAACTATTTCAACGGCAGAAGTGTAGGACCTAGGTGTCAGTCTAGTAGCACGCTTAAATTTACGTTGACGTTGCACCAGTGAAAAAAGCACTTTTCATGAAAGAGGAAAGCAATGCAACAGCGGTGAGAAAGTGACTGAAGTCGAGATGCCACATCAGGACTGATTACATTGCAGATCTTTCTTCGTTTTTTGTCAGATAACTCGAGATGAACCATACTGTTATAAAACTATTCCCAAGCGTACCTGAGCCAATCCTTTCTGAACCTGAATCAATCCGCCCACACTGTGTTTGTTTGATCTCGAACCGGCCAAAGTAGGATTACCCGTTATCACCTTGCTAGGCTATGCGACACGCGAGAGGTCGGGTATATAGTTAAGACCGGATTTACGCAATCCGCCCTAGCTGATAGGAATATAATCGGAATATAATCAGTAGAACACAGCAACGCCACGGGTGTAGCATATATATATCGATTATATACACAATAATAAGCAAGTCAAAGCTCGGTGACGCATAAACAGTTGGCTGGTATTACAAAAATACATTCAATAACAATGTTCTTGGGGACGGTGATTTGATCACTCGGCTTTAGCAGCACGCCGATATCAAATCAGCCGTCTTATTCTAATCTCGGTTCGCCAATCTACTAATTTCACTTTCAACCTCGGTTTTTATTGAACAGGTACACAAACCGGGGTAGTAAAGGTAGCTACAGGGATTCGGTTTTCTCTCTTTGTATAAATCTTACCAGCTCGAAAAGAAAATATTATCAGTCATCCATTTCGACTAAGTCTCCAGCCCTTCACTGATGAGAGGGAGAGAAAACTCACTCTCTCTTATTGCTTGCCTGTCCTTACCTTAAAGCTCAGGTAGCCCAATTTTGACCTAGGGTAAAACATTTGTCAAAACAAGAAGACAATATTATGTCTATGATTATTTTACACAGATTCAATATATTCAGTTACTTTTCCTGACAAAAATAATTGTATTGTTGAATTTGAGAGAAATCTCTTCTTATCTTTAAAGTTAATAAAAAAGAATGAATACCAGTCATCAGAAAATAGGGTTACATCATTCCCAACGACATCTGTCATTTATTTCATAAATGACACTATAACTACTACACTATTTAGCATGCGTATTCATTTTTAGGCTATACCCCACAAAAAAACAAAAAACTATTTTCATGCAGTCATGCATTGAACGTATTAGTTTTAAGCAATACTAATAAGAAACAATTTCATGCTCAATAGAAATATCTGTCTTCTAATCATGTGCAAATGCAAAAGTGTCCTTCTTTTAATTCCTTGAAATCATGTAAAAATGTCCTTTCTTTAATTCCATGCAATAGCATGCATTTTTTCCTTCTTTTCTTATTTTTCATGCGGCAAAAGTTTCTTTATTAAAACGTAGGCTTCACCCCCCTTTTAACAGGAATAACAATAGGTCCTTTCGTCTTCTTTATATATATATATATATATATATATATATATATATATGTGTGTGTGTGTGTGTGTGTGTGTGTGTGTGTGTGTGTGATGTTCTTTGAATGTTTTTTTTTAATTTTTTCAAATATGTGTGCGGGTGTGGTTGCGTATGTATCTCTTAGGGTTTATTTCTTTTCTGTTACCAACTTTCTCTCTGCAAGGGGAGGTTTCAGTGACTTCTTGACAGGAGTCGGTTCTTTTTCAGCTCCTGCCGTCGGGTTGAATTGGATCTTGTTCTCACCTGTTTGATCTGTTCTGTTGAGATATGGATCGCTAGACTGTATTCCCCTCTCCGTCTGCTGCACGTTCACCGAGACCTCGTTATTCTGTTTCTCTCGTTATTTTTTATTCTCCCCAGTAGCACTACCACCGCAACAACGACCAGTAAAGTACTGATCCCCACTGACCAGTTGACAAAAATTACTTTACTATTCTTCCAACTCATATCTTCTTTTCCCAAATGTTTAATTTGTCCTTTAGCTGAACCATATTAATTTTGTCTATGGGATTTTATAACTCCGGTGTTAGCTCTATCGTGAACTTAGGGTATTTGTTCATTACTGGCTCCCATAACTGTGTGAAGATTTTATCAACTAACTCCATTATTGAGTCTTTTTCTTCAAATTTGTCTTCAACCTGGTAATATGGGGGTAGGGAGATGGTCATGCCAATTGCGGAACACCCCAGTGGTAGTTTTATCACCAAAAAAATTATGTATACTAGCTAGCAAAAAAATAAAAAAATAAAAAAATAAACATGGTTTGATAAATATTTGAGTGCTGTCAAAATTAAGAATGCGGGCTAAATTCTTCTTATCAGGAAAATATTTGATTGTTTTGAAACCAGGGTAGCCAAGGTCAGATACTAAGGGGCTTGAAATCCTGTAAACAATGTGTCAAAAGATGACGTGGTCGCTTATATAAGAGACAGAAATTAGCAGTAGTCAGTAGTCCATGAGCATTTGAGATTGGAGCCGGGACCGAGAACGACACAGGGAAAACCGCGGACGAGCGCATCCCTTGGCCCCGCTTGATGCGCATGTGCTGACACTTCTGAATCTACCTTCTATTCTACGCTACGTCACCTGAAGAGTAATAAAAAATGTTGTATTTCTTATTTATATATACGTGTTAAGGTCGTCATTTTATTAAGTGAGAATATCGTCATTTTATCAGTGTGAAAAAGGCAAGCCATTTGATAACGGAGATTGGGACTTAATTAATATTTGTCGTTTAATCTAAGGGTATGCAGCATATTAGTCGCTGGTTGCAGTTTAAATTAGCTTCAGCTTATACAGCATGTTGGCCATTTTGGTTTCCAGTTTATACAGCATACTTAGCTTTGATATACGTATACAGCTGGTATACAACATAACCATCATTTGTAAAAAAAAAGCAGTATGTTTCGTCATTAGCAAGTGGGACAACACAAGGTGCGAGCTATAAATTGGAAATATCAGAATCAAGGAATTACATGTTTAACTTTCTGAGAAGTGTTACAAATAAAATACGGAAATCCCAAGGCGCATTGCAATGGCAAACGATGCATTGTGATAACGTCATAAAGTAATAAGGAACAGGAAAACTTAAAATAAAAAAATGAGTGCTGAACTGCTATGTAATATCAATCTTCCTATAAAGCATTGAATGCAGCGCATTTTCCTTACAGGTCAAGAAAAGACTTGGTTGTAACAGAGATGTGGTTCAATAGACGAATGATAAGAGTGCCATGAACTTGCGAGTAAGGAGCAAGTCTTAAAGAAAATGAAAACGAAAAAGAGTCTTGTGTTTAGAATTAAAAAGAGACAGCTGAAATTTCTAAAACTAACAGTGAGGAAAGAGAGCTTTGGAAATTTGACACGCCTAGGACGTATTGAAGGCAAGAAGGTCTAATGGGAACTAGCGAGTAACCTAACTAACAAGTTTGTGAAAATTTGGTGTCAGAATTGGGTATGAGGGAGATAATAATGAAACAAACATTACCAAAGGATAGAAAGTTGTGAAGAGCCATGATCGACGTCATCCTAGAAAGACACGACACATAGGAAAAGAAGATCAAATTAATGCCGGTATTGAAACCAGTTGTCGTTGAATAAAATCCAAAGGAGCATCATCAAGATTATTAGTCCTAATCTGTCGGCTCGGCTTCAATCAATTGTCCACCACAGTAAGGTAGCTTCCCTCTGCCTTTTCTATAAATACTTTCATGGTAATTATTCGGATGAGTTCTTGATGGAATTTGGAATAAAAATTAAGCGTGGTACTAAAATGGCGTTGAGATCGCATCAATTTACAGTTGATTTGGTTGGATGTAACTGTAAATTCTATTCTGGAAGTTTTTTTTTCTCGCTTGTGGAACTCTCCTCCGGCTGCATTTTTTCTAGCCAAATTTAATCTTTAAAATTTAAATACAATGTCAATCGCTATCTATTGTCCTCCTGATAATTCTTATTTTCTCGCTCCTTGGTAATGTTTTATTGTCTAATTCTTCTACACCCATTAAACCCCTGTGTCTTAGTGGTTTTACTGCCTTGCTTTCGATAAAAAAGGTAATAAATCCGCCAACGAAACTACAAGACCTTCTGAAGAAGGTAGGTGAAGAGAGTGATAAAAAAGGATTACAAAAAAAAAAAAAAAAAAAAAAAAACTTCAAGAAAACCGAATGCATGGTCATCAGCAAAAAGAGCAATCCAAAATGCCAAATACAGGTGGAAGGTACTAAAATCAAGCAGGTACAAAAATTGAAATACCTGGGAAGTGTTCTAACAGAAGACGGAAAGTGCGACACAAAGATCCGAAGGCGAATTAGCATGGCGAAGAACGCATTCCAGAAACTGAGTAAAATATTAAGAGACAGGACAATTTCGCTAGAAACAAAGAAGAGAGTACTGGATTGCTACGTGATGTCAGTTCTTTAATATGGTAATGAATGTTGGACAATATCAACAAACATGAAGGGAAAACTTGAAGCAGCGGAAATGTGGTTCTACAGAAGGGTGGTGTGGATATCAAACATGTGAGCAATGATGAGGTTTTGGAAAGGATGGAAACGAAAAGGAAATTAATATTGAGTATCAGAAAGCAGCGGATAACATATTTGAAGGGCCTGAGCAGGTGGATGACAGAATGGGGGTTGCGTGATGTTACAGGAGAAAGTGTTCTAAGAGCCATCAGGAATAGGGAGACGTGGAAGGCCATGATCGCCTACGTCCTGAAAGGACAAGTCACGTAGAAGAAGAAGAAGAAGAAGAAGAAGAAGAAGAAGAAGAAGAAGAAGAAATCCACCATTTTAGTTTTTTCTGTTTTCTGCATGTAGAAGAGTTCTTTTCAGAAACAAGCGTTTAAAAATAGAACAAGGAGTGGGAAGGAAATGGAAAAAGTAGGTTAGAGCTCCGATGGACAGGAAGTTGTGGGAGTATGATCGCCCAAGTTCTAAAGGGGTACTTCACACACACAAAAAAAGAAGAGAGAAAGAGAGAGAGAGAGAAGATAATTATAACATTCGGATAACCGGTTAAATATTGAAATATTAAATTTTCTCAATCGATACACTATTTCCTCATGCTTTGACTACATACAGTAGATGCGAGGTGGGTGGGGGGGGGGGCGTAAAGTTCATTTACACAGAAAATGGGAAGCAGCGAAGAAACTTCGATTTCCGACTGAGACCGCTTGCATGCTCTATCCAGGATGTACCCAATAATTTTGAATCCCCCGAGCGAGGAGCGTTTGCGCAGTAACTTAGCAACTAATTAGAGGGGATACTCGTGCATATTTGTAAACAGAATGTCCCTCTTACAAAGTCGGTAGTGAGACATCATTCAGTCAGTCAGTCACTTAAGTGATACGCGTTTGGGCAATCATGTCTCTTTTTCTGCAGTAGGTTGCCATTTCTTTCTACGGTAGACTGGTTACCAACCAAAACTATAGACCCCAATCTGTCCTGCTATTTTACCCTCAGGTGGAGGGAGAAGAGATGGATTAATACCTTTCCCAAGTGAATGGAACGAATTCAACTGGAATTCGAAATTGGCTCTTTGATTTCTCATTCCAAGACCTTATCAACTGTATCAAAACACATGCTTAAATTCTTCATGTTTAACGCAGGCATCTTTGACTAAGTATCACATAGGTACGTCAGTTTAAATTGCTTACAGTTTATATTTGGTACCTTGTGACTTTTGGCATTGTTCCAAAGCTAAACTTACGAAAGGTAGATTTCAGATCATGGGAGAAATTAAAGGGAATGTGGCAAGGTATTTGATAATGAACACTGAAAATATATTTTCAGACTGTTTTTAACAAATGGGCGAAGGGTAAAGATTATTGAGTCTGTACTGTTTACCTTAAATTTTAAGGTAAATTAACTGGAGTGAAGAGACGGATTAATACCTTTCCCAAGGGTATTTGTGCGTAAGTGAATGCAAGGAATTCAAATGGAATTCAACTGCCGAGTTCGAATTGGTATTAATACGTCTCTTTCCTCTAGTTATGAGTTAAATAGTAGGACAGGTTTGGTTTTATAGTCTTGGCTGGCAACCAGTCTACCGCAGAAAGCAATGGCAACCTACAGCGGGATAATCTTCTGCCCAGTCAGTCATGTCTCTTACGAGACATGATCGCCCAAAGCATGTATCATGTATGGCACTTAACTGACTGACTGTTTACCTTGAACGAGCATTATGTTGACTTTTAGATGTCGGTTCTTGAGGGATCGCTGTGACAGGATAAATAAGTTGAAAGATCAAAAAATGACATCATTGTCAAGAAATCACGGATGATACAGTTGAAGAAATTATTCTGGTTTATCCATGTGTTTCAACAGAGAGTAAAGAAGATTAGACATTGTAAATGGGGAAAGTGAAAGGCAAATAGAGCTTCCACCTCGTATTGTTCATCAAGGTGAACTGCGAAACGGCAAAACGGTTCCATTCTCCTGCCAGGTTTATTGGAAAAATGTCATAAATCATAGTTCCAACCCACACTTGTCCCAGACCAAATATTTTGATCAGGATTGATCGGAGACGCCGATGTTTGATTTACTCATGCCCAATTAAAAGAATCATTATTCCATTCATACCTTGTTTAAAGAGTATCATTGTGTATCACGACAGGTCTTAAGGGAACCACTTAGAAGTTGAATAAAGAGTCATTATTCTAGGTTGGCTATTTTTCGTCAATATCAATAGCTGGATACATGTTTACTTTCTAAGGCATGAATCCATTTCTCCTTATACCTTATCGTATCACCACATATCTTTACAAAATGTCTGGTCACCGGAAAACAAGGATAGTTGACGAAGAGTTTTTTTTAGGAAACATTTGGATAAACCACTGTCTTATTACGTTCCTACTTTAGATTGTTATCTACAAGAAAAAAGTACACCGTACACATTATATTTGGGAATAATATCTACATAGTATAACAAATTATAATAAATATGTAACACAAAGAATATGTAACTAAAATATTAAATATTTCTTTTATTTATATTTTAGTGATAAACAGTATGCAAATCGGTTAAAATATCTACCACCGTACAAATTTTAATTTGGAATGATATCTACATAGTAACATATATATAAAATAGAGAAAGTTTAATTAAAATATTAAAAATGTTTCCATTAATTACATTCTAGAGATAAACAGAACGTCAGTCAATGCCATACATTGAGGCGATCATGTCTTGAAAGATACATGACTGACTGGGAAGAAGGTTTTCCTGTAGTAGGCTGCCATTACTTTCTGCGGTAGACTGGTTGCCAGCCAAGGTTACAGAACCCAATCTGTCCTGCTATTTAACCCATAGTTGAAAGGAGAAAGCGACGGATTCATACCTTTCCCAAGTTTATTTGCGCGTAAGTGAATGCAACAAATTCAAGTGAAATTCGAACTCGGTTCTCCTATTTCTCATTTCGAGCCGATATCCACTTCATCACAACGCACATCCGCCACGTACAGCACCTAAAATATGTTAGAAATCAGCGGCTTCGCATACCAAAGTAGATTCACGTAGATAACATAGAACCCTATAAGTAACTCAGCAGTTACCAGTGGCGACAGTACCAGCAAAAATACTGTTGTCCTCATTGCTAAATTTGACAGGATCCAGTCAGACAGATATGAACTTAATATATACAAACGTAACATGAGATTTGTCTAATTTGGAAATAACTTGTATATTTTATTTTTCAGTGCTTGTGGAACGACAATAGGTCTTTTTTTTTTTTTACAAAACATGGCTTAAACTGTCACAAGGCCACAAAACATATGACGTACGCACTAAATGAATCATGAAAGTATGTGATCACAATGTGACAACTCCATCAAATTCTTTTCGTTTATAGTTTCTCACGCACTGTAAATTTTGTCGAGATTTCCCATAAAAGAATCTGTTTCTGATCATCGAAACTGTTTTCTTTTCACTTGTAGATAACTTCTTTCTTCCCTTTAGTTTCTAAAGTCGATAATTTGGCTTTGTAATTTTATGAGCACAATTAATAAGATGTACATTTTTGTCCACATTAACAACAAGTAAAAGTGCAAATATTTTTGTTTATATTAACAAATAATTGTAAATATGTTACTCAACGATAACAATTATTATATCCGTTTTTTTTTTAATATTTCGAGTTAAGCACTCATATTCGATTTAAGATCAAGTAGTGGGTACTGTATATGCCTTGTGGTGCAATGAATATTGGCTCGGATGAAATTGAAGTGCCGTGTTCGAATTCCAGTTGACTTCGTTTCATTCACTTATGCGCAAATACAATTGGGAAAGGTATTAAGCCATTACTTCTCTCTTCAGTTATGAACTGAATAGCAGGACATATTGGATTCTATAGCCTTAGTTGGCAACCAGTCTTCGGCAAAAAGTAATCTACTGTGAGAAAATCTTCTGCTTAGTCAGTCATGTCTCGAAAGCGACATGATCTCCCAAGCGTGTATCACGTATGGCAATTAAGTGGCTAACTGAGTGAGTATTGAGGCAGAAAAATTTGGAAACAAAGAAAAGAGTACTGGACTGTTATTCGATATCTGTCCTCCTATATGGCAGCGAATGCTGGATAATTTCATCAAAGATGAAGGAGGGCTCGAAGCAAAAGAAACGAAGTTCTGCAGTGGGATGCTAAGGATAGCATGGACCGAACATATGAACAACGACAAGGTTTTGGAAACGAAAAGGAAACTTATACTTAACATCAAGGAGAGACAGTTGAAGTTTCTGGGTCACGTAATGAGGAAGGAGAGCTTAGAGAATCTAATACCCACAGGAAGGATAAATGGAAAGAGAGACAGGGGAAAGCAACATTAGACATATTTCATTTTGTTTTTAATCGTATCACCCCGAGCAAGGTGGTAACGTCACTGATGTGCAGGGGGCTACGTAATAGTGAAAAGATTAGAAAAGAGAAAGCCGGAAACCACGTCCTAAACAGGGAACAAGGGATGAGCCTCTTCACCTGTCCAAGAGACGTGGGTGGAGTGTGAACCGGGCGATAGATAGATCTATCTACTCCAATTGAAAAAAAAAAAAAAGGAAAGAGTAAAAAGATTGGAAAAGAGAAAGCTGGAAACCACATCCTAAACAGGGAACAAGGGATGAGCCTCTTCACCTGTTCAATAGACGTGGGTGGAGTGTGAACCGCGCGACAGTTTAGTCTATCTACTTCAATTGAAAAAAAAAAAGGAAAGAGTAAAAAGATTGGAAAAGAGAAAGCCAGAAACCACATCCTAAACAGGGAACAAGGGATGAGCCTCTTCACCTGTTCAATAGACGTGGGTGGAGTGTGAACCGGGCGATAGCTAGATCTTGACTTTAGCAATTGGGCGTCAGAGCAGAGATTGAGAGAGATACCTAAAGAGAAGCGCTACAAGAGATAGAGGGTGTGGAGGGCCATGGTCGCCTACGTCTTGAAGGGACACAGCCCATAAAAGAAGAAAGAAAGAAGTAGGTTACCCAGAAATTACCCAGTTTATTCGACTCTTGTCACCAACATTAGAACATTCACATGACCATCAACCTTTTAGAAGAATAAGGTAATGTTTGTCGTATAGAGTTAACGCTACAACGGATAGGAAGTTGTGGAGTGCTATAATCGCCCATGTTCTAACGAGTCACAGCGTATAGAAGAAGGTTAGTGTTTTTGTTAGCACGATATTTTCTATGGACAAATAATTTATTGTAATTTTTTTCTAAAATTCACCCCATACAAGGTTCAGTAGCTATTCGTAGAACTTCACTGAATGTGTGGATATGAATGTAAGCGTAATTAGAAGATAGTGAAATGTATGAGGATAAGGAGGATAGACAGCGATCGACTCTTGATTCGAAAGGGTTAAGACTGTAATGTTCAGTTAAACATCTAAACCAGTTTTTGTTCCCGAAAGTTGCAGTTTTCGAGAAAATCAATCTACGTAGAACTTACAGTTGAAATACAGGTGAAATAGGATTTATTTGATTCCATCGCCGTAAAATCGTAAGTTCTAGCTATTATCTGGCGTAACTAAAGAGTTGCCAAGGAAATAGTTATTGGGTAGTAATAGACTCGCAATATCGAGTCTGTGGGAAAGACGTTAGAAATTAAGTAATCCCCGAAAAGACAACGTAACAAATTTCGAACTTTATCAAGGATGGATTGAGCATGCTCAGCTTAGAAATGGTAGTGATATTCTATTTTTGGTCTAATCTAACTTGTAAAGATTCAGCATGGCAGAAAGTGTCAGGTACCTTCTGATGCGGTACAATAAGCAAATATCTTTTTCAGTTTCTTTATCAATGAATCGTATGCATGAACTTGAGCCCCAATAGACGTTCAGAACAGGGAGCCTCGTTGAAAGTGTATCCGTTTATTTTGACGTACACCAAGTATATAAATTCTAACGACGGTTTCTCCCTTCAAAAGATGACACAGGTTCGAAACCTGTTGAAGGACGTATTTTTCTTGAATATTCAAGCTGTTAGACAAAAATAAATATATTTAAAAAAATAAACCGAACGTCTACCTAAATATGGGTATCCACTAAAAATAACGTTTAAAATGATAAAAAGCTATAAAAAAAAGCCTCGCTAACAAAACAATTAGCACAAAAGTACAGACAATTCGGCTTTCGTTGAAACACCTGTTCTCGTACGATCACCGAAGTTAAGCTACACCGAGCCTGGTCGATACCCAGATGGGTGACTGCTTGGAAATACAAGGTGCTGCAAGCTTGGATGTGCTGGCGATAAACTGGATAGTCAGTTAAGTGATACACGCTTGGACGATCATGTCTCGAATGACTGACTGGACAGAAGATTTTATTGCTGTAGATTGCCATTACTTTCTGTGGTAGACTGGTTACCAACCAAGGTTACAGAACCCAATCAGTTTAACCCATAGCTGGATGGAGAGGAGTATCTGCGCGTAGGTGAATGCAACGAATTCAACTGGAATTCGAACTCGGCTATCCGATTTCTCGTTTCGAGCCGATATCTACAACGCAAAACTGCTTCGAATTGGAAATTCTACTCGGGTTCATTATATTCGCTCGCTTACAAATATTTTTGGGAAACACCCTCTTCTCCCAAGAGCTATGGGTTAATTATTACATTATCAGTAAATCATTATTATCCCCACAAAATTATTAGAATCTAAGAATATTTTCTGGCTTTAAATAACCAGCAGGTTGATAAACAGTAAAGCACAAATCAACCAATCAATACAGATAATTCATAGAAACAAAATAATTCTTGACATAATTATTTAGAGTGCCTCTTAATCAGAATATTGAAAGTGACGTGACCAGGATAAAGACATGCTATGACGTCTGTCACTACTTTTGTTGACACTGTCAGAGACAAAGGTTTATTTCAGGTTTATTGTGATAGCTCCACGCGTGGGAATATTCGCTGATCAAATGGTCCAGCCAAAGTTAGCAAACGAATAGAATAGTCACATCGTAACAGGATTTTTTTTCACTCAACTGTGACTCAGAAAGAAATAGAAGTGATTGTAGTTCATGAATAATAATAATGAATAATGTAGCCAAAAAAAAGCTATGTTGAATACGTTCTCAAATTTTACGTGAACAAAATCTTGTTAAACAAGCCAAAGTGCGGCTCACCGGACAGCGTGTTGCTTTAAAAGTTAATATCTAAAGTTAGTTCTTTTGTGTAGAGAGACAACCCAAAATACGATATAACGAATTGGAAACGTTATACTCAAGTCAGTACAGAAATTTAAATATCTGGAAAGTGTTTTAGAGGATGATGAAAAATGCGACAAAGAAATCAGAAGGTGCAATGATATAGAAAAATCAATGGTATTCTGTATTTTAGGGCAATTCTAAGCACAAAGAGCCAAGATGGCCTTGTGTTTCATGTTGTTTGTTGCATTATTGAAAAAGGGTAGTCCAATATGCCAAATGCAGGTCGGGGATATTAGAATCAATCAGGTACAAAAGTTTAAATACCTGGGAAGTGTTCTAACAGAAGACGGAAAGTGTGACACAGAGATCCGAAGGCGAATTGGCATGGCGAAGGAAGCATTCCAGAAGTTGAGTAAGGTATTAAAAAACAGGACAATTTCGCTAGAAACAAGGAAGAGAGTACTGGATTGCTACGTGCTGTCCGTTCTTCAATATGGCAGTGAATGCTGGACAATATCATCAAAGATGAAGGAAAAACTTGAAGCAACTGAAATGTGGTTCTACAAAGGGATGCTGCGAATATCATGGATCGAGCATGTGAGCAATGATGAGGTCTTAGAAATGATGGAAACAAAAAGGAAATTAATACTGAGCATCAGGAAGAGACAGCTGAAGTAACTGTGACATGCAATGTGGAAGGAGAGCTTGGAGAACCTGATACTAACAGGCCAGATAGAGGGAAAAAGAGACAGGGGAAAGCAACGGATAACATATTTAAAGGACCAAATCAGGTGGATGACGGAACGAGTGTTGCATGGTGTAACAGGAGAAGGCGTGCTCAGAGCCACCAGGGATAGGGAAACGTGGAAAGCCATGATCGTCTACGTCATAAAGGGATAGGGCACATAGAAGAAGAAGAAGAAGAGCAAACACATTTTTTCATTCTGTTTTTCATTGGGTCCGTTGGTTTTCTTTACCGCCTTTAATTGATCCGAACCAGAAAATAGTAGCTTCATTATTTTCACTTGATTGCTGATGTTTACAGTTTTTATATATTGTTTAGTAGATGCTTTGTAAAGCCTTTCTATGTATTTTAGGTCAATTCTAGGCATCCGGAGACTAGATGGTCTATACTTTCTTTTTGTTTGTTGCATTATTATTAATAATAATATTAATAATAATAATAATAATCGCCGTTCAACTGGCGTAGCGAAATTTGAATTTCATAACGCTGAAGAATGCTGAGAACATCATGAACTGAATCTGTAAGTAACGAGAAAGCTTTGAGGAAAATGGAAACAAAAAGGTCACTTAAATTTAGAATCAGAAACATTTGAAATCTATAGGAAACATAATGAGGAGAGAGTGCTTGGAGAATTTACCACTCACAGGACATATTGAAGGCAACAAAGAAAGAGGATAGCAGCGAGTAACCTATTTAGTGAGCTTGTGTTTTGCAGAACAGGGACAGGGAGGCATAGTGAAAATACACTAATCATAATAGGAAGTTGTAAAGAGCCATAATCGCCCACGTTCTGAGCCAGTCGAGGTAGAGTGGGACAGAGTAAGAGGCACACTATATGCGGATATATGGGGAAGATAACAATTAACTCTAAACTTGAACAGGTTATTATTGTAGTGATTGGGGAAGCATCCACTTGGGAGTCGATTCTGCAAAGCAGCCTTTCGTGGGAAAAACTTGCTAGAGTGGATGTTACATTTCACCAATGGAATACAAAGAAAATGAGGGTGGTTCGCTACAATGTGCATGGTATGGCGAGACTTAGCAGTGAAGGTTAGAATTTGGGGAACCGTTATCATGCCAACTTTGTCACTTAGAAACGCTTTGGTTAATTTTGAAAGTCTTTGGAAGATTTAACAATAAAATAAAAATCAAATAGCTGTCAGCAAATCAATGAGAATTTTACATAGGAAAATATTATATGTAAAATATAATGATTTGATTTGTGAAGTAAATGATTAGAGTATGAAAAATTATTAGTGTATAGTGTGCGACAAAACTCAATTCCGTTTGTTTTGCTTCCCTGATAAATACAACCTTCAAAAATTTAAATGCAAAGTCAATCGCCATCCTCTGTCTTCTTGAATCCCGGTCATCAAATGTCAACCCTCCCTATATTCAGTCTTTTCTCTTACTTTCACTCTCTATCACCCACTGCGTCAGTCAGTTTAGGTGCCATGCGTGATACACGCTTGGGCGATCATGTCTCGAAAGAGACATGACTGACTGGGCAGAAGATTATCCCGCAGTAGGTTGCCATTGCTTTCTGCGGTAGACTGGTTGCCGACCAAGGCTATAGAACCCAATCTGTCCTGCTATTTAACCCATAACTGGAAGGAAGAGACGGATTAATACCTTTCCCAAGGGTATTTGCGCGTAAGTGAATACAATGGATCCAGCTGGACTTCGAACTCGGCTCCCCGGTTTCTCGTTCCGAGCCGATATCCACTGTACCACAACGCACATCCTGCGTACTAGTACCATTTCCGCCTTGCTTTGGATGAAATGATTACAAACAAATAAATAAATAAATGAGCTCAATGTTTGAAACAAGCCTTGTAACATTGATTTTCCTTTGTTTATTACGTTTTTTTATATTGTATGCAATATTAAAGACAAACGCCCTTTCAATGTTTATGACAACATAAACACAACTATAACATGTTAGAAGTGAAGCGATTATATTTATAGATATTTATTGGTATATAAATATTGTAGGGACCTACCTACAAATGGACTCGTTCATACCTTTATAATATGGCTACCAACGCTGAGTGGAAGTCACTGAGTAGTAGACTTGCCTCTGCTACTGTTGACACTGTCAGCACTCTGCCTTCGGTAGAGGGCGCTCTCTGCTTCCGAGCAGAGAGCACAAACCCAGTTGTGGTTCCGCCGGAGGGTAGAACCACGACTCGGTAAAAATTGACAGACATATTTTTGGCCCGGCTATATGGCCGGGAACTCCCACTTTAAAATGACCATGTGTCACATCCGGCCTTTTGTGGGGAGGCTAGTGAATATAGTCACTGAGTAGTAGACTTGCCACTGCTACTATTGACACTGCCCGCTCTCTGCCTTCGGGTAGAGGGCGCTCTCTGCTTCCGAGTCGTGGTTCCGCTGAAGGGTAGAACCACGACTGGGGAAAAATAGACAGACATTTTTTGGCCCGGCTATATGGCCGGGAATACCCACTATAAAAATGACCACGTGTCACATCCAGCCTTGCGTGGGAAGGCTAGTAAATACAGTCACTGAGTAGTAGACTTGCCTCTGCTACTATTGACACTGTCAGCTCTCTGCCTTCGAGTGGGGAGCACTTTCTTCCTTTGGGCAGAGAGCACTAACCCAGTCGTGGCTTCGCCGAAGGGTAGAGTCTCGACTGGGGAAAGATAGACAACTATATTTGGCCGGGCAATATGGCCCGGAAGACCTATATTAAAAAGACCTTACGTGGGGAGGTGACTAAATACTGTCACTGAGTAGTAGCCACAGAGTGAATGAATGAGTGAGTCAGGACGCCTGCGAGAGAAAGTACTCTCCAGTCCACGTTTACCTTTGTACTACGTTTTCTGAGAATATACTATTCAACCTTATATCCGAGTCCGTGTTATTTTTCTATGGCCCTTCGGTCATAACAATAAGTTAATAAACTTGTACCTACACCCCTCTGCAGATTAACTGAAACAACTGCTTTAGTTTCCTTTCTTTTGATGAACCAGTTGCTCCGGTCCACAAGTAAAAATAAAGGAAGAAACAAAGCTTTTTCAAAATTACAGGTATGTTTTTTTGTTTTTATTGTTGTACTATCTTTTTACAAGGATGAATTAAGCTTTCGATCGGCTTCGTTTATCGGGTTCCTATCTCTTCCACGGTTGCTGCAGGTCTCTCGTCCCTCACCACCAACGGTTGCTCGCGTGGGTTCCTCGGGTGGTCTACCCGCTCCTCTGCCGACTTCTAATATATAGTGGTTACAGGACACCTCTCAGGGCTTAATTCCGCCCATCAGCATTCGGGGGTAGGCGCTTTCTTTGTCTCACTCTAAACATGAGAAAGCACCTCCACCACGGAACACGCCCCTGATAACCTCAGCACGATGCCTCATCCGATCCAACACCACAAAAGTGTTGGTTGCCGGAGTGTCTCAGTAAAATTAAAATCTCCAGACTCTTTCTTTCTTTCTTTCTTTCTTTCTTTCTTTCTTTCTTTCTTTCTTTCTCATTATCAGTTTCAGCCATAAATACTTTGCGTTTTGTTTATCATCTTTATTCTAAAAAAAAAAAATAATTAAAAATGACGTCAAAGAATGACGGCAAAATATTTATATCGATACGCCGTCTAAAATGACGGCAACATATATATTGATGTACCTACTATTGTGTTTCTTATATTAAGAAAAGAAAAAAAAATCCAAGCTCCCTGACTGTTACAGGAGGGGAATATATATATATATGAGTTGAATATATGGATCGGAATCCGACAAGATGAATAGAATAGGTAAACATCAAGTAGGAAAAAGTGTCTATTATCTAACATGTTTCACTTTAACAAGCTTCTTCAGGGATTTATTAAAGACGAATGATTTAAAACTTCAAGAGACAGTATGTTGATTGAAGTATAGTTTTATTGGTCAGATACGTGTCACGTGGGATAAAGCAATTGATGAATATTAAATGTAGAAGAAAAAAAAACTTGTGTCTGTTTAAGTGTATGTGCCAACGCGTAATAAAACATTAGATGTTTATTATGAATGTGTAAGTACATGTAAGCGAGTATATATATATATATATATATATATATATATATAATGGTCTTTATTATAATTGAGAGAATATATATATATATATATATATATATATATATATATATATATATTCTTCACAACTCGACGATATAATTATTGCAAAAACAATAAAATAAAAATAATAAGGTGCCGTTAAAGAGCAAACACGCGACAAGAGCTTTCATAACTGGGAGTAAAGACAATGAACTGAGCCGACGCTGTCGTGCCATTGTCTCTCTAATGAAATAAGCCGATGCTACCTCGATGTTGTCTCTCTCCATGAGCGTGACAGTAGGGATATATATATATATATATATTATACAGGGGTTTTTATTATAAAAGTGAGGATATTTTCGCCATTATTCGCAATGATTTGCTGCCAGTTCGATACCTTTTGAGTAAAACCCGCAGGTTTTTTGGCGAAATCTTGAATTCGGTTTTCATTAGAGAAAGATTTCCGAGGCAAGGCGTTTTACAGTGATCGTGCAAGGTAATAATCGACTGGGGTAAAAGTCATACGAAAATCGCGTGTAGGACCCCAAGTTTTCTGTCTAATTTTTGTACTGGAAAATGACCCTTTTCCTAAAATCCACTGTGTACGCTGCTATTTTTCTTTACTTTTATTTCTCGTGTCCCTTCAGAACGTAGGCGACCATCACCTTCTACATTTTCCTGTCCCTTGTTGCTCTTAATATGTTTATTCTTTTTGTTATTTTTCCCAAATCCTGTTCTTCCGCCCATTCACTTAAGTCTATCAAGTACGTCACACGCTGCTTTCCCCTGTCCCTATTTTTCTATATCTGCCCTGTGAGTATCCGAATTCCCAAGCCTTCTGTCCTAATTACTTTCCCCATAATTTTCAACTGCCTTTTCCTGATGTTAAGTATGGTTCATTTTTGCTTTCTTTCTCACCAAAGCCTCATCGTTGCTCACATTTTCGGTCAATGTTATTCCCAGTATATTTCTGTATAAGCACAATTCTGTTCCTTTAAGTCTCTTCTTTATCTTTGATGAGATTGTCCAGCATTCGCTACCATAGAGGATTTCTTTGTTTCCAACGAAATTTTCCCGTCTCTCAATGCACTAGTTAACTTTTGGAATGCAACGTTGGACATCAAAAACTAAGTCATGTTCGTCTGCTTCAAATTTATTCTTAACTGCAACGTATTATTAGTAGTTAGACAGATGCATTCGCCATTGCAATCTTTACCCCAAAACGGAAATTACTTACGACTCAACCTAATAATTGATATGCGTGAATCCGTAATCATTATGCGTATAACAGCTCTAACCTGTCTTTAATTGCAGAAATATTTATACAAAAGTAATCATATCTTAATGGTCGAAACGCGTGTAATGTCCACGAGACCAATAATTTGTTACTACTACAGAAATGTTGTCATTTTCGAAAGGATGTCGAGACCAATAAGTTGTTACTACTACAGAAATGTTGTCATTTTCGAAAGGATGTCGAGACCAATAAGTTGTTACTACTACAGAAATGTCATTTTCAAAAATACTGAATAAGTAATGTTATCCTAGGAAATAAATATTGCCTTTAATAAAACTAAACTTGAGCTAATCTTATTTCCGGCGAAATAATATATCTCCGGAAATGTCGACAAAGAATTGTCGGAATTATTTAACTTTGTGTCCACAAAAAAAAAAAAAAAAGGAAAAAAAAAAAAAAAAAAGGAAAAACAGTCAAAGTAAGTATGTTACTTTTGGCTTCCTAGGTAATCTTTATTCACAAGATTTTAAAAATATCTGAACCAAGTACAATGCGATATTTATAATTTATGTTTTATAAAAAATTATTATTTACCATTTTGTAAAAAACAAATTTGAAATTAAATTTTTTATTAAAAAAATTATAAAAAATTACAAAATTACCAAATATGTAAATTTACTACAACGCAGTATTTATTATTTATCATTTTATAAATGACCATGAAAATAAGTTTTTTTTTTTTTATTGAATTTAATAATTCTTTTAATTTTTTTTAATTCTCATGAATAAAGAAAATGTATAAATCCACTTTCATATGTTTAGGTTTCAAAATTCTAATCATCGCTGTTTTAAGGAATAAACTTTACCGAATGTATACAGCAAAAAAGAAATAACCGTTTCTTTGACTCGCCGTTTTTTTTGCGAGCACAATGATTAAACATTGCCAAAATGTTGTTCCTATTTGAATTTTGATTTCTGAAAGTTTTACAAAGTTTTTAGTATAGTCAACTTTGTATTTTCCGATTTTTCTTGAAATATTCGAATGTTGTATGGAATTTTTTAAAAACATTTATGACATGGAGTACGAAATAAATCCTTATTAATTCTTTGTTTTTTCTTCTAAATTGACGATGTAGTTTTCTTATAATTTATTCGGCAGTTTTTGATGGCATCTATCCTCGAATACAAAAAATAATCAAATAAAAAAAATGAGTTTTTTAGATTTAGTAAAATAAATACAATTTTATAATCAAAGAACGAATCAATGTATCTGACATTGGTCATATTAGTTAACCAAACGGCAAGACTAAAATAAAAAAAAAATCAACATCCAACTGGTTTTCAAATATTCCATCCATACTTATTTTATTCGGATATTTCACTACAATCGTTTATAATGGTGAAGCTTATAAAATCGAAAAGAAAAACAGAAAAGAAAAGAGAATGATTGATTCTGTTAAAACCTTTCATTATGCATTAAAGGTTTTACGAAATCATGTTTCGGGATTTAAGTTCTTACCATTCAGAACCAGAAAAAGAAATTGATTAGAATGTTTAATGGAGATCTGATCTGAGTAAGAAATCCAGAAAAGACACTCTTTGCTCGACGAAGGCAGATAAATTGACTGCCGGTATTCGTATGTTTCGAATCATATTGGCTTTCATTTTTAACCACAATATTTCGACAGAAATAAGCAATATTTCAGAAATAGACGATTTCAAATTTCATTCATTTTTCTTTGACGAGTGACATAATTTAGTTTCTAGTCTGATAAACTCAACATCACATATTTGAACCTTTCCTCGAAGGCAATGAAATTAATAACTATTGACATTTTTGCGTGAAACATTGTGTTTTTCGAAGAGTTGTAGCTTGTTTCGTCCCTCTAAATTTTCAGTTTTCGTTGTTGAATCTTCTACATATTGACGTTGAAATTGTTTTTTTTCTTGTTAGCAAAATAATGTTGAAATATGAACTTGTCCTCTTTAATGGAATAGATTAAATCTGTAGATAATTGTGGACTGTCACTTCTGGCACCTCGAATTAAAACTAAGCTTACGGCTGTATTACGCCGAAGCACCGGTTCCCGTACGATATCCGAAATTAAGCAACGTCGAGCCTGATTACTACCTAGATATGTGACCGCTTGGGTATACCAGATTCTGTAAGCTTAGAAGTACATATGTAATAATAGGCTTACGGCCACATCACATGGAAACACCGGTTCTTGTACGATCACCGAAGTTAAGCAGCTTCGAGCCTTGTCAGTGCCTATATGGGTGACCGATTGGGAATACCAGGTTCTGTAAACTTAGAAGTATATATGTAATAATGGGCTTACGGCCACATCACATTGAAACGCCGGTTCTCGTACGACCACCGAAGATAAGATACGTCAAGCCGGGTCAGTGCCTAGATGGGCGCATTCGATAACGCATCGGAATTGTTACTCGGAGAGCCGAGTTCAAATTCAAATTGAGTTCGTTATATTCACTTACGCGAAATTACACTTAGTAAAGGTATGGATCCAGCTATTCTCTTCATCAGCGTAGGGGTTAATTTTTTAGAACTTGTATCAGTAAATTCGGATGTGCGTTGTGGTACAGTGGATATCGGCTCGGAACGAGAAACCGGGGAGCCGAGTTCGAATTCCAGTTGAATCCATTGTATTCACTTACGCGCACCCTTGGGAAAGGTATTAATCCGTCTCTTCCTTCCAGTTATGGGTTAAATAACAGGACAGATTGGGTTCTATAGCCTTGGCTGGCAATCAATCTACCGCAGATAGCAATGGCAACCTATTGCGGGATAATGCGAGACATGATCGCCCAATCGTGTATCACGTATGGCACTTAACTGATCAGTAAAAGTCATTATTATCTCAAAAGAAATTCTTACACCCTGAAAACATTTCATGGCTTTAAATAACCTGTAAAGAATTGATCAAAACAAACTAATCAATGAATGAACTTGAAACTCGCTCTTGAGTTTATTGAAAATTTGCTTCATTTTTAATTAGGGTTCTACTTTAATCTATGCATATAATTGTGTATCATTAGCATTGCAATGAGAGATGTTGAATGTACACTGCAAATCAATGTAATTTCTCATCTTCAGAACATTTGAAAATATCTGTTATTAGTTATCCTCCAAAACTTCTTGTCCTGTTCTAAGTCAAAAAATCAAGTTTTCTCATCATTTCAAAGAATTTTTATGGAGAATGATGAAATTTTATTGATAATAATTACTACATAGAGCAAATAAGCAGGAGAAATAAGATAAACGTAATACGAGTCAAAAAGTAATAATAATTGACAATGCTTAATCAAAGAAATCCAAATAACTTAAGACTATTACATCTTATTAGTAATAAGATGTAATAATCTTTCTATCAAGTAGTAACAATTACTACATGGTGTAAATAAGCAAGAGAAATACGATGAAAGAAATGTGAGTTAAAAATTAATAATTGATATTCTTATATTTCCCCAGTGTCAATACTTTTTTTTATGTATTTTCTGGTTTCATATTTGTTCATAGATTCATTTATTTATGTATTTTTCATTTTGGATACAATAAAAGAATCAATCATAATAGTACTTACCGAACATTTTTTTTTGTCTTAAACTGCCTTGTGGTATAAAATTTTGTCGTCTGTCTCGATACTGACGATATTAGCGTGTTTACTCTACGTCTGTCTTTTTTTTTTGTCTTTTTTTACGCGTCTTGAAGTGACACGTTGACCAGTTCTTATTCGGTGGCCTGCAAAACAAACGCTTCTTCTTATCTTCTTTTTCTTGCAATCACGTGGTATTAATCGCAGGCTCATTTACATAAATGTCCATTTCTGGCTCGTTCTTTTTTATCAAGTGATTTGTATCGTCATTATCTTGTAACGACCGGTCAACCAACTTCAGTCCGTTTAAATTCAGATCTTTCTGTTCGTTAAGGGAAATTCAAGGTACATGGTATCCACCCCCACCCCGCCGTATTCTTTTTCTTTTTTTAACCATCATTGTATGAATGCTTTTTCTTAGACTACTAATGGAAAAAATACTTCGTTTCGCAATTATTCATTGACTTGATTTAAAGTAAGGATTGACTCATGACTGAGAGATATTAACGAAACTACTCCTTAATTCTTTTACATGTGACGTTCTCTCCAAAATGAGAATTCATGCGTCAATTCATTCAAATTCATTCAATTTACCCGGATTCGCTTAAGTGCTGTACAAGGCCAATAGCTCTGTACAGGAACTTACGTTTCTAAAACGCGATCACCTATCGATGTTCTGATCAGGCTTGGATTTAACTTCTTCAGTGGTCAATTGGCTATCGAACCTTTCAGCGTGACTTTCAAGTTGTGTCAAGGTGGAAATGTACTTGTAAAAAGGGATTCATAAATTCATGATGCAAGAATCGAAAAAAAAAAACAAAAGGAAAATAAACTGCTTTCACTATTTACATTCTTCAGGTTGCTGTCCTTATCTTTATTGTCATATTCACGATGTTTCTTTGTACGCTCCTGCCTTCTTCAGGTGGTTGGAATTTCGAACAGAACCCTTTATTTAGTCCACGGGGGTAGATTATTCTAATTTCACGTGTCATTCCTTTTAAGGATATCTCGCTTTCAGTTAATTCACTTCAGTAAATCATTTCTCCAAATTTTTGTTCAACTCTACTGAGGCCAAATATTGAACTCACAACTCTTTAGGTCAAGTCACTTTTTTGATTACTTCACCCAACGCGTTTATTCTAGCGGTTGAAGTAAGCAAAAAAGTGACTGCACCCAAAGAGTTCTGAGTTCAGAAGTTATACCAACGTATATCACCTGAAGTCTGGAGTGTACAACTGTCCAAACGCCGTAAGTATGACAATAAAGATGAAGACAACAAGCCGAACAATGTAAATAGTGTAAATAATTACAACAGCTCATCTCAGAACATAAAAAATGAGAAAAATTAACACTGATTTTAAAATCTTTGTAATTTAATTTCTTATAAATTTGAATATCTCTGCTTTAGGCATCTAAGCCGAGTTCTCATCGCAAAATGTCGATCACATTGTCTTTCATTAGATATTTTCTCGCCAGAATCTATCTTCAGGAGATTGACTCATTGCGCCCTCTTGGACTAACATTTTTCGCTGACACGAAGAGGAAATATTATATTGACTCAGTTACTAGGTCTGCTGCTAGAAGAGTTGGTTCACAGAGTCGTGCTAGACAGTTTTTTTTTTCGCCTGAATCTATCTCCAGGTGATTGGCTCATTGCGCGCTAACATTTTCCGCTGACATGAAATGGAAAAATTATATTGAATCAGTTACTAGATTTGCTGCTCGGAAAGTTGGTTCATAGAGTCGTTGTTGGCTTGCTTGGGGTGAAATTATTAAAAAAGGAAGTTAAAACGGGCTTTACATGATTGTTTTGCTTTTAGTAGTATTTATTTACAGTTTTAAATGGAAGTAATTAAAAATATCTGAGAAATGATACAGTAGTTTCGGTGATAGAACTCGTCCTTCTTTTCCTATATGATATGGCTACAGCATTCTTACATTATTAACAACTAGCAGTATAGCCCGGCGTTGCTCGGGTGTAATGAAAGCTTTAAAACTAATCCATGGTCCTGGAACTCAAACTCTTTGGACGTTGGCACGAAAGACTAAAAAGCAATAGTTGTGTCCAGTTAAAGCGAAACCGTAGACTGAAAGAAAAATGAATGGATGTAAGTCAAATTTTGATTTCCTGGTATCGATATCAAATTTTCTGCACTATTGTAAGAACTGCAACTTTGAAACTTCTGAATATTGTTTCTTATGTCTTTGTCTAAGAGTATATCAAATTTGATTAAAATCTAACCACTCTTTCTATAACCCGATTTTTTTCGATTATCGATTTTCGATACTTATCGGAGGGACCTTGATACAAAACCTTGCTAGGATCACTCGCAGACGCTTATAGTACAACTGTGTAAATTTTCAAGAAAATCGGTTTAGCCGTTTCGGAGTCTATAGTTAACGGACACACACACACACACACACACACACACACACACACACACACACACACACAGAGTTCCATTTATAAATAAGTTTAGATTTCGTGTTTTACCAAGATATATAAAATGCATACAACTCTACAAGGCCGAGGTCCCGGGTATGACGTTAAACTGCACCCGGCAGCAAGGCCTCTAATTTGGTGGTTGTGAGAAGACTAGAACCACCTCTTAATCGCTGTTGTTCCCAGGTTCACCCTAACCTGGAGTGGTAGCATCTGTTAGGGTCCCAGCTATGGGCAAATAGTTAACCCCCAAACTGGGGTCAAAGCATTATGAAAGTATAAAAATAGACTTTTATAGAAATATATACATAAAATTAGTTTTTTATAGAAAAATATATATTTTTGAAAGAAAAATGATTTCCATAACACATTTTTGAAGGAAAGAAAATTATTACCAGCAATTCATTTTTTAATACAAAACTAGAAGACATCTTTAATTTTTTAAATAATAATAATAAGAATAATAATAATAATAATTGTAATGATGATGACAATAATAATAAATTCATCAAAATCTGACTAAATCACCCTTCTCACTATAACCAAACATTAAAAAAATACCTTAAAACCATACCTTTTTGGCATTAAGTAACTCACAGAGGTTGATATGCCGTTAAATAAAACTCAAACCCAGACTCTACTAGGCCGAATATTGAAGCATAACCATATGCAAATTGAATTCTGTTGTGTAGTAAGTGCGTTGGTGTGTTCGTTCATTCATAATCTTCTTCTCTGTCATGGTGTGGGATTATCTAATCCCTTATCATCCCACATGTGTCTCTTAAATAGATAATTTACTTATACTTGAAATTAATGTACATCTGATACAGTCAGTTAAGCTCCATACGTGAAACACGCTTGGAGGATCATGTCTCTTTCGATTAATGACTGACCAAAAATGTTTTCCGCAGTCGGTTACCGTTTCTTCCTGCGGTAGAGAGGTTGCTAACCAAGGCTAAAAGACTCAATCTGTCCTGCTATTTAATCCATAACTGAGAGAAGAAAAATGAATCCATACCTTTCCGAAGGGTATTTGTGTATAAGTGAATGTAAAAAAACCTGACAGAAATTCGAACTCGGTTTTTTTGATTTCTCGTTCCGAGCCGATATCCATTACTCTACAATGCACATCTGATTATCTGCAATGATTCTCAAGTCCCCCAAGATTTTTGTATTCTTTGAAAGCCAGACGTCGCTAATGATAACAAGTGGTCCAAGACCGAAGATTTGACCCTTTTCTATAAATCTACGTAAAACTAGCTGAAGAGTATAATTCTTTATGTTAACCAACCTACATTTTATCAAAAAAAAAAACAAAAAAAAAAACCTTGACAAACACAGGTTAAAGAAATTGGGTAAATTTTAGTTAAACTTGATTTACTCGACCTTGGGAAATTAAGCCCACGTTCCAACCTTGTTGGTTGTGTTTTCACCATTCATTTATGAGTTTTAATTACGATTTTAAAGTTTCTTTTTCTCATCGATTGCCGCTTGGTGTAACTTTTCTTCGTGATTTTTGTCATTTACTTTAGTCAATTCGTTTTCTTTTCCCCCTTTTTTACTCCATCACGTTGAAACACCTGTTCCCGTACGATCATCGAAGTTAAGCAACGATCATCGAAGTTAAGCAACATGACTAGATGGGTGACCGCTTGTGAATAACAGGTGCTGTAGGTTTGAAATACGGGTGATACGGCTTACAGACGCATCACGATGAAACACCGATTCCTGTGCGATCACCGAAGTTAAGCAACGCCAAGCCTGGTCAGCATCAAGATGGGTGACTGCTTGGGAATTCTAGATGCTGTAAGCTTGAATATGCGGATGGGATAACGGCTTTGAGTTGTTCACCGGAAAGCTGAGTTTCAATTCTGGTTGAGTTCGTTATATTCAATTACACGCAAATACCCCTGAGAAAGCTATGAATCTTTATTCTTGTTCTTGTTCTTGTTCTTGTTCTTGTTCTTGTTCTTGTTCTTGTTCTTCTTCTTCTTCTTCTTCTTCTTCTTTGTGCCTTGTCCTTTCAGGACGTAGACGATCATGGCCTTCCACGTTTCCTTATCTCTGGTGGCTCTTAGCACGCTTTCTCCTGTTACTCCACCTCCGTTCTGCCATCCAACTACTCAGGCTAGTCAAGTATGTTACACGCTACTTTCCCCTGTCTCTCTTTCCCTCTATCTGGCCCGTTAGTATCAGGTTCTCCAAGCCTTCCTTCCTTATTGCATTTCTGAAAAACTTTAGCTGCCTTTTCCTATCAATCCACTACTCATTAAAAATGTTTTTTATGCACAAACGGACATGATTTACATTTGTCATATTTATTATCTTGAATTTTATCTACCATTTTTATTTTTTGACGCCTGCAAGAATCGAAATGAAGGCGTGAGCTACGTCACTGTTATTAGGACAGAAAATGCATCCACCTATTAACTGTAAGAATGAAATGAAATCTCTTTCTCATGTGCCTGACCCTTATCCTATAATTAAATAACCAGGTAGTAGAAATAAATACTTTTACCCACAGGACCCTTGGCGTAGAGTAATACTTAGCAAGGTTAGTCTTGCTGAATGACTACTGGGTGGCCATCTCCTGTTACACTAACCGAACACCGCTTTGCCATCCACTTGCTCAAGCCCATTAGGTATGTTACGCGTTGCTTTCCTCTGTCCCTCTTTCCTCTATCTTACCTGTGCGTATCAGATTCTCCAACCCCTCCTTCCTCTTTATATGTCTCAGGAACCTCAGCTGTCTTTTCCTGATGTTAAGTATTAGTTTCCTTTTCGTTTTTATCCTCTCCAAAATCCCATCATTGCTGAGCCTTTCTATCAGTTCTTTGTAGCGTACTTTGTCGAATGCCTTTGCTTAGTCTGTAAAAACACCCTTCTTCATTTGTATTGGCCTTTCTGATCGCATTCTAAGCATAAATATCGCTTTCCTTGTTTCAGTGTCCTTGACGAAACTGCACGGTTCTTGTCCTATCTCTGGCCTCATTCTACTACGCTCTTTATTCGTCAGGATTCGTATGATGAGTTTTGTTATGTGACTCATCAAGCTGATAGTTCGGTGAAGTTCACATTCGTTTGTTCCTGGCTTCTTAGGCATTGCTATGAAAATCGATCTGCTTAGGTCTTCTGGTATTTCACTACAGTGACATATTTAATTTATAATTTATGTAATTTTCTCTGCGCCGAAATCGTCTAAGACTTAACATCTTTATTTCAATACCGTCTGGTCTAGCTGCTTTGTTTCTATTCAGTATGGACATTGCAGCTTCTACAATTTATTTTCTAGCTTCTTGTGAATCACACTTCTGGCATCTTGCGTATGACAATAAACCACCTCTTTCTTTCTTCTTATCTAGGTACCTCTACTCATTTTTGATACTTAAATTTAAATTGAATTCTTTAAAATAAAAAGTTTTCTCAAAGCTTCAATTTTACCTTTAATTGAAAGCCAAGAGATTAAATTTACTAATTCCAGTAAGCAAAATACTCTGGTGTATTTTAAATCGAAATTATATTGATTGGAATTTAAAATGTTTCAGATTTTAAAAAAAAATTCACTTTTTTGGCCATTTTTAATCGATCGACATATTTTGTAAACATAAGCCAATTCTCGGTTTTAAAAAATCTTGCCAAAATAAAATATATCACGCTGACAGATTATTTTATTCAAATTAGCAAATTTAAACTTACCTTAATATGATTTGAAACAAGTATTACTTGCTTACTTTCTGAAATGTACTATAAAAGCGTTTCTTAATTATGGTAGCCTTCTTATCAGGGGTTATCATCACGTTATCAGAGGCGATAATTCATATGACAGACGGAAGCCGTAAAAATGCTAAGTATGGAAGACGAATTTGACATAATTTTATGTAGCTTAATAGTACGCTTCGTAGTTTGGTTTTTAACTATATAGTAAAATTAAAAGTTTAACACGATAATTGCTGCAATTATCTGATATCTTAAATTTTATAGAATTTTAGTTAGTTTAGCTTTATGCCCTTACGTTTGAAGATGTTTTATGAAAAATAAAAATAATATAAAACTTTCTTTTAAAATAATTTTGCAGTTTAATAACACAGAATGAACTTATATAACATTACTGAGGCAACTCAATAATCTACAAAATGTTATGGCATTTATTAATTTTTATTTTTAATATCTATTTTTCATATTCTTTTTAGATACCTCCACAAATTGTGAATTTCACAATTATTTTTTAACAAAATTAGGAAAGTAGAAATTAAAATATGAAACTTGCGTAAAATTTTCAAGGGATGATTAACAAAGCCCGTTGAATGTTGAAACGTAGGGCACAGGAAACACGGAAGCGAGATGAAAGAATTGTACTCTGGCGAAATGTTTATATAGTTTTTTGTTTTCCCCCTGTAAGAAGCGCAACCTTTGAAATACGTGATTATAATAAAAAATAATAAAAATGAAAACAATTCTTGCAAAAGTTCATTATTCATTGAAAATTATAAACTCTTCAGACTATGACATTCTCAATATATATTGTTTATAAAAACAATTAAAAATTTATCTAAATAAAAAATAGCATAGTTTTATTGCATCTTTGTTTTCACAATTTGGGGCAGATTTTCTGTAAAAGGGCTAATTTTAGAAAAAAAGAAAAAACAAAAACAAAAACAAACAGTTGATTAACATTCCCCAATGACTCCTGAATTTAATTAATATTAGGTATATAGGAGAACTAATTTCTAGACATTTTAGGAAATTGATTAGTGGTGGGAGTGAGTAACATATGTAAAAAAAATATTTTTACCAAGATTTTCTAAAAAAGTTATTTAAAAAATGATTTCATTCATTTGTGAATAAATCCAGAAATTTTCATCAAAATCCAACCATTATTTGATTTTTGCACGAATTTCCAAATTGATATTTTCACCGACAAAAAACATCTACGCTACACTTAGAAAATCACATTGGCGTGCCTCGACGTGGTGCAGTGGTTAGTAAGCTTGTCTCGCAAGAACAACTACAACTAATTATGACTGAGTAGGGAGTTCGATCCTCATGGGGCGCCCCATTTTTTCGGTCTTGTGCAACATCTATGCTTAGAAAATCACCATTGTGTTTGGGTTAAATGAAATCCTTATTAGATTTTCCCGATTAACAGTACTATTTTCAAAGACTATCACGAGTTTTTAAAAAATTATCATTTGTCTTTTGATTGAACTAAATATACATAGTTTGCCTCATTTTAATTTTAGAAATGTGAAAAGGTATCGAAAGCCAAAAAGAGAATATTTTACATGGTGAGTTTTGTTATTACTTTGAATAAAATACTCTTGTCGTTTTCTTCTTTAATTGCTTTTTCAAATTCATTGTGGCCATTTGTAGTTGCACAAGCTTTTTTGATTCAATTCACAGGAGGAAGTATTTGTTTTTAAAGAAAAAATATAGTAAAAGAAAAGATTTTCTTGATTCCGTGTTTTTATTTTATTTTTTTACCACGTTGTGTCAGGTTGTAGGCGTTCATATGTCTTCTTTTTCTTTATTATCTGTGAATTGACATAACTTATTGAGAAAGATAGTGAAGTAATTTCCCATTACCTTTTCCACGGTTTTAAATTCGGTTTTCTTTCACTTTGATTGGTTGCTACCCAAAAATAAGAAAGAACCAAATCAACGCTGGGTGTGTGCGTGTGTGTGATGGGGTCGTACGAAGAAAGGGATTCATGCTTACTCCTAATGTATAAGAAACAAAATGCCCGAAAATGAAACGTTGGATAAGAAAACGTAATCTCGTGAGGAGTTAAAATATAAGAATAGATTTTTGTTTACATGTTAACGCATCTGTCAATCTGCCGTGTTTTTTCGGTCCTAAGAAGGACGGAAAATGTTTTAAGCAGCTGACTGCTTAACTTCTCCACGCGACACGCTTGGCTGGTTTCTCTAACAGTCACTTCTCTACTTCTATCTGTTAATATCCAGACTACTGGCGCGAAGCTTGGTTTCTGTTAACATCAGAAAGAGATTTAAAGGAAAGCAAATGCTTTATTTTAATCTTAATTCTTTGTTTTTTTATTCATACATTTTATTTTCATATTTTATTTTTATTTTTTTTTTATCGGAACTCACTATACCTTTACCCTATTCTAAACAAGCCGCATTTATAATGTCAAAAGCACATACCTTTGTAACCAAATTCCACTTTGCTACGTCCACTGGGTTGAATCACTCTCATTTCCCCCGTATTCTTTTGGAAAGAAGAGCGTTCCACTCTGAAAGCTTCTTCCTAAGAATCGCTATTAGATGGAACATATTTCCGTGTGGATATTTCCCCGAACATTACAATCTTAACCAAGTTATTGTTATCTATCCGCCCTATCCTCGTAATATTCACTTTCTACTCCCCTCCCATACGTTCATATTACACATTTCCTTCAGTAATCCTCTAACGTGTGTGACTCTTGGGGATTGTACTTGGTGAACTTTCGTAAAAAATAATGTATAGTAAATATCTAGCCTGCTTTGTAACTGAAATAGTAGAACATCTTTTCCAATATGACGGTGTTCTATTTATCAGGCGCTCTTTACTAGCATGATTGCTGTAAACAGCATCATCATCATCACTCTTATTTAGCGACGTGTGCACTCAAGTTAGGCCTACTGAATACACGAAGACAGAGAGCTAATTAAAAAATTAAATCAATAATTTAATTCTTAAAAACTCAGAGAATATTCACAAATTAATGCGTAAGCGTAGGAATGATTTTAAAAAACTGAAAAAATATTTCACCGTTGTTTGATAGACAAATCAACAAAATAAACAAAATAACAGAAATATTTTTATTGATTTTATTTGTTGCCTGTTATGTTTTTTTCTTTGACAACTTCTCACGTTCGTTTTGTTTATATATTTTAATATTCGCATTTTGTCTTTGTTTCATTGATTCATTTACTGTGACGCCTCTCACAATCCACGCGTTTTATTTCCACATAAAATACAATGTCATTGACTATAAACCAGTAACTCTCAAACGGGAGGAATTTCAGTTATATAAAGCAGTTAGGTATAACCTGGAATCGCAAGATAAGAACGAGATCTGGTATTCTGGGGAAGGCTTTATATTCTTAGGAAGGAACCTAGCCTGGAATTCTGATAAAGGAACGTGGCCTTGTATTCGGAGTGGGGGAGATCTGATATCCTTAGGAAGGAATGTGGCTTGGTATTTTGAGGAAGGAATATGGCCTAGTATTTTCAGAAGGAAATTTGGCCTGGAATTTTGAGGAACAAATGTGGCATGCTAATCTGATGGAAGAGACGATGTATGGTATTCCAATGGAGGAACGTCGCCTAGTATTCTAAGGAAGGAAAATAGTCTGATATTCTGAGGAAAGAAAGTAGCCTGGAATTTTGATCTAGGAATGTGTCCTTGTATTTCTGATATTCGGATAAAGGTAAATGGCCTGGTATTTTGATAAAGGAATGAGACCTGGCATTCTGAAGATGGAATGTAGCCTAGTATTTTGAAAGAAGGAATGTAGCCTAGTATTATAAAAAAGGAACGTCACATAGTATTCTAAGGAAGGAAAGTGGCCTGGTATTCTGAGGAAAGAATGTGGCCTAGTATTCTCATAAAAAATGTTACTTGGAATTTTGAGGACGGAATGTGGCCTGGTATTCTAAAGGATGGAGCGATATCTGTTATTCTGAGTAAGGAACGAAGTCTTTTATTTACAGAAAGGAAAGTAACCTGACATTTTGAGGAAGGAATGTGGCCTGGTATTCTGAAGGATGGAGCGATATCTGTTATTCTGAGTAAGGAACGAAGTCCTTTTTTTACAGAAAGGAAAGTAACCTGACATTTTGAGGAAGGAATGTGGCCTGGTATTCTGAAGGATGGAGCGATATCTGTTATTCTGAGTAAGGGACGAAGTCTTTTATTTACAGAAAGGAAAGTGACCTGACATTTTAAGGAAGGAATGTGGCCTGGTATTCTGAAGGATGGAGCGATATCTGTTATTCTGAGTAAGGAACGAAGTCTTTTATTTACAGAAAGGAAAGTGACCTGACATTTTGAGGAAGGAATGTGGCCTGGTATTCTGAAGGATGGAGCGATATCTGTTATTCTGAGTAAGGAACGAAGTCTTTTATTTACAGAAAGGAAAGTAACCTGACATTTTGAGGAAGGAATGTGGCCTGGTATTCTGAAGGATGGAGCGATATCTGTTATTCTGAGTAAGGAACGAAGTCTTTTATTTACAGAAAGGAAAGTGACCTGACATTTTGAGGAAGGAATGTGGCCTGGTATTCTGAAGGATGGAGCGATATCTGTTATTCTGAGTAAGGAACGAAGTCTTTTATTTACAGAAAGGAAAGTAACCTGACATTTTGAGGAAGGAATGTGACCTGGTATTCTGAAGGATGGAAAGTGGCCTGATATTCCGAGGAAGGAATGTAGCCTGGTATTCTGAAGAAGAAACCAGATCTGATATTCTGAGTGAGAGACCTTTCCCAGTATTCTGAGTAAGGAACGAGATCTGGTATTGTGAGGAAGGAAAGTGGTATAGTATTCTGATGGCGGAACGTGGCCTTGTGATCTAAGGGAGGAACACGATCTGATATTCCAAGTAAGCAAACATGACCTGATATTCTGAGGAACGAATGTGGCCTGGCATTGTTTTGTAAGGGATGTGGCCTGGTATTTTGTGAAAAGGATGTGGCTTGGTAATTTGTGGAAGGAATGTGACCTGATATTTTGAGTATTATAACAGTTTATTTTCTCGCATTTCCTTCCTTAGAACTCTCCTCGGAATATTTGCTTCCCTGATAACTACAATCTTTAAAAATTTAAATGCAACATCAATTGCCTTCTTCGGTCGTTTGAATTCCGTTCATGTTTTAGTCCTTTCCTCAATCCTCCCTATTGTTAGTTTTCCTTTTCACTTTAATTCCCTTCAACCTACTGAGTATTAGTGGCATGGCCGCCTTGCTTGGGATGAAATCATAAAAAAAACAGCAAAAAACAAAAACTGATACTTATTGTTGCCAATGACCAAGTCATTATTTGTGAGTTATATCCTCAATGAATGCCCATATCTGTAACCTTGTACCAAGTCAACCATAATTACTTAAAAGTATCTTGCCTTTTCATGTAGTTTTATAATTTATATTTCTAAAAAATTGAAGGCATGACAAAGTGTTATATACTTACCTATGATCATTAATGAGTATGTTTCAATCCTTATAAATACGTTGGACACTATTGTGAGGAAGGTTAGATCGCCGCCTAGCGATTACCGTCGCTCAGGGGCTTTCTTCACATTGGCAGGCTCTCTGTCTTCGAGCGGAGAGTAACTCAGCCGAGGATCCGCTGAAGGGCAGAGTCTCGGCTGGGGAAAATTAGACATTAAGTTTTTGGTCAAGCTATATGGCTCGGATTTATCCACATTAAAAAGGCCTGTACCACATTTTGTCTCAAGTGGGGAGGCAGATAAATATCTATATTGCCGTCTAGCAATTAACGTCGCTAAGAAGAATTTCTGATATTGTTGGACTCTTTGCTTTCGAGCAGAGACTGACCCAGTCGAGACTCTGCCGATGGGAAGAGTCTCGTCTCGGGAATATTATACATTCAATTTTTACGCGATCTATATGGCTTGGGTTACTCAGATTAAAAAAAGCCTTGTGCTACATTTTGTCTCAAATGGGGAGGCAGCTAAATATCTAAATTGCTGTCTAGCGATTAACTTCTCGCAGATGCAATTCTGACATTGTCAGACTCTCTGCCTTTGGGTAGAGAGTAACCCAGACGAGGCTGCACAGAAGGGTAGAATTTCGTCTGGGAAAAAGTAGACATTCAATTTTTTCCCAAGTTATATGGCTTAGATCGCCCACATTAAAAATACCTTATACCACATTTTACCTCAAGTTGGGATACAGCTAAATACTCAAATTGCCATCTAGCGATTAACGTCGCTCAGGCGCAATTCTGACATTGTCGGACTCTCTGCTTTTGGTAGAGAGTAACCTAGACTAGACTCTACTCTTCGTTTTTTCTCAAGTGGGAAGGTTCTTAAATATCTAGATTGCTGTCTAGCAGTTCATTACCAGCAGTGGTAATCTACTTCATGCACCTGGCGAGTATTGTATATTGCTGATGTTATAAAAATTACTTATTTCATTTTCCAATCTCTGTTTTGGTTAGGTAAATTTTGGTTTTAGGTCCCGAAGGCTTTTATCCCTTCAAAATTTTCCAAAATATCCTTATTTCCGTGCAAATGTATATGCTGAACTCCAATCAATAATTACATATTGAAGAAACCTACCTTTTTTTATGTTAACGACCAGAAAAATCGAACTTGTCACACAACTGGCATTTTGATATGTTATTCACTGCAGAATCACTTTAGACGTAGGAAGCTAATTTCGGCCTTTTTACTTCCTTTACTGTAAATTAATACTCTATTTTTTTGTCCTTAATTTCAGAAGAATGTTGCGTGTATTTAATTTCAGAAGAAAGTTAACTTTCAAATATATGAAAATAAGTGATAAGTGTTGTATTTAATCTTCAGATATATGAAAATATGAAAATACTTAGAAATTATAAATAACAAAAAGAACAAAATAAATAGTACAGTAAAGCATTTTTTTATACTTAACATTGAAAATAAAACATTAATTACATCAATTGTAAAGCAAGTTAAAAGTTAAAAAATGGAAAAAATGACGTTGACAATTTAAAAGAAAATGCAGTAGTTTTCAGAAAGTTGCTTGTATTTGCGTGTTTTTTCTTTTTTTTGTAATTAATGTCAGAAGAAAGTTAACTTTCAGATATATAAAAATAAGTGATAAGTGTAGTTTTACTTAACATTAAAGTTAACTTTCTTAAAAAAATCAATATTTTCATATATTTGAAAGTTAACTTTCGTCTGAAAAAATTAAGTAAAACTTTCTTCTCAAATTAAGTACACACAACTTTCTTAAATTACCAACAAAAAAAAAAGGGAAAAAAAACACGCAAATATATTTTCATATGCTGAAGGTTAAGTAAAACTACGCTTATCACTTATTTTCATATATTTGAAAGTTAACTTTCTTCTGTAATTAAGTACCAAAAATAAAAAAAGGAAAAACATACACGCAATATATTTGAAGGTTAATTAAACTACACTTATCAATTATTTTCACATAAAATTCTATATTTTCATATATTTGAAAGTTAACTTTCTTCTGAAATAAAGTACACGCAACTTTCTTAAATTAATTAGCAACAAAAAAAAAAAAAATGGAAAAAAGCAATTGAGTACCGAAAAAAATAAATCGCGTAGTAAGTTCTTCGTAGACTTGTCATTAAAGGAAGTAAATAGGCCGAAATTAGCTTCATACGCCTAAAGTGATTCTGCAGCTAATGTCTTCTGATTGAGATGGTTGTGGGTGACAAAAAGAGCGAGAAGAAGTTCGATTTTTTCTGGTCGTGTACATAAAAAAGGTAGGTTTCTTCAATATGTAATTGTTGATTGGAGTTCGGCATATACATTTGAACGAAAATAAGGCTATTTTGGAAAAATCTGAAGGGATAAAAGCCTTCGGGACCTAAAACCAAAATTTATCTTTGGTTATTTCTCATTCATTAACCTTTTTAGGTTACAATATTTTGCCGACGCGGAGTTTTGCCGAACTCAGATAAACGTTGGCGAATACAATATTCTCCGAATGAAGATATTAACAAAACCTATTTTTATGAATTGCCCTAACGAAATTTCATAGATTCATTCACGGAAGAAGGTTTACCTTACAAATGGATCTACAAAGAAAGCCTATCGACCCATACAGCTAATAGGTTTCAATAATCGGGAAACAATTTAGTAAATTACGATAGAATTCTTATCACCAAGTAAATTAAGTCACGCGGACACATTGTCCAGACTTATTTAAAAAAAATAGTGAATTTTTGGAAGACACGGTCAATGCTTCTATACAAGCGAAAGTAGAGATTAAAAAAATATACTATGCAATCCTGTGCGGGAACTACCTGTGACTTTGGAAAAAATAAAAAATAAAGCATTGGATAACAATTTTATTGTAGAAATAAAGAAAAAAAAACAAAAAAAAAAACTAATAGACAGGGTAAAACAGAATCCAAGGTATATTCATTCTCACTTACAACTAGAGTGTTGGTACTGTTATCACTACAGAAACGAATTCTTATCCTGATATATCCAAAATGAAAGCTTAATGATAAAGTATGTGTACTAGCGTAGCATGGATAGAAACATCGAAAGTTTGGTAAAGTCTTGCAAAGGTTGTGCTTTGGCAGCTAAAGTTCAAAGTCCAATAAAGTCCACTTAATGGTTCATATTATTTGATCGTTGTAGACAGCTTTTTGTCCCCAGAGGTATTGAGATGTAAGAACCTAACCACTTATGTAATTCGGTTTCTACACGAACTGTTCGCTAGATCCGGGGTACCAGATTCAATTGTTTCGGATAACAACCCCAAATTTACATCAAAAGCATTTAAGGAATTTTGTAAAATGTTTGTGGTAGAAGACATAGCAATTGCCCCTTACCACCCTAGAATCAATGGCCAGGAAAAGCATTTTGTGGATACCTTTAAGAGAGCCTTAAAAAATGCAACAGTCAAGTCTTCGGATGCAGCATTGCAACAATTTTTAGAAGTTTATCGGCTTACACTAAATAAAAATGCACCTGCGGCCATGACTCCGGCAGAAATTATGTTTGCGTGGAAAATAAGATCGGTCTTTGACAAGCTGATACCAAATAAGGAAAAAGTCAAACATAAGACAAAAAAAAAAAAAAACTGGAAATAAATTTTACCAAGTGGGTGAAAAGGATTTTACAGAATGTATCAGTCGGAGAAAAGGTATTGGGAAGCTGGAAATATAAGAGAAGGTACCGAAGAAAAGATGAAAACGAAAAGAAATTGACAGGTGTTGGCACAGATATGCGTATCGTTCTTTCCGTATTCGTTAAAGTAATGTTCACGCAATATGAAATTCAAGAGCCATTCAAACTAGATTGTGTTACAGAATGTGGCGTGTGATATAAGCGTAAGAGTAGGTAGTAACGATCATATGAATGTGGGGGGACAGATAACCATTGAACTTGAAGAGGTTAATTGTAAAGATCAGGGAAGCATCATCGCGGAAGTCATTTTGCCAAATGAAAACGAGTAGTTCTGTACTCTCTTCGTTTAAACGCCATACTTTGTATCCGTTTCACATATTTAAATCATTTTATCTCACTGTCACTGAATTTCGGGATAAAATCTACCGCCATTACTGCTGCATTCATACGTACTAACTTGATGTGTTCGCTGTGTAATTAGTTGTAATGGTGAAACACGGTGACAAAAGATTGATATATGGGTATAGTTGTGTGTAGTTCAGCCTGTGCTGGATTTAGTAATGGTCTAATGTTAATTTAAGCTTTACAATTAAAATTTTAAGGCAAGATTATAAAAGACCTTCCCACAAAATTCTGACATTTTTAAGCATGTGAACTGTGGATTTGCTAAACTAGTTTCTTTAATTTAGTTCTAAATCTGACACTGAGTTCAGTGGCGGATATATCTGTAAAAACAATTGTTTCAAAAGAAGGATTGGTTAGTTGATTGTCTTTATTTAACGGTATATCACTCTAGCGGATGTCCGTTGTGATGCAATGGAGAGCCGAGTTCGAATCCGAGTTAAATTCGTTGCATTCATTTACGTGCAAATACCTTTCACTTCTCCCTTCAGCTATGGGTTAAATAACAAGACAGATTGGATTCTATTATCTTGGTTTGCAACCAGTTTACCACAAAAATTAATGGCAAACTATTGCGAGAAAATCTTCTGCTCAATTAGTCATGTCTCGAAAGAGACATGATCACTCAAGCATGTATCATGTGTGGCACTTTACTGATATCAATCTCTATGGGTTATTTAACACCGAAATCTAAATATTTTTAAGGCAAAATTTTATTTTTTGGAAATGATAATGGTTTAGCTTTACTAATTAATTAGCTGGGGAAGAAGTTTCGAATTCATACCTTTCCCAATGGTATTTTCACGTACGTGAATATAACGAATCCAACTGAAATTGAAACATGGCATTTCGAACACGGCATTTCGAACACGGCATTTCCTGAGAAGTTAATGAGTCATCACTTTTATGTTCCAAGCAGTGTGGGGATTTAGTGTTGCAAACTGTGAAAATCTATTGAATTATCATTATTGTTATACGTCGTCGTCTTGATCCTCTTGGGCGATCATGAATTTTCACAACTTCCTGTCTTTTGTAGTTCTAGTAAGGTTTGTCCTTTTGCTACATCTAATCCCTGTTTTGCAAAATATTTACACAAGCTCGCTAGGTAGGTAGATTATTTGTCTTGCCATCAGTATCTTCTATGAGTGTCAAATTCTCCATGGCTTTTTCTTTTTCAGTTCATGGTATTCACAGAATCTTTCTGTAGAGCCACATTTCTCTTGACTCAAGTATTTTTTTCATCTGTAAACTGATTGTCCAGCATTCACTGCCATAAAGGCGGAGCAATATTGCATAACAGTAGTACTTTTGTGTTTTTTTTTTCTAACGAAATTTTCCTGTTTCTTAATACCTTGCTCAGGTTGTTAAAGGCATCTATCGCTATTTCAAAGAACCTTTGGATTTCTGTGTTGTATTTACCATCATATGTTGAAACATTTCCTAGATATTTACCCTTATCATGATAGAAGGCATACTTGTCTCAGTGGTCTTGAGTTCCAACTCCTGTAGGCCCCGCACCATTGCGGTAAAGTTAAAGAGGTAGGACCAGACTCGATCAGCCTCCGAAGACCCAAACGGCGGAATAGGCAATGATCTACACGATCTCAACGGCCAAACCGACGGAATAGGGCAGTGCCAGTCGGATTCGCGTAACCAAGACGGATCTTGACAGACCAAGCATTTGACAACCCGATGCAGCCAGGTTTGTCTCAATCCCCTTTCAGTCGCGAGGGAGGCGCTTTTAGCCAAGTGTGTGAACATTGTCGTGAAAAATTGTCCACCAAAATTAAATTCAAGCGAATGGCATTGTCAAACTATCTTTGATTCACAGCCATCTCCGCCACTGCCACGGTGGGAAGGGATAGAGAGATAGAATAACGACCCCCGATGTTCAAATGCTAGTGGGTCCCGACAACAAAAGGATACACATCGGGGTGTTTATTTTTGCTGACAACCAACATGCATCGCATATTTTGTACGAAGTTTATCAGAAAAACATATAATCATTTTTAATATCTTGAAAACCATTTACGCGGTCTTAATGTAACTTGGTAACCGATCAGAAAGACCTTTGAAAATTATATACTGTTGTATTCACCATAACGTTTGGCGCAAGTTTGTTAGGGAAAATCCGTATTATTCAGGTTTGTCGACTCCCTGATAGTTCAGATTTGTCTTTCTGCAACGCTGGCTTCTCCAAAAATGTAAAAGTCGCTGTTCAAAAGGAGATTTCAGAGGGTCGACCAGATTGAGGAGAATGTGACAAAGTGACAGATGGTGGTCGCGAAAAAGGACATTACAGACTGTTCTGAGAATTGGAAAATACGTTATGTTAAAGCTTATGAGGCCCCGAGTGGAATCACTTTGAAGGAGACTCAGGCACGCCTGGTCGAAGTCTTTTTATTCGTTAATATGAAATGGCTGTATATTTCAGTTGAATTTGTTGCATTCATCTACGCGCAAATAACCTTGAATCCATCTCTTCTCCCTTAGTCATGGATCGAAATAGACATGATCGCCCAAGCGTATATCGCAATTAACTGACTGAATCTATCCACTTCTCGACTGCGATGTCTACCAGCTGTATTAATGATTTCAATGGACATGCTGTTGTTTGCAGCGGTTTTCCTAACCATAATTGACGAAACTTATTCCCGGCTATACTGCAAAATTCTTATGTTTCCTAGTTATTGCGATTGGTTTGTGTTGTCAAATCCGGTTCTTGCTAACCAATTAATACACAGTGACATTAATGGCATTAATGGGTTATCAGTTAAAAAATCCCCAAATAAACCAAAAAAAAAAAAAACCAAATATATTACGCTGGTCAATACGATTTTTGGCGCCAAGAAACGAAACAGATTTTTTTGGATAATTTAATTTCGAAAATGACCTTAGATTTTCATGGTTAGCTACCGTTTTTGCTGCATTGAAATTGCACATTTTTTGAAAAAAAGATCAATTTACGATCTTGGCTGATCGCAATATTTAGTTAGTAAAGGTCGTAGAAACCCATCAATTTTCTGGTAGACCGATGGATTTATGTCAGCCACCTGAAATAAACTATTTCTATAAGAAAAAAAGTGTTTTTGAGTTAAAAATTATACAATAGAAGTACTGAATTGTTTCAATATATCGCCAAAAATTCAAATTAACCGATAAACTTTATCAGTAATACGCTAATATGAGTATTAATATTTATTTTTTTTATATAGCAATCTAGATAAACCTCCGGATAACTGCGGCGATGTGAGTGATGAGCAAGGAGAACGATTCCATCAGGATATAAAAACAATAAAAGAGCACTACCAGGAACGGTGAGACAAATGAATGATGGCTGACTACTGCTGAAGTATCAAAAGGGACTTAAATATCATTAAAAATGAAAGACAATCAAGAAAGAGAAAATTTTTACCATAGTTTTTATGTACACAAAGGTTTTATTTCTGTCGTTAGTTTATTAAATCATTTGATGGAGATACTTGTTGGTTTTGGTATATTCAATCGTATTATTTTTAAAGACTTAGGGTTTGATCGCTATTGAAAAATATTATTTCTGAATAAACAAACCAATATTTGTTGGTTTAAATACGAATTAAGAGGTTTCTACGATTTTATTTTGAGAAATATTGCCATCGGTAAATATCATGTATACAGAAAACAAATGAAAAAAATGCTTTTCTTTCCAAAAAAATGGACTTTTCTGTACAACAAAAACGGGGGCTAACCAAAAAAAGTAAGGCCGTTTTCAGATTCAGCGCTCTCAAAGTAACTTAAAAAGATGTTTGGCATCTTGACATCATCTCAAATATTTTTATTCTGTTAACCAGTGTTATTAATACCAGTTTTTTATTTTAATTTATTCATAATTAATACCTGATTTTACGGTAGATATTAATGTGCTAAACAATTTTTTCAATTTCAGTAATTACGATCTCCCGATTCGCTTCAACACTGTAATTTTTTAAATGTTCGGAGGCTGTTTTTTCAGAACTTGTGAATAATTATGTATTTAGTTTTCAGTTACATAAACTGAAGGCATTCTGATGTTCGTTATACGATGATGGAAACTGTTTCTTGTCAATGAAACTATCGTGGCAGTTTTAAATTCAGTGAAGCTGGCAAAGGCTTTTGTAATTTTTGTGTCGGATATTATTAATGGTCATGTACACTGTAGGCCCACTGTTTAGGGAACCCTCTAAATTTAATATTTTGGAAGTTTCATATCTTATTTGGGTTAATTTAACCCCTACTAAGCTAGGGTACCGAAACTATTTAACTCATTAGTGCAGGGCATTTATATGTTTTTTTAGTGAGGAGGTCAGTTAAACTTTTAAATCCGATAGATTAGCATTAGCCAGCAATGTACAATAGGCAAAAAGAGCTAAAGTTTTTAAGGATAAAAATGGGTTAATTTAATTCATTATTATTATTATCTAAACATATTTATAAATGAAACTTTGTCTCTGTGTGTGTGTGTGTGTGTGTGTGTGTCCGTTACCTATAGACTCCGAAACGGCTGAACCGATTTTCTTGAAAATTTACACAGTTGTACTATAAATATCTGTGAGTGTTCTTAGCTAGGTTTTGTGTCGAGGTACTCCCGATAAATATCGAAAATCGCTAATCGAAAAAATCAGGTGATAGAAGGAGTGGTCCGATTTTAATCAAATTTGATACACTCATAGACAAATATATAAGAAACGATATTCAGAAGTTTCAAGGTTGCAGTTCTTACAATAGTGCAAAAAATCGATAATATATATATATATATATATATATATATATATATATATATATATAAAAGGCAAGATGTTTGTGTATGTGTTTGCTTATCTGTCTGTATGTCTGTATATTTTTCAGTCCTTTTATTTTAGTTTTTGCTTCGTGTTTGGCTCTAAGTAGGTATGATTGTAGTTCTTAGTCTCAGCCATGATACCATTTAATCAGAGGACTTATTTAGTCTTCAAAATTCAGTTTACGACAAAACAAAAAAAAGAACTTATTTGATATCGATACCAGGAAATCAAAATTTGACTTACATCCATTCATTTTTCTTTCAGTCTACGGTTTCGCTTTAACTGGAAACAACTATTGCTTTTTAGTCTTTCGTGCCAACGTTCAAAGAGTCTGAGCTCCAGGACCATGGATTAGTTTTAAAGCTTTCATTACACCCGAGCAACGCCGGGCTATACTGCTAGTTATTGATATATATGATAAAACCATCCAGTAAGAGAAAGCCCCTTTGGCATGAAGTGAGCCAGTAAAATAGTTTTGAAAAACTCATCATCATCATCATCATCATCAATCACATTCTTCGCACGTTGCAGACTGTGCATCAACATGAGATATCCTCCTTCTTGACAAGGATCAATCGAAAACAGCCGAGCTCGTGGACTAAAAGTCCGGTGCATAAGTGAATATTACCTAGCCAGCGTTGTGGTGGTTTACGTCTGTTTCTTGTGCCTAACGTCTTTCTCTCAATACATATCTTACTGACACTTTTGATGAGTCCAAACAGTTTAAGTTCCTTCGATTTGACAGATCATGTGATTGGCTCAAGCTTGATTGTGTTCAATAGTTTGTTAATGATGATGTGATCCCTGGGCTGTTTATTTGTCAACTATCTCCTGATATGATTTTGAAAGTGTAGTAGTAATGCAACAAATAGACTTAACTCGAAGAGACAGAAGGTATGCTCTCTCTATTACCGGTACGTTAAAAAAATGAAAGAAAAGGACGCAAGTGTAACTGGTTTTATGGAGGAGAGTGTGGTAGTCCCGCGTGAGTTGGCGAGACTCGGTACGTATAAGAGGGACCGAAATTGAGGTGGGAGACTAGTACATTTTTTTGCGTTTCGACACAGCAAGCGTACATTTGAATACGTGTAGAGATTACCCACTGTAACGTTAGAGAACAGAAAGATTGAAAAGTTTTTGCAATGCCCTTACTGTCCGGTTCACATATTCCAGTCCATGAAGTACAGCAGGTAAGATGTATAGGTGATAAATCTTGGTTTTCAGATCATAAGGAACACTTCAGTATATCTTTGTTTTTGTTGAAAGCCACCCAACTAAAGGTAATGCAATGTTGTACTGCAGCTAAGGCACTATTGTTTGATGACAGCTTGTAGCCAAGATATACAAACTCCGTAACTTGGGTATTTTGCTAGTTTTAAATTGTTTGTTCAAACTTGGTGTTTCTCTTGTCTGTTTTCATGCACTTAGTTTTAAAAATGTTAACTTGTAATCCTACCTCAAGCACACGATTAAATGAAGAGCACCTTGAGAAAAGGTTGACGATCTGTTCTTGAGTTTCCCATGATGAACAGTTTATTTGCATAGCTAAGAAGAGAAAGAATTCCGCTCCTATTTGACACCCGGATTTGTACTCTCCTTCCGTTCAAAGTATAAGATTTGCAACAACAATGCAAAAGAGAAGTGCTGAGAAAACATCTCCTTGTTTCACTCCCTGTTTTACTCCCTTCAAGACGGTGGCTCTTAGTCTTTGGCCTATAGAGGGAATCTAGCAGTTGTGTACAGATCATAATACGACTTAAGATCGTTGCCCCATTATTTTTGTAAGTCTCATAATAATACTTTTAGCGGGGGAACTGAAAAGTTTTGGGTACTAACAAGAAGCTTTGGAGTAGATAGACCAAACTATTGCCCGGTTCACACTCCACCCACGTCTATTGAACAGGAGTAGAGTTTAGGATGTGGTTTCCGGCTTTCTCTTTTCTCTCCTCAGATCTCAGTATTGGTGCTTCCGTGATTTCCCTGCGATGTGTTTGGTTGGTGGCAACGTCTCATCATTGTGAGGGTACCGGGTTGGCAGTTTCCTGGTTGCTGCTTCCGACTGGTAATTAGGAGTCCTAACTCTTGCGTAGCGTCAAGAGAGGCTGCTCTGATCAACAGTTGTATAATATCGGGATTCTTGTAATACCATGTCGCGCATGGATAGGTGTCCCTGTAAGTGCTTTCGGTGGGCAACCATGAGGCCACTCTTTGTTGCAGCCCGAGCCAGTTTCCCTCCCAGCACAGATCGTGAATAATGACCGCCTGCATCCTCTACTCTATGTTCCTCCCTATCAACAAACCATAACATGATAAACAGAATTAGAAAAAATCCTAAACCAGCCAAACTCAAATCACCAAAATCTCTTAACCTTTCTTTTACTAATATCCGGGGCATCCGTACTAACTTTCCTAGCGTAGAAGCTTTCCTCCACGAAAAGTCCCCTGAAATCCTAGCGCTCTGTGAGACTAACCTCAACTCATCAATTCCCTCCTCTGACTTCTCGATCTCTGGTTATCTCCCCCTCTTAAAGAAGAATTCCACTGTCCACATGCATGGGCTGGGGGTCTACTTTAGTGAACACCTCCCTATAGCTAGGGTGACATCACTAGAATCTCCTGACCACCAATATGTATGTCTCCGTCTGTCACTACTCAGTTCGGTTAGCTACTTTTTCTTTCTTTACCGTTCTCTATCCTCTCCTGACTGAGGTATCGACTTGGCGGCTCGACTACAGCCACTTCCCCACCGACGAAATGTGGCCTCCCTTTGTCTGTTCTATAAATACTTTCATGACTTCTGCTCCAAGGAACTTAAGTCACTGGTGCCTCTGCAACAGGTGTTTACTCGTCCAACCAGATTGTCAACTGGGTCCCACCCATTCACAGTTAGATTAACCAAATGCAGACGATAATTCTACTCCTGCAGCTTCTTCTCTCGCACTTCCCGCCTGTGGAACTCGCTTCCATATTCTTGCTTTCCTGACAGCTACAAGCTCCAGGAATTTAAATGCAGTGTCAATACTCATCTATTAACCACTTGACTCTAGTTCTTTCACCACCCCGTATATCCTTTCCTTTCTCTTCACCTTTTCAACTGTCATCACACCTGTATTCCCATCCTTCTCTTGTTTCTTTCTAACTGGTTCGTCTCCCTCTTCACTCTCTGCTAATTAATCTTTTTACTATTATGTAGCCCCCTGCACATCAGTGGCATTACCGCCTTGCTCGGGGTGATACGATAAAAAAAAAATTCAAAAATGCAAAGCACCCCACCCCACAAAAAGAAAAAACAAAAAAGCTAAAAAACAAGCAAAAACGACAATAAAAAAATCTTATCTGTGGACACGTAGTAAAATTTTGTATGCGGCCCCTTTTCAGCATTTCACATGTGTTTGACAGCTTTGCTATAATAGCCTTAGCAGTAATACCATTTGTGTTGTGAATGGAAAGGAATATCGGCTATTGTAGGTGATATGTTGTAGTCTTCGCTGAAGGTACTTTACTGCATATTTGTTATAGTACAAGGAAATAAAGACTGTATGAATATTAACAGACAGAAAAATTGTTTAATAAAGGATGGTACTTCTCTGACGCCCGGCTGTTGTCAAAAAGGCGTTATTAGTAAGGGATGTGTCTGTGAGAAAATATGATTAATTCAGTCTGGTAAGTGCGTGGGGAGGTAAGTACCCTCGATGAAATCCCACAATATGAGCAGCAAAATGTATTTCGTGGTGAAATCGGTTTTTTCGACAGAATACGCCCGTTGCAGTGACAAAGAGGAATTTATTGAGCACGCCTGGTTTCGATATGCGTTTGTTCGCCCACTGTTCAGTTTGCAACAAAACTGCATCATTTGAATACTTCAGGAATAGTTTTTGTCTTCGAAGCTACTAAGTGTTGACGCAGTTTTGTGGCATTACTTGATAAGAAACATTGCACGTTTCTGTTTATCTCGTTAGGATATAAATGGATAACGCAAAAAGCTCCCCAGTTGCCTTATTTAAGAATCAGCTTAAACATCAGAATGAACAAAATATTCGGCGGAATTTGGTGATTGTTACATGATTGTCTTGTATAAGTTAGAGCGCCATCTTGAGGTATGTTTCTGAGAATAACTTGTTAGCCCAGTTCTATGTTGAATAGTGTTGTTTTTCTTTTGCAAATCTTGAGGATGCATACACATTGGTTCTTTTTAATTTTTTAGTGCCCATATTTCTGCTCTTTTTTTTTGCTCATCCCTTACTTCCCGTGACTGACAAAAAGTAAATTTCTTTGGTGATACGTGAATAGTTTGCTTATATTTTTTAAAATTTGGTATTTATTATTTTTAAACGTTTTTATTTTATAGATTTTGTATTTATTATTATTATTATTTATACGTTCTGCATTTTTATACGTTTTGTGCATTTTATTAATTTTTATACATTTTTAATTTTTATAGATTTGTATTTATCATTTTTATACGTTTTGTGTTTATTATTTTTCATGCGTTTTGCGTTTTATTCGTTTTGTATTTTTTATTATTTTTATACATTTTGCATTTATAATTATTTTTTATACATTTTGTATTTTAGTACGATTTGTAGTCTTTATTATTCTTTATACGTTTTGTATTCATTATTATTTTATGCGTTTTGTATTTTTGCACATTTTGTAATTATTATTATTTTTTATAGGTTTTGTATTGTTATACGTTTTGCATTTATTATTATATCTTATAGCTTTTTGTATTTTTAGACGTTTTGTATTTTTTATTATTTTTATACATTTTGTATTTCAATACGTTTTGCATCTTTATACATTTTGTATTAATTATTATTTTTTAAACGTTTTTGTTTTTATACGTTCTGTATTTATTATTATTATTATTTTATACGTTTCGTATTGTTGTAAGTTTTGTATTTATTTATTTTTTTGTACGTTTTCTAAATTATACAATTTGGACTTATTATTTTTTATTATTCTGCGTCTTTCTGTAGCATTTTTAGACGGGTTAACTTAACCTTCAGTTATATCTAAATTCTGGGGAGAAATTATAGTAAATGAATCAATTAATTTTTATTGGCCTTACCTGAGATTATAAATTTAGTTTATTTTAGAGATAATGTGGCATTCATTGAATACAGCATGATATTTTACAAAATAAATGAAATTTTATGATGAACTAACCAATAAAAAATGTTTGGGTTAATAAATGCAATTAAGTTAACGAGAGAACGTCAAAATCTTCCAACTTTTCGGTCTTGTGTCATCTTTTATCTATTTTTTATAAAAAAAAATAAATTTACACTCGGATCGTCTCTAACAAAACTAAGCCCATTATTTAATTGTACAAGTAGTTTACGTGATATCTGTCCTCCTGTAAAGCTTCGAATGCTGGACAATCTCTTCAGATATGAAAAAGAGACTTGAAGCAACAGAAATGTAGTTCTACAGAAAGATGCTGAGGATACCACATGCCGAACACGTGAGCAACGACGAGGATTAGGAGAAAATGGAAACAAAAAGGAAACATCAGGAAGAGGCGGTTGAAGTTTCTGGGACGTTTAATGGGGAAGGAAGGCTTAGAAAATGTGATACTCATAGAACAGATTGAGAGAAAGGGGGTGTAGAGGAAAGCAGCGTGTAACATACTAGATGGGCTTGAGCAAATCTGTGGTAGAACAAGGTTTGGGAGAAGTACTAAAACGATAAAACTTATTAAGAGCTACAAATGAATGGAAGATGTGGAGGGCCGTGATCATCTATGTCCTGAAGAGAAACGACGTATAAAAGAAGTAGACTTTCTTTTCTGTGTATTTTTGATATAATTTTACAATTTCATTGATTGCCTGACATGACGTGATGGTGAGTAAATTGATCTCACAGCTATTATTACTGTAACTGTGAGTCAATCCTACTATTTAACCTATAACTTTGGGAGAAGCTGGATTCATGACTCAATTAAGAAACAAATTGTTCATCATGATAGGCTAAAAATCAGAACCAGCTCGGCGATGATGAAATGTTACTGGCTTTGTTTTCTGAGGTATTGATATATACATGTCAGTAAACACACCTGGAATTCGAACTGGCCTCTTCTGTTACACCACTCCTGATTTCCATACCAAGCTTCGTAAGCATTTATTATAACTATTTCCATATTCATGCATCGTCATCGTAGTCAATAATGTCATATTTCCTCACGTTGTTATCAAAGACTTTCATTCATAAAAGAAAATCTCATTGCTCATAATTCCTTAAACTGCTGATATGTTTCTATATCTGCTTTCATACAATTTTGTCCTTTGCGTGAGTTGATTGGCGGTGTTTTAATCAGAAATTATTTTTAGCTACCTTACATAAACTTTTCATTTTTATCCAGAAATAACAATTCTATTTTTGTTTACATCAGTATATAGGGCATTACTCATTCGTCTCATTGGCTATTAGTTTAATCTTTGGCATAATCGGCTTTGTATATTCTTTATGATGACTGACACGTTTTTTCCTTTTTCAACTAATATAATTTTTCCCCTTAAGTGATCTACTGTAACATAAATGTATTAGGAGTTTCCAGCCCCAATTATTATTTTTTTAAACAAAGAACTGAACAAAAGACTAAACAAAAGGTCAATGGCGATTATGGAATTCTGAAAGTGGGGGCACTTAGGGGCCGAGATTTTTCTAAGGAAAAGGGAGGAAAATTCAAGCAGTGTCTTTATTTTCATACTACACCCCTATCGATTACATATCTTAGGAATGAGTCTGAGTATAAGTATATTACTTTACTAAATTAAACGGAATAACTTTTCATTCATAGTAGTTGAGTTCTAATCTATTCTTACCATCTTTTCCACTCTCGAGCTTTTGGAACACAAGAGAGGTTAATTTCAAAACAGAATCAAGGGGTTAATAATACTAACGTCAATACTAGCAGAACAGTGTGATTTGTCTGCTCTGATTAAAAAAAAAAATCAAAAATGCAGAGGGAAAAGTGCTGAAGATCAAATCTTATCTAAACCAGAAACTGTTTAGTTTCATAATTTTTTTAAGCTTAGAAAAGTGGGGAAAATTTCAATTTTCGGGAGGGGGGCGTAGAATCGCCACGGCAAAAGGCTAAACAAAACTCTTAGTCCCTGTTTATGACAACGCTACTGTATCATTTATCTAAAACCGTTTCTACCAAAATAAATAAGAACACTCAATTTTTAAAAATATTAGCTTCTAAAACTTTCACAAAAGTTTTATGCGAAAAAAAAAGCCTATAGATCTCCCTCAAGAAAATAAGCACAATAGAAAAGAAAGCAAAATTGTGTATTTAAAATAAAAGAAAATCATTTTAAGAGAGGGTTAGATAAAAAAATATACAAGTAGGAATCATTAAAACTTTAGCACTACCACTTTAAACATTTAGCGCCCCACTTTTTATTCTGTGCTGCCATTTGTAAGCTTTTATTCCTTCTTCGTTCAATTACTCATTTATTTTAGTTTCTTCAAGTTTAGCTTCGTATGGCATAAGATAATATCTTTGGAGCACCCAGTTAGAACAGAACTACTGACGGTAAGAAATTACTCTATTGTATTAGCTCGTTGACCATTACACCAAATTCCTTTTCATTGTTCCTGCTAACATACTACGGAAAGTAAAAATCTCGTATTTGAGATATGCATTTTTAGCTAGTGATTAGTGTTCGAACCCAGATAAAAAAGGATATTTAATTAATTCTAAAGGTAAAGGCAAAGCATGAACGTTTCACTTTGAAAATTGACGCAACACAGTCTTCCTAGATTTGATCTTGTGCAATATTAAGTTAATATTAGTTATGGATCGAAAAATAACTTTTAATTTGTTTAGAAACAGATGCCAAATATTTTTTCAGAATGTGGCTAAAAGTATTTATTTGACCGTGTGTAATTTGATGAGAAAGGTATGTTAAACGCTAAATGCCAACAAATTTATGATATTCATTTTTTATGAAAACATTCCAAGAAAGTGAGTGGACAAGCAAGAATTCCTAAGATTTTGAAAAAAAAAAACAAAAACATCTCCACCAAAAGTCACACGACATTTTCCACATACTAATTTTTGTTAATACTTTTGTGATGGAAGCTATTATCATATTTTTTAAGCAGGAACGGTGGAAACTTTCTCACTTACCGAATATTCAAGAATTAATCTATGCAGACCAAATATATGCATTGCAAATGTATGCATATATGCCTTGCAGCAATTTTTGAGTATTGTCAATGGTTCATTTATTTTTACCTTTTTTTTACTAATGTTCACCTCAACGTAGTGGGTTATTGAATTAGTTTGTTGTATGGGAAGAGAATGTGAGAAGTGAAATCTATGAGAATATGTAGAAAAGATAATTGTTAATTGTAGACTTGAAGAGGTTAAGATTGTAACTGTTATATATCGCCGTACGACAACAAAACAACAAACACGCATATATAAAAATATAAGGTTATATTTTTATTAATGACGACGAACTGTGTGGAATAGAGAACGGGAGGGTGAGGGCGCATATAGAATGGCTGACGGGAGTGTAGTCTGCCTGTGTTGTCTCTCTCTGCTTCCACCGGCCGCTCTCTGCTACTGGCGAATCCGTGTGTCGAGGTCTTTATATAGTCCTCTAGAACCGGGACTTTCCTTCCGGTTTTTTTGCCTCGCCCACGCAACGCCCACGTAATTCTAAGAGGCACCTGATCTGTTTGCCTCTGTAGCCATTTCCGCCGCTGTCGGAAATAAGGTCAAAACGACATCCGCTCCGGCTTCGACAGGATGTATTTCACAAACACCTGTCTTGTCGCTTCGCCGCCCCCTTCACCGATGGAAAACACCATCGCTTGCATCACTTCCTCGGGTGGGGCCAGATTGTTATATTACAGTAACATCTTGTCGGGAGTTCGTTCCACTAAGTAGCGGTTCTTGAAAAGAAGCTCTCCAAATTGGACTTAAGTTTTTACTAATAGAATACAAACGAATAGGATGGTTCGTCCCAGTGTAAGTGACATGATGTGTCCTAGTTGTGAAGGTCTGAACTGGTAGAACTAAGGAAATCGCAATAGAGTAGCAAGAGGCCTCTGAAGTTTCGTCCGTTAAATTGTAGAGTTTATATCATTTCATCACAGAAGGCTATGTAGATCATTTTGAACTCTATCTCGACAAGAATGGTCAGCTCTACCTGAGATATGGCAGTGGCAATATTTTTGGTATGATCTGACTCTTACAAAGAACATATAAGAAAGAACTGGGTATTTACTGGAACGATACGGAATCAGGTGTTTTTACAGTATCTTTAGCGAACGATCGCCTGTATGAGTTCCACCTGAGGTTTGGGGGGAACTTAAGTTCTAAAAGACGTTCAAAACAAGATGCTTCCTTTAGAGACTAATTGTTCATCATGACAGGCAAAAAATTAGTCAGCTCGGTAATGAGAAAATGTAACTGGTTTGGTTTCAGGGGTATTGAATGTTACAGTCCAGTTATTTCACCCTTGAGCCACCAAACCCCGGTCAGATGAGAGAGCAACTGCAAGATAGATTTTTAGAGGTGTACCCCTATACACCGTTGTATCATCTGCTTAGATATTTACTAAAGGTCTAAGTCTGTACTTCGGCTGATGTAGCACCGTGAAGGAAGTACTTGGTAATTGAAGAAATACTTCCAAAGGAAGTTTGTGTAGCACCCCTTATGCCACACCTTGCCAAAGGCTTTAGATATATCTAAGGGGATCTTCCTTGTGATTCTTCTATTGCCTAGTGCCTGGTTCTGTGTATAATGACAGCAATGGACATCAGCAATGGATAGGGCAGGTTGAAATCTATAGGTAAACTATAATGCGAATATTCAGGGTCTCCTCGATGATGTTTGAACGTTACTAGTTTGCTTTTGGTGTTATTGAATGTTACAAGGTTGATCACTCCTTTGAACTCGCCGTTCGAGCAAGTTAAGAGGGGAGATCAGATGCTAAACTCTACTCATCTAGATGTTTCGAGTTGCAGCTAGACACCTAAAGATCTGAGAATGTTTTTAAGCTAACCGTTAATAATGCTATCTCCAGGAGACTGACTGATTGTGCCTTCGCGGACTAACATTTTCCGCTTCTATGAAAGGACATAGTAAATCAATTGCTAAATCGGCACCTAAGAAAGTTAGTTCACTATGTCGTGCTAGACAATTTTTCTCGCCAGAATCTATCTTATATATATATATATATATGATAAACTTATATATATATATATATATATATATATATATGGTAAACTTATATATATATATGTGTGTGTGTGTGTGTGTGTGTGTGTGTGTGTGTGTGTGTGTTTACCATTCGTCCTTGCTTTGAATATTGCTACCACATCAGATTGGGTGCTATATATTTAGAGATTCTTGTTAAAATCCAAAGAAGAATCTGCAATGTTATTGGTGCTGACCTGACATCTCAGCTTCAGTCACTTTCCACCACTAGCATATATTCCATGTGCCTTTTCTATAAATACTTTCATGATAATTGTTCTGATGAACTTTCCTCTATGGTACTTAGACTTTATGAATTCAAGCGTAGTTCTAGATTGGCAGCAAAGTCTCGCCCTCTTACAGATTAAATAGCTAAATGCAACCGTAAGTTCTATGCTAAGAGTTTCTTCTATTGTACTTCTATTATCCGGTTTTTTGCTTCCCAATCAACTTTGATCTCCAAAAATGTAAATGCGATTCCAATCGTTCTCTACTTTCTTCTTATTTTCTGTTTTTTTTATTGTCCTCTTTCGCTAATAATAGTTTTTCTCGTATTCTCTAACACTCAGTAATACCTTGCGTCATAGTTGTATCATCTGCATAAACATTTACTAAAGATCTAAGTACGTTCTTAGGCTGACCGTAGCACCGAGAATAAAGTATTTGGTAATTGAAGAAATTCTTCCAAAGATTCCATAACTGGAAATTTTGTGTAGCAACACCTTTAAATTATTGATCCATCTCTTCTCCCTCCAGCTATGGGTTGAATAGAGAACAGATTGGGTTCAATAGTCTTGGTTGTAAACCCCAGAAAGAAATATCAACTGACTGCGTGTAAATTTACCTAGTCATTCATGGATTGTTTAATGACATATCAACTGCTTATGCCAAAGTTTAATTTTCATGGGAGCATTAGTAATTTCATTTACAAAAATGCGTTTCTGGTAATTTTTTTTATTTATTACAAAAATGTATTGCTGATATTTTTTTATTATGAAAATATAGCTGGCATTTTTGCAATAAAAATATTTTTGTTATACATTCATTGTGTTTTGACCCTAATTTTGGGGTTAATTATTTGTTCACAGTTGGGACCGTAAAAGGTGCTACCACACCGGGTCAGGGTGGAACTGGGAACAATAGCAATTAAGATGTGGAGTCACGCTTCTCAAAATCTTCCGATCAGAAGCCTTGTTACCGGATGTAGTTGACCATTATAGTCAAGACTGTGTTTTATAGAGCATATGTTCATCACAACAACACAGTGAGACATTTGTAATATATAATCAGAAGGATTTATTATCGATAGGATTCTGTTGTACAAGTTCGGTATAGTAAGAAACGTCTTATAATGTGGTTGAAATTAGAATATTTCTGGATAATGTTGGTGAATGAATAGATATTTTTTGAAGTAATAAGTGTACCATTAAAGGTGATATTTAAAAAGAGAAAATTATATTTGGGTAGGTTAACTAAACTGTGACCGTCCTATAATGGAGCTGCTCAATTCCGCGTGCTCTCCTTGCAAGAGTAAGACCGTTTCATGTGTTCTATGGAATCATGGGAATTAGATATTTGTTTTTTCACATGATCGCGAGATCATTACATGGAGCTAAAAAGGTTGCAATTTTTCTGAGTAGAAGATACATATTTCTGTATTTGTTTATATTTCTGAGATGAGGTAGGGTTTAAACTTTTTACATTATCCGGACTATTGTCCTGATCTTTGTTGGCATTTCCACAACGTTTCGGCCGTTGTACGCTTCGACCTTCTTCAGGTGCTGGGAATTTCGAGCCGAACCCCTTATTACGATCACTGGAGTATATCATTCTTATTCCTTGTGCGAAGCCGCTTCTGGTAGTCATGAGTTACTTCCTCATTTTATTTTAACTTTTTATTTTGTTTCAACCTTCTCGTAGGTTAAGAGAAGTATAGAAAGAAATGTTTAGAGGGAGGGAGAGAGAGAGAGAGAGAGAGAGAGAATGGATTAAAAAGTGCAAATGATTGCCCACGTCCTGAAGGGACACGGTAAATGAAGAAAAAATATATAAAAACGGTTAATGAAAATATTTCTAGCCAAAGTTGGTGGAAAACGCAAGTTTTCTTCTTCAAAAAATTATTGACATGTCTCGAAATATAAAAACAGATACGCAAGATATTTTTCTCATTTCTTCGAAGTTGAGTTTAAAAAGTGATGGCAAAAGTGATGATAAAGGTAACGGTAAAAAGTCTTATTTTTAACGGTTTATTACGCAAAATTTCTTCATTTTGAAATTAGACGAAATTAAACGCACCTGCACTCAAGCAGTGAACAAAAGAAACACTCTAAAGCCTGGCTTATTCTATAAGGCATTTTTGATCAGTACTCGGATTATTTGGTTTTACGCAAGAATTATAACCAAAGTTGCTTTTGTTCAATTTTTTAATTCTTGGATCGAATAAGCAGAAAAGAAAGATATTTCAATAATTACCCCCACAGATTCGCGATAATTAATTTTTAAAATGAATTAAATAAAAATGTAAAATCTTTCTTGGGGTTTTTATTTTAGTTTTAATTTCAAGCCAACAGCTTAAGTACCTCCATTCCTTTTCAATATATAAGGTTTAAATTGAATAAAAAAAAAACAACGCTTGAAGCTTTCATTTTAGCTTTAATTGAACACTAAATGATTAAATTTACTATTTCCAGTAAGCAAAATACACTTTCAAATTTCAAACAGAAATTATATTGATTGGAATCTCAATTTTTTCGAGTTTTCAAAATTCATCATTTTCTGCGTCTATTTTGACAGCTTGACAAGTTTGTAAACAAAAGTTAATTTTCGTTTTTAAAAATCTTGTAAAAATAAAATATACATCTGTGACATGTTATTTTTGAAAAATTAGCAAATTTAAAGTTAAGTTACACAAGTATTACTTGTTTATAGTTTTAAATTTAGAAAATAGTATTTCTTAATCTCGGAGCTCTGAGCTTTCTTACCTTTGAAGTGAATGATGACAGCCCTGTTTCGCTGTGTCACAGCTCATCAAACATCCACTTGCTTCTGGCCGGGATCGAAACTCGACCGATGTGGTGTCAGTCAGAGTCGCTAATAACTAAACCAAAGGCTTATGGAATTAGATTTTTACGTCTTGTATATAAGCAGGGTATACACACGCCAGTCACCGACATATATATATATATATATATATATATACGTAAAAAAATCACAAGATCGCCAAAACCTACCGCGGTTTCACACAACGGCTCGTCAGGGCAAAGGCAAACCAAGGACTAATCAAATAAATAGACACCACCAAACAAAGACTAACAGACCAGCCTACCCGACGGGGGAGGGGGAGGTTCAAAAAAAAAAAAAAAGGAAAAAAAAACAAAAAAAAAACCCCAAAAAAACGCCAAACACACTAAGCAAGAAATTTAGCTTTATGGAATCTACACCTATTCAATATTTCAGTTTTGGCATTAATAAGGTTGTGGGCAGGTTCGAATCTAGCTATCGCTAATTTCTCCTCATCACATAACCTACAGAATTTACTGCCCTTGTTATAGTTAGGGCATTTTTTTATTATTTCCCATTTCAAAATGGGGTCTCTTTTAGTTTTAGTTTTTATGTCCCATACATAGTTGGATAAAGTCGTACTGTGTTTATACTTCTCATTTTTAAAGGAGGTTTTATGGTTGTAAAACCTAATTTTAAAATTATCATGCGTAGCTCCTATGTATGTTTTAGGGTTTTTATCATTTTCATTAATGTAAACTCTAACTTTATAAACTACATTTACTTGATTACAATTACCTCTAATGGGGCAGTCGGATTTAATTCTACAATTACAATTATTTTTGTTGCCGGTATTAGTATTCGGAATATTGGTACTACTTTTCAATTTACTTTTATTGGCATTATTAATTATTTTGCCAATATTAGGTAAACAAGAGTAACTGAGTTTAATAGTGTTCCTATTAAATATTTTTTTAAGTTTGCTATCAGAGTTAAAATGTTTATCTATTAGGTTAAAAAACATTTTGCCTATTTTAGATTTAACTTCATTATTGGATGGGGGGTTAAACCATATAATATTTCTGGATCTGTTGTTATTGGTTTTTTTAGTAATATTTTGGTCAGAAAATTTTAGCGTTTGCGAATGTCCAATTTTTATTAGTGCAGTTTGGTAAATTTTCTTGTATTTGTCGAAAATTTTACTATTGGAAGAGTTGGTGGACAATCTAACAGCTATACCAGTAGGGATACTTTTAAGAATATGCATAGGGTGATTAGAATTTTTGTTAACATAATTGGGAGTGTAATTATTTTTGATGTAGGGTGTTATATATCCGTTATTAAGATTTAATGTTATATCCAAGTAATTAACAATTTTAATGTTATGTTCTATTTCAATATCTAACTTATAAGATTTGAAAAATTTTTGCACTTCCTTTCTAAATTTATCTCCTATTCTAGGTGTACATTTATCTATTATAATTAATCCATCGTCCCGGTATAAACCGTGATTATGGAAATCTATGATGTCGTTAAGTTTATGAAGCAGTAGACAACCTATCAGCTCGGCCACCTCCGCCCCATCATATGCCCCCATAGGATTATCAAATCCCTGGGCATCAGTTTTATTTATCCATATCTCATCATTAAAATATAATAGTGTTTTGCGGCAGTGCCAAATTATTTCTAATTCTGCTTCTTTTATATCATTATATTCTTTAGCTAACTCCAACGCCTCTGAAAGTAGTTCAGCTGTTATGGAGGGGTAGAAATCTTTAATGTCGTATTTGATAAATGCTGAGTTCTTATTGAAATTTAGGGATTTAAACCATGTAATACAGTCACCAGTTGATTTCCACTGGTTAATGTTAAGGAACATACGTAAGTTATTGCAGATATTTTGAATAATAATTTTACTTATTTTTCCAAGCTCCGTCTTAGTTGGGTTTATAAGTCTAAATTCGGGGTGGTTTGGGAATGAATTTTTATGGTCTTTGACCGTAAGGAAACAATTTTTAGGGTTATTTTTTCCACCCTATTATGTAGGTTAAATTTAGCTATCAATGAAGTAGCTTCGTTATTTATGTTAGAAATAATGTCCGGTGTTATTTTTCTATAATGTTTAATTACCGAATTTTTTAATTCACTGTTAAATTGTTCTTTAGGTATTGAATATAAATTAGCGGACTTATCACTTTTAATGTAAATATTACCGTTATTTTTACACGACTTTAAAGTATCATTAAGCTGTTAACCTTTTTTTTTTTTAACCTCCCCCTCCCCCGTCGGGTAGGCTGGTCTGTTAGTCTTTGTTTGGTGGTGTCTATTTATTTGATTAGTCCTTGGTTTGCCTTTGCCCTGACGAGCCGTTGTGTGAAACCGCGGTAGGTTTTGGCGATCTTGTGATTTTTTTACGTGTCTTTGCTCTACATTACTTCCGATTTGTTATTCCGCTTTGGTTAGTTCTGTATCGAGCACTTTTTCTTTCTTTGTGGTTGGTTCCGTTTGGGTTTTTTTTTCTTTACTGCGGGGTATTGTATGTATTGTCTGTATTCCGCAGTTTTCTTTTTTTTTTTTCCCCTCTTGTCCAACGCCTTACAGCGACGGATAGTAACGGAATTAGATTCTGTCTGTTATTTGTTGTCCTTAAAGTTTATTTTCGTATAGTTTTAGGATTTAGATACTTACAGAGTCGGTCTTGTTATTATATATATATATATATATATATATATATATATATATATATATATATATAAAGGTTATCTAGTTAAATAATGACATAGTTTTATTTCATTTTTTTATTTTACTATGCTGAGGAGTAGATTTTCAGAAAAAAAAGGAGCCAACTGAATAAAAAACAAGAAAAATAAATATATGATTTACATTCCCCAGGGTTTCCTGCCTTTAGCTAATAAAATAAAATTTAGTTTTTTGAAATTTCATGAATTTACGTAGAGGGGTGTAACAGATGTAAAAGAAAAAAAGATTTTTACCAAGATTTTATAAAAATATTGATTTAAAAAAATATCTAATTCATTTGTATATAAGTCTTGAAAGTTTTATTAAAATGCGAAAATTATTTGATTTTTGCAAGAATTTCCAAATTTTCATCGGTAAAAACATGAGTTGCAAAATATTACACTATCTATAACAGTTTACATTGTATAGAAGGTACCTAAAATAAATTAAATTTAATATTTCCAATAATCAAAATACTTTTTTGCTGTATTTCAAAAATAATTTAAATTGATTTAAACGGTGTTTTCATTTTGAGATTTCTTAATTTTTTAATTTAACGCTATTTTAAGCCATCATTTCAACATAATTTTCTTTTCCCAAAAATAATGTATACTGTTCGGAAACTTTATTTGAGATATATTGGCTGATTTAAAATACAATTAATCTGATTTTAAACAAATATTATTTACTTTGAGCTTAAAATATCGTAGAAATGCATTTTTAAGACTTCTTTTAGTGCATTGTCCTTTCAGGACGTAGGCGATCATGGCTTTCCACGTCCCCCTATCCGTGATGGCTTTTAGTATGATTTCTCCTGTTAAACCACACAACCCCCGTTCCGTCATCCACCTGCTCAGGCCCTTCATATATGTTATCCACTGCCTTCCTCAGCAGCCTCGACATTTTTGGGAAAGACATCTTTGAATTTTATGCATCCTGTTGAGGAGCAGGTTTTTTGTCCTGTCAGTTCTCTTATCTCTTTATGCATCTCTGCTTTAATAATGGCCCTGCTCAGTCTCTCTACTTCTGCGCATTTGTTGTTGAGCCATTCCTCTTTAGCCCGTCTGCATTTGTTCCTTATCTCTCTGTATTCCCTTCCATGTCTTGACAACATTTTGTCTCCTTTGCATCATGTCGAGAATCTCTTCAGTCATCCACTCGTTTTTTTTGTTTTTTTTTAAGACAATGGGTAGAATTGGAAACATTCTTGAAGGCAGCAAAAAAAAAAAAAAAAAAAAAAAAAATTTAACGTATTTTGTAAGATTTTTGATCAATTTTTTAGTTTTTCTTTTCTTTCAGAGTTGCTTTATCCAAGCAGATATCGCCAGTAGAGTTACTGAAGATTTAACCAAATCTGAACAAGTTATTTTTATTAATCATGAACTTACATTTTATTTTCCTAAGTCTTCATATATTCATATGACCAGATACAAATTTTAATTTTTTAACTATGTGGGTCATACAAAATTTTCTTGATCAAAAATATTATCGAGATAGTAAAAAAAACAAAAAAACAAAACAAAAAAAAAAACAAAAGCAATATAAGGGAGATAATTAAATTATTAAAGAAACTCGATTATTTCCCTTATATCTAATTTCTTACCTTTTTATTATTTCATGCAAAAATATTATTTGTGGAACAACGTATTTTTCGCTACAGTCAATTTCATTTTAGCATTTATGCATAATTTTAAAAGATAATTATATTATTATTATCATATAAAATTATAATGATACTTAACAGAAATTTGACAAAACTTCCAACTTGTAAATGAAAATACAAATAATGTCACCTCAATCAAGACACTAAAGCCACGAAAACACAAGAGGGAGTTGCTGAGTGTCAAAGAATCTGATAAAAATATTATGTTGAGAAAACAACAAGAGGATTTAAGGAGATAGAATATGAATGCCATTGCATCTAATTTTGTTGAAGATATTAGTTGAAAGGCGTTCCCCTCAACTGAAATCCAGAAGAGAGTTTATAGTGGTGTGGGGACAAAAAATAAAAAGGATCGATAGGGGTAATCTGCCCTTGGGCAGTGTAGGATTGGGAGTGAGCCCTTGGACAAGGAGGTGAACGGTAACGTTGAAAATTTCCAACATGAGTTGAGCTACAAGAACACTAATTCCTCCACCTTTTGGTGAGTCTTATAAACCGATTGATGTAAATGTTTTAGTCTTATATTTGTTAACTATTTGGCCTGTAATAAATGTGTAAATGTAACTTGGGTTTAGTTTCCTTTCATGTTGTTTAGTTTTAATAACTTACTTTAGAACTAATAGTAGGGTATCTTATCTTTTTCTGTTAGTAGTGGGAGTCCGTTCTAGTGAAGGTTAGTTGTATACTGTTGCAGGTTAACGGAATTTGGCCTTGTTGTAGATAGCCCACTATAAGTCATAAAATGATTACAAATCAAGAAAGGCAATTTGAGTAGAAAATATCATTTTATATATACACATATCAATTAATGTTTTTACAATTAAAGTAATAACTTGAAGTATAGGTCCAACGGAGGTTAAAATGTTCATGGCAAATAATAAGCAGAAAGAGATTTAAGGCTTAGGAATGTGGGGAGCGTGTAAGTGAGGAATGTTTTTGATGTAGTCGCTTCTTAGGTCAGTAAGTAGTTTTGAGACAGGGGAGAAGGAAAGAGGTAAGCGTAGTAGCCACTTGACTTAGGTCAAGGGGATATTGATTACACTCTTCTCCTCAAGTTCTACTTGCTGGGGTCTGTCTGTGTCCGCTTTTTATATCTTCTTTTTGGATCACAGCAGCTCGTTTGGGATTTCACACTTGTATTTGGTTCTGGCTTCCCATTGGCCGATAAATAAAATTCACGTAGGCTCGCGAAATGGAAATTTAATATTTGATTAATTTTTATTTTTCAACCGGAACATCTGCGCGAAGCTGGCGGCGCACGGACGACTTTTGGTCATTTGCTTTTTTTGTCGTGAGAGAGCAAATATCCGGTCCATCGCTTTTGCTCGGTCGGTGTCACCACAAGTTTCACAAGCAAGTGAGAGAAGAAACTGTTTAAATAGGACTTGATTAAACGCTCAGTAAATAATGTAAAATACATATATATCATCCTAATTATATGGTTGCATTCTTTGTATAATTTTTGACGGAAGAAATTATTATTATCCATTGAGTGTTATAGTCACAACACGAAGCCTGTCTAATGAACTTACGCTAGGAAATGGTATTTTGAAATGAGACAGCCATTTTATTTTGCAGATATCTTGGTTGGTTTTTGTATTAAATTCTAGCATATTAGAGATTTGTAATATTATTTTAAAAAATACAAAAAACAAAACAAAAAAACAACAACAAAAAACAAAACAAATAATTGTATGCATCTACGCTCCCTGAAAACGTTCATTTTTATAAGTTATTTTTATAAGTGCGACTTAGTGTTTCCGTGTGATTAAAAATGTACTACAAAAGAAAGAGCATATTAAAGCAGAGTAGGTATTTGCATAGATATTAATTTTGATGTGGGTTACACGTTTTATATGAAAAGTGATGAGAAATCACTGTTCATTCATATTTTCTTAGGAGATAACTAAAGCTTTTTCTTTTCATTACAACTTCTGGGATTTCAGTTTTGTATGAGTCCGCGAGGACTGTATGAACGCACATGACCTTATAGAAGTCAGTATTTAAGAACCTACATGATCTCTTATTTATCTGTAAAATCTATTATTGTAAGTAACATACAATAAATTATTACAAGAATCATAACACCGATAATGCTAGCAGAATCCTGAATTGATGGATATGTATTATTTTTCAATATTAACGTTTTTTTTAAACATTTGTTACAATTCTACTTTCAAATGTAAACAATTCTGAATTTGCTTCAAATGCAGAATGAGTGATTCTCTCAGTCTAATTCCAAAATAACCATAAATCTTAGTGTTTTATCCTGGACAAGTTAACAAAATGTAAATCTGAGTGAAAAAAATTAGCAAGCCAGGCGTAATAGAATAAAAGGTTTATTCAGCACGAAAATTATTACAGTGCTATATAGTACGACCAGGACTTAATACGTTAACAAGGGTATTTGGCACCTTCCCACCAAGGCAGGTGTGACACAAGGTCGATTTACGTGGAAACTTTGAGCCCTTAAACTCCGCCAAAAATATCCCGTAGACTCAGCTTAGGGCTAGGTTGGGCTTTTGTTTTTCTCAACCCAAACGAGACTTTACCCTTTGACAGGGAACTTGCTTGGGTCCCTCTCTAATCGGATGCGGAGAGATGAACAAGAGTGCTTGCTCAGGACTGATCACTCAATTCGTAAGCAAGGCTCACTAGTGAAAATGTTCTTGCTCATTTATTCAATATAGACTTAGTCCACCATAGTGTTCATAGAGGGTGCTGGGATACTCCATTAAGTTAAGTTAAGTCTGTTTAAGTTTTTATGCAAAACTTTTATTCTAATATCTCTCATCTTAATTCTAACCTTTAGTTCAAAATATAACCTTATACTCAATGATAGCATAACCATTATTCATCTTTTTATAACTATATTAAAACCCTTCATCAATAAGCAACTGATCCTGGTGATAAAATTAATTGTTGTTTTAAAGGTTTTCGTAATTTAATATATTCTTTAAAAACTAGCTCATTATGCACTGGAGTAAATCGTATTTATTGTTTCACCTAAAGTTTTTTTTTTAATTTGATAAAGTTGCGACTGTAGAAACTTTGTAAGCGTTATAGGTATACCATACTTACTCATCTGTATATAGGTTTTCTTCATTTCATAATTGTTGCCGGATACAACTGATAATCTTATTTAGATGACTATATTTAAGTAGGTACATCCAAAAAATCGTTGAAAAAACAGCATAGTATGAAAAAAAAAATGCCCCAAACGAAATAAAAACAAAGTTTTATCGGCAAAATGTTTATGTTATTATTAAGAGGATAGATCAAAGTATTTTTTTAAAATTTTTTAATTCTTTCTAACTCGTTCGAAATTTTGGCAGAAAATCTTGTTTTCTTTCGTCCGTAAGTCAGGAAATTTTTACAAGGATTTATTACGGCAAACATAATATTACGCAAGGCACTTTTTTTGCCGGTGAAAGACACATTAATTTGGAAATTCTTGCAAATATCAAATAATGGTCGAATATTGATGAAAATTTCTGGACTTATTCAGAATTGACTAAAATCATTGTTGAAATAATTACTTTTAAAAATATTGGTATTTTTCTTACATACGTATCCCCTCCTCCCACCCCCACCAATTAATTTCCGGAAATATCTAGAGATTTGTCATCGTTTTCCTATAAACCTAATTCAGGAGTCATTAGGGAATACTAATCAAATGTCTGTTTTTCTTCAAAATTAGTCCATTTTTAGAAAATCTGCTTCGAATTTCGAAAACAAAAATGCAATAAAACTATGTCATTTTTTATTCAGATAAACTTTAATTGCTTTTATAAACAATATAAATTAAGGATATAGCCTGAAAAGAAAAACATTTTTTCGATGAATAATGAAATTTTACCAGAATTTTTTCATTTTTATTATTTTGTATTATGATAATTTATAAAGCTTCAAAAGTTTTTTAAATTTTCTCCTCCATCGTTAACGCTAAGCTGTGAAATTAATGCATGAAGACTATATTTATTAATCTAAAATTGAAAAGCTTAATACAAATAATTTAGCTAATGGATTTTAAAAATAATTAAAACATTTTAATTGTGTGCATGCTGATTGCTCATATTTTCTTGCCGTACATGATATATATCATTAAAAGGTCACGTGTTTCAAAGGTTACACTCCATACATAAAAAAAATCCTATATAAACATTTTCGGCAGGGTACAATTCTTTCATTTCACTTTAGTGTTTTCTATGCCCTACGTTTCAACATTCAACGCGCTTTGAAAATCATCCCTTCAAAATTTAAAGCAAGTTTTTTTTAATTCATAATTTCTTAATTTGGTTAAAAAAAAAAGTAATTGTGAAATTAACAATTTGTGGACGTACCTAAAAAGAATAAGAAAAATAAATATTAAAAATAAAAATTAATAAATGCCATAACATTTCATAAATTACCGAGTTTCTTCTGCCGTTATATATTTTCGTTTTGTTATTAAATTGTAATTTTTTAAAAGAAAGTTTTATATTATTTTAATTTTTATTTTTCATAAAAACATCTTCAAACGTAAAGCTATAAAGCTAAACTAACTGAAATTTTATAAAATACTGCATAATTGCTGAAAACATTGTGTTAAAATGTTAATTTTAACATATAGTTAAAAATATAAAAAAAGAAGCGTACGAATAAGATTTATGTCAAATTCGTCTTCCATACTTAGCATTTTTTGACGGCTACTGCATATCATGTCAATTATCGCCTCTGATAAGGTTATGAAAACCCCGATGAAACGCTTTTATAGGCAGTAAAGAAGTAATTCTTGTCTCGAGTCAGATTAAGGTAAATTTAAATTCGGTAATTTGAATAAAATAATGTGTCAGCAAGGTGTATATTTTTTTGTTGAAAGATTTTTTTAAAAATCGAATTGGCTTCTGTTTACAAAATGTGTCGATCGATGAAAAATGGCCGAAAATTGGAATTTCTTTTAAACCAAAAAAATTTTGGAGTCCGATCAATATAATTTCGGTTTGAAATATACCAAGATATTTTTCTTATTTGAATTAGCAAATTTAATCTCTTGGCTTTCAATTAAAGCTAAAATTAAAGCTCCAAGAAAACTTTTTTTATTTAATCAAAAATTCAATTTAAATTTAGTTATCGAAAATGAAAGGCGGTACTTATCAGTCAGTTAAGTGCCATACGTGATACACGCTTGGGAGATCATGTCTCAAAAGAGACATGACTGACTGGGAGAAGATTATTCCGCAGTAGGTTGCCATTGCTTTCTGCGGTAGACTGGTTGCCGACCAAGGCTATAGAACCCAATCTGTCCTGCTATTTAACCCATAACTGGAAGGAAGAGACAGATTAATACCTTTCCCAAGGGTATTTGCGCATAAGTGAATACAATGGATTCAACTGGAATTCGAACTCAGCTCCCCGTTCCGAGCCGATATCCATTGTACCACAACGCAAATCCTCGATACTTATACTTAAGTTAAGAAATTACGAAATTAAGGGGAAACTACTCTATAATTAAAATTAAATTATCACATTTTCTAGTATAGAGTTATTGCCCTTGAATCATCAATCATAGGATCAGCCTTTATTATGCGTGAAGTGTATCGGTTAATATTCATTGTGTGCAATTTGTAATGTACATCTTCATTATATTATTGATTAGGTGTCATTTACAATATACATCTTCATTATATTATTGGTTACATGTAATTATAATATACAGATTCATTACATCATTCATTCTGTGTGATTATATACACCTTCATTATATTTGTGAAAACATTGATTAAATTTTATTTTGCTATAATTTTATATTTATTTGATGAATTTTATGATAATTGCTAGAAAAGAATAGATATTTTGTATCATTATAATCAGTTTGCATACCCCCACGTTCATTCTTTTCCGTCTACAGGCCAACAAAACAGATAAGTAAACTCAGGGATGGTTTTGTGGATAGAGTTATTCATAAAAATTACTTTTATGAACATATACTAAATCTTTTTTAATTTATGACTTTTATCATCCCAAATTTACTCGACTATGCAACATTGATAACGAAAAATAAAGTTTGTAATTCAAAATCAAACAAAAAAATAAATAAATAAAAAATAAATAAATAAATAAATAAAAAAAAATTGATCATCCGTAGAAATGTTCCGGCGAAAATCAGTTAACGATCAATTCACTAAAATTTGCCAAAAAACAACATAGTTTTGATGTAAAACATTGAAAAATACCTTTGCATAGGTACGTCAATATATCCCGGTCTGTCACAGCAGAACGTCTATTATATATAGAAAGAGAAAGAGACATATTCGACTATTATATATATATATATATATATATATATATATATATATATATATATAAGTCGAATATGTCTCTCTCTCTTTCTCTCTGAAAGAGATGCAGGTTGAATTGAAAATGACAGACATGGTATTATCGCTAAGTTTTTTATATAATTTTTCGTGTGCTGTTAAGATTCGTGCGTTCTTTTCAGAAAGCAAATCATATAGAAATTGTCCAAATTTTTTTTTCTGGGCACTTTCAGCTATACTTTTAGCAATTTTATTTTACGTGTAATAAAAGTATGCAAATGTGCTCTCAGTCTCGAACGTTCTGTCCTCTGTCAGAGGAGTTTCCAGGTATTTTAATTTCTGCACTATCCGTCAGTTAAGTGTCATACGCGATACACGCTTGGGCGATCATGTCTCGAAAAAGACATGACTGACTGATTATTCCGCGGTAGGTTGCCATTGCTTTCTGCGGTAGACTGGTTGCCATCAAAGGCTATAGAACCCAATCTATACTGTTACTTAATCCATAACTGGAGGGAAGTGAAGTATTATTACCTTTCCCAAGGGTATTTGCGCGTAAGTAAATGCAAGGAATTCCACTGAAATTCGAACTCGGCTCCCCCGAGCCGATATCCAATGCACCACAACGCACATTCTGCATTATCAGTTAAGTGCCATACGTGATACACGCTTTGGGCGATCATGTTTTGAAAGAGACATAACTGACTGGGCAGAAGATTATCCCGCAGTAGTTTGCCATTGCTTTCTGCGGTAGACTGGTTGCCGACCAAGGCTAGAGAACCCAATCTGTCCTGCTATTTAACCCATAACTGGAAGGAAGAGACGGATTAATACCTTTCCCAAGGGTATTTGAGCGTAAGTGAACACAATGGATTCAACTGGAATTCGATAGGTAGCTTAAAACAATTATGTACCAGAGATATTCATCATGGGAAATAACTCTATATTTCTAACATTATTTTAAGTTACGTCCCTTGAACTTAGCTATTGTTTTTAAATCCGTTTCGATTTTCGTTCAACTAAATCCCTAAAAAAAGTTTAACTGTTAAAACTCAGTTTCGTTTCTGCTATTGTAAAGTTTTACTAAGCGAAGATACACAGAGATTTAGAAATAATTATATTTTGCATATTTAAAACAATTGTTGACAATATTATCAACCTAATAGCACACTGCAACATAGAGTACAACGATATATGGGTGAAACTTCAAATATCTAGATGATCATGATTTGTTAGGTGATCTCCCTTCTAACATAAGCTCTAATAGCTCAATAAGGTAAAACTACATTGACTCTTTCGGCTATGCATTATCTTTACAAAAGCCAGATAAGAGCGAAAACGGAGGACTGCTGGATTACCGCTGCCCAATCCTGACTTTCAAGTCCTGATAGTGTTTGAAAACGTCTCTGCGTTCTTCAGGCTGATGAATTGGTATTCACCCTTCATAATCTGACGGAATTAACCTCAAGATGAATAACAGGAGAACAAGACCAGATATTACAACAGTATTCAATGCATGGACGAATGGCATAAATACGCAAAATGGATTCTGACGAGAAACATTTTTCACAGCGAAAAAAAATCTACTAGTTGACTATGCATTGTTTGGTTTTCGTAAACGTTCAGCAATCGTAGATGAATTTCAATGGATCTAGTTTTTATGGTCTGTTTTCCTCTTTATAATCATTTTGCACTCAAACAAGGCAGGACTGCCACTGGTGCGCAAGGAGTTACAGTAAAAAACAAAAAAAAAAAACAAAAAAAACAAAAAACAAAACAAAAACAAGAAACAAAAAAAGCGAAAAAAAAAAAAACAAGGTACAGGGGATGTCGAAGTACGATAAGAGATGGATTCAAGAAGATAGCAACTGACGTTGCATTTAAACTTTTAGAGATTGTAGCTATCATGGAAGCAAGCAAACGGAAGGAAGTTTCATAAACGAGAAGTGCGAGAAAAGAAACTGTTAGCGTAGAAGAGTTGGTTATATTCAACTATTTTGACTGTAAAAGAGTGCGAAGCTGTAAGCATGATTAAATGCATGTGGTTGGGAAACCCGGGAAAAAAAGCTCGTCAGAGCAGTTGCCATGAAAATACTTGTAGAAAAGACAGAGGGAAGCCATATCACGTAAGTGAGAAAGTGACTGAAGCTGAACTGTCAAATCAGGATCGATTATATTGCAGATACACCTTTGGAATTTCTCGATGAATAGCAGGAGTACACGACCAGATATGACAAAAGTATTCAATGCACAGATGAAGGGCATATTTATAAATGTGCAAAATGAATTCTGAAGAAAAAAACTTCCTGGCCAGATAAAATAACTCAACCTTTCTAGCAGGACATACAGCTATAGGTTCGATGTAGTTATTCCATTTGAGGTCATTCGAAAAAGTGAGACCCAGAAGATTCAGTGTTTTGCTCTCTCGGAGACTAGCGTTATCCATTCTTTCATTGCGCATGTAAGATAGATGCTATTTTCTGGTACTTTAAGCTAATCTGCTCTATGTAATAAGACAGCCCCCCCCCCCACTCAAAAAAAAAAACCCCGCAAAAAATGAGCTATTGATTGGACGTTTCAACCTCTACTCCTTACTACAAATATTCACCTCTGACATCGTGGACCAATATAATAAAATAAAAATGATTACATTTGTAGCAATCCCCGTAACAAACAAATTAAAAAAAGATATTTACAGGGTGCAATGGATAAATTATCATCTAAATTACGCCAAAATGAAAATAACACTGACATCTCATATTATCAGATATATTTACCAAATATTGAAAATTTTACAGATGAAAATTTCAAGACGTTCGCTCACTCTATCGCTATTTCCATGGAAAATGTTGCGACGAACTACATTCCTTAGTTCCAACAATTCTACACATTACAACTGACCCACTATGCCACGGAAACGGGGATGTACCGTTCCAATTACTTTGAGTAAGAAAGGAGTTCTACCCGGAAAGTAACGGATCGGTGAAAGCGAACCGTTACTTTGAGGAACAGTTTCCCGAGCGAATGCTTTCCTGACCACTACAATCGTAACCTCTTCATGTCTAGGATTAATCGCTATCTTCCATTCATATTTTCATAAACTACACTTCTTACTTCTTAATCCTACCGCTTATACAACAACGTTCTTCAGTAAGACTCTTGGAGATTTTATTAGCTGAATATTAAATAAACAAACACACAAAAATATTTTCAAAGGTTATGAAAATAAACACTGGTTTAATATAGGTTGCTTTTGTCATATTTTGAAATAGTTGAAAAAAATCCCTGCTAATATTCTTTCGCTGTTTCCTGGTTGCGTTAATAATGTTGATGGTGAATAATAACAATTTCCATCTGGTTTACACTTCTCCTGAGTCTTTTCAACGGGAATAGATATTTATCCCCTGTTTCCTGTTTAAGATTAGATTTCCGGTTCCTTTTAAAGTCTACTTCCACATTATACTTTTAACGTTTCCGACTTAACTCTGAAATGTCATTCACTAATGAAATCTGGCTGTCTATAAAGTCTGGTCACATAGGAAATCTCATTAATTATATATTTTTACCTTCAAAGATTAAACATGGTTTTGTCGAAAGAAGAAAGGGTTAGCCTCTTTTTCCGGGGTATAATAAAGGAGAAGGTGTACTCAATGAAAATCACAAATGCAACACCCTTGATTGAACACACAAAGAGTGAATGGGCTAAAATTGGCGGCAATGTGGAGGGATTGCGTGAATCTTTTACGGGTTTACGTGAATCTTTCAAAGCGCATCAACCTTTCCATCACAAATAATGGAAACCATATTGAAGATATTATTTGCTAATATTCCAATTCAATAAAATCTTGTTGAAATTTTAATTGAAGATATGAATTTTTGCTGATGTAACTTGATTTTAGGAACACCTTGTAGAGTTGTTTTGTGTCCTGCATAAACCCAAGAATTTCACTTCTTGTCTTTTCTTAAGCTAATAGTACACCATACAGTATCCTACTACCTCGAGTGGCTCTTGGGCATTGTATTGGGTGAACATTATTAGAAAAAGAAAGAAACATTTGGCATTCATTGACCTAACAGTTGGCGTCACTGTCAGTTGAAATGCATATTTTTTTCTAAAAACAGTTTTGCAGGAAATCGGATTTCTCTAATTGTCTCTTTCAGTATCGTTATATATGTACCTGTCATATGGTATAGGAAATAAAAAAATGATAAAAATGCAATAAAAAAATAAGCTGTCGGAATTAATTAAACCGCATGTGGAAGGGAGATAAATTCAAACTGACGAACTTGCATGAATTGTTTAATGTTGCTGCCATCAGCCACTACTGATATGGAAAAAAGATGTTGATTGGCTGATATAAAACAATGACAACCCTTCTAAAATAACTCGCGTCAGTTTTAGATTCATTCCATCATCAACAATTTTTTCCTCTTATCTTCATTGGAGATCACCAATTAAGTTTGTCATACTGGATTACGCCTATAGGATACAACTCCTATACCATCCAACAATTAACTAAAATGCACAAAGTAAAATTGCACACCCGCAAAAATGAATCAGAACGACTGAAAACATTTTGGAAAAACCCAGACCAAGGCAAATTTCACAAGTCAGTGTGAAAATTAAGATTCTGGATGTCGATTGAATAAGAAATGGATCTATGACCCCGGTCAATTTTTCTTAACACCTAGAAAATGGGTATGTGGTTTTGAGCCAGTCACATGACTAGATTCCACTACTTAACCACTTTTCTTGACCGGTCAAATCAGTCAGTGAAATGGGAGCACACAGAGACGACACGCAAGATGTGACTAAAGAAAATTTAATTTGCCGACCCGGACGTAAGGGCGAATCACATATTCGTTTTTTTCTCTCCTTCCAATTTTCCTTTCTTTGTCTTCACTCACACGCCGTCAAAGAAGAAGAAGTAGAAGAAGAAGAAGAAGACGAAGAAGAAGAACAACAACAACAGCAGCAACAACAATAGCAACAACAACAACAAGATACTTCAACTAACTCCTAGAAAGTCCGCTAAGTACAATTTTTTTTATTGCTTTAATTTCCTTTTCACTCTCTTACCAGCCAAAAAAGGGAAAGGAACACAGACTTTATTAGTAGCCTAATTAATCTTTTTTACATACACGCATTCTGTTACTATCAGCTATAAGAAACCTTTAACTACGTACAGTTTTTTCTTTAAATATTTTCTTTTTACAAATATGTTATAGTGTTCAGTTAACAAAATTTCACTCATCTTACAAGCACATTTATTCTTTCAACGATCTGATAACTTTAAATGCGGGGATCGTCGGCTATGTTTTGATGTAGCCTTGCACCAAGTATGACCGATGCATCCTACACGCCTACCAATTTGGGAGGTAAAAAACGATGTATTGTACCTACATATGAATTTCATTGTATGCTCAAAGAAGTGAGAACAGCCCCTACCTTACTGATACTGCATAAAGAAACACAGAGGGACTATTGTTCCTGAAGAAGAGAAAATGATTTACTCACCGCCTTTAAATGTAGAAATAATAAAATTGTCAAGCTTCTGCTGTTCTTACACCATAATATTTTTAAAATCAAGTTCACCCAAGTAAGGTAGTAAAGCCACAGAGAAGCAAGTTTTTACTAGGTGTGAAAAACTTAAAAACAGGAGCAATAACAGAGCAAGAGTATTCAAGAGGACATGAGATAGCGACTGACATTGCATTTAAATTTTTGCAGAATAAAGTTGGCCGGAAGGCGCCGAGAGAGAGGAAAGTTTCATAAGCGAGAACTGCGTAAAAAGAAACTGTTAACATAGGATCTACGGCTACATCTAGCCAGCTCGACTATAAATTTGTGAGATCTCGATGTCAGTCTAGTCAGTCAGACAGTTAAGTGTCATACGTGATACACACTTCGGCGATCATGTCTCTTTCAAGGTAGAAGACTTCCACGCAGCAGGTTGCCATTTCTATCTGCGGTAGAATGGTTGCCACCCCAAATTCTAAAACCCAATCTGTCCTGCTATTCAACTCATAACTGGAAAGAAAAGAGATGGATTCATACCTTTTACAAGGATATTTGTGCATAAGTGAATGCAACTAAATTAACTGGAATTTGAATTCGGCTCTCCACATTCAGTCTAATACTGCGCATAAATTTGAGGAGACTAGTTACCATAGTAACAATTACCATGAAAGTCTTTCTAGGAAAGGCACAGGGAGGCAACTTTATGGCGGTGGGAGAGGAAATACAGTTGAGGCACCAGATCAGGATCAATAATATTGCAAATTCTTTGTTCCGTTTTTAAAAACCACCAGCTGTTTTTTTTTCGTTACGATCAGTCATAACACTACAGTTGCTCTCTGTCTTTTCATATGTCCTATTTTTTTTTCAGACGTAGGCGATCACGTTTAACCACATTTTCCCGATTTTTTCATAGCTAAAAAAATCTACTAGTTTTCTATGCCTTCACCCACTGCTTGGTATTCGTGAACGTTCAGCAATCGTTGATGAATTTCAATGAGTCTAGTATTTCTTCTTTATAATCCTTTTCCACACAAACAAGGCAGGACTGCAACTGGTGCGCAAAGAATTACAGTGGAGAGGGGGAACAAGGTACAGGGGATGTCGAAGTAAGACAAGAGAGGGATTCAAGTAGATAGAAGATAGCAATTGACGTTACATTTAAACTTTTAAAGATTGTAGCTATCAGGAAAGCAAGCAAACGGAAGGAATTTTCATAAACGGGATGTGCGAGAAAAGAAACTGTTAGCGTAGAAGGGGCGGTTACATTTCATTATTTTGACGGTAAAATGATGAAACTTAGATGCGAATCTTTTAGTACGAGTAAATTTATGTGGCCGGGAAACCCGGATAAAAAAGTTCGTCAGAGCAGTTGTCATGAAAATACTTGTAGAAAAGACAGAGGGAAGCCATATGATATCAGTGAGTGAGTGACTGAAGGTGGGTTGCTAAATCAGGATCGATTATATTACAGATACTTCTTTGGAATTTCTCGAGAACTTCAAGATGAATCGCAGGAGCCCACGACCAGATATAACAATAGCATTCATTGCACGGACGAATGGCATATTTATAAATGTGCAAAATGAATTCTGAAGAGAAAAACTTCTTGGTCCGACACAATGACCCAACCTTTCTAGCAGGAGTTACAGCTATGGGTTCGATGTAGTTATTCCATTTGAAATGTTGAAATATCTTGAAATATTAATTTCAAGATATTCAATTATTCAATAAAATCGCCATTACTTCAACCACGGCCCCCAGACGAGTTTGGAATCTCCTGCATTTCGTCTCTACGATTTCCTTGTTTAGATTGGTTAATGTTACTATAATCCTAGCCTTCAGTTCATCATTTGTATTTCAAGGTGTTTTGTTGGTCTCTCATTCAACTACGTTCCACACGTAATAATCAAGGGTCTTGCAGTATGGGGAGTGAGGTGGCCTGAGTACGGGGTGATGTGGTCGACGAAATTGTTTGACAGCCATTACTGGGTTTTCATTTTTGTATGAAACGTACAGACATAAAGTCTTCCAGCAACCACCCTCTTAAACCAGAGCAGCACTACCTTTTCAAGGCACTTGATAAAGGCGTCCGTGTTGAGTCTGAGGCCTTCACCAACAAATTGGGGAGCTCTTTTCTTATCAGAACAATCAGAGTCAGTTTTCCGAGCAGCCGTAACCTTCGTAATCACCATTAGACTCGTCCAGCTCTTTCAAAATTCTCAGCACTGTCCTGGGATTGACATCCTAATAGCCTGAAATGTTCGCATTGGAGATTCCAGCACGAATGCTAAGCAGTGCAGCATGCTATTTCTAAATTTATGGTAGATTAAATTGTGTATTTTTTATTACAGATGGTGCCCAACTGACCCTATTATACTGTGCAGTTGACAAAATAAAAATAAACAACGGGCATGCGTAAAATTAAAAATAGAAAATGGTGACAATTGTACCTTGTAGTTTTACATAAAATCTTCATTTGAAATATAAGTTCAGTTTTCAAGAACTTTAGAAAAACTATATTTTTGTGAAAAAATATTCCTCTTTTCTTATTATATAATTTATCGTTTCTAGAATATATTAGTCTAAATTTTGTAGTTTTATAGCGGGTTGCTTATCCCGTTTGTAGTTGTTGTAGTAGGATTCCGTTCTAGCGAAGGGTAATTGTATATTGTTGCAGGTTAACGGAATTTGCCCTTGTGGTAGATAGCCCACTATAAGTCATAAAATGATTATAAAATCAAGAAAAGCAAATTGAGTTGAAAATAACATTTATATATATACATATATCAATTAATGTTTTACAATTAAAGCAATACTTGGATATAAAGGTCCAACGGAGGTTAGAATTTTCATGGCAAATAATGAGCTAAAAGAGATAAAAGGCTTAGGAATGTGGGTAGCGGATTTATGTGAGTAATATCTTTGAAGTAGTCGCTCCTGAGGTCAGTAAGTACTTTTGAGACAGTGAAGAAGTGATGCGAGATGAAGGGAGGCGAATGTAGTAGCCGCTCGACTTAAGTCAAGGGGATATTAATTACATTCTTCTCCTTGGTCTCTGCGTCAGTCTGTCTGCTGGGGTCTTGTCTGTATCCGCTTTTTATATCTGCTTTTTGGATCAAAACAGCTCGTTTTGGGATTTCATTTGATTCTGGGCTGGCTGGTAAATAAAATTGGCGTAGGCTCGCGAAATGGAAATTTGATATTTGATTAATTTTTATTTTTCAACCGGAACATCTGCGCGAGCTCGGATGCGCAACAACGATTTTTGGTCATTTGCCTTCTGGTCAGTATAGAGCAAACATCCGGTCCCTTGCTTTTGCTCGGTCGGTACCACCACTGTTTGTTTTGGCCGTGAAAATATGAGATTTCTGCGACCAGCCTTGTTAAATGTTTATCTTCAAATATTTTCTATATAGAATAGTTGTCAAAAGAATTTTACCATCACAGAAGAATCATTAATAGATCTGTGAATAGTAAGCTAACTAGTAACAGTTACTTTCAGTGAACCATTAATATTTTCTCTAGAAAATACACTTGCATTAGAATCTATAGCGACTTACAAATACTAAATAATGGCTGCGCATCCAGTAGAGCTCAGAATTACAAGCATTAACCTACAGGATTAAACTACTATCGTATTAAATAAAAGACAATATCGCTTTCTAGGTTTTGTCATGCAGAATAAAATAGCTAACTGAACCCGGACCTGGTTTGAACCTGTGGTAAGCAGGTCAGCGAGATTCCATTTCGCCAGTGCATTTCTGCTGAAACATTCGGGTGAAAAGAGATTGAGAAGAAAAAAACTAAAAAAAACAAAAAACAAAAACAACAAAAAAAAAAAACACCAAAACACGACGTTAAATTCTTATATTGGTCTTACAATAACCACATTCTCTTGAAGATTAACATGCCACTAAATGCTAGTCTTACATATAGCAGCACATGGCAAAACAACATAAGTATTTATATTAGACAAATGCTAGTCAATTATTACTCTGAAATAAAAATAACGGAGAAGGCAACGGGAAACCACTCTGCTATTTCTCCCTCACCTCTAAAAAAATAATATTTGTAATTATTTCTATCGGTCATTTACTTTAAAAAATCTAAATTCATTTAAAACAACTAAAATAAGTTTAAAATTTTCTTGCACATTTTATCACATTTCATTTCAAGACAACCATAGGGAAAAGACTTATTGCTATATGAATTTAAAGTATTTGAATCCAAAAGTTTCTTAGAATTTGAAAAGTTTCTTAGAGAATAAAAAAGGATGCTGAGAATAACATGGATCTTGCTCAATCCATATTATTCTCGGATGTGCGTTGTGGTGCAGTGGATATTGACTAGGAACGACAAATCAGGAAGCCGAGTTCGAATTCCAGTTAAATTTCTTGCATTCACTTACGCACAAATACCCTTGGGAAAGGTATTAACCCGTCTCTTCCCTCCATTTATGGGTTAAATAATAGGACAGATTGGCAACCAGTCTACCACAGAAAGCAATGGCAAGCTACTGCGGGATAATCTTCTGCCCAGTCAGTCATGTCTCTTTCGTGACATCATCGCCCAAAGCGTTTATCACGTATGGCACTTAACTGACTGATATTATTCTCATCATGTGAGCAGCAAATTCCATCGAAAGAGAGTCCCCATTTAAGTGTTTCTTTTTCGTTTCAATGATAAAGTACACCGGCGTGCCCGAAAATTACAACTTTAAAATTATCAACTCTTTCTCTTCGTGTGTCGGTTTAGTCAAAAGACGTACTAGGATAAAATAATTACTATTAGGCTTATTGACAATAATAATTAATATCTTTCGCTATTATCACACACACACACACACACACACACACACACACATATATATATATATATATTAGTGTATCGAGGCAGCAAATAATTTTCTAAACATATACTGTTAAATATAAAAAACAATGAATGTCTATGTTTAATCATGAGCCGTTCTAAACGTCGTATTGTGGCTTTAATTTCAGTAGAAAATAAAGACAAAAATTCTCCAACATTTGCATAATTTTTTATTAATTTGGTTCTTAAGTTTAGAACGGCTCATGATTAAACATAATAGACATTCATTGTCTCTTATATTTAACAGTATATATATATATATATATATATATATATTAATTGGAGTAGATAGACTAAACTATCGCCCGGTTCACATTCCACCCACGTCTATTGAACAGGTGAAGCGGCTCATCCCTGGTTTCCTGTTTAGGATGTGGTTTCCGGTTTTTCTCTTTTCCAATCTTTTCACTCTTACGTAGCCCCCTGCGCATCAGTGGCGTTTTCGCCTTGCTTGGTGTGATATGATTATATATATAACACTCTGTAGTTTAGCACCAGATATGCTAAGCAAAACTGCAAAAATTAACTGACGCATTAAGATACAATGTTTTAAAACATTCGACACGCGCCTCCCACCGCGTGAAGAAGCGGAGCTCAAAAAACCACCAAAGAAATGCAGTGCAAAATTATAGCTTAGTAATCCACAATGTTTTTTCTTTTCGAACTCGGGAACCCGAGTTCGAATTCCTCGCATTAATTCATCTCTTCTCCCTCCAGCTATGGATTGAACAGCAGGACAGATTGGGTTCCATATTTGATTGGTTGGCAAACAGTCTACCGAAAAACTGTCAGGAAGATAAAAAAATATTTGGAAGAAGAAAGAATTAAATAAAATAAAAAAAAAAAAGAAATAATAAAATAAAACAAGTAATATGCTCCACGGTTGGGTTGTTCTTTGAAAATTAATCTTCGTTAGAAGCAGGAAATCAGGAAGAAAAGAAACAAAAGTGTGGGTCATTTGGGGCTGAGGGCGAAGGTCAAAAGAGGATTGAATTTTGACGATTGTTCGTGCCAGACAAATTGAGAGAACACTTCACCCCACTGATGATTAAATATCTCTCTCTTCCTCTCTTTCTCTCTTTCACTCCCATTCACTCTTTTCTCTCCCCCTCTCTCTCTCTACATATATAATGAGCATTTCCAAACTGTTCATTTTTTTTTCTCTCTTCCTCTCTCACTCATATATATAAGTATTCGCGCGTACACACTTACAAACGCACACGTTTTTCTTAATTCTCTCTCTCGATATCTCTCGCAAAAGTCCATTCATCTCTCTGTGTGTATCAAAATAATTTTTATCTATCTATCTATCTATCTATCTATCTATCTATCTATCTATCTCAATGTTTTGATCCTTCTACGTCCTGTGCCCCAAGCTGTCTTACCAACGCAACTATCTCTTCTCCCATCTCACATTCCAACCATACCTTCCAATTCCAACCCAATCCTACTTGAGTTTTATCTTATTTTATTTTTTTAGACTGTTATGCTTGTAGCTGGTGTACCGGCCCGACGGCGCAGGTAGATCACCCAACCAATTTCTATAGGGTCTTTTATTTGACTTACAAATGTATACAATCGCCAACAGTCAGTAGTTGATATTTGCAGTGAAACACGGTGACGAGGGTGGGGTCGAGAACTGGTCCATTTAAAACATCGCACTTGTCCAGTAAATATACCAATTCCTACCGGCATTTCTTGATTGACTTATCAGAAAATCCCTATAATTATTTATACTGCTGGGAGATTTCACGCATCATTTCATTTTAAAGGTTATTTGATGCAGTGATATCTAACGAAAGGCTATATTTTATTGGCAAGATTGGATAGCACCAGATAGAATAAAAGACAGATAATCAGGAACTTATTACTATACGTTTATTTGGAACCAGGAACAGATGTTTTAACGGTTTGTCAGTCAGTTAAAAGTCATACGTGATAAACGCTTGGGCGATCATATCACTTTTGAGACATGACTAACGAGGCAGAAGTTTTTTCCGCAGTAGATTGCAAATTACTTTCTGCGGTAGACTGATTGCCAACCAAGGCTATAGAACCCAATCTGCCCTGCCATTTAGCACATAGTTGGAGGAAGAAGAGATAGATTCATGCTTTTCTAAAAGGTATGACTTCTCATTCCGAGCCGATATCCAATACCCACAACGCAATAGGCTGTAAAATCTGTTAAAAAAAAAAAAAATAAAAAAATGGTTTGAAAACTGAAAAAAAAAAAAATAAAAAAAAATAAAAGGCTATAATTTATGAAAACACTATTTAAATATATCAGAAAATTAATATATCGGCAACAAATCAAATGACACTGGTCAACACGATTTTTGGTTTCCCAAGAAGTAAAACACGTTTTTTAGCTCATTTGATGATGCTGATTCCGAAAACTAGCTTAGATTTTCATGGTTAGGTGCCGTTTATGCTGTACTGAAATTTCTTATTGTGAAAAAAAGATCAAATTTCGATCTTGGCTGGTCGCAACATTTAGTTAATAAAAATTGTAGAAACCCATCAATTTTTGAGATAGCCTGAGCAATTTATGTCAGCCACAAGAAATAAACTATTTTTATAAGAAAAAAAAGTGTTTTCAAGTCAAAGATTTTAAAATAAAAATACCGAATGTTTCCCATTTATTACCAAAATTAAAATTAACTGATAAATTTTATCTCTTTTTAACTTAACTCAATGTCCATCAATGACACATTGCTCAGAAGATATGGCTTTGGTTAGATCTAGTGACTTTTTTAAAATAATCATATCGCCCCAAGCAAGGCATTTTACTGCTATTTACATAGGAGGAAAGTTATGAAAAAGAGGGACAGGTCATAGGGGGTGTCAGGAAGTGGGTAAGAGAAGGATGAGAATACTGATGAGAGTTGAGTGGACGGAGAAAGAAGCATGAGAGAGAGAGAGAGAGAGAGAGAGAGAGAGAGGGAGGATGCAGGTTAGTGAGATAGGAGATGACTATTTACTTTACATTTAAATTTTTGAAGATAGACTTGACCTAAAGAGTTGTAGGTTCAATTCCAGTTGTATTGTGTATTCAATAACAAATAAGTTAAAGAGTTAAGTTAAAGGGAGATAACTATATGGCTACCAGAAGTAGCATGGCACATGGAAATAGAATGATATACCCCAATGATCGGAATAAATGGTTCGATTCAAAATTCCTAGCACCTGAAGAAGGCAGAAGCGTACAATAGCCGCAACGTCGTAAGCATGGCAATAAAGATGAGAACAACAGTCCAAATAATTTAAATAATATAATCCATATCAGCCAATGATGACAAGGGGGTACTTGGTTGAAACGTTGTGCCTATAATAACATCTATATCAACCAAGATGAGAACAATAGTTCGAAATAATACAAAGGTATCTAAATTTTAATTGCTTCTTATCGTAATCATTGAGGCCGTCAATCTACGGTAATGAGTAAACAGTGCGGATCAGTAAGATCTAGTCGAGACTTGAACTCACGCTACTTTTGACAGTGGAATGATACCAGCTCTACAAAATATTTTACAAGTGACGTTACCGTTGATAGCACACAAAGTTTAAACCGAAAACATACTGATCAATAACATAGTGGATTAATGACGCAGTAATAGTGAGTTCAATCTTTGGGCCAGCTAGTGAAACATACTAAAAATAAGAACTAGACGAGACACCCATAGACATGGGCAGTGTGAAAAGAACAGACTACGCCCGTAGATTAAATACAGAGTATTTTAACCAGATCAGTATGCACCTGATGAAGGCCAGATGACACAATGGCCGAAACGTTGTAATAACAACAAAGATTAATATCTATCAGTAAGTTAGGTGTCTTACGTAATACACACTTCGGTGATCATGTCTCGAAAGAGAAATGACTAACTTAACAGAAGTTTTTCCCGCAGTAGGTTGTCACTTCTTTCTGTGATAGACTGGTTGCCAACCAATTATATAGAAACCAATCTATCCTGCTAATTTAACCCATACCGAGAGGGAGAAGAGATGGATTAATACCTTTCCGAACAGTATTTGCGCGTAATTGAATGCAACGAATTCATCTGGAATTCGAACTCGGCTCTCTGATTTCTCGTTCCGAGCACATCTTGAATGTATGAATAGGTCATATAATGATAACTCTTCATCCAATACATTCGGAAGGAAAACTTGTAATATCTTTTATATTTTTTCCCCAGGCTAAACTCTTGACGCCATATTTATTATTTTTAAGTTCACTACTTTAATTATTTTAGCAGTGTTCTTGCCCTAAAATGTGACAAACAAAAATCCGAAGGCGCATTCGAAATACCGAAATATGTCATCCAAAACATAAAAACAGTATACAAAATCATGGGGACAAAATGATTGAAAAACCTTGAAATTTCAAGCAAATGTACTTCAATTTCGGGTAGGATAGCTTTTGGCAGTAATTACAGCTTAAATTCTGGATAGGATCGACTCGTACTAAGTTTGAATTGTTTCCAGAGGAATTTTTATCCATTCTTCAGCTAAAACAGTCTCCAATTCTTTCAATGATGATAGTAGACGATATTGACTCCTCACTTTTTGTTCTAAAGTGAATGATAAATGTTCAATGATGTTGAGTTCTGGGGAATGCGGTGGCCAGATAAGACATTTTTTTTCACTAGAATGTTCCTCGTCCCATTCAGTTACAACTTTAGCAGTATGAATTGGTGCATTATCATCCTGAAAGATGGTATTTCCCTCCGAAAACAGTTCCTGAATCATTGGATGAAGTGATCACTTAAAATTTTTAAATAGTCCTGACTGTTGATTTTAATGAACATATTTACAAAAAAAAAAAAAAAAAAAAAAAAGAAGAAGAAGAAAAAGAGTACTACTAATATTAAATCAACAAACATAAAAATAAACAAGCTTTTAACAGTTTGATCAAATTTTTAAATTTTGCTATTAAGGTGCTAGAAGGTGTGTCCATTATTTTGTACACTCTCTGTAGGAAATTATTGTTGGAAACCAAGACACGAATGCGCAGCTGTTATGTAATATCAATCTTTCTATATGGCTGTGAACGCTGCACACATTCTTCACAAAAGAGGAGACTGAAATGTAATTTTACAGAAGAATGCTTATACTTAAAATGAGAAAGAAACAGCTGAAATGTCTCGAAATCATAATGAAGAAAGAGGGTTTGGACAGTCTGACACTCACAGGACATGTTAAAGACAAGATGTACAGAGGGAGCCGCTAATAACCCAGCCAACAATCTTATAAAAATGGGTGTCAGAACAGGGACTGTCATGCAAATGGAATAAGCCTTGAATCAAAGGCCGTTTCTGTGATAACTAAAAGCACAGCTACAACTTTACATCTAAATAAACAACAAAAAACAAGCCGTTGTTCAAATTTTGATTTTGTATATTTTTGTTCACAAGCTTAGAAGAAAAAAATGAATTGTAGTAAAACGCCGAATAATCTAGAATTGATTGCTTTGGAAACTATGCTGAAATCAATAAGTGTAACAATCAAATACTAAAATGAAGAAACATTCTTCAAGTTTCTTCAAAAATAGATAATTTTGTCAATGCCCTGCGTTTAACTAATAAATAAATTTTCGCTACAAAATTTAATTTCTTGAAATTTCATGAATTTACTTGGAGGGGTGTAACAGATATAAAAAAATATTTTTACCAGTATTTTCTAAAAATAATAATTTCAAAGATTTCATTCATTTGTGAATAAACTCTGAAAGTTTCATTAAAATCTGAAAAATATTTGATTTTTGCAAGAATTTCTAAATTAATGTGTTTTTCACCGAAAAAAACAAAAACAAAAAAAACTTACGTATCAATAAATTTTATCCAGTGTAAACTCTGGTAACGATTTGGTTACCCGTTGACAAAAATGAAAACAAAGATTTTTTAACAAAATTTCGAACATGTTAGGAAGGACTAAGAAATTTTAAAAAATAATTAAAAATTCTTTGATCATTCCTCTATGAAAAAACAAACATTATGAAGGAAAAACTTCGTTTTTATTAAGTTTAGGACCTTTTTCGTCATACTGTGGTGTTTTTTATTTTTTTATTTTTTGTCATTTTTCAGTGAATAAGTTGAGGTACCGAGTTCAGAGTATTGATAAAATTAAAACAGCTGATGGTGATCCAAATAGAAGATTTTGTAAAGAATTATTGAAAAATGGAAGGGACACCGAGTTGAATATATGGGATCGCAAGTAGGAGAAATTTGGAAGGAACTTAGGCAAGGTTGTTTTAATTTTTGTAAGTTTTAAAAGGTGGATCGTTTCCAGATATCCGATTAAGTTGTAGAAATGAACGACAATTTATTTAAAGTAATAAGAATACTACAATGGCGAAAATGACTAAGAATGCCACGATTTGAATTCGGAGATGGTCACAGTGACATTAAAAATGCAATATCATGGTGTTTTGTACAATAAACGAACCAGATGAAACTATGTCATTAATGACTTTCTCTTCGTTTTATATTGTTCTTATTTAGATATGAAGAACGATACAGAGATTTATTTTAATAATTTTGTATTTGTTCAGCATTGTTTATCTATCTATCTATCTATCTATCTATCTATCTATCTATCTATCTATCTATCTATCTATCTATCACACTCAATCTGCTTGCGTGCACTTGTGTGTCTTTGAAACTTTCGTGATCACAATTTTGGTCTGTAAGCGCTGGGAATACAATTTAATATGATGAAGAAGCAATGAAAGTGCCATGATTTAGCTGTCCGTTCCAATTAATGTACGACTCGACTATTTCATCTATTCTTAATAAATTTCATCTGTACTTAAAAAATTGGTGCTAAAACAATGCGGGATGCGCAAACCATGAATTTTTTTTAAAAAGTGAATAACACACCATCACCAACAACAACAACAACAGTTGGAATTAATTAAAATCTGATTTCTATAACAATAGATTTAAGTAAAAAATCAAGCGTTCAGACGCTTAACGGGAATTATGTTTCGACACGTGAATGTAGATTTTGGTTTTGTAAAATATAATTTCAACAAGTGGGGACGTGCGGTAAAAAATGACGGCAAATTATTTGTATCGATATCTGAAATGGCGGCAATATATATATTGATCTACCTACTATTGAGTATCTTACATTAAGATATAAGAAAAAATGATTCAAAACCCTGAGCGTGACAGGAGGGATATAATATATATATATATATATATATATATATACAGGTTTCATTGAATAATATAGACAAGTTCTGTCTATTTATTTTGTGCAAGATCCGTTCGCATGATTTGATTAGCTTGATGGTGTTGTCATGGAAGGACGACAAGAAATCGCAATAATAGTTGATTTTTTTTTATCAGGTCTGAGCTTTCGGCTTACATAAGCCATTATCAAAGGATGAACATTTAATGTTCAGTGAACATAGAACATTTAAATTATTATTAACAGAGTGGAGTTATACAGAGAAAATTAGACAGGTCCATTTTTTGTGTCGCACATGGCTGTAGGCCGAGAAGGAATGGTGGTAGTGGGTTTTTGGTCAATTGAGTGTATAGTGGCATGAGGGATTGGTCTGGGAACTGCTGCTACTATGGTTTAGGGTAAGTATAATAACTATGACCTCTCCCGTCGATTATAGGCATTGAAGTATGTTAGTGGAGGTGTCGAAATTTATTTTATTTAGGATAGGTTTAAACTGTTTGCTGTAGATAGCTTATAGAATTTTAAGTTTTCGCTTATTATATTCTTGTCTAAGTATATACGTATTTTCAACAAGTGTTTTCCTAAGAAGTGTGTGTTGATAGCCGTGGTGTTTTAAATGTTGGAATATGTTAGAATTTTCATTTAAGTGCAATGTAAGCCTCCGCGAAAGCGAGTTAGTAGTATGTCCAATGTAGGTATTATTTAGTTTGTTAGAGATACATTCTCGAAAGGGGCATTTAAATTTATACACTACATTGTTTTTTTTTGCAAATCGCTAACGGTGGTGGAGGAGTCGTTGCGGACGATTGAGTTGGATGTTGTGGATTTAGCGTAATATATGATAAATTTAATTCTTTTGTTGGGGTCTGTCGGAGAGATATTAGTGTTTATGCGATTTTTTAGGATATTTTCATATAGTTGGTAGTTGGTGTGCATTTGGCTACGATGTAAGAGAGTGATATGTTTGGGGTTGGTTTGGCTATTACCATGTGTTGTTTTTTTCGTGTTCAGGTTTGTAAAGACCTGAAAAAAAAAATCAACAATTATTGCGATTTCTTGTCGTCTTTGCATGAAAACACTATCAAGCTAATCAGATCATACGAACGGACCTTACACAAAATAAATAGACAGAACTTGTCTATATTATTCAATGAAAGCTGTATTAATGAAAAAATGCTGCCAAAATACACACAATATATATATATATATATATATATATATATATATATAGTGATTGTTTAATTATTTAGTTTCTGATCATAATGACGTTAGACTAGTGCACATTTGTATTAAAAAGTCTTCAATACAATTATATTGTAGAACTTTTGAATATTTTCCATTTATAAACGAGTTATAACTCGACCTAATTTTCTACCATGTGTGGTGTCTTCATGCAATTTGCAATAACTCATTTTACTGTTTACCGTTTTTTTTAAGAACGCTCACATAACGGTGTTATATATATATATATATATATATATATATATATATATATACCCAAATGAATAAGGAACGAAGAAAATATTATCAACGTTCAAAAAATTAATTTAAAACAGTGCTCAAAATAAAAATAGAGCAATGAATATTTATTATAAACTATACTTTAGAACATATAGAAACTACAATCTACTACAAAATGTACATTTTGTTTCGACATTGAAAGAACAATGTCTCATCAGGTAGTTAATAATGATTAACTCCATGATGAGACATCGTTCTTTTAATGTCGAAATAAAATGTACAATTAAGTAGTAGATTGTAGTTTGTATATTTCTAAAGTATAATTTATAACACAGACACAGACACACACACACACACACAAATATATACATATGTATCGAGCACTCTTTATAAAAATAAATGCTTGAACAGTGGGTTTAAATCTATGTGTTCTGTCACTTTCTTACAATATATATATATATATATATATATATATATATATATATATATACAAAACGGTCTTTATTATAATAGAGGATATATATATATATATATATATATATATATATAATGGTTTTATTATAATAGAATAATAGAGAGGATGCCTAGGAAGTGTTCTATTAGAGGATGGAAAGTGCGACCCTGAGATCCGAAGGCGCATTGTCACGTCTAAGGACGCATTTCAAGCTTATCAGAATATTGAGAGGCACAAAGATTTAATTAAAAAGAAAGAATAGAGCACTGGACTGTTATGTGATATCTGTCCTCCTATATAGCAGCGAATTATGGACAATCTCCTCAGTGATGAAGGAGAAACTCGAAGCAACAGAAATGTGGTACTACAGAAGGATGAAGAGGATACAATGAACCCAAAATGTGAGATCTGACGGGGTTTTGGAGAGTATGCAAACGAAAAGGAAATTTATACTTGGCATCCGGAAGAGACAGTTGAGCTTTCTGGAACGCATAATGAGGAAGGAGTGTTTGGAGAATCTGATACTCACAGAACGATAGAGGTAAAGAAAGTCAGCGCGAGACGTACTTAGTGGGCTTGAGCAAATAGCTGGTGCAGCGGGGTTTGGGAGAGATGTCAAGAGGGAAAAAAATGTTAAGATCGACAAGGAATAGGGGTAAGTGGAAGTCCATGATCGTTTACGTCCTGAAAAGACACAACACAAGAAGAAGAAGAAGAAGAAGAAGAAGAAGAAGAAGAAGAAGAAACATAATTCCCTTCTGATGACACCGGATCATCGGCAAAACATTTCAAAGTAAATATTTTCCTTCTATTTCTTCTTTTATGTGCCGTGACCTTCAGGGCGTATGTAATATAACAATCTGGCCCCACCCGAGGAAGGCTGATGCAAGCGAGGGTGTTTCCGGTCGTTGAAAGGAACGGATGTCGTTTGACCTTATTTCCGGCAGCAGCGGAAATAACTACAGAGGCAAACAGAACAGGTGTCTCTGAGAATTACGTGGGCGTGCGTGGGCGAGGCAAAACCGGAAGAAAAAGTCCCGGTTCTGGAAGATTATAAAAAGACCTCGGCACACGGATTCGCCAGTAGAGGAGCAACAGAGATCGGCCGGTGAAGAGAGACACAACAGATAAGACTACACTCCCGTCAACCCATTAGAAGCGCGCTCTCTCAATTCTCTGTTCCCTATTCTACACGGTTCATCGTCATTAATAACAATATAACTTTATATTTTTATATATATGCGTGTTTGTTGTTTGTCGATATATAACACGTAGATGTCCATGGCCCTCCTCATTTTCCTATCCCTTGTAGCTCTTAATAAGTTTTGCCTTTTTATTTCTCCCAAAGTCTGTTTTATCACTCATTTTCTCAAGCAACTCAAGGATGTCACGCGATACGTCCTTATGTCCACGTTTCCTCCAATATGTCCTCTGAGTATCAACTTTTCCAGGCCCTTTTTCCTCGTTACATGCCCAAGAAATTTCAACTGCCTTTTCCTGGTGTTAAATATATGTTTCTATTTTTATTTCTATTTTGTCTAAAACCACGTCGTTGTTCATATGCTCGGTCCATGGCATCCGCAGCATCTTTCTGCTGAGCCAAATTTCTATTGCTTCAAGGTCTTCTTCGTCTTTGTCTTTATTGTACTATATATTTACAGTTCAGCCAGATTCTCATTCAACTATACTAGGGATTCTCAACCGTCGTGCCGCGGCTCACTAATGTGCCGCGCGTTGCTCTTAAGTGCGCCGCGAAATATTGTCATACATATGTGTGTGTGTGTGCGTATGGAAATAGTAATGGTGCAGCATTATTATTTGAATAAATGAATAAGTATTAAACTTTTTAATCCATATCCGCTAAAAAGGCTTTACCAATTTTATTGCAATTTTCATACTTCTTATTTAGGTGATTTAGGCTTCTCAACACTAAATAAAATCAAAAATAAAAAGAGACAAAACTACGCTCAATTGAAAAAGAAATGAGGGTCTGTTTATTGCATATTAGGCTAAATCGAAGAAATCACAAAAAATGCTATCTAATTAATTAATAATGAAGCGTGTGTGAAGGGAGTGCTTGTTTCTTGTTACTGTCAAGAATAGTATTAACATCAATGTGGGTTAGTTTCAGGCGTAAGGAATTTGACAATTTAAGTTTATTTTTGAATTTGCTTTTGATTCCTACCATTGCCGAAAATTCAACTTCACAATTATATAAAGATCAGAAGGAAATGAGTATCTTCAAAGCTTCAGTGGAAAGGATTGTGTACGGTTTTCGGTTTTCGAACAGACATGTAGAACTGTATCAATTTTCTGCTGTTAAAGTTCATTTCTAACGAAGCGTCCTAAAAGTTCTTCCTCGGCTTTTTTGATATCCCACTCGTTATGTTCAGGTTAAAATTCTGTAATCAACTGATAAAACCGGTACTATAAAGTAATGTATGAATAGGTGATAATTGATTTCCTTTTTACGATGAAAAATGATTAAATTGAAAGAATGACCAACCTTGATTCGTTAAGCTCGTCAATGAAAGCACGAGGCTTGAACTATTCAAACAGAGAGCGTTTAATCGAAGTTAATGGATAATTCTAGTATAACTTTTTACGAGCTACTAACCTTCCGCTTGCGACCCACCAGTGGGTTGCGACCCATAATTTGTGAAACATTGCGCTAGCCTATTGCTAGTCTATCGCTATTTCAATGGAAAATGTTCTGAAGAGCATTTCTTAGTTCTGTCAGTTAATAATTATGTTGCTAGGACACGCTATGCTACTCCCACAAGGTGGAATCATCCTTATTTGTTCAACTCACGAAACTTCTTGCCGGGAACTTTGTAAAAAAAAAAAAAAAAAAAGATTGATACTTAACATTACAATCGTAACTTCTTCAAGTCAAACACTAATTGTCATCTATATCTTTCACTTCCTATCACCTCGTCTTTCACTCATGTCGCTCCTCATTCATTTTGTCTGCTGCACAGTATTGTAGGGTCAGTAGGGCACCGTCTGTGAGAAAAAGGGTACCATGGCGCAATTCACCAAGCCAGAAATCTGGAAATGGTATGCTGTATTGATTCCGATTTGCATCGGAAGCCTTAACATTTAACTCCTGAATTTGTCGGTGTGAACAGCAAACTCAACACGTGAACACACATCAAGCGCTTTGAGAGGCTAGTGCTGTCTTGGGTTGAAAGAGTGGCTGCTGGTAAACCCTATGTCTGGCAACAGGAATCTGTATTATGCTACACAAGCAGGTGAAGCCAGTCATGGCTGTGAGATGTCATAATTGGAGTAGATAGACTAATTGGAGTAGATAGACTAAACTATCGCCCGGTTCACACTCCACCCACATCTATTGAACAGGTGAAGAGGCTCGTCCCTTGTTTCCTGTTTAGGATGTGGTTTCCGGCTTTCTCTTTTTCAATCTTTTCACTTTTACGTAGCCCTCTGTGCATCAGTGGCGTTACCGCCTTGCTTGGGGTGATATGATTAAAAAAAAAAGAAAAAAGAAAAAGACAATTTCTGTGACCACATCATCCATTACATCTAGCCACCTAAATCTGCAACTTCCTTGATTATTATGAGATTTTTTAAGTTACTCTCACTTTTGCAATCTCTTGCAATCTCACTTTTGCAATCTCACTTTTGCAATCACTTTTGCAATCTCAATACTCTTACAGAATGTATGTCATCTGAAAAGCTGTAGAAAGCAAAGTGTTATTTTAGAATTATCCATTTTAGAAAAAGAATATTGCAAACTTGTACAGACGTCTAGTAAATGTGCACGAGCAGGTGTCCACAGTAGCATGACTTAATCAACCTAACAGAATGGCATATTCGGATATGAGCAGTGAAACAAAATTATATTTCGAGAGTGCTGAAAAGTTCTCGGCCTAGCTCTATACGTTCTTAAAATCTGATCAAATTCAACAAAGTAGTATATATTGGAATGTCTTCGTATTCGAATTGCAAACTTTTCAGAACATCTTATGTATATATATATATATATATATATATAGTCATCCGCAGACAGATCTGTTTCGCTGTATCACAGCTCATCAGTACGATTAGATAGCCGATTGCTTTTTACCCATAATTGAAAACCGACTGAATTGGCGTCAGTCGACGATTCTACCTCTGAGCTACGGGCGCTCGGTAGAAGGAGGCAGACTTTTAGCGTATATACTATCATTATACACGCCCAATACCTGAGAGTGTTCTAATTCATTGCTGAATGAACGATATATATATATATATATATATATATATATAGAGAGAGAGAGAGAGAGAGAGCAATTAATGTATATTTGGGCAGCAATCCTTCATTTAAACATGTTTTGTTAAAAACGACCGACAAGGAAAATTGTATTAATTTTTTATTTAAGTTTTTCAGTATTCTTACATGTTTTCTTTTTGTTGGAGATAAGAAATCTAAAAATGTTCCATAATTTTCAGCTTTCCAAGCGCTTTCAGCCTCTTCACATGCCATTTTCAAGGATGTTATTTTCCACTGTTATGTTCTCATGTTTCACTGTAATGTAATTTCTTGTTTTAGTGATTTTTGCTTTCTGAAAAGGAGAGTTCTTTAAAGCTGTCACGTGATGCGCCGAGCAGGCATAGTGTGAATGTCTTTCTATTGTTTAAAGAAATTTTAAAACTTCATTTCCACTGTTAAATAGTGTAAGGCTGATGGTAGATAAAAATTGTTCGATATATAGTGCCTCTCTTATAGCGACATGTCTTTGATATTGTGATTTAAATAGTATTTTTGCATTTTCAACCAAATTTTCCTTAAGGGATCTTGTAACTAATGGGTTAATAAATGTTTTTTATTGCACTTGCATTATTAGATAGGTGGCATGTAAGGCGTCTACTCAGGAAAGTAGTAGTATGGCCAATATAAGTAATTGATTTATGACAAAAAACACAATCTTGTACCCGGCATTGAAATTCTTACACTATATAAGTCATCGCTAGATTAGATTTGATTGGGTAATTATTATTAAAAATAACAAGTTTTGCTGTCTTCCATTTTCCATAACATATTATATATTTTACATGTTTTGAGGAATTGCGGCAGAAATATTGTGTTTAATAATTTTTCGCATAGAAAATATGCATTTAACTGCAATAAAATATGTTGAGGTTTTCTTGTGTGTTATTTTTAATGCTATATATAGCAGTAAAAAAAAAAACAGGATAAGATTGGTTAACCCGAGAGGATCCTAGAAATATCGTTTAAATATTAAAACTGATCCAATAGGGAGCCCAATAGAAATCTAATTGACAGAGAAGATATTCATTTATTTATCTGTAAATTCAGATCACATTTAGGAGTATACCTATTTCAACATGCCAGTTCGAGACATACATTGTCAACCCCAGTCAACCAAAATCAAGGTTTGCAGGTAGGAAAAGGCTTCGAATTGACAAAATTTAAATACTAATCTATTTAAGATGCAAAATATATTATGAATAAATGGAAGAAGATAATTAGCGAAATTTAAATTTATTACGGTGACGACACATGCTAATAAATTCGTTACGTTTATTAAGAAGTACATTCTGATATTGAAATCTTAAAATCCTAATATTTTCTACTAAACGTAGATTACATTTATTATATATACTATTAGGGGCACGTGCCGTACATATCAGCTTTCACCTTATCTATGGGTTTAGGCCTTCTTACTTCCTTCCTTAAAATAGGGTTAGTAAAGGAGTGCCTATGTGTATAAAATGTTTGTTTCCAAATCCCCACCGAAATTCCGATGTACACATTATATTTTTCCTTGTTCTCTTTAGTGGATATGGTAACTTGCTAGATCACATTTGTAGATTTACATTTATCTTCAACCGGACAGTTATCTTTGGATTTGCAATTTCAGGATGTTATATATTAGATTGTCAGTAAAGTTCACGAAGATTTTTAGTCGTTCATAATCCAACACGTTAGAACACGTCACATTTATCGAGATGATACAATATGCTTACATTTCTAATTAGAGAACACTTCAAGCTATCTCTTGAGAAAGAAAGTTTAAAATTACTTAATTTGTGTCAATTTTGCATCCCTACGAAAATGGAGGATTATAAAGCGCATGTTATACACATGACACTTTTTTATTGCGGTAAAGGCAACCATTCCGCGTAAGCAACAAAAAAGATATCTGCTCTGTACGGTGAAGATACTTTAGCTGACAGAAACTGTACGGAAGTGATTCGCTAAGTTTAGAGTTAGTGATTGCAGCCTTATTGATGAAGAACGCTCAGGCACATCCCCCACTACAGATGACAACTAAATCAAGACATTGATTGAGAATAATCTGCATTACACAACGGGGAAATTTGCAGAAACATTAAATTTATTAAAATTTATTAAAAACCACCATCCATGAGCATTTAATGAGGATTGGTTACTCATGTTTAGGTACCACATAATCTGAGTGAAAAGAATCTTTTGAACTACATTTCTATCTGTGATTTGCTGTGCAAACGCATCGAAAATGCATGTATTTTAAAGCAAAATATGACAGATGAGGAGAAATCTATCATATAAGTGCTCTTATATCAAAATATCCACCAATTTTATGACAAATTCTTTTGAAAGCTATGCTAACACAGCAATGACTCTATAGACTTCATGCCAGGTCGCATAGCCGTCGTTGAAGAGAGAAGCTATACATTGTTACATATCAATCATTAATTTTGGGACACTTTACTGCATTAAATGGTGTTAATATGTAAATAAAATACTCATACGTATTAAAATACAGTTATTATTCACATTACAGAAACAGCCATAACTCGAATTTACTTTCAAAATGTTTTGTCAAATTTTAAACGATTTAAATTTCAAAACAAAGCTTAAGTTCTATTGATAACATGTTCTTTATTTCATCCTAAGCAAGCAGAAAAACTACTAAGATACAAAGTCTTCCTGGGTAATAAAGAATTAAAAAGAAAACAGAAACATTACGTAAGAGCGGCAGTAGATAATGATTACCGTAAAACACTTTATTAAGAAAAAATACCAAAGTTTGAGTTTGAATTTGAGTTTTGTTTAATGGCATATCAACCTCTGTGGGTTATTTAATGCCAAAAGAGTGGGGTTTTAGGGTATTTTTTTAATGTTCGGTTATAGTGAGAAGGTTTATTTAGTCAGAATTTAATGAACATTTTTTTGTTTTTATTCTTTTTATTTAAAAAACTGAAAATGTCTCTAGTTATCTATTCAAAAATGTTTTGCTGAGAATACCTTTTTCCTTCAAAAATGTGTCATGGTAATATTTTTCCTTCAAAAATGTGTCATGGTAATATTTTTCCTGCAAAAATGTGTCATGTTATATTTTTCCTTCAAAAATGTGTCATGGTAATATTTTTCCTTCAAAAATGTATATTTTCTATAAAAGTCTATTTTTATGTATATATTTTTATAAAAGTCTATTTTTGTATTTTCATAGTGTTTTGACCCCAGTTTGGGGGGGGTTAACTATTTGCCCATAGCTGGGACCCTAACAGGTGCTACCACTCCGAGTCAGGGTGGACCTGAGAACAACAGCAATTAAGAGGTGGTTCCATGCTCCTTACAGCCTTCCAATCAATGGCCTTGCTGACGGATGCAGTTTACCGTCATGCCCAGGACCAAGGAAATGCCAAAGGTTTTTTTAAATTTTTGTTAATCTTCTCGCCCCAAGCAAGACAATAAAAACCACCGCAAGTGGTTACTGAGTGTTAGAAGAATATGAGAAAAACTACTACAGAGGACAATAAAAGAAAAATTTTAAAGATCAAAGTTGGGTGGGAAGCAAGAATGTGTAGAGTGCTCCACAAGTGCAATAGAAGAAGGTGCTAGCATAGAACATACAGTGAGATTTAGCCAATCCAACTATAAATTGATAAAACATTGTCACCAATCTAGTTAGTAAAGTGCCATACGTGACATACGCTTGGGTGATCATGTCTCTTCCTATCCATAACTGACTGGGCAGAAGATTTTCTCGCAGTAAGTTGTGATTTCTTTCTTTGTTGCCAACTAAGGCTATAGAAATCAATCTGTTTTGCCATTCAACCTATAGCTGGAGGGAGAAGAGACGGATTAATACCTTTCCCAAGGGTAGTTGTGCGTAAGTGAATGCAGCGAATTCAACTGGAAATCGAACTCGACTCTAGTGTTTTCGCATTCCAAGCCGGTATCCATTGCACCACAACGCGCATATTCATATAATATAGTTAAATAACAAAGAGCTCATCAGAACAATTGTCATAAAATTATTTATAGGAATGGTACAGGGAGACTACGTTATGCAGGTTGGAAATGGACCTTAATTTCACATTGACCAGTCTCTGAAATAAACAACAGCAAAACTCTTGTCCTGTCCTCCTTAAAAGATCCTTATCGTGTTGTTTATAGTTGCCAGATTCATTATATAGATTAATTCTGTTCCAATATAATCTTTAATGAGCTTTTGACAATAACGTCAGTGTATGTTGGCCTCGCAAAGAAAGTATATAAAAGCTTTTTTTATTCCCGGTTCCTCGGGCATATGTATTTACTCGTGCTACTAGATTGCCATCAAGGTCTCACCCTTTTTACCGTCGAAATAGTTAAATGTAACTGTCTCTCATACTCTAAAAGTTCATTTTTGCGAACTTCTCGTTTGTGGAACTCACTTCCATTTTCTTGCTTCCATGAGAACTACAATCTCTAAAAGTTTAAATGCAATGTCAATTGCCATCTTCTTTCACATTGATTCCCATCCATTTCTTAACGTTTCTTCATCATCCGCTATAATTTCTTCAGCATCAAATCTATAATTTCTGTTTGAAATAAACCCGAGTATTTTGCTTACTATTTTGGAAATAGTAAATTTAATCATTTAGCTTTCAATTAAAACAAAAATAAAAGTTTCAAGAAAACTTTTTCGTTTTTAAAAATTCACTTTAGAAGTAACTATACTGTTTTTTTTTGGGGGGGGGGGATGCTTTTTGCGATTTAGTGGAGGTACCTAGATTGGAATATACAAGCTTGAGATTTTTTTTTCAATTTTTGAATTTTCCGCTATTTTTAAGCAATCGACACATTTTTGTAAACAAAATTTAATTCTCGGTTTTAAAAATCTTGCAAAAAAAATATACATCTGTGACACATTTGTTTTGGAAAATTAGCAAAATTTATGTTAAATTAATCTGATTTATACAAATATTACTTATTTTTAGCGTGAAAATTAGAATTATAAATTTGAACTTTTTGACCTGTACACGATGCAAATCAAGATCGTGTTGACAGGTTCTTGATTAGAGATTAAAAAAACGTATGGCGTTCATAAACAACAAAAATGTTCTTATTTCTCTGGCCTTTTAATTTATACATAGAAATTATCATACAGAAAAAAATCAAATGCACAAAAAATAGGTTAAATTACTTTAAAAATATTTCTGCAAAACGATTTTTATTAAACTTTTCAATTTTCGATAGACAATATAATTATCAATTCTTAACCTAAAATGTCTAAAGGCAACAGTACTTTAAAAGATTTTTAAAATATTTTAAAAATTTTATGAATTATTATAATATACAAATGAAAACAATTCTTTTAGAATTTTATTAGTAATCGAAAATTTTTTTTCTTCAGATTATAATATCCTTAATTACTATTATTTATTCCAACAATTAAAAGCTTATCAAATTAAATTATATCAGAGTTTTATTGCATTTTTTATTTTACCCTTCCGAGCAGATTTTCGGATAGTGTTGTTGAATTTAAAATTAAAAAAATAGATGATTTATATTTCCCCAATGAGTCCTGCGTTTAACTAATAAAAAACTATTTTGCAGCCAATTAAAATTTATTAAAATTTCATGGATTTAGTTGGAGGGGGGTAACAGAGTTAAAAACTTTTTTTACCAAGATTTTAAAAAAATAATAATTTCAAAAATAATTTAATTCATTTGTGAATGAGTACTGAAAGTTTCATTAGAATCTGACAATTATTTGATTTTTGCGAGAATTTCCAAATTAATGTGTTTGTCACCGAAAAAAAAAAGTGGGTGATGCAATCATTACGTTTTCCATTGTAAAACAGTCGTAAGGTTTGTTTAACCGCTAACTCAAATCCAAACAAAATTTTCTGACAAAATTTCGAAAATGTTAGAATGGATTAACATTTTTAAAAAAATAATTAAAATAATTAAAAATTACTTTGTTCTTTCCTCTTAAGAATAATATAAACATTTTGATGGAAAAAGTTTGTTTTAAGTTTGGGGCGTATTTTATTCATACTATGCTGTTTTATGCTGTTTTTTTAACGATTTTTAGGTACTTATATTAACCAGTTTCTTCCCTCCAGTTATGGGCTAAATAACAGGACAGATTGGTTTCTATAGCCTTAGCTGGCAACCAGTCTACCACAGAAAGTAATGGCAATCTACTGCGGGATAATCTTCTGCCCAGTCAGTCATGTCTCTTTCGAGACCTGATCGCCCAAGCGTGTACCACGTATGGCACTTAACTGACTAACTGACTGTATATGTTAACGTAGTTCTAATAGAAATAATGAGATTGGAAAAAAAGCCGTGGCGTAGATTAATATTTTGGAAATATTTGATGGTGGAAATTTCGAGGAATTTTCTCCTGAGTAAATTTTTTCCTCTGTTGATGAGTATGGCATTTTTAGGTTGAATCTATCTATCTTTTCATGAGCATTCCTATCTATCTATCTATCTATCTATCTATCTATCTATCTATCTATCTATCTATCTATCTATCTATCTGTGTATGGTAGATAGATGGACACGAATGCGCAGATAGATAGATAGATAGATAGATAGATAGATAGATAGATAGATAGATAGATAGATAGATAGGAATGCTCATACAAAGAGGGCTAGTTAGATACATAGAGAGTTAGATAAATGAAGTGTGATTATATATAATGCGACGGTCAGTGAGCAGTGACTCCTTTACCCACGGAAACTAGAATCGATAGTAGTTTAGAATGTCCTGACAAACGTGCACTTTCATGGTTTTTCTGTTTTGGCGTCAGCATCCGTTGGATACAGTTAGTACAATCGTTGCGATATCCAAACATTGTCAATATTATTTCCAGCGTATTGAAGCAGACATCCAACTCCGTTTCGCAGCTCCCTGGTCGTAATCCACAGATTTTTACAAATAAACCTATCGAAATGGTCTCTCAGCTGTATAGGGGTCAAGATGTGAATTTCACGCATAGCACTGTCGTCACAGGCAAAACATATTACATCCTAACTGTGCTCACATCTGTTTTAGTCTATAGGAATTAAATTCTATATATACATTTATATCCAATAAAATTCCATCAGAAAGTTTATTGAATAAACAATAATTACTAAGGCAAATACCATCAAAATACTTGGCGGGCTAAGTTGTAGACTTATCACATATTATTTAAACGGTTTAGAAAATAGCAACAATAACCCTCTTCACTACTCAGGAAAATTTAAGAAAAATATTTTCGCAGGCCAGTGTGAAATCTTTTTCTAACTAATGAAACTTGTATTCAAAAAATTCACACCTCTGTGGAATTAGATTTTATACCTTCTTTATAGGTATAAAAATAGAAGCTTACTGTTTCTCAAGGCTCAAAACAATTTCGAAGTTTGATTTACGCTTACACACACACACACACACACACACACACACACACACACACACACACACACACACAAAGAGACGTCAGCCACCAACCGTGGTCTAAGGCATTGTACACGTACACAATAGAAGGGAATAAACAGCAGCTGTCGACTAAGACCTTTTTTACAAACTCACACAAACATTAGACGGGCAGTCATAAAGTCTGTCTAGACATCTCACACCACACTAAGAACCCTTAATTACCTTATAATACAGATTTAACAGTAAGGAAAATTGAACATTTTATTGTTATTGTATGTTTTCTTGAAAGAATATATAAATGTTACTTCAACTGAGGTTCTGCTTCTTTTTTTTATATATTCATTTCACTCCAATTAAGGCAGGGATGCCATTGATATATTGGGGGTTACAGTGAAAGAAAAGCAATGTACAGCGATAAGAGATGGCTGGGATACAAGTAGATAGAAGATGGCAATTAACGTTGTTTTTAAACTTTTGGATATTGTAGCTATCATGAAGCAAACAAATGGAAGGGAGTTCCACAAACGGGAAGTTCGAGTAAAGAAACTGTTAGAGTAGAAGAGGTGGTTACTTTTAACTATTTTGACGATAATTTTGTAGTATACGTATGCACGCATGTTTAGGGGAACCAATAAAATAGCTCGTCGGAGTAGTTACTATGAAAATATTTGTACTAAAGACAGAGTGAAGCCATATCACATCGGTAAGAAAGTGACTGAGAAAGTCAGAATTGATTATGTTGCAGATCTTCATTTGGATTTTGTCTAGAACCTCAAGATGAATAGCAGGAACGCCTGACCAGATATGGCAACTATATTCAATATACGGAAGAATAGTAGATTTATAACTGTGTAAAATGGATTCTGACGAGAAAAACCTTCTGGCTCAACACAGTGATCCAATTTTCCTAGCAGTAAATGCGGCTATGGATTCTATGTAGTCATCCCATTTGAGATCACTTGAGTGAGTGAGGCCAAAGAGGCGCAGTTTATTGCTTTTTAGGAGACTAGCATCATCCATTCTGATGGAATGCAGGAAAGTTTCTCTATGTTGGTTAAAGGAGAGCAGCTTCGTTTTGAAGGCATTAAAATTTACGAATCATTTTCTATGCGATTCAATCACAGATTGGAGGATTTTCTGAAGTGCAGTATCTTTTACTTTTCTAATTTTTCTCTTGAAAATAACCTTTTATATGTTTCATTTAAAAGACATGCTGTTGGTGTTTAGCATCCCGAAACTCAGATAGCAACAAATGCCTTGGTCGACGGATTTCGAAAAGTTTCCATGAACGTTCAATTGTGGATAGATTGTCCGAAGTCCGAACAATAACATATTTGCTTAGATATTATTTTTTTTTTTGGTGATACTCATATTTTAGTAGATATTATGCTTTTTATAATTAAACAATATATTTATTTATATCAACCGGCCAGAATAATCAAGAAATCTTGTTAAGAAAATGTGCGTTCTCCGAGAGGATTCGGACCAGTGTCGTCTAGCGGTAACAGTTAATTGATTTGATGTGTTTTAGACCGCCGCCTACGAAGAACATCTGGTCGAACAACGCTCGAAATAATGCCTTTAAGCACACATTTCCCTGCTTTTTCGACGAATTTACATCTGCTCTGCTTTCGTATCCTAATGTAAACAAATGTAAAAATTATTTGTTACAAAAAATGTTTAAACAAATAATTAAAATATATATCAGAGTAACGGATTTAACGGATTTCGTATATATATATATATATATATATATATATATATATATATATATATATATATACTATTATAATAACTTATTATAAATAGCCTGAAGACACCGTAAATGTGGAAACCTGGGTTGCGTAAGAACTTCTTTACAAATGAAAAATATTAAAAAGTTCTACAATGTAATTGTATTGAACACTTTTTAATACAACTGTGTACTAGTCTAATTTAATTATCACAAAAAACTAAATATTTAAATAATTATATATATATATATATATATATATATATTTGTGTGTGTGTGTGTAAATATGTATGTGCGTGTGAGCCCCATGGAAGAGCTATAGACACTCTTTGAAAAGGATCCCTTCCTCATTTGTGCAATCGACTATTGTTAATCATAAACTCAGGACCTTCAAGAAGAAACTGAAAATCTGGATATTCCACTTAAAAACAGTCACAAAATATTCTCAAAAATAAAAACACACAAAAGAGAGAAAGAAACCGTAAGATAAATTGGATCTGGAAGAAAATAGGCCCTCAATTCAAGAGATAAGGGAAAACCAACCAAAATAGTTTCTGCTGGCAGGAAGGAAACAAACACATCTTTGTCCAAGAATCTTACTTTCAGTGAAGAAAAAAAATGATGTCCACATATATTATCAGAAACTCCCAAAAATAATTTACTTTTCCAGTAGGGTTTCCTTAAAAAAGACGAAAAAAATGTGATTAGTCTCTTCTATTTAAACTGCAAAATCTAGTAAAAATTTCCATCAGTGAATAGTGAGGGATACTGGGAAGTTCTCGGCCAGACCAAGAAAAAATTTCTAAACAAATTCCGATAGTTGGTTATTTGGTTCGATTTTGGGAAAATGGAAGGGTCAAAAACCTTTCAGTAAATGCTTGTTGACCGAAACACCAGTTCAGTTTTTCAAAATATGATTTTTTTGTATCCACATTTAAAAAGTATTTATCTTTTTGTACCACGATACGGTGTCTTCAATAATGTGTTCGTTATTGATTGATTCGTTTTCTTATCGACTATTTACAGGTTATTTAAATCCAGATAATATTTTTTATTGTAAAAGTTTCTTTTGTTTTTAATATCAATGCTTACTAATTAACCGATAGCTGGATGGAGAAGAGGTGGATTCATCCCTTTTCCAAGGCTATTTACGCATAAGTGACTATAACAAACTCAAGTGGAATTGGAACTCGGCTCGTCTTGATTTGCTGTTAGTATAGGGTGTTCTATTAAGACGGATCGAAGTTAGCAGTAAATAAAACAGTATTATTGGAAAATGTTTATTGATTTTACTATTGGATTATATTATTTGAATCATGGCAATTATCGCCTGAATTGAATGCTATGGATGTCGAAGATTTGTGGTTCCAACCAGATGGCGCCACACGCCACATAGCCAATGCAACAATAGCTTTATTGAGAAGTTCCCAAGCCGCATCATCATTCGAAACAGTGATGTCAATTGGCCACCACGATTGTGCGACTTGACGCCTTTAGATTACTTTCTTTAGAGTCATCTGAAAAGTAAGGTCTATGCCAACAAGCCAACGACAGTTCAACAGCTGAAGGATGAGATATTAAGTCATATTGGTGAGATCGAGGAGCAACTATAAAGGGACGTCATCAAACATTTTGACCATTGAGTGGAGGTGTGCCATCGAAGCCTTGGCGAACATTTGGGCGATATTATTTTTCACACATCATTGCCTTCTGCCTGAATATTTGGGATGAGGAATTATTATTATTTATATTATTTTCATTCGGACAATGATCTTTATCTTTTTTGTTATCACCTTATCACCTTCTTTCTGAACTTCTGAAATGAAGAGTTATCATTTTTTATATTATTTATGCGGGCCTTTTGGGAAATGTATGAATCTTTCAATTCTACCTCCAGCTATGGTTTAAATAGTAGAACCAAGACTGGCAACATATTAAGCTAAGGATGTGTAAATTGTCCAAGCTTCGTTGCAAAATATGGTGGACATTTCTTCTCAAAGATGTATAAGCAACAGAAATGTGGTTTTATACCACATTTCTGAGTGTACCATGAACCGAACATGTCAGCAACGACAAGGTTTTTAGAGAGGGATGCAAACGAAAAGAAAACATTCTTAGCACTAGGAAGACACAGTTGAAGTTTCTGGGTCGTGTAATGAGAAAGGAGGGCTTGGCGAAAGTAATACTCACATGAGGGAGAGAGAGACAGACAGGAAGAAGCAGCGCGGGACATACTTGATCGGCTTGAGCAAGTGGTTGGTGGAACGTGGTTTGGGAGAGATACCAACAAGAAAAATGTTAAAAGCGACAAGGTATAGGGGAAAGTGGAAGTCTATGATCTCCTACGTCCTGAAAAACACAGCACAAGAAGAAGAAGAAGAAGAAGAAGAGTTGTTTTAAAGCTCATTTCAGCAGCTTTGAACATCGGACCTCATACACTGCAGTTGTGCTCCTGCTACAGAGCTGTCTCTCTTAAATGTTTCAATCGACGTGGGTGGCCGAATGACTGCATGACAAAGCGAACAATAAATGGGAGTCGAGGAGGTGGTTTTTATGTTGGACACTCAATGTAACAAAGGAAAGTGTGTGACCATAAAGAGGGGATGACAGAAAAGGAGAGAGAAAAAAGGATAAGCAAAAGAGAGGAATTGAATAAGTAGGTGTAAGATAATAAAGGAAAAGGAAAAAGAAGGATGGTAGAAGAAATAAATAAAATATGATAACGAATGAGAACGAGAGAACAAGTAATAAAGCGAGTGGGAGTCGGAGAAGGAAAGAAAAGAAAAAAGAAGTTATAATGAAAAAGAATAAAGAAGAAATTAAAATAATCAGGAAGTGATAAAGAAAGACTAAAAGGTACAAAAAGCGGAGATGATAGCAAAGACAGAAAGAAAAAAGAAGGTAGGGGAAGGAGACAAAAAAAGACAGAAAGAAAATAAAAATCTAAAAAATACGAAAATGAATAAAAGAAAACGATAAAAATTGATGGTAAAAAGAAGGGAGAAAAAACGAAGAGTAAGATTAAATGAGAAATTGAGGATGAAAGGCTAAAATAAAACGTTGTAAGAACATCAGAAAGAAAGAGAGAGGGTACTGGAAAGAAAAAAAGAGTGAAAGAAAAATAAATGGCGAGGAACAAGAAGAAGAAAGATAGAAGGAATACAAGATGAAAAGGAAGACGATAAGAAAGGAAAATGTTTAAAAGTAATATATATATAATATATACACAGAGAGACAGAGAGACAGATAAAAGGTAGAGTGAGATAGATTAAGAGAAAACATTTGAAGTTACCGAAGCACAAAGAACAGATAGATAGATAGATAGATAGATAGATAGATAGATAGATATGAACAGGCTGAGATAGATAGATAGATAGATAGATAGATAGATAGATATGAACAGGTGATAGATAGATAGATAGATAGATAGATGAGATAGATAGAACAGGCTGAGATAGATAGATAGATAGATAGATAGATAGATAGATAGATAGATAGATATTGAATAGATAGATAGATAGATAGATAGATAGATAGATAGATAGATAGATCTGAAAAGACTTTGATAGATAGGTATGTAGATAAACAGAGGAAAATAAAAGCACTAGACAGATAAGTAGAAGCAAATGGAAAGTGATATAAACTGAGAGAGAGAGAGAGAGATAGAGAGAGAGAGAGAGAGAAGAAGAAGAAGAAGAAAAAGAAGGGGCAGGTTTACGAGGAGGAAAATAAGGACAATAAAAAAGTTAAATCCCCAACTGTAAATGTTTATTTTTAAGGTAGACAGGTGTCCTATTCTTGTTACATTGATGCAAATTATTTTTCTTTCCCGTCTTTTATATATTTGGCTTGTTACAATAATTTAAACTTCACACACACACACACACGCACGCACGCACGCACGCACGCACACACACACACACACACACACACACACACACACACACACACACACACTATTTTGCAAGAAAAAAATGAATGTAACTTTTTGCATTGGTAATTTTTCTAATTTACCAAACAGAAATGGGCATTGTGGTGCAGTAGATTTTGACTCGGAACGACAAATCGGGAAGCCGAGTTAGAATTCCAGTTGAATTTATGGCATTCACTTACTCAAAAATACCCTTGGGAAAGGTATTAATCCGTCTCTTCCCTCCAGTTATGGGTTAAATAATACAACAGACTGGGTTCTATAGCCTTGGCTGGCAACCAGTCTACAGCAGAAAGAAATGGCAACTTACTGCGGGATAATCTTCGGCCCAGACATGATGGCTCAAAGCGTGTATCACGTATGGCACTTAACTGATATAGAAATTTACCCATTAGAACAAATTGAAGAAATATTTAATTTAATATTTTGTCTATTATATTACTCTTCATAACAAGAAACATATTGAGTGGATTTTTAAAAATACATATTTACGTGCAAATAAGTCCTGTATAGAAGGTTGTCGAGTTAACTATGAATAAGAAACAAAGTTTGCGTAATTTGTCTTCCTCAAGATCAGAATGAACGAGAAAATGAGCGAGAATAATGGTTAAAGGTGTTACCTCAAGACAACACCCCTGACAAATCAACACAGGCATTTTCCAACTGATTATGAAACAGTTGTTATTATAAGAAACGTATGACCCAGAAATACACCATCAATATTCAATCCTTTGCCATCAAGCGTATTACCTCGTCCTCCCCCAAAACCGAAAAGCAAAACTTCTGTTTCTGTTCAAAAGGAGGAGTTGGCACGGTTTCTAGAAAAAGACAAAATCTTTTTAAAAATTGTATCAAAATATTGATCAACGTCTCAGCAGTTACATGCTATCCATCAAACAATCCAATTTGTTGATTTTTTCACTGGAAGTATTCCAATGTTTTTAATTAAAATTTTTGAAAACTTAAGATTTGAATGTTACAATAGTGGTATATATGCAACAATTTTTTCTCTTACAAAAAGTCGAATATCAATGTTTCAGCAGTGGTCATAAATCAATGAAGCAATTAATTATCTTAGTAACTTAAAAATCGATAATAAAATAAATTAAAATATTAATGTTACATCTTCACAAAGGATTGAGACAAAATATTATGATTCTGTTATTCTTATCAGAGCATTTGAATACTTTGTTACATCTCGGTCATTATATAACAAACTTCCGGATAATTTTAAGTTACCCGCTTTGACATCAGAAATTTCAAAATTAGATGACTAATTTTCTTGATGATATTTTAGTGAAATCTCTGAAAATCAGAAAAAAGTGTCATCTTTTAGTTGATGGACTGTATGCCAAGGTTGCTCTACAACATCATGGAGGAAACTTATTTGGTTTGGAAGATTTTAACGGATTAGCAAAATTAGTGTCGGGCATCGTGTTAAAATATTTAAATGGAGGACCAAAAAATTTATTTAAAAAATGGACCCAGTTGTAAAATAAACGGCAACTTTTTATGTGAATCATTTTTATATGTTGTTGAAGCAATCAAACAGTCAAGTAACTGTAACTATATGTGACAATAACAGAACCTATTAATCTTTTTTCCAAAAGTTTGACATTGTTTTAAATAATACATATATAACTAAAAAATGGTCTGTATTTACTTTTTGATTATGTCCTTTTTTTAAATTATTCGGAATAACTGGATTATAGAAGCTACTTCGGAATTACTGTTATATTCTGAAGGTAAAAAATACAGTAAAATGGAAAATTGCAAAAGGTATTTTTGAGTATGAAAAAACTCAAGTCTTTAAGCTGTTGAAATTAACTGATGTAGCAGTTTACCCCAAACCTGTTGAACGACAAAATGTTTGCCATTGTTTAAAAGTTTTGTGATCAAACTGTAGCTGCCATTATATACACACCTATTATTAAATGGGGAGATTACTTCAGAAACAGTTAATTTCATTGAAAAAAGTTTTAATATTTTGGAAAATTGTCTGTGCCAAAGATATATATGGTAACACTAAAAAACACGATTCACTGAAAAAGTTCATCTCAGATTCACATGGTAAACATCTGTCATTTCTTTTTTAATTTTGGAAAAATGACAACGAATGGGAGGAAATCAATGAAAAGAAAATGGAATCATTAACAGGAAATACTAGTTTAAGCATTGAACATACATGCAATATATTAATTGATGTTTGTAAATATTTGATATCGACTCGGAACGACAAATCGGGGTGCTGAGTTCAAATTCTAGTTGATTTCCTTGCAGTCACTTACGCACAAATACCCTTGGGAAAGGTATTAATCCGTCTCTTCCCTCCAGTTATGGGCTAAATAACAGGACAGATTGGGTTGGTTGGCAACCAATCTACCGCAGAAAGTAATGGCAACCTACTGCGGGATAATCTTCTACCCAGTCAGTCTCTTTCGAGACATGATCGCCCAAGTGTACCACGTATGGCACTTAACTGATTGAGTCGGTTTACATTTATTAAGTTTGATGAATTTACCAAAGACTATTTAGAAATGAATTTGAAAAATTAAGGTAAAGTTTTGGAAGTGCATATTTTAAAACTTCAAAATGTTGTTAAAAAATGTTAACATTGAGAAAACTAAAACTAGTTCTTAAGTTAAATGTTGAAGTCAAAGAATATAATTTACAACCATAATTGCTCAAAATGTGGACGAATAAAATCAGATGTCAAACATCTGACGACTTACGAGATATTGAAATTAGGATCTCGAAAGGTATTAAAATGTCACTCTTGTAACCAGGCTATGGTACAAGAAAAGATTGTCCCACATAAGCCGAAATATTTAATAATATTAGTTTTTATTTTCAAGAATATAAACATTTTTCAAAAGAAATAAATTGTGGTAATTTAAATATTCTACTGGATATTACAGGGATACCAAATATTTTTTTATTTTCAATTTTCCCACTTTTTACATATATTTAATTGGATAACTCCACAATTTATCATGTTAATTAATTTTGTGTTTATCAATTTATCATGTTAATTAATTTTGTTTTGTTTTGTAATTGATTTTAATTTTTTAAATTCTCTACTGGTAATATCTATTATTGTATCATAGCAAAATAAGTATTTTTTTTCATCTTCTGTGAAACAAATTGTACATGTAACAAAAATCACAATAAATTTTGTAAAGATTTTTAAAGTTATTGTTTCTCTGAAATTCAAATTTTTTTGTAAAGTATTTTCAGACTTTGTTGGTACACGATTTTGTAAAATGCTGATATTGCTTTCTGATTGCATTATGCGATCATATTTTTTGTAATCAGTTAGCATAAAAATGACTCATTACTTTTGCATTATTATCTAAAATGTTTACTAATAAAGTGATTTTTGTGCATTTAGTTATTTTATGGTGTTTTTGTTCTTTCTATGTACATTTACATTTATGGAAATAAGTCAATAACTGTAAGAAGCTTCCTAATATATAGTTGCTAATCAACTGATTACTGAACATTACTAATAAATTCTTTGATAAAAATGTTGTCAGTAGTTGTTATTTAGTAGTACTTTAGGTCTTCACATGTTCGCCCCCAGCCGTGGGCCCCAGGTGCATAGTTGCTAGGCCTAGCATGAGGATCGCCTTAATATATATATATATATATATATATATATATATATATATATATATATATATATATATATATTCTTTGAAAGGCCGGGAACACACTCGGACAGACACACGCTTCTCTGCCATTCTGAAGATGAGATCTTGATCTCGAAATATTAATGTTTAATAAATAGGTAATACCCAAAAACTTCTTTACCTTCCTTTATTTTACTCAATGCATTTTGATAGCCTTCAAGACATAACCATATACCTATTTTACACAATGCTTCAAGCAAATTACAAAACTTTACTATATATATATATATATATATATATATATATATATATATATATATATGCTATTGCTAGCCGATTGAGCGCTCATTCGGTGTGGTTACCAGATTGAAGACTCTCAACTGCTGGCGTATTTGCATTTCGTAAAAACATTACACGTGATGAAATCTGCCTTTTTCTGACGTGCGCTGGTAGACTGGTGGGTGAATCTCTGACAAATCAGTTGGGGTTCAGTCCCGGTTTGAGGCATACGTTGAATCTAGCCTCACTAAAGAGCTGTGCAACAAGCCTTTCTGCGGATGTTATATATATATATAAACCATTTGCTGGCAGGACTGTATGTGAAATTTATTTACAGCGATACAGGCCTATCTGTGTGTGTGGGGGGGGTGCCCACAATTTGTTAGATCTGCTGGCTAACATGAAGAGGAATTTTTGAGAGAGGATACAGCAAGTCTGTAGAATCTTGCTCGTGTATATGTAATGGAAAGTTTAAGGTGAAGACTAAATAAACAAAGAATTATGAGGAACTAGAAAGATCTGTGAAAATTTCACAGTTTTTCTATTTTAATTTTCTTATGAATTTTAATTATTAATCTTAAGTTATCGATTGAATAAGTTTATGACAAGTTCTACGACAGTAAAATACCCGTAGAAATTCTCCTATCGCAAAGTTTAATATTTGAGTTTAACAACTTTAACAAAATGTTACAATAACAATTATAAATAGGAATACTGGTCATTATTTTAAGAAGTGGGTACAAATGAAAAGATTTGAAATTGCCAACTTTTTCCTTTTCACTGAAACAACCGTTAAACACTTTTATCTTCCCTTCTTTCTTTTTTTCTTCCTTTCATTCATTCATTCATTCATTCATTCATTTTCTCAGTGAAATCTAGTAGTGTCTTTTTCCTTCTTTCCACGCGATCAAAACGAAATAGTTAATTATTTATAAGACATTATTTGGAAACGTTGAACAATTCTTTCTTTCTTTCTTTCTTTCTTGCTTTCTTTCTTTCTAGCCAAATCCACGTCTAACGAACTTTTCTCTTAATAATAATTTAAAATAATTCAGCAGACGATGTTATTGAATGTAATTTATGGAAAATGAATTTTTCGACCTCGCCTTCGATTACCGTCGTTCGATACTGTGCGTCTGAAAAATGACGCTTTTATTGGTCGTTATCGTCTGTCGGCCTTTTGGCTGAGATCAAAATGTATGTGTTTTTCTTTATCAGCTTAATCTGATTCGCTCTCTCTCTTTCTCTCTCTCTCTCTCTCCCTCTCCTTATTTCTATTTTCCTTCCTTTTTTATTTCAGTTTTTCACTAAAATCAAGTAATGTGCTTTTCCCTCGTTCCACGTGTAACGGCGTACGAGCTAATGAAGGGAAGGGCAAGTACAATTATAATAGGTTACTAGTCAGTCAGTTATAACACCGAGTCCGGCTTACTGGCTGATCCCGGTCTGTAACCTGTTATGATGATGACCGGAACCTGAGTCAGGGTTGATGCTGTCGAACACGGCACCACTTATGACGACGCTCTCTGGTCGCTAGTCGTGATGGTCTCGTCACAGTAGATGGTCTCCAAGACGTCTATTACAACGATGAACTTTCCTGCCCGTTTTTCTACCACCCCAAACCAGACCAGACACATGTGTACACGCGTGTTGATAAAATAAAACACCGTACCAAAAAAAAAAAAATAAATAAATAATTTCGAAGATGCCTGGATACGTTGCAGAAAAGACTTTATATATATATATAAAAAATAATTAGCAACAGAAGCAGGATATACAGTCGAATTTAGTTTTCACTATGGAGCGAACGTTTTGTTTAGAATAATCAGAGCTTTCAATTTTCCAAAGAAAAAAAAAAAAACGTCTTCAGGACTCTTTACCGAAGCTTTACGGAAATGGCTGAAGTGGGATCTTTGTGCGGCGAGGTTAAATTCGTCTTGTCTCTTTCGCTCGACAATGAAAGATCTCGACTTTAACTCTTTTAAGTCGATCGGCGGCAGGTTTTTCTACGTTTCTTTACATCTTCAGCCAGGAGCTCTATGGGAAGCGACCAGTCTTCTTGGTCGTGGCCTCCAGTTGAGAACACTTTTCCCTCAGTCGGTACATCTTGACTGCAACTCCAAACTGATTTTGCTTGCCGGGGTCTCGATTTTCATGCTTGTCCCAAATTCTCTTGGGAAGTGCGGGATTGACCCGGGGTATCTATGCAAATCAAATCTTTGACCAATACGATTACTTCCACCTCCACATTTGGAGGTGGGGATTTGGTTCAGCCAATGAGGCAACAATATTTCCTCTGACGTAATTTCTCTTCATCTTCTTCTACTGATTACATCATTTTAAGTTTTCAAATTTTCAAATCCTTTCCTAGCAAATTTGGGAACTAAAGATCTGACCTTACACTAACCTTATCAAAAGTTTTGACAGTCTTGCTTTGACTACCTTTATTTTTCACTTTCAACGAATGAAAAACAGAAACTTCTGATTGACTTTTGAATAAACAATGTAAAAATATACTTTTCCTTTTTATTCTCTTCAATTTCCAACTAGTTTTTCTGTTTCTCAGATTTTACAAGGATATAAGTATTTTATAATTATTCTTAACTCGACTCATATCACGATTGACAATAAACTGCAAAATCAACAATACTACTAATAATAATTAAATCGTATTAAATCTAGGATTACATTTCTTTATTTTTTCATGCAATTTTACAAGGTAATCACGTTTTACATACGTATCTTAAGCAGGGCGATTACGGGTTTACAAACTGCCATACATGATACACACCTGGGCGATCATGTTTCGAAAGAGACATGACTGACTGGGCAGTAGATTATCCCGCAGTAGGTTGCCATTACTTTCTAGACTGGTAGACTAGTTGCCAGCCAAGGCTACAGAACCCAATCTGTCCTGTTATCTAACTCATAACTGGAGGGAAGGGACGGATTGATATTTTTCTCAAGGGTATTTGCGCGTAAGTGAAGCAAGGAATTCAACTGGAATTCGAAATCGGCTCTCCGAGTTCTCGTTCCGAGCCGATATCCACTGCACTACAACGCACAACTAGAAACAATTTAATAATCGACAAAGCAAAGAAAAACAGCCTGAAAATCTCCAGCCTTAATAACTGGAATATAACCGCGTTAAAATAAAAATATATGAATTATAAATAGACATAAAAATATAAACGATGAAATAAATGACAAAATAATACAACAGAAACCTGCATAGTAACTTTTAAACTGAATTTTTAAAAATGAACATATTTTCTTGAAACTTTTATTTTAGTTTTATTTGGAAGCTAAATGATTAAATTTACTATTTCCAGTAAGCAAACTGGTTTATTTCAAACAGAAATTACATTGATTGGAATATAAATGTTTGAGATTTTTTTTCAATTTTTGAATTTGGCCGCTAATTTTTGAGCGATAGACACATTTGTAAACAAAAGTTAATTCTCGGTTTTAAAATCTTGCAAAAATAAAATATACTTCCATGACACATTATTTTTGAAAAATTAGAAAATTTTATGTTAAATTAATCTGTTTTACACAAGTATTACTTATTTATAGCGTGAAATTTAAAATAAAACTATTTCTTATTCAGAGATTTGAACGTTTTGACCTGTCTACCGTATATCAAAACGTCTTGACAGGTTCGTGATTAGAAATTAGATAAAAGTTTATGGCGTTTATAAGTGACAAAATTGTACGAATTTTTTCAGGTAAGGGAGGAAACTCTGACCTTTTAATTTGCACATAGAAATTACCATACTTCAAATACACACACAAAAAATATTATTTTAAAAATATGAAGGCCAAACGATTTTTATTAAACTTTACAATTTTCGATAGGCAATATAATCATCAATTCTTAACTAAAAAATCTAAATGAAACAAATCATTGATGATTTTACAAATATTTTTGAAATTTTATAAATTATTATAATAAAAAATGAAAACAATTGTTTTAAAATTTCATTAGTGATCGAAATTTTTTTTTCTTCAGACTATAATGTCCTTAATGTTTATTATTTATTCAAGCAATTAAAACCATATCCGATTAAATAATAGAGTTTTATTGCATTTTTTATTTTACTCATCAGAACAGATTTTCAGATGCAGAGGCCAAATTAAATAAAAATCCGCAATGAGTCCTGCGTTTAACTAATAAAATCATAGCCCACAACATATTAAAATTTATTAAAATTTTATGGATTTACATGGAGGGGGCGGTAACAGAGGTAAAAAAATATTTTTACTAAGATTTAAAAAAATAATAATTTCAAAAATAATTCCATTCGTTTGTAAATGAGTACTAAAAGTTTCATTAAAATCCGACAATTATTTGATTTTTGAGAGAATTTCCAAATTGATGTTTGTCACCAGGAAAAATGGTTATGTCATCATTACGTTTTCCATTGTAAACAGTCGTAACGCTTTGGTTACCCGCTAACTCAAATCAAAAGATTTTCAACCAAAATTTCAAATATCTTAGAAGGAATTAAAAAATTTTAAAAAAATAATTAAAAAGTAATTTGATCTTTCCTCTTAATAATAATATAAACATTTTGATGGGAAAAGTTCATTTTTATTAAGTTTGTGACCCTTTTAATTCATACTATGCTGTTTTTTTTTTTGTTTTTTTTTAGCGATTTAGTGAAGGTACTTAGTTTTAGGGCTAAAGTTAGAGTTTAGTTGTAGCATTACTTTCATGTTTATGGTTATGTAGTGTCGGTAGGGTATGTGGTCTCCCTTTTGAATGTGACCTACGAAATTCTGTCACCGGTATGGTATGTGGCCTACCTTAAAAAGCGTATTATAAGGAAGTATTATAACTGTCTGGTAATACCTAGTTATAGAACTGCTTATTTTAATTAAAGGCAGCTGTTTTAGTATGTTTATTAACAAGTACTTAAATAAATATTGGTAACAATTAAATAAATTAAAATTAAATAAATATAAAAAGTAATTAGTTTCAATAAATAGTCGAATACCTATATCTAAGTTTATGTTTAGCTCTTTCTCCTCCCTTTTTCTTGTTACCTTCTTTTCCGCGTCTGCTATCAGCACTGTATCATCAACCTAACTTATATTGTTCAAATTGTGGCCGCCAATGACGAATTCTGGGAGGACTTCTAAAACTCTCAGAATTGTTTTACTGTACAGGTTTAATAGATCCGGGGAGAAGTGTCTTACACCCCTTTCTATTTTCGTATATTGACTGAATTCATTTTCTGTCCGTATGCAGGCGGTTTGCTCCTAGTATAGATTCTTGACAACTCTTTTTCCCGGATATATCGAGGTTGTCGAGCATATCTAACAAGTATTTGTGGCGTACTTTACGACTAATAAGAATACATAATTAGTTAGTTTTTGGTCATAATTAAATTAGAACAGTACAAAGTTGTATTAAAAAGTGTTCAATAGATTTAGATTGCAGAAATTTAAAAAAAATATTTGGAAATAAGTTAAATAGCGGAAATAACTCATTTACAAATTATATATATATATATATATATATATATATATATATATATATATATATATATATATATATTCTTCATTTGTAAACGAGTTATTACGGGACCTAGGTTTCTACCATGTAGTGTTTTCGGGCAATTTGCAATAACTGATTTCACCGTTTTTTAAAACGCTCATGTAACGGGGAATTTTTGAACGCGCAATTCTCAAAATTAAAAGAAATTATAACGTTTTTATCCATGATTGTATGAACCTAATAGATGTTTTATGATATGGTTTTTGTGCTTTCATTCAGTAGTTCGTTTTTGTGCGGGAATATATATATATATATATATATATATATATATATATATATATATATACTACCGGCTACAATTATTAGGCCACCTCAGTATTTTAAAAAATGATGTATTTCATCCTATTTTTAGTACTTATTACCAAGTAAATAATTGTAAATGAAAATAGAATGGTTCTTTTGTTAATACTGCACAATAACATATGCTTCAAATAAATTTCTAAATATTTAATAATTACCTATATTGCAGTTTCATCAATGAAAGAATGAAGAAAATTTGGGGTAATTTGGACGAGTTGATCTTTACTTCCTTGCCTTGTAAAATTTTGCAAAGTAATAATAACAAAAGAACCATTCTGTTTTCATTTGGCTACAAATTACTAAAAATAGTATGAAATAAATAATTTCGTTAAAAAAAACTGGGGTATCCTAATAATTATAGCTGATAGTATATATATATATATATATATATATATAATGGTTTCTAGGTTCTCCAACCTATCGAAACAAATCTTCTTGTCGGAGCTCGCATCAAGGATTATCTCAAAAACGTCTTGCTGAGGACAGAAATCGATCCGGTCAATTGGGAGAGGGAAACTTCAGAAAGTACCAATTGCAGAAGAGCCGTCCTTGAAAAAAAAGAAACGAAGCGAGCCCGAAGAAAAGCCAGAGCTCTCCAACCTCTGAATCCTCTTACTCTACCATGTGGTGGGGCACCCCGATGTGGTGTAATGGTTAGCAAGCTCGTCTCGCAAGAACATGTTACACCTGAGTAGTGGATTCTATCCTCACTGGGTACCCGATACTTTCGGCCTTGTGTCACATCTAAGCGGCGATTAGTAAAGCGGCGCATGTGGGGCCGCGAACGTATCTTCAGATCCAATATAGAATTCATTTCACACAGAAGGAAATGTTTACAAGCACCCCAATACCCGTAAACGATGATGATATATATATTTGTGTGTGTGTGTGTGTGTGTGTGTGTGTGTGTGTGTGATCGAAGAGAATATATTATTGAATGATTTGTTAAAATTAATATCAGTTGTCGTCCTATACAATAATGATTTCTGGGTAATCTCCCAACAGATGATGGAGATTATTGGAACAGCATAAATGTGGTTCTACAGAAGGATGTTGAGAATACCATGAGCCGAACATGTGAGAAATGACAAAGATTGAGAAAAAATGAAAACAAAATTGACACTTACACTTAATATCAGAAAAATGAACAGTTGAAATTTGTAGGTAACATATTGAGGAAAGAAGGCTTGGAGTATTTGATACTGACAGGGTGGATCGAAGGCAAGAGGATTCAGTGTGTCGTACTAGACTATTTTCATTTCCAGAATCTATGTTATATATTTTTAAGCTCACCATTCGTCCATGTTTTGAATATTGTTGCCACATCTATGTTTGGTGCCTCTGTTACATATTTAGATATTCTTGATAAAACTCAAAGAATAATCTGAAGTTTTATTGGTTCTGACCTGTCATCTTATCTGCAGTCACATTCCCACTACTGGCTTCCCTGTGTTTTATTTATATAAGTCCTTTCATGGTAGTTTTTCTGATAAATTCTTCTTTATGGTACCTAGACTTTATGCATTTAAGCTTGATGCGAATTGATAAAAAAGAGAGATAGTGAAAGATAACGCGTAACCTACATAGAGAGCTTGAGTAGATGGATGGCAGAACATGGATTAGGAGAGACAACATTTATTAAGAGCTATAAAGAGAGAAAAACAAATAGAAGAGACGAAGAGAACTATAAAAAAAGAAAGAGTTCTCCAACCTCTGAACCCTTCTACAAATGGAGATGGTAGAACTCTGAAAGTGGGGAGGGGCAATTAGGGGCCGAGATTTTTCTGAGGAGGAGGGGGCAAACTCAAGCAGTGTCTTCATTTTCATACTCCACCCCTCTATCGTATGCACAACTTAGGAATGAGTTTGAGTATAAGTATGTTACTTCACTAAATTAAACGGAATAACTTCTCATTCATAGTAGTGGAGTTCTAATCTATTTTTGTCCTCTTTTCCACTCTCAAGCTGTTGGAACACAAGAGAAGTTAATTTCAAAACAGAATCAAATGGTTAATGCTAACGTCAATACGTTCTGAAAAAGGAACAGTACTGAAGAACAAATCTTATAAAAAATCAGAGACTGATCAGTTTCATAAATTTTTGAAACTTATAAAAGTAGCGGGGGCCAACCGAAGGGCCACCCAAAATTCTGGTGAGGCCTTGGCCCCTTCTGCCCAGCTCCGTAGAATCACGACTGCCTACTCTCCTATGCGGCAACTGCGGACGCCTCTTCAGATCCAATATAAGAATCATTTCACTATATACACTGTCCTTAAGGACAAGAGTAGCTGAATTCCTGGGACTTATAAACCATTTTTACCAGAGTTCATATTGCAATTTTTGTTTTTCTCTAGTATTTTTTACCAGAACTCATATTGCAATAATATATATACGCATCGTTCATTCAGTAATGAATTAGAACACTCTTACTACTGGCGTATGGATATATGATATATCACACGCTAAAAGTCTGCCTTCTTCTACTGAGTGCCCATAGCTCAGAGGTAGATTTGCCGACTGACGCCAATTCGGTCGGGTTTCAATCCTGGGTAAAAAGCAATCTGATGTCTAACCGTACTGATGAGCTGTGATACAGCGAAACAGGCTTGTATGTGGATGACTAATATATATATATTTAGTCATCGTGATGAAGCGAAACAGATCTGTCTGCGGATGATTATATATATATTAGTCATCCACATCCACATACAAGCCTGTTTCGCTGTATCACAGCTCATCAGTGTGGCTAGACACATTCACTTGCTTCTGGCTGGGAAACTCGACCGATTTGGTGTCAGTCGGAGTCACTACCCACTAAGTCATAGGCGCATGCAATCAGAGGAGGGAAATTTTAATATGTTGTATATAAACAGTGTATACATACGCCAGTCACCGAAAGAACTCAATTAATTTCTGAAGAGTATGAAAGAAAACGTGGATTAGATTAAAATCCTCTGTTCATGCATTTACTTTTATAAAGATTGCTTAATACAAAGTAAAGCTTAATATTGGAATTTTGTTATTACAATGATAAACCATTGTAATAATGTAAAGGTGAAAATGATTTAAGTTTTCTAAATATATCATTTTCGCCACTTATTTTAAAATCCTGAAAAAAGAACAGTATTGTTCGGAAACATGATACTTTTTGTGTAGTGATATATTGCTTTCATAAACCATTGTAATAACAAAATTACAATATTTACATATGTGTGTGTGTATGTGTGATATGGAGGAAAATATATTATTGAATAATTTGTTTAAATTAATATCAGTCTTCGTCCTAGGGTGATTTTCTAAAGGCCGCTTAGACGTGGCACAAAGTCGAAAATATGGGGTACCCAGTGAGGATCGAACTCACTACTCTGTTGTAATAGGTTCTAGTGAGACAAGCCTGCCAACTATTACACCAGGACGAGGTGTCCTCGTCATCCTATATGTTAATGATTGCTGCACAATTCCCTTAACGGATGATGAAGAGAACTGAAGCAACATAAGTGGAACCCAATTAGATATAGCTTCATAAGCTCTCTCATCCTTCAAACGATCTTTTCAACAGCAGACCGTGATAACGGTTAACCCTAGATTTGAAGATGTTGAGATGGTAACGATCGCTAATGTTCTGAAGAGAAACATCACATAAAAAGAGAAGATTGAGAATAGGGTTTAAATAATAAATAAAGTTAAAAACAACAAAAAACAAACAAACAAAAAAAAAAAACGAATGTGCGTACCCGACAACCTAATATTATCAAGTATAGAAACAGCTTACATTAAATAAAAAATCTTTCGCTAAAAATGACGGTACATTGAAATTTAATATACATATAAACATTTTATAAATGCTTTTCTGATGTAGTTGAAATACAATTCCATATTGCGCATGACACCACTTTGGACTTATTCCAATTTCAGCGTTAGATCAGCGTTAAATCTTGTTTAATGCACCAACAAGACCCAGTTCTTGACAATGACTGAGATGGTCAAAAGTACTTGAACAAAACAGAACAAAATTCGGTAAATTTATTCACAATTTTGGATTACCTCATTCAAAAATTAGAAAAATACAATAAAAAAAATGACACACGCAGAACTTGGTTAAATTTGACAAAACTTGTTTGTACACACACACTCTCACATGCACGCGCACACGCGCGCGGACACACACACACACGTACACGTATATATATATATGTATATTGAGAGATAGATAGAGAAAGAGTAAGCGAAAGAGAGATATCACACTATATGTGTATCCTCTTCTACACCTACGCACATATACACAAATACGCGCGTGCGCATGATACTATTAGACATTATAAGAAAAATACACAAAGAAAAACATTGATAAACGCCCGTGCGCACACACACACGCGCACATATATATGTAAGAATATATATATATATATATATATTCATGCATGCAGGTATCATATCCTCAACACACCTGTAAATACGCCCACCCGTACCTAATGATACAGAGAGATGGCTGGCAGGTGATGTCGGTGTGATTAAGCAGCAAACAGATAGACAAACAGGCAGATAGAATCTTAGTCAATACTAGATTAACAAATGACTCACCATAAGAGCGCAGGAAGCCAAGGAGCGTCAAAAGACGTCGTTAACTTTCCTTCTAAGAGACAGGGTCTCATTAATTCCCGCCATGTACTCTGGAGCAATAAAAAATTGTTCATTTCAGTAACTAATACCTTCCTTTCAATCCAATAGTCGCGAAAGAAAACCTGAAAACCAACGGCCAAATCTAAATAAATAAACATAAAAATATCCCCCCCTTTACTAGATATTCAAGAATTTGTTTTTATCAAAGTGACGAAATGTTGCCCGCTAAAAATGTCTCCTTCATTCCTTCATCAAAAACAAACTCTTATCTTTATTTTAAATTTATTTTCAATATTTCTTTTCTTATTGTCCCCACTAACATGAAGCCCAAGTGCCACTCAATGTAGACGGTTACGGGATGTTTTAAAGGCCTATAGAGAAGGTGTAAGGATTCCATATTGTGAAAATATGTAAGATATATAACGGTTAACACTTGATTTGAAAATGTTAAGATTGTAATGATTAGTGAAGCATTCATTCGGGAGTTCGTCTCACATTGCAAAAGTCCCAGGAAAGAAGCTGGGTGGGACTTATTTCTTACGAAGGAATATGGAAGCAATGAATATGGGTCGGCTCTGGGTACGTGGCATGGCTGGTCCAAGCTGTGACGGTCTGCATTGCTGGAACCAAGAAATGTAGTTCGTCTGAACATCTGCCACAAAAATCGTAGTAGATCAGCGAGAGGCTAGAAGCGTTCTGTCTTTAGAAAAAGGCTGAAGGGAGAGAAAAAAACAACACATCACCCCAAAGGCCACGTAAACCCTTTTGAACTTGGTCGAGATTAGAAAGTGAGCAACGGAACGGTTGAAGGAAACCGAGACAACAGCATTTGGTGAGTTATCAATTCACGTGTTTTTTTTAAAATCATTTCACGCAAAACAAGGTAATAAAGTGACTAAGACGCAAGGAACTATTGAATGCTTGAGAATATGAGAAAACGATACCATTAACGAGAGAGAACAATAAAAGAACAAGAATTATGAAGACATAACATAATGATTGACATTGTACTTGAAGTTTTGAAGATCAAAGTTGACTGAGATGCAATAAGCCAGAACAGAGTTCATAAGCGAGAAGTGCGATAGAAGAAACTGTTATCATAGAACTTACGGTTGCATCTAACCATTTCAACTGTAAGACAATGAGGCATAGCCACCAAACTAGTACTGCACTTAAATTCATAAGTTCTAGATGACATGTTCATCAGAACAATTACCATGAAAATATTTATAGAAAAGACTGAGGGAAACGACATTACTGTGGTGGGAAAGTGACTGAATTGTAAAATGCATGTTCCTTCTTAATGGTTTCAGTTGAGATTGAAAGTATTTTGTGTAATAATACTACTGAAGTCAAATTAGTGCACAGATTGTAATAATACAGGTTCGATTATCACGTACCAAATATATAACAAATCAATTGTGCAATTGCTATTGATTTTCTCTACGAGTGAGTGTAATGCACGTGTGGCAGATGTAAGAATATAAACATATTTTCTGATTGTTGATAGTCACTCACTTAAGTGCCATACGTGAAACACGCTTGGGCGATCATCTCTCTCTCTCGAGAGATGACTGACTGGGCAGAAGATTATCCCGCAGTAGGTTGCCATTGCTTTCTGCGGTAGACTGGTTGCCGACCAAGGCTATAGAACCCAATCTGTCCTGTTATTTAACCCATAACTGGAAGGAAGAGACGGATTAATACCTTTCCCAAGGGTATTTGCGCGTAAGTAAATGCAATGAATCCGGCTGGAATTCGAACTCGGCTCCCCGATTTCTCGTTCCGAGCCGATATCCAATGCACCACAAATAAAAATACCTAATGCCATGAAAGACTCTAAATCTTAGAAGACATCATGATACAAAATGATAAAAATTAGCTCTTGTTAAATAAAATATCATTCACTACAAGAAACGGTATCTTGAAATGTGTATAAAATATTAAATATGAAATAATAATAATAATAATAATAATAATAATAATAATAATAATAGTGACACATTCTTTTCCGTTGTAGTGTGGTTTGTTTTCACCGTGACACACAAAGTCACTTTGAATTGATTCAAATTAGGTCGGTGTTAAATACCAGAATTGCACTAACAGCGCATGGCTCTAGATAATGACTGAAACAGTTGAAGCAGCAGAATAAACATGGAGTTTGAAGAGTTATTTTTTACACTATTTACATGTCGATTATTGTCCTCATCTTTGTTGTTATCAAAACGTTACGGCCGCGGTGTCTACTGGCTTTCATCAGGTGTATGTCTATCCAGGTAACTTACAGGGAATTCTGATCTGAAACCCTTTATTTGATCTAGGGAGGTAGACTGTTCTGTTCCACAGCCTATGTTTAGAGATGTCTCATCTGGTCTTTATTCTTAGCATTGCTAAGAGTCCAAGTACACACTGCCTGGTTCAGCGACTGAACTCAGAGTTACTATGTCCCTAAATGCGCGAACCAAAGGATTTTCTCCTTGCTCATCACTTTTAGAATTTTCATCTTTTTTGACTAACTTTTATTTTGTTTGTACTTTTCCTGTTAGTAGAATTTTAAAAAGAAATTAACAAACGCATACAAAACACTTCTTCCACCAGCCAAGCAAATAATGTCAAAAGTTAAATAATAGATTGAAAACATAAAAGTAAATCTAGGCCAGAAGAACAGAACAAAGAAAAAAAGTTAGTCAGTAGATGTCGCTGTTCCAGCAGACTACAAAATAAAACAGTAAGAATTCGAAAAACTGAAAAATTCCTGAAGTGTGCTAAAGAATTAAAAGAAAATAGAACACAAAGATAACAATTACACAATTATTCCATGATTGGAAAAGTTGGAATGATCCCAAAGAGACTTAAAAAAAAAATAGATGAAATTCTTTTGAGGCACCCTAGTTTTTAAAATCGGCAAGAATACTGAAGACAGTGTTGAAAAATTCAAGAAACTTGTTCCAACGAAAGAAAAATCCATTGATACCTCAGAATTCGGGGATAGTAAAAATTATTATTATTATTATTATTATTATTATTAGTAGTAGTAGTAGTAGTAGTAGTGCGAGTAGTTGTATTGATAATAATAATAATAATAATAATAATAATAATAAGAAGAAGAAGAAGAAGAAGAAGAAGAAGAAGAAAAAGAAAAGTAATAAGAAGATCTACAAAAATTATCAAAATACAAGGAATTTTGAAGTAGAAATCTAAAAAATGTGGCACATGAGGACATCAATAATTCTTGTTGTAGTTGGAGCCCTCGGTTATATTGAAAAAGGTTCCGAGATGTACATCGAAGGGATTCATGATAGCCCATGCCTTAAAGAAATAAAAAAAATGGACGCACAAGTACAGCTCACACGTTACGAAGAGCTTCTACTCCAACAGTTTCTTTCCTCGCACTTCCCGACTGTGGAATTCTCTTCCAAACGATTGCTTCCCCGACGGCTACAATCTCCAGGAGTTTAAATGTAAGGTCAATAGACACCTCCTAACACACTAACCTGCTCCCATTCTATCAAACACTCTTCCCATCTGCCCGACACTCATCCTCGCTATCCTTACTCATCTATCACCTTTCTCCTGACATTCCCTATGTCTATCCACTCCTTCTCTTTACCTTCCCCTATGTAGCCCCATGCGCAATAGTGGCAGTGGAATGCCTTGCTTGGGGTGAGATGATTAAAAAAAAAAAAAAAAAAAAAAAGCTTTATCTATATAAAAGGTGTGTGATCATTTTGCTTTTTACAAAAAATAACCAGTAGAAAATATCATGATGCCATTTCTGACTTTATACTATGACCCTAGGTCAGAGTACTTCAGGAGGTGTATCTTAAAAATGATTGGAGGTATGAGCATGTTGCAACATAGTGGATGAAGATGAACTAGAGCAAATATCCCGTTCAGTAGCAGGGATTTGCTTGTCAGTTGAATTGACCAGTCGGGCATGACCACTAGGAACTGCCGCACCCTGCATCTCTATTTACAAGAGGAAATATTGAAGAAGAATCATGGCTATTTATTTATTTATTTTTTTTTTCAATTGGAGTGGATGGACTGGGCTGTCTCCCGGTTCGCACTCCACTCACGTCTGTTGGACAGGTGTGGAGGCTCGTCCCTTGTTCCCTGTTCGGGATGTGGTTTCCGGCTTTCTCTTTTCCAATTTTTTCACTTTTCTTTTTTTTTTCTTTTTCATTTTTTTTTCTCAATTGGAGTAAATAGACTAAACTATCGCCCGGTTCACACTCCACCCACGTCTATTGCACAGGTGTAGAAGCTCATCCCTTGTTCCCTGTTCGGGATGTGGTTTCCGGCTTTCTCCTTTCCAATCTTTTCACTTTTTTTTTCTTTTTCATTTTTTTTATCAATTGGAGTAGATAGACTAAACTATCGCCCGGTTCACACTCCACCCACGTCTATTGTACAGGTGTAGAGGCTCATCCCTTGTTCCCTGTTCAGGATGAGATTTCCGGCTTTCTCTTTTCCAATTTTTTCACTTTTTTTTTCTTTTTCATTTTTTTTTCTCAATTGGAGTAGATAGACTAAACTATCGCCCGGTTCACACTTCACCCACGTCTATTGTACAGGTGTAGAGGCTCATCCCTTGTTCCCTGTTCAGGATGTGGTTTCAGGCTTTCTTTTTTCCAATCTTTTCACTCTTACGTAGCCCCCTGCACATCAGTGGCGTTACCGCCTTGCTCGGGGTGATATGATTAAAAAAACAAAAAACAAAAAAACGATTGTTTTCTTTTTAAGTTTGAAGGATAAGACAGTTTGGAAGGGTAAGAGAGATAGGAAGGGTGAGACGGAAGGGTGAGACAGTCTGGAAGGGTGAAACATTGGAAGGGTGAGACGGAAGGGTGAGACAGTTTGGAAGGATGAGACAGATTGGAAGGGTGATACAGTTTAAAATGTTGAGACAGACTGGAAGGGTGAGACGGAAGGGTGAGACAGTTTGGAAGAGTGAGACAGCTTTGAAGGGTGAAATAGTTTGGAAGATAAGACAGCTTATGATGCGATTTCTAATTGGGCCCAATTTTCAAGGTTGTACGGTGCTTTTCTCAAAGCATTTCAGCATATCGTGTATATTTGGATGTGATCCATGTGCCGGGAGTTCGTGATTTTCACTTACGCGCAAATACTTCATAGGAAATGTATGTATCAATCTTTCATTCCCAGCTAGGTGTTAAATATTATGATAAAGTAGAATCTTTAGCCTTGGCTGTTAACTAGTCTACGAGAAGGAAAATAGAAATTCAAAAGCTGTGAAGGGTCATTTGGATACAGTTCTCTGTATTTGGTTCTTCTGAAAAGAGTGGTCAGTCCCATACAAGCATTTACCACTATAATCAGATCATATGTGAGGGTCTATCTGTGTATTTAGTTCTAAAAGCTGAATTGTTGGACCCCTAAGACTTAAAGGCGATGGAGGAATTTACCATAGGAAGGGAGTGTTAATTTTTTATCATTTAATTCCAAGCAAGGCAAGACCGCCACTAGTGTGCAGGAGGTTATAATAAGACAAAAGACTGGGTCAGGGGGTATTGAGGAAAGATGAACAGGATTCAAGAAGACAGAAGATTGCAATTGACGTTGAACTTAAATTTTTGGAGTTTGAAACTGTCAGTGAAGCAAGCAAAGGCGGGAAATGTGAGAAAAGAAACTGTTGGAGTAGAAGTGGTGGTTACATTTAACTCTTTCAATGATAAAAAAAAATCAGGTGGTCGGGGCACCAGGGAAAAAAGCTTGTCAGAGAAGTTACTATAAAAAGACAGACGAAAGCCACTTCACGTCAGTGAAAAAAGTGACTAAAGAAGAGATGCCAAGTCAGGACCAATTACATTGCAGATCTACCTTTGGATTTTGTCGAGAACCTCGAGATGTATAGCAGGAGCGCCCGACTATATGTAGCAAGAGCATTCAATGCATGGACGAATGATAGATGTGCAAGATGGATTCTGATGAGAAAAATCTTCCTTGCAGTAAATGCAGCTGTAGAAACGATGTTGTCGTTCTACTTCTGGTCGGTCGAAAAAGTGAGGCCAAGAGGACGCAGTGTGTTGCTCTCCAGGAGAGACTAACATCAGACATGCTGACGGCGAGCAGGAAAGTTTCTCTACGATATTGATAATACATACATATACGAGGGTACTCGTATTATTGAGGGTAATACTATATTATTGAAACTTTTTCTCAAGTGATCCTTGTTGACAGTTCATTGGTTCATTTTTCGTTTCACGGCATATAAACCTACGTATAAATAAAATATATATTTTTCTTTCTTTTTTTTTTTTTTTGTAAGGATCAGTTTTTAGATCAGGTTTCATTGACATATTTTTGCAAAAAGGGTTTTGTCCTAAATCAGATGTATTACTGGTATACATATTTTTTCTTAAAAAATATTTTAATGTTAATATTTTTTTCTTCAAAAATGTATTGTTGATAATATTTTTTTTCATAAATGTATTGCTGGTAATATTTTCTACTCCAAAAAAGTATTGCTGGAATTTTTACTATAGAGATCTGTTTTTTATACTGTAGAGATCTGTTTTTTATACTTTCATAGGGATTGACCCCAGTTTTGGGGTAAACTATTTTCCCATAGCTGAGACCCTAACAGGTGCTAACACTCCAGGTCAGGGTGGACCTGGGAAAAACAGCAATTAAGAGGTGGTTCTATGTTTTTCAAAATTTTGTAATTAGAGGCCTTGCTGCCGGATGTAGTTTATCGTCAAACCCAGGACCCGCATGTAGTTTATCGTCATACCTTGGACGCCTCGTTGAGGGGAGGTTATCCCTCTGCAGAAGTGCAGTTGGTGTATTCTGTAGCTCCAGCCGACAGGGCGTGATCTTTGTGGAAAAAATCACCAGAGAAAAAATAAAGAAAATAGATTAAAATAAGTGCTTGAGTATTCTGATGACGTAATGTTAGCTGATCTTCATAAAAAGCTACCAAATTATTCTGGTGTCAAAACTCAATGAGTGCAATGTCATAAAAAGTTTAACTTTTTTTAAATAGAATATAAGGCAAAGAGAATTTCCTGAAATAAATAGTGCTAAAATAAAATACAGAAAATATGAAAATAAAGAAAAAGTATTTATCAGTTGGCTAAAAAACAAAAAAAAAAAAAAAAAAAAAAGAAACAAAAAACAAAATGAAAACGAAATAAAGAAAGAAAAACATTGTAAATCAGCAGAGCGGAGAGAAAACGTAAGCGAAATTTAAAAAAAAAAGTATATCCAAAAATAAGAATATAATTTAATATTGCAAAACACACACAAACACATAAAGGAGAGAGAGAGAGAGAGAGAGAGAGAGAGAGAGAGAGAGAGAGAAAATGAATGAATTGAAGAAAGTTACTCAAAAGCAAGAAAGAAAATCTGCGAGAACGACCAGAAGAGGATAGCAAAAAAACAAAAAATGTTGAATTTTATGATTGTTCACGCCATTTAGATAAACGTAACGGGCGTCTTCATTGATTAGTGTCTAGCGCCTTGGCCTTACCCGAACTCGACAGACCTCGAAAAACTTACGTTAATTCCTTCTACGCATACCAGTTAGCGCTCACACCCCAGAACTCTCAGAGCGCATCGGACAACACTGCCAATACCCAGACCACCACACTGGCAATACTGCGGGACAAACTTTATCAACATACACTAAAGATAAAGCAAGAGCCGAGAATATATATATATATATATATATATATATATATATATATATATGTATGTATATAGATGCTAGAGTAGCTACTGTTTTTTCAAAGTCTACAATTCTTCCAGAGTGCTCAATCAGGGTGTGAGAGCGCAAATCGCCGACTGGCGCTCATTCCTTGTTTCCTGGGTAAAAAGCAATCGGATATCTAACCGTACTGATGAGCTGTGATACAGCAAAACAGATCTGTCTGCGGATGACTATATATATATATATATATATATATATATATATATATATATATTGTAATATTTTTATTATAAGTGGTTATAATAGAATTATTTTACATCATTATTTTGTATCCGAGCCGCTGTTTATTATTTCATCGTGTCTCCGCATATATTACACCAAAAAGGGAATCTGGCTATTGTATCGTTTCCAGAACGAGAAAGGTTGCTAAATGAAATGTCCGAAATAATGTTTGGATGTATACACCTTAGCAAATACATTTTTAGCTCGTACAAACTTGGATGAAAAGTGTGTAGTATATTATTTTGCTAGCTTGACTAATTCATCTCTTATTTGAAACTTTCTGTTATGCGTTTTAAAATTCCTCTTATTCGTTCAAAAAAGTTTGATAATCAGTTAATCCTGAAAAGAACGAAAAAAGGTATGATCTGCATTACAATGCTGATATATATATATATATATATATATATATTATCGTACGTTTATAGCACGATTCGGTGTTTCATGCACTCTGCAATCATCACGTGCTTATTAGGAACTGGCTGTTCCGGAATTCGGATTTTTGATTTCGTGTTTTTCATGGTAGTTATATATTATAATTCTGGGATTATAACCATGGATGAGAACGTTATAATTTCTTGTAATTTTAAAAATTGCGCGTTCATAAATCCCCTGCCACGTGAACGTTAAAAACAAAAAAAACACCGTTACGTGAGCGTTCCTAATAGAAAGAAAAAAACGACAAAAAAAAAAAAGTAAACAGTAAAATCAGTTACTGAAAATCACCTGAAGACACCACTCATGGTAGAATCCTAGGTCACGTAATAACTCTTTTACAAATGGAAAATATTCAAAAGTTCTACAATATAATTATATTGAACACTTTTTAATACAAATGTGCACAGGTCTAATTTTATTATAATCAAAAACTAAGTAAATAAACAATCAGTCAATATATATATATATATATATATATATATATATATATATATATATATATATATATATATATATATATTGTGTATTTGGGTGCAATATTATTTTAATGCATGTTTCATTGAAAATGACGGACATGATATTAAAACTTTTATATAATTTTTCATGTGCTCTTATAATTTTTTTTCTTTCAAGAACACAAATTATATTTTGTTTATATTGACCCGGTCAAAGTTCACATATCATTTCTATCTTCGGTAGGTCATCAGGAATATTGTTAGGACAATGAAACTGACAACAGTGACTGATTTGGAATAGAAATGGAACAAAATCACGCCTGAACAAATCAGCGTCGTAATATTAACACGGATGTGCATTGTGGTGCAGTGAATATCGATTCGAAACAACAAATCGGGGAACCGAGTTCGAATTCCAGTTGAATGCCTTGGCTAGCAACAAGTCTACCGCAGAAAACAACGGCAACCTACTGCTGGATAATCTTCTGCCCAGTTAGTCATGTTTCTTTCGAGACATGATTGCCAAAAGCGTGTATCACGTATGCCACTTAACTGACTGAATATTTGTACAGAAATATTGCTAACTGAATAACTTACATGCTTATTTAAAAGTTTTCTTCTCTCATTATGGATGGTAGACATTTTTTAATAAACAACTTTTGTTCTGTGAACTCATTCGTTACTTTTATGTTACTTTTCCCTGTGCCTCTTCTATAAATACTTTCACGGCTTCTGCTCTGATGAACTTGGATCACTGGTGCCCACTAGGTATGAATTTGCACGAGATACTAGATTAGCAACTAGGTCCCACCCTTTTACAGTGAAACCGATGAAATGTAACCGCAATTTTTACTGCAACAGCTTCTTTTCTCGCACTTCCCGCCTGTGGAATTCTTTTGCGCATACTTGCTTTCCCGACGGCTACAACCTCTAGGAGTTTAAATGTAAGGTCAATAGACACCTCCTAACACACTAACTCTCACCCATTCTCTCAGACACTCTTCCTATGTATCTCCTTACTCGTCTATCACCCTCCTTCTGACATTTCCTATATCCAATCGCTCTATGTAACCCCCCTGCACTATAGTGGCAGTGGAATGCCTTGCTTGGGGTGATATGATTAAAAAAAAAAAATGTGACGTATGTAATTCTACAGATTCATGTTGAGAATACAATGGGTAGAACATGTGAAGAATATGAAATTTTCGAGGCGGATGGGAACGAAAAGGAGGCTGATACATACAGTCAGAAAAAGAGTTGACATTTCTAGGATAGATAATGAGGAAGGAGGGCTTGGATAATTTAATACGCACACGATAACTTACAAGAGGGGCAGACGGAAATAGTGCCTGATATATCTAACGAATTTTTGCAAATGAATGGCAGAAGAGGAACTGGGAGTGATGGTGAGGTGGAGAAAAGTTTCTTAGAGTTACAAAGGAAGAAAGCTGTGAACAAACATTATCACCCACGTCATGACGATGCACAGCACATAAACGGAAACGATTTGAAAAACAATTCTGGAACATTTATCGAATCTATAGAATTGCCAGTCTTGTCTCTAATACTGGATATTATTATACAGGCTGCGATGGATGAATTATCGTCTAATTTACGCAAAAAAGACTCATTTTAACATATATATTTACCAAACCTGCACAAAAATATATTGAAATACTAAATATTAAATTTACTCAATAAAATTGCCATTGGTTTCAATCGCGGCTTCCAGACGACATTGGAATCTCCTGCATATCTTCTGGACGGTTTCCTTGTTTAAGTTGGTGAATGCTGCCATAATCCTTGCCTTCAGTTCATCTTTGGTGTTACAAGGAGTTTTGTTGGTTCCTCGCTCAACTGCGCCCAATACATAATAATTAAAGAGTTTCAGTCTGGGGAGTTATGTGTCCAGATGTAAGAGGTGATTTGGTCGCAGGTATTGTCTGACAGCCATGATTGTGTACTTCTGTTTGTGTGGCATGGCACAGAATACTGCTGCCAAACCTCCCAGCAGCTACACTCTTGACACAGTCCAGCACTACATCCTCAAAGGACTTGATGTAGGCTTCTGTGTTGAGTCTGAGGCTATGTGGGAAGAAGAATGGAGTTATAACGTCGCCATTACTCCATTATCACCATTAAACTCATCTAAATCTTTTCGAACCCTTTGCACTGTCCTCAGATTGAAACCCAGACTTTCTGAAATGTTCGTATTAGAGCTTCCGGCACAAAAGACAAGCAGTACATCATGCTGTTTTCAAGTTCCTGTCAGAGTGAATTGCGTCATGATGATCTTTTTCTCACAGACGGTTCAACTGACTCTTCTGTACAATGCAGTCGAGAAAATCTAAAACAGACAACGCGCATGTGCGAAATCAAAAACATAAAATGTTGACAATCGCACCCTGTATCACTTGACTACGGCAATATATTCTTAAGTCCAACATTGAATGAATCTAGGCAGCTTTCAAGCTTCACCACTATTTTAGTTCTCAACCAAATTTCTTAGATACATTTTGAAAAATTTCTTTTTAATTTTCCTCCAGTAAAAAAAAAAGTTACATCAAAATAAGTGAAGTCCAAAAAGGGAGACTAACTACATGAGTGTGTGAGTGAGTGTCTAAAGCTTCTAACAATAAATCTTATTCTTTATAACTTTTTTTCTGTTTAATATTTTGCATGCTGTTTTTTAACATTAAAATTCTGATGATATCTATTATCATTTTTGTTGATCAAACATTGCTTATCACTTATCATTTTATCAGAATTGATTATCAGAGTTAATTTTAAATAATCATTTTTTCATTCCATTTTTTAATCGATTGCTTATAAATTTTGAGAAATCATGGATTACATGGAAAAATGCGCGCATGAAAAGTAATATTCTTAAGATTATATTAAACCTGGAAAAGAACAGGACAAATTATTGAACCTGGAAAAGTAAAGAACAAGATATTCTAGTGAAGTAAAAAAATAAGAAATGTTTACTTAAAATATTGCAGTTAAAAATAAAATTTCTATGCAATATTTTAAGTGAGAAATTTTTACATACGGTTATGAATTCAGGGTTTTCCTTCTCCTAGACCGGTTGCCACCCAGTCTGTCTTATTATTTAACCATAGCTAGGAGGGAGAGAAAAATGGATTCATATCTTTCTAAAGGGTATGAACACGTAAGTGAATGTAATGAACTCGACTAGAATTCGAACGCGATCCCTCACTTTGATTCTCTATGCATTACCGTGCCTGCAACATTATCTTTTGCATTAGAATTTAACTCTATTTTGTATTCATCACTAAAAATTATTTCATGCCACCATTGATCATCCCATGTGAGATGTTCTTTTAACCAATTGCAGTGATTTAAAAAAAAATGATTGCTGCTATACACTGGTTCAAGTTGTTTTTTCCTAGTATATTGCCCACTGATCAACTGAAAAAACATTGTTAAGACAATAAGATAATACTGTATTAAACTAGTACAGATTTTGCTGTTTAGATTTTCACCAATTTTCACCAATTTTCTTCAAATATCACTTTTGATGCAACCCCACACCATTACTTGTCATCCACCAAAGTTTACCGTCTTTGTGGGGGGGGGGGGTCTCTTGTATTGTTTCTTTCTCCTACTGGTCTTTTTACATATTCTCTTGATTTAGAATGTAATTTTAAAATGTACTTTATACCTCTTTCCAGCATTCCACCATTGATGTTTCTTGGCAACTTCAATCTTATATTCCAATGCTTTTTTGTTTTTTTGTTTTTTTTTGTGTGTTTGTGTGACGGGGGAGGAAATGCTATAACATGTTCAAGTTGTTTTGTTATAATACTCTGTACTATATAAACTTTCAAAACTGCATTTACTTCTAACGTACCTGGTTGTTAATTTTGGATTGCCTACCAAGTCTCTCAAAACCTTTTTTTTTTCATCTCTTTATCTTCATAGTTTGGCAAAAGATTAGATTAATATAGGTTTTCATCAACTTTTCCAATATTTTCTACCCTCATTTCAAATGCAACCAGACAATATTATAAGTCCTCAAACAAATTTTATTGTCTTAGTGACATATCTGGGATTTTTTTCTTTCTCCCACTAGTTTTCTAAAATACATTTTTTGGCATTAGAATTTGATTCTATTTTATTTCACTAAAAATTATTTCATGCCACCATTGATCATCCCATGTGAGATGTTCTTTTAATCAATTTAATCTTCTATTGCAATAATTTTAAAAAAACTAATTCCTGCTGTACGCCGGTTCAAGTTGTGTTTGTTCCTAGTATATTGCATACTGATCAACTGAAACCACACTTTTAAGAGTGCAATCACTCCTCATTTGTGTGACAGTTGATTTTGGGTTTCCGACCAAGACTCTCACAATCCTTCTTTGCGTGACCATTTTTCAGCTAAAAGTTGCTGAAAGCACCGTTCCTTCTGTTACAGGTACTCACTTTTTTTAATCATTTCACCCCAAGAGAGGCGTTAATGACACGAGTAAGCAGAAGGTTACAAGAAGTGAAAGTGAAAGAAAGGAAAAAAAAAAACTTCATGAGAGCAGTTGCCATGGAAATATTTGTAGAAAAGACAGAGGGAAGCCACATCACGTCGGAGGAAAAATGACTAAAAATAGAGATGCCTGGTCAGGATGGATTGCATCACAGTCCCCTGTTTTGGATTTTGTCAAGAATCTCGAGATGTACAGCAAGTAGCACCAAGCCAGATATGACAACGGTATTCAATGCACGGACGAATGCTAGACTTGTATCCTATTGCTCAACCCTCAAGGTCCGCAGACTGATAAAAGCATACTGCTAAACAATCTCAACCTCTTAATAAAATAAGCTATATAATCATGTAGTTGGCTCAAAACTTTGGCACGTCAAGGTATATATATATCAGCCAGTTACATTTTGCATCATCTCTCTCTCTCTTTCTTTCTTTATATATATATATATAATCCGCATATGTACACATAAAAGTATGAAAACACACACAAATATATATATATATATATATTGTGTCCGTATGTATGTTTTGTATTTATGTAAAAATGTACATATGTTTTGTTGCTTCCTGTCCATTCGCCACAGAAAATGGAGATGTCGGGGTTGAAGTGCTTGTCATATCCCCCGTCAGACACACTTTCTATATACTATCAAACCAAACGATAAGGAACTATCTTCTTTTCTTTCCTTTCTTTATATTTTTTCCTTTTTTTCTTTCGTTGCGACGCTTTTATAAACAAACAGATTTAAGAAAAAAAATAGAAAAAGGAAAAAAAAAAGAAGTAAGGACAGAGAATTAAAGAAATGAAATAACATCAAATCCACATTTACAAAAAAAGGAACCCAAAGAGAAAGACAATTCCCCAACCAAAGTCTGCTTTATTTCCAATATGTCTTCAGTTAACGCAGCAGCTGTCGTTTAAAAGAAGAAAAAAAAAAAGGAACTGGGCTCGCGGTCATAGAACGCATGCGAAAACTGTTTCCACTTTAGCATATACCATGAAGTGTTTTGTCGACTATCCTCATCTCTCTAGTTTCAGTTGATGATACTCCTGTTTTCGTAAAAGTGAATTCTTGGATAAAACTATATAAACATTTTTAAAAATTATTCTCCAGTTAATTGTTTCAATTTGTAATTCGGCTGGTGATACTTCAGATCCGTCTCAATTTCTAAGAGGGCGAACCTTCATTTTACCAATTTTGGATTGCAATCCTATGCTTTCTTTTTTCGTACATTACGGTTCAGCTGGTGCACATTTCGGCCTTCGTAAGTTCCGCCAAATATTCGGTAAAAAGTATTGATAGTAGACCACAAATTATTCGGACAAGCATCCCTTTCTTTATTGGTTTCTTTCTCAAGGATTCAACCGGTGCACTATCTGGCCTACCTGGTGTCTTTCTATTCTTGCTTGAATCGTAATTCATTAACGAGTTCTATTAAAATGCTCATCTTTAGATCGACCGGTTCTTCAGCCTCGTTTTTATGAAAAGGCATCCCATTTTCTCTCTCTTTATATATGTGTATATACATATATGTGTGCGCGTGTGTGCGCGCGCGTTTATTATTTTCTTATTTTTTCGACGTCATCGTCACAAATATAAGCAAATATAAATGACCTCCTCTTTAACTCACAATAAATATATCGGTCCCCCAATATATAAATTTTTCCTTTTTTTGACTTCTACGATTTCAGTTCTGAATTCCATTTTTGAGATTCGATATAAGCCGAATTAAATTATAAATTTAATAAATGAAAAAATAGTACCCCATATTTATAATTTATAACGACCTTAAGCTACGCTAGTAGCAAAAATAAAAATCAAAACTGAAAAAACGGTCAGTTTATAATATGCACCTGCGTAATGGATAAAATTCCGAGTCGTGCTTTAAACGTAGGATAATATGTATATTTAATAATAATAATAATAGTAATTATATATATATATATCATGGACCTGCCATCAAGTTAAGCAGTGCCTACCCTGAATAAATTAGATCACCAGCTACATTTTTTATTTTTCTTCTGTGGCACAATATGCACCTACATCTAACAAAATTATGACGGTTACTCTGATTATTATGCATAAAATGCAAAATATTTTATTTTTTGTAGATTTACTGCATAAAGGTCACAAACTGCCTACCCTGATAATTGCTCACAGCACGTGCCTTATATATATATATATATATATATATATATATATATATATATATATATATATATATATATACTAAGTATAGCTATACTAAAAAATACCTCTTAGGTTCATCCCACCGTTATAATTTCTTGTAATTTTAAAAATTGCGCGTTCAAAAATTCCCTCCTGCCACGTGAGCGTTAAAAAACAAAACAAAAATAAAAACACCGTTACGTGAGCATTCTTAAAAAAAAAACGGTAAACAGTAAAATCACTTATTGAAAATTGCCTGAAGACACCACTCATGATAGAAACCTAGGTCGCGTAATAACTCGTTTACAAATGGAATATATATATATATATATATATATATATATATATATATATGTGTGTGTGTGTGTGTGTGTGTGTGTGTGAGAGAGAGAGAGAGAGAGGGAGAGAGAGAGAGTGTGTGTAAATCGTTACATGAAATATGTTTCGTTTGTTTACAAAAAAAATCCATATAATTAAATTCACAAGAACTAACTGATTCAACCAACGCCATGAAATTACTAATTACTGCCATCATAACATTATCCATACTCTGAAATATATCTAAAATTAACTCAGTATCTTTACTATTTGCTCTTATCTATAACATCTATCCCTTTTAATTAATTATATATACCTTAAAACTTATTTTACTGGTACATTTTATGTATATATATTTTAACACTAGTCATCTTTTATCTAGTATTTGTGTTTCTGAAAATCTGACTGCTTCTGTTTATTTCATCTATTTGGTTTTTTTTTATATCAACAAAACCTTTTAAGGAATTTTTAAATTTTTTTATTATTCTTATCTTTTTTATTTTATTTTTGCCAATTCTTCGCTTTTTATACATCATCTATGTGCGTCGTGGTGCAGTGGATATTGGCTCGGAACGAGAAATTGGGAAGCCGAGTTCGAATTCCAGTCGAATTCCTTGCATTCACTTACGCGCAAAAACCCTTGGGAAAGGTATTAATCAGTCTCTTCTCTCCAGTTATGGGTTAAATAATAGGACAGATTGGGTTCTGTAGCCTTGGTCAGCAACCAGTCTAGCGCGGAAAGCAATGGCAACCTACTGCAGGATAATTTTCTGCCCAGTCAGACATGTCTCTTTCGAGACATGATTGCCCAAGCGTGTATCACGTATAGCACTTAACTGACTGACCGGCTTATTCCTTCGAGTTTAAACTTTTGACATTTTAGTCTTTTTTTTAAATCATTTCACCCCAAGCATGGCAGTACCGCCATTGATGTGCAGGGGACTACAAAAGAGAGTTAAAGTTTTAGACAGAAAAACTGAAGACAAAGATGATCCAGCTACAGGGGGTGAAAGAGAAAGGGCAAGAAAAGGATATGAACACAGGAGTGAAGACAGTTATGAAGGTAGAGAGAAGGTAAAAGAACATGATACACGGGTGATGTGGAAATGGCTAGAGTTAATTGGATAATACATGGGAATTGACTTTGCATTTAAATTCTTGGAGGTTATAGCCATCAGGAAAACAAGTATATGGAAGGAAGTTCCACAGGTGGGAAGCGCGAGAAAAGAATCTGGCGGAGTAGAATTGTTGCCTGTATTTGGTTGATCTAACTGTAAAAGGGTAGGACCTTGCTGCCAGTCTGGTTGCCCGAGTAAATTCTTGTGGAGGGAAACCAGTGACCTAAGTTCGTCAGAGCAGAAGCCTTGAAAATATTTATAGAAGAGACAGAGGGAAGCCACGCCCCGCAGATGAGAATGTGGTTGGAGTCGTGCTGCCAGGTCGGGACTAATCACACTACAATCACATTACAGATTCTCCTTTGGAGCCTGTCGAGAACACTGAGCCTGACCAGATATTACAACAGTATTCCTTGCACGGTCGAATGGTTGATTTGTATTTGTGTAAGATGGATTCAGGCGGAAAAAGAATTTCCTGGCCGAACACAGTGACCCAACCTTCCTAGCAGTGGATTTAGCTATTAATTCCACTTGAGGTCGGAGAAAAGGGTAAGGCCAAGAAGGTGCAGTGTATTGCTTGGTTGGTCCATATTTATAGGTGACAAAAGAGATTGCCTGTCATGGTTGACAGATAGGAGTTTCGTTTTAGAGACATTGAAATTTACGAGCCACTTCTTACCCCAATCCACCACTGAGCGGAGGTCCTTCCCGAGATCAGCAGCGAGATTATGTTTGTCCTCCTCGCCAGATGTCTTACTGTAAATGGTGGTGTCATCTGCATAGATGCCTACTTCGGAGTTGATCACTTCTGTAAGATCATTTATGAAGGTCAGAAAGCGCGTCGGGCCTAGGATAGAGCCCTGGGGAACACAAGCGTTCGTGCGGTAAGATGTGGAGCCATGACCACTCAAGACTACATTCATAATGCGGTTAGATAGGAATGACTGGATCAGATCAAGCAAGCGTCCATTGATACCATAGCCCCGAAGCTTGAGCAGGAGGCCAGCGTACCAAACCCTATCAAAAGCCTTGGATATATCCAGGGCAACAGCACAAGCCACGCCAGAATTATCGAGGGCCTGGTATATGTACTCCGTGATGGTCGTTATCATATCGGCAGTAGACCTAGCAAAGCGGAATCCATACTGTCTGTCTGAGAACAGTTTATGGGCAGTAAGATTTTGAATTATCTTAGCATTTATTATAGCCTCGAACACTTTTCCGAAAATTGGTAGTAGGTTGATAGGGCGATAATTGGACGGATCAGAGGGTTCTCCCGAGTTCTTAAATACGGGAACCACAGAAGAGGACTTCCAGCAGGCAGGAAAACAGGAAGCAGAAAGGCAGTAATTATAGAGTTTAGAGAGAAGAGAGGAGAGTTCAGGTGCATATTTCTTCAGGACAATGACCGGGACTCCATCACCTCCGCTCGCCTTATGGGGGTTTTAATTAAATATTTGTCATTCTTGCCACCTAAGTCTGTAGGATCCAGTATATCCTGCTATTTACCCATAGTTGGGGTGGGGGAAGAAAAAATTGAGTCAGACATTTTCTTAAGAGTATTAGCACCTTAGTTAATATAACGAAATCCACTGGAATTCGAATTCTGTTATTCGAGCCGGCATACATCACTCTAATGTCCCGACCCATATATATATATATATATATATATAAGTGTGTGTATGTGCGTGTGTATGTGAGTGTATGTTTGTGTGCAGGCGCATTTGTATGTGCCTCTTTCTCTCTCTCTCTCTCTCTCTCTCTCTGTGGAGAATTTGTTCATTTAGGTATCAAATATCTTAGTTCTGAGTTTCACAAACATCATTATTATTAGCAACAACAGCAATAATAATAACAATATTCTTTCTCTTGGCATCAAGCACTAATTACAAAAACTGCTTGCCTTAAATACGTTATCTTCCGGTATTAACCTAATCGACCGATTTTTGTGGAAATACAATCTTTGTTATTGTTTATATATATATAAATATGTATATACCCACACATATTATGGAATACTTTCATATGACATCTGTCCTTCTGTCTAGATATCTATCTATTATAGATTACTTTCATATGATATATAAATATATATATATGTGTGCGTGCGTTTGTGTGTGTGTGTGTTAATGTGCGGTGTCATAATTCTAAAGTAGGTACAGCTGTTTCCTAAAGCCGATATGCACATACACCTCATCTACAAGATGGTAAAAAAGTTCCTGATGAATTTCTTTCGCTCCATTTATTTGTGGCTCGTAGATTCGCCATTTATGCATTTTTTTTATAACACAAAACCAGAAAATGAACAAATAACGGATGGCAACCAATTCCACAGACCTGGCATTGAAGACACGTCATTAAATGTAGGTGTTATCAGACACACATTTAGGGATATTAAAGTGAAGGTTAAAAATACCTTTCTTCTTTTCAATGCCATATACTTTCAGGATGTAGACAATCATCAATATCCACAGATTCCTTTTATTTATTCTATTTGAATTGTCATACACTTAGGAGAAAATAGTAGAGTGGTTATTAGTTGTCTTCTTCACAATTTGGCTTCAGGTTTTCATTCTCTTAGGTTGGTTGCTACAGTGCCCTGTTTATTCTGTATTTTAACTCCATAGTTGAGGGGATAGTTGACAGATTCATGTTTTTCCTGTGAACATTTATATAATTTGTTAATGTAACAAAATGGATGTGCGTTGTGGTGCAGTGGATATCGGCTCGGAACGAGAAATCGGGGAGCCGAGTTCGAATTCCAGTTGAATTCCTTGCATTCACTTACGCGCAAATACTTTTGGGAAAGGCATTAATCCGTCTCTTCTCCCTCCAGCAACGGGTTAAATAACAGGACAGATTGAGTTCTATAGCAGAAAGTAATGGCAGTCTACTAGGGATAATTATCTGCCCAGTCAATCATGTCTATTTCGAGAGATGATCACCCAAGCGTGTATCAATTATGGCACTTAACAGACTGAATACACGCTTAGCCTATTTTATCCCGAGAGAGACATTTAACCCATAGCTAAAGGGAAAAGCGACGTATTCATACCTTTCCCAAGGGTATTTGCGCTAAGTGAATGCAACGAATTTAACTGGAATTCGAACTCGGCTCTCCGATTTCTCCTTCCAAGCCGATATCCACTGGACCACAACTCACATCCATAGATTATTTCGCTTAAATGGAACTATCCAAGTAATCATTAATCCTTTAGTAATCTGTTCGATATATAGTTATACCTGTCTTTGGTCATTTCTTTTTAGAGTTAGCGACGTCTGTGTCTATTAAAAGCCCTCGTTAAGGTATTTTCTGGTTCTGCTGTTCCTATAACAATCTAAAAATAAACAAATTGTATTGAAAGATCACGAACAAAATCTTGAAACCTGAGCGCGTGAAAGGCTTCTGGTAGAGATATTGAAGGTTTTAAGGAGTGTGGAACCACTTCTTAATTGCTGTTGTTTCTAGGTTCACCCAAAACCAGAGTGGTAGCACATGTTAGGGTCCCAGCTATAGGCAAATAATGAACTTTTAAACAAAAGTAAAACACTATGAAAATATAAAAATATATTTTTAGAGCAAAAAACCGGCAATACATATTTCTACGAAAAAATTACCAACGATACATATTTATAGAAAAATTAGCATCAATACTTATTTATAGCAACATTAGCAACAATGCCGTGGTGCAGTGGATATCGGCGCGGAACGAGAAACCGGGGAGCCGGGTTCGAATTCCAGTTGAATCCATTGTATTCACTTACGCGCAAATACCCTTGGGAAAGGTATTAATCCGTCTCTTCCTTCCAGTTATGGGTTAAATAGCAGGACAGACTGGGTTCTATAGCCTTGGTCGGCAACCAGTCTACCGCAGAAAGCAATGGCAACCTACTGCGGGATAATCTTCTGCCCAGTCAGTCATGTCTCTTTCGAGACATGATCGCCCAAGCGTGTATCACGTATGGCACTTAACTAACTGACTGACCTATTTATAGAAAAATTAGCAACAATATCCTGTAATAGTAAAATTAATAGGAATATATTTTATAGCAAAGTGGCCAATCATTATGTTTACGATACAGCACATTTCTCTCTGTTTAAAAATCGTTCGAAAAAAAATGATTTACTGAAATTTTATTTGAGAAGGGTTAGCCGATTTAAAGTTTAATCAATGTCATTGAAAACAATCATTACTTACTTCCAGTTTAAAATATCTCAGAAAAACATTGTTTAATACGGCGGTGGGTGTTTTTTTCTATTAGCAGCCAACTGTTTAAGAAATTGAACTATTTGTTTTTTTACAGGAGTCATATCCATAAAAATTACTTGACAAATATAAAAAAAAGCACTTGAATGTATTTTATATGATTTTTTTAACTACCCAGTTTAAACCACATCACTTGACAAAACACAAGAAGTGTCGAAACAAAATAGCTACTTTTGTAGTGATATTATAACATATCCATCTTATAATTTCTGAACAAATATTATTAGCTCTACTTTGCATTGAGCACTTTTTTAAGAATAGTATTTCTTTGGATAAGGAATATTATTCCATTCATACGTACCCTATACTCGTATATATATATATATATATATATATATATATATATATATATATTCAGTATATTTTAGCAGAATTTGGTATTAAATAGAATAGGCATTTTATGTCTATAAAAATTATTAATATTTTTTTCTAATATGCGAATATATTTTTGTTCTTTTTGTTAAGTCATTTTTTTTGTTTACGTCGACGAGAGTTGCGTGTTTTCGGATGATATTTCAAAATGAAGATTCGTCCTGTTTATAATTGCTATGAATTTGATTTTTGTAAAAGTAAGCAAAATACTCTGGTGTATTTCAAACCGAAATTCTATTGATCGGAATAAAAAAAAAAAATTAGGTTTAAATTTTTTTTTTTAAATTTCGAACTTTACGCCATTTTTCATAGATTGTAAACAGTAGCCAATTCTCGGTTTTAAAAAATCTTACAAAAATAAAATACATCTCGCTGGCACATTATTTTATTCAAATTACCGAATTTAAACTTAACCTGAAGTTTCCTTGAAACAAGAATTATTTGCTTACTGCCTGAAATTTTTCAAAAGATTTTTCTCAATTACGGTAGCCTTGTTATCACAGCTGTCATCATCTTATCAAAGGCGTTAATGATGATTTACAGCAGCTGACCAGAAGTATGAAAGACGAATTTTTTGTATAAAATGGTTTATATACGTTTTTTTTCATGTAAGGGAGGACAACCCTTGAATCACGTGACCTGTTAATGATAAAGGTCGTTTACGGCCACCCGTACAAACAAAATACGGGTAATCAACATGCAGAAAATTAAAATGTTTTAATTATTTAACAAAAAATGAGCCCCCTTATTTATATTATGCTTTTTGATTTTTTGATTTTTAAATATTCGCCACACATTAATTTAAAAAAATCTGAGAGACCTATGAGGAGGAAATTTAAAAAAAAAATTTGAAGCTTTTTAGAAATTACTTAATAAAAAATAATAAAAATGAAAACAATTCTATAAAAAATTCATTATTAATGGAATTTTTTTCTATTCAGACTATGATATCATTTTAATTTCTGTTCATAAAAGCAATTAAAAGTTTATACAAATAAAAAATGCCATAGTTTTATTGCGTTTTTGTTTTCGCAATTCAGAGCAGATTTTCTAAAAATGAGCAGGTTTGGAAGAAAAAAGATACTGGGTTAGCATTCCCCAATGACTCCTGAATTTAATTAAAATTATCTATATGTTGAGACTTAGTCGCATTTTTCGACATTTCTTGGAAATTAATTGGTGGGGGTAACATATGTAAAAACAAAATGTTTTTACCAATATTTTCTAAAAATAATTATTTCGAAACTGATTTCAGTCAACTATAAATAAGTCCTGAAAAGTTCATCAAAATCCGACCATTATTTTATTTTTGCAAGAATTTCCAAATTAATGTCTCTTTAACAGTCAAAAAATGCCTTTGCGAAATTACGTTTTGACGTAATAAACTCTGGCGTCAATTTCTGCCTCGCACTGACGAAAGAAAAAAAAAGATTTTCTACCACTAAATTAACCTATTAGAACCTATTAGAAACAATTAAAAAAATTGTAAACATAATTAAAAATACTTTGATCTATCCTCTTCATGATAGCATAAACTTTTTACCGAGAAAACTTTGTTTTTATTTAGTTTGAGGCCTTTTCCTTCAGACTATGTTGTTTTTTCAGCAATTTTGTTGGATATGCCTATGTAAAAGGTTATTGATTTTATCCATGTGTTTATTGTTGTTATTTATCAAGTTTGAAAGATAAAGTCTAATGTGGTAGTCAACCAAATAATTTGGAAATCCGTTGTTGACAAGTGTTTGTTTAGAGTCATGAAGTTCTTTGAAGAAAAGATAGCGAGAAGATGAGTTCTGGTGGGCTTTTGTGAAGAAAGTTTTAATGACGCCGATTTTATATCTAAGAGGACATTGACTAATGAAATTCAGGTGACAAGGATTTTTAAGGTGGATTTTTTTACATAGAGAAGTAATGAAAGTATTATTGCGAGACTCCACGAGGATGTCTAAGAATGGGAGTTTATTTATTTTTTGTCTAAGCTCATATGTGAAGTTGAGGACGGATTTTTTTTCCGAATACAGATTTAAGATTATCGATTTGTTTTTTTTTTTAATCGTATCACCCCAAGCAAGGCGGTAACGTCACTGATGTGCAGGGAGTTACGTAATAGTGAAAAGATTGGAAAAGAGAAAGCCGGAAACCACATCCTAAACAGGGAACAAGGGATGAGCCTCTTAACCTGTTTAATAGATGTGAGTGAAGTGTGAACTGGGTGATAGATAGATCTATCTACTCCAATTGATAAAAAAAACCCCAAAAAAACAAAGTGAGAATATTTGAAAAGAGAAAGCCGGAAACCACATCCTAAATAGGGAACAAGGGATGAGCCTCTTAACCTGTTCAATAGACATGGCTGGAGTGTGAACCGGGCGATAGATAAATCTATCTACTCCACAGTTAAAATGAAAATATCATCTACGTAGCGGACGTATATTTTGGGTTTGGTAATTTTTTAAAAACTTTGTTTTCTATGTGGTATGTATATACACAGAGTTACAATTCACCCGCGAGATCCAAACTACAACGAACCAATATTATTTACGGATTCACATGTCCCTCGAGGGACTGCCTTCTTGATCCTAATTTCGTAAATAATTATATCAGCCTGCAAATACGAATCTGACCCGAAGACTCACGCTGCATCTCTCTTAACGGATCTCAGTTCAATCTCGTTTAAACACACACGGAGGTCTACCAAACCCTATCCGGAACATACTTGTTGACTAAACAAATATCATAGCATCATACACATGCAAAAAAAAAAAAAAAAAAAAAAAAAAAAAGACTAAAAATTATGGAGGTTTTCCTGATAAAAAAGAGAAATCAAAAACTCAATAATATCAACTACGAACACGGTAACAACCTGCTTACCGTGTTTATTTCATAACACCTACAACTACTCTGCATCAAGCATAACACAGCATACATTCTGTTACACGTAAAATAACATTCATCCTAGAAAATAGCTAACAACATAGCCGACAGCGATCGGGTGAACAAAACGTTTGAACAATTTTTATATAATTTTTGTCCCCACCCCCCAAAAAATCACAAGATCGCTTGAAAAAATACATAAATGTGTGTGTGCGTGTGTGTGTGTGTGTATGTTTGTGTGTGATAGAATAAAGAACAAAGTAGGAAACGTGTTTCAATCTAATGTTTCACTTTTATTAAAACTTTTTCAGAAATCGACTTAAAATGAACATTTTTTCAGAGAGCAAGTTGAAAATGAATTTCTTTTGCAGAAAAACAGTATATTAAGATGTGATTTTATTGGTTATAATTTAACCACAGCAGTTGTTGAATATATATATATTGTCCGACATTGGGTGAATCTAGGCAGCTTCCAAGCTTCTCCACTAATTGAGTTTTCAACCACATTTCAATTTACAAAGTTAGATAGGACGCCTACTTAGCGACATTAAAAAAAAAATGAAATTTTGTTCAGTAGAAAAAAGGTACATCAAAATAAGCCCGAAAAGGGAGACTAACTACATAAGTATATAAGTAAATGACTAACACTTCTGATAATAAATCTTATTCTTTATAACTTTTTTCTCTTTAATATTTTTGCATGCAGTTTTCAACATTTAAATTCTGATATCTTTTATCATTTTTGTCAATCAAACTTTGCTTATCACTTATCATTTTATCAGAATTGATATATCAGAATGAATTATAAATATTCAATTTTTTATTGCTTTTTTAATCAATTACATATGAATTTTTTAATTTTTAATACGTTTGAATGCGGTTTTCAGCATTAAATTTATATTAAATTAATAGCAAAATTCATGGATTACATTGAAAAATGCGCGCATGAAAAGTAATATTCTTAAGATAATATTAAACCTAGAAAAGAACAGGATAAGAAAGAACGGGACAAGTCATCAAACCTGGAAAAGAACGGGACAAGTCATCAAACCTGGAAAAGAACGGGACAAGTCATCAAACCTGGAAAAGAACGGGACAAGTCATCAAACCTGGAAAAGAACGGGACAAGATATTCTAGCGAAGTAAAAAATAAGAAATTTCTTACTAGAATTTGAATTATTTTTAGCTGCAATTTTTTTACTTCACTTGTCCTGTTCTCTTCTAGGTTTAATATGATTTTAATAATACTACTTTTCATGCGCGCATTTTTCCATGTAATATATATATATATATATATATATATAGGACTGCATCATCATCATCATCGTCATTATTATTTTTTTAATTTATTTATGCCGTATACTTATTTTTTTGGGGTCCCAAGCAAAGACCTAAGGTCAGATACGGCATAATGACATATTCTGCTGAATATTTTTGCAAAAAGAAAAAGAAATAAAGCAATCTATGATCACACACATTTTACATAGATAAAGCCCTACGTAAAATGTGAGCTTTAATTGGGAAAACAATTGTCTTCTATTTCCTTAAGGATAGGCTACCAGGTATCCCTTTATTGAATCTATCAGAACCTTTACCAATCAAACCATCCACAATTGGAATTATTGATGTTTTCATGTGCCATGTTTTTAGAGTTTCACTTCAAAATCTTTGTATTTTGAAAGTTTTTTTTAAAGATCTTCAAAGATAAATTACACTCAGCGGGAACTGCTATGTCATTAAGAGAGCAGATTCTGTTTTTTTTTTCTGGTCTTTGATCATATCTGGGCTGTTAACTTTGATTTTTCTGTCTGTGTGTATTTTGAAGTCCCATAAAAATTGTTACTGGTCCGATGTCTGCAACTAGGTTAGGGCGGTGTTCATATCAGTTCTTTCTCTTAATTAGTTGCAGATTTATCAGTGCAGTCTTTGGTCTACACTGTTATGCTTTTTATGTTTTATTTTCAGTGCATGCTAACACCGTGCCAGGTGATACAAGACAGTTTATTTCTAAATATTCATTAAAGTCTACGTTTCGGATTAACACAATTTTTACAGAATTAATTATTACTATTTTTTCTTACAAATGCTTTTACTGATGGATTAACATTATAGAATTATTTCCTCCGAGTATTTTTACTCTTGATGTGAGTTCTGGTGCAATGGATGTCGTCTCGGAACGAGAAATTGGGGAGCCGAGTTCGAATTCCTGTTGAATTCCTTGCATTCACTTACGCACAAAGAAAGGTATAATTCCGTCTCTTCCTTCCAGTTATGGGTTAAATAGCAGGACAAATTGGATTCTATAGCCTTGGTTGGCAGCCAGACTACCGCAGAAAGTAATGGCAACCTTCTGCGGGAATATTTTCTGCTCAGTCAGTCATGTCTCGAAAGAGACATGATCACCCAAGCGTGTATCACGTATGGCACATAAATGACTGACTGATTTTTAGCCAACTTGGAAGGATGTTGAGGATACCATAGACCGAACATGTGAGCAATAACACAGTTTTGGAGAGAATGAAAAAGAAAAGGAAACATACTTAACATCAGGAAGTGATAGCTGAAGTTTTGTGACACGTAATGAGGAAGGAGGGCTTAGAGAATATAATACCCACAGGACGGATAGAGGGAAAGAGAGACAAGGGTAAACAGCGCGTGACGTACTTGATGACTTAAACAGATTGATGGTAGAGCAGGGTTTGGAAGAAATAACAGGACAACATAAGAACAAGAAGAGGCAGGAAGAGAAGAAGGGCCATGATCGCCTACGTCCTGAAGGGACATAGCACATAAAGTAGAAGAAGATATTTATGGGTAAAAGTTCTCAATACCAGCGTATGCAAATATAAAGGTGGAGATTTTTTATGCTTGAAAGCACACTTCAGATTGATTGATTGGTTTGTTTTTACGGATTATCAACCTTTTACATTTTATTTAAAACCAAAAAATATTTCTAGATTGTAAGAATTTTTAGAATATAATAATGATTTACTGATACATGCCCTGCTATTTAACCCATAACTGGGAGTAGAAGAGGTGGATTCATATGTTTTCCAATGGAATTTGAGTGTAAGTGAATATAACGAACACGAATGGAATTGAAACTCGGCTTTCCGAACCCCAATTTCGAGCCGTTATCCATCACACCTCACGCATATCTACGCTTACAGCACCTTGTGTTCCCAAGCGGTCACCTATCTAGTTACTGACCAGGTTCGAAGTTACTTAACTTCAGTGATCGTACGAGATAATATTCAGATAGCCTGAAGATTGATTTCAAGCATAAAACAGATTGTCGTCATTCAGTGTAGACTTCAGTATCCACTATATATATTTATTTATTTATCTGTAAATTCAGATAAAATTTAGGGAGCAAATAGCCATTTTCAACATGTCGGTTTAAAACATGCATTGCCAACCCCATTTAAATAAAGAATGAAGAAAAATTCTAATGCTGGAGGATTGGTCTAGTAAAGGAAGGGGTTGAGGAATATTGGCTTTTATAGGGTTAAGCTAGCGGAATCTTAGTAGTAATTTCTTCTATGGTAGTGGGAGGTATGTGGCTTGACCATTGGGCTAGAAAGCGGGGAAAGGTAACTGAGTCAGTTAAGTGCCATACATGATACACGATTGGGCGATTATGTCTCGAAAGAGACATGACTGACTGGGCAGAATATTATCTCGCACTAGATTGCCATTACTTTCTGCAGTAGACTGGTTGCCGACTACAGCTGCAGAACCCAATATGTCCTGTTATTTAACCCATAACTATAAGGAATAGATGGATTAATACCTTTCCCAAGGGTATTTGTGCATAAGTGAACGCAAGCAATTCAACCGGAATTCGAACTCGGCTCCCCGATTTCTCGTTTCAAGCCGATATCCACTGCACCACAACGCAAATGTAACTGCTTAGCCAAATAAATAAAATAAAAAAATAATAAAAAAAAACTTCTTGTGACTAAATGGAAGAATCAGTTAATTACTGCAATTTATATTTATTTCTATGATGACACATACTAATGATCTCTCTACGTTTATTTTTCAATATATATATATATATATATATATATATATATATATATATATATATATATATATATATATACAAAATCAGTTACGATTAACTCAGCATATTTTTAATTTATTTGTTTAAACATTATTTATTATAGGACGAATAGTAAAAATTAGGAAATTGTGTGTTCAAAAGAACAGCTTGGACTTAGTTGGCTCAAGAGTTGTACGTGCTGAAGGTGTCTAGGACACTTAATATCTAATAACAGTTATTTCTATGGGGCGCTGGTTCGAATCCTGCCGGAGAGCGCACATTTCCGTAACAAGACTTTTTGACTATTCATGACATTAGATGTATATCATCATATTGTTTAATTATAAAAGACGGAGCATTTATTCAAATATAAGTATCCATTATATATATATATATATATATATATATATATATATATATATATATATATATATTTAGTATATCGTGGCAGCAAGTAATTTTCTAAACATATTCTATTAAATATAAGAGACAATGAATGTCTATTATGTTTAATCATGAGCCGTTCTAAACGTCGTATTTGTGTTTTAATTTCAGTTGAAAATAAAGACAAAAATTCTCCAACATTTGGATAATTATTTATTGGTTTTCTTCTAAGCTTTCGGCTCACATGAGCCATCTTCAGAGAGGTAGTTTAAACTGAAATATTATAAAATCCACCATCACCGACGATTTTATTTTGTGTTGACATAAAACTCCGCTTGGCAACGGCAATAGTTACCAAAAATAATAAACGCAGTTCTTAAGTTTGCGATGCGGTTTTATGACGTCACACCGCGGGATAGCGCGAAAAGACAACAAAACCGTGTAGTCAAATTCAATGTAATATGTTATTTCCTGTTTATTATTTTTGGTAACTATTGCCGTTGCCAAGCGGAGTTTTATGTCAACACAAAATAAAATCGTCGGTGATGGTGGATTTTATAATATTTCAGTTTAAACTACCTCTCTGAAGATGGCTCATTTGAGCCGAAAGCTTAGAAGAAAACCAATAAATAATTATCCAAATGTTGGAGAATTTTTGTCTTTATTTTCAACTGAAATTAAAGCAAAAATACGACGTTTAGAACGGCTCATGATTAAACATAATAGACATTCATTGTCTCTTATATTTAATAGAATATGTTTAGAATATATATATATATATATATATATATATATATATATATATATATGCGTGCATCCGTTGTTTTCTTTCTTTACGAAGTCAAATTCAGTGATTTGATTTCATACCGAGTTTCTTTTCTTCTCAATGTTTTCTATTTGAAAGCCTACATTTAATCATGTTTTCTTTGTAGTTATACAAAAGTATGAAAATTTACGCCGCTGTTGTATTCCTTACACTAATTACTTTTCTTTTTCCACATGCCGACTTCATTTAATTCGTACTTTTGATATTGTTTCATTCTGCCGGCACGATTCACTTATCGACAACATGTGTGTTGGAAGAGACGTGGTTGGAGATACCAGCGTGTCTTGACGAATAGTTCAGTCTAAAAACTCGAGAGTTACTTATTTGTTTAGGTCAAGTTAGGTACAGGGTCATCTTCTTTTCAAGATTAGACTGCTTTGATCTTTTATTCTCTTTTAACTGAGCGTGTTTCACAAGAGATTTCAGATTATCAATTGAACTTTCTCAATTTGTATATTTTAAATGACATGGCATTATATTTCTTGGCACCGAAACAATTTTTTTTTTATTTTACTAAAGAAACCATCGGCACAGTTTTGAAGCTGATATATTTCTGATTATGGAAGCCCGTTTGAAATTGCGTAAAATACTGTTTGATACCATTTAAAAACTATAAGGCGATTCCTTGCATTTTAAGCCCATATAACGGTCTTTACAGTTAGGACACGCTATGCTTATTCCGTGGAGCGGGAATAGCTTCATTTCTCCGTACACCAAATGTAAAGAGAAAGTTTCACTCAGCTTTTCTCAAGACCCAATAACGTTGAACAAAATCGTGCGTAGATGTTTCTCGGAGCACAACTATTTTTCTTATCTTCTGAATTAGGTATTTCCAAAACTTTTCTAAAAAACAGTATACCATGATAAAAAGGTCCTCAAACTTGCTAAAAACAAAGTTTTAGCGTCAAAATCTTTATTAAGAGGAAAGAACAAAATTTTTTATTACATTTTATAATTTTTTCTAGCGCGGTCGAAATTTTAGTTAAAAATCTTGTTATTCTTGTGTCAACGAGTTGGCCAAAGTATAGTATGGTAATTTTATCATTTTTTTGGCGTTAAAAAACACATTGCTTTTGGAATTATTGCAAGAATGAGTTAATTCTTGGATTTTAATGAAATTTTCAGGACTTATTCACAAATGAATTTTTATTTTTATTTTTTTTTTAGAAAACCTTGTTAAAAATATACTTCTTTTTTATATCTGTTACCCCCATTTAATTTTATGAAATTTCGAGAAATGTAAATTTCAGCCTGTTCATATTTATATTAATTAAAAGCCGGCAAGCAACATTTACCAAAAATTTGCTCTGAATCTTAAAAAAAAATGCTATAAAAACATGACATTATTTCATTAGAAAAGCTTTTAATTGTTTTTATAAATGAGATATATATATCAAGGACGCTATTGTGTCGAGAAAAAAATTGATGAATTTTTATACGAATTATAATTGTTATTTTAAGTAACTTAATTAGAAAAAATTATTAAATTTAAAAAACAATCAGTAAAGATTTCAGCTTTTTATATGATATTACTATTAAGTGAAAACTATATTTCTTAAACAGCAATGGAAAAACAATATAAATCATCAAACACTAATATTTTAAAAATAATTTTGAATTTATTTTCTATGTGTATAAATAAGAGCAATTTTAAAGCCAGAATTTCTACAATTAAATAAAACATTAGATTACTGAGAATATTTTTCTAAATTTTAAAGATTAGTGAGTATTTCAAAATTATATAAAAAAATGCGCTCACGTCAAAGTCTTAAATTTACAGATAAATTCTCCGTAGAACAACAATAGCTATCTGCCATGCCAGCCAGTTACTGTTGAGTTAAAAATACAATTACTGTCGGGGAAAAAAATGTAATTCTGAGATATTTTATACTTAAAGTAAACATTTGTTTTAAATGAGATTAATTATATTTAAAATCACTTAATATTTCTCAAATAAAGTTTCAGAAAAGGATATTTTAATTTTGGAAGATATTTTAATAAAGAGAATTACATTGCGATGAAAAACGATTGAAAAGTGTGCTTATCATCTATTTTACTTCCCGCCAAATATATTCCCAGTCAATTTGAGTTATTTCTTTAAATACAGCAAAATATTTTGTTTATTGGAAATATTAAATGTAATCTATGAGTATAAAATTAAAATTAAATTAAAAGCTTTAGCACGGATATTTCATAATATATATATATATATATATATATATATATATATATATATATATATATATATTTTAAATCTTAGCTTTCGTGTTTTTGTGGAGATCCCTATTCTAAATCTACCAATTTTTCTTTCAGTCATATCAAAAACCTCATTGAATATAACCATTCTAACATTAACCCTATAACTTGAATGATTCTTGCATCTTGTACTGATTGAATATTAAAAAAATATCAGGTTGGGACGAATTTAAAGCAGAAAGAAATTCCTAAGATGTATTTTTATAAGATAAACATTGAACAAATATTGCACAAAAGATCCCGTATACGAATAAATGATTCAGTTGTCCAAACAATATTTAGAATATAAATCGAACATTATTCTAAAATAATTAGTTGATGAAATGAAAAAAAAGTTGTTATAGCTGTGACGAGAGGAAATGAAATATTTCAGTAAATATGGATTGCGAATTTGATTTGATTATATTCGAAATTCTAACTTCGACGACAGGAAATGCAATATTTTAGCAAATATGGATTGAGACTTGGATTTAAATATATTCAAGTTTCTAACTTCTACGACAGGAAATGCAATATTTTGGTAAATATGGATTGCGACTTGGATTGGAATGCATTCAAGATTCTTACTTCGACAACAGGAAATGCAATATTTTAGTAAATATGGATTGCGACACGGATTTGAATATCTTCGAGATCCTTTTTAAAATCTATCGACATTTTCTGTTTGTTCCCATGAACTTGAACAACATTCATGTTATAGTTGTTCGCATTTTAACGTCTCTTGGCTTGGCACTCAACCTCACTACAGACATCGATTGAAATTCATGTGCGATACATAGCTAAATAGATAATAGAAATGATTGCTTCCTCGTACTTCCAGAAAGTATCTGACTCCTCCTGACATGTCCTGTTTTTATAAGCGTCATATCAGACTAAATATAAGTTATTACTATTATATCTGGGATAGAGCCTGTCCCATCATCCTCACTTTCTAGTATTAGTGTTCAAAGGCGTTTACTCAACCTTTTGGGTGATGATATACGTATACAATACTTTTCCCAACAACGAAACGCTGCTAGAATCTCACTACCCTACCGCTATTTTCATGGAAAATGTTCAGACGAGCTAGGTTTACTGATTTATTTCCTCCAGTTTCACAGCTAGGACCGTCTATGCCACGTACACAGGCTCAGCTCATTCTCAGTCTCTTTATATTTCATTAGCATAATTGGAGTAGATAGACTAAACCTGTTTAGGATGTGGTTTCCGGCTTTCTCTCTTCCAAACTTTTCACTCTTCTTTCTTTTTTGTTCAATTGGAGGAGATAGACTAAACTATCGCCCGGTTCACACTCCACCCTCGTCTATTGAACAGGTGAAGAGGCTCATCCCTTGTTCCCTGTTTAGGATGTGGTTTCCGGCTTTCTTTTTCCCAATCTTTTAACTCTTACGTAGCCCCCTGCACATCAGTGGCGTTACCGCCTTGCTCGGGGTGATATGATTAAAAAAAAAAAGAAAGTTCCACGAAGTGTAAAATTGTGCAACACAAATAATGTTTCCACAATTATTACGAACTTAACCTCTTCAATTCAAAAGTTATTTATCCTACATATCTCATAAAATTAATTTCTTTCTTCTATTAAACGGTTAGAACAACCTCATTCAGTAACCCTCTTCCTTGTATCATTTAGGCCTTGTATTAGGTAAACAATAATATATAAAAGAAAATTTAATTGACCCACAAGGCTTTCTTCCAAAACTTATGTACGTTGGCCTTCTATTAACCCAAAGATGACGTAGTTTAATTCAATATCCGCGCGAGTGTCTTAAATAAATAAATAAATAAATAAACAAAAAAAAAAAACAAACAAACGAAAAACAACTTCTATTTTATTTTTTTAAAGACACAAACTTCGAACTGGTTAAAAGTAACTCAAGTCTGGTAGGGCCAGGGCTTTGTGATTATCTTCTAGAGAGAGCGTGTCCCGTAAATTTAGCGAGGAATAAGAAGAAAAGGAAACTTTAGATAGCTCGAGTTTTTTTTTTAAATTTGTTCTTTTGAGCAAAAAGGGAAAAAAGTTAAATTAACAAATTGATTGAATGAAGATAATTTTTCTCTTCTTTAAAAATTCATGTCTGAAGAAAGGAAATTTGACCGCTTGAATTTCCGGTTAAGTTATATATATATATATATATATATATATATATATATATATATATATATATATAATGTTTGGTAGTCCGATGCAGCGTAATGGTTACAAGCAGGGACAATTGAAGTCCTCTTTGAGGCTCTTTATATTCTCTTTGTACTAATCTCCTTATGAAAGTTCAAGAGAAGAAGATAGCGGAAGTGTCAAACTTATTATTATTATTATTATTGTTGTTATTATTATTATCCAACCCCATAGATATTTGCAGGTTCATTTTCTTATGATTTCCAAATGCATCTAATTGGGATAGAAAATAACAATAAAGAAGGAACATGAAAACTGGTGAAATCAGTTGATGCGGTTTCTGAGCGGCTCAAGAAGCTGGTAGCGAAATCTTGTGCCCATGTCGAGTTTTAGATAAAATCTAAGGCTAACCGCTTTTCTCTCATACACATTTCTTGTAAAAATTTATAGCTATTAAATAAATGATAAGCATTTTAAATGGGGAGTTACTTTTCCCTCATCGTGTACGCGCGCGCGCGCACACACACACACACACACACACACAAACACACAAACACACAAACACACACACACACACACACACACACACTGTTTGTCGTGATTTGCTTTTTTAAGAGTGCTCTATACTTATTAGCGCATTATATATAGTAATACTTTTATTATAAGTGTTTATAAAAGACACATACTTGACTGCAACACAAGATCTGTTTACATTTAAAAGAAGGTAATAAACTCATGCCGTAAAATGGAAAATGTTAAAAAATAACAAAAAAAAAAAAACCAAAACAAAAAAAAAACTAACAAACAAACAAAAAAAAACATAACTTGTAAATCATTATATACGCCATGTTTTCTATGTTTACAGGAAAAATTAAATTCCCAAAATTAAACTTGCTAAACAAACGTAACGAAGTAACTTCCATTTGTTACCATCGTCTAACATATACCCTAAAGTATAGTTTAGTTATTTTCTAATATAATATAACCAGTCACTTAATCTATAATCTACCCCCTAGCATAAATTTATTGATTCTCTCATCTTCTGATAATTAATTTGTTTTGGTTAATGAATAGATCACTTACTCAGTCAACACATTTTTGATATACATTATATTTTTAACACTTTCGCATCTTTATAACTTTTTCATTACTTTAAGTGATAAATAACTTAAAGAAAATCCTGTAACCGTTTCACAAATACACACTATAACTTTGCAGACATGCTAAGATACATATGTTTACATCCAAATGTTTCATAATAAAGATCTTGGATTTCAAGTCATTTCAGTTCTATACCCCCTTTACCCATATTACAAGGAAATATATAGAACTATACAGTAATAATTAGTTTACAAAAGACAAATGAATTAAAAAAGAATTGAAACTGAAATATACGACTTTCTCTAAACCATATGCAGTATCAGTCTGTCAGTTAAGTAACATACGTGATACATGCTTGGGCGATTTTGTCTCATTCAATCCATAACTGACTAGGCAGAAGATTTTACCGCAGTAGGTTGCCATTTCTTTATGCGATAGACTAGTTGCCAACCATGCCTATAAGACCCAAGTGTTTTGCCATTCAACCCATAGCTGGAGGGAGAAAAGATGGATTAAATGTTGTGGATTCCGGGTGAGGAATCACACAAAATAATGAACAACAAACAGATATTTGAGATAGAAAAATATGTTATATTAAACGTAAAGATATAAACTGGAACGTAGGTACCTCTAAAAAATTGCTAAAAAACAAAAACAAAAACAAAAACAAAAAAACAGTATAGTATGAAGAAAAAAGGCCCCAAACTAAATAAAAACAAAGTTTTATCGGCAAAATGTTTTTGTTATCATTAAGAGGATAGATAAAAGCATTTTTTAAATTATTTTTAACTTTTTTTTAGTTATTTGTAACACGTGCGAAATTTTGGTAGAAAATCTTTTTTTCTTTCGTCAGTTCGAGACTTAAATTGACGCAATGTTTATTACGTCCAAAAAATGTAATATTACGCAATGCACTTTTTTGAGCGTAAAAGACACATTCATTTGGAAATGCTTGCAAAAAGCAAATAATGGACGGAATTTGATTAAAATTTCAGGACTTATTTATAATAGACTGAAATTAATTTTGAAATAATTATTTTTAGAAAATATTCGTAAAAATACTTTTTTTAACATATGTTCTCCCCCGACTAATTAATTTCCAGTAATGTCTAAAAATTCGCCACCGCTCCCCCATAAAACTTATAATAATTAAATTCAGGAGTCACTGAGGAATGCTAATCAACTGTCTTTTTTTCTTCAGAAGGTGCCAATTTTCTAAAAAGTAGGTCCGAATTGCGAAAAATGCAATGACTATGCCAATTTTTATTTGGATAAACTTTTAAATGTTTTTATGAACAATATAAATTAAACATACCATAATCTGAAAAGAAAAAATTCAATGAATAATGAATTTTTACAAGAATTATTTTCATTTAAAAAAAAAAATTTTTAATAATCAATAAAGTTTCAAAAATATTTTAAAATGTATTCCTCGATCGCTCGAGCTAGGGTATGGAATTAATGCATGAAGACGACATTTACTAATCAAAAATTGAAAAGCTCAATACAAATGATTGAGCCAAAGGAGTTAAAATAATTAAAAGATTTTAATTGTGCTCATTTTCATTACCCGTATTCTATTTGTACGAGTGGTCGTACGTGATATTTATTAAAAGGTCACGTGATTCAAGGGTTGTCCTCCTTTACATGAAAAAAAATAAGATTTATACTAAATTCGTCTTCTATACTTGACATTTTTGATAACATATCATTTATCGCCACCTTGATAAGCTGATGACAGATGTGATAACAGGGATACCGTAATTGAGAAAAGCTTTTTTTGAAATATTTCGGGCAATAAGCAAGCAATTCTTGTTTCAAGTCAACTTACAGTAAATTTAAATTCGGTAATTTTAATAAAATAATGTGTCAGCGAGGTATATTATATTTTTGTAAGATTTTTTAAAACGGCTTCTGTTTACAATCGATGAAAAATGGCGGAAATTTTGAAATTTTAACAACTTTTTTTAAATCTACAAAATTTTTGATTCCGATCAATATAATTTTGGTTTGAAATACACCAGGGTATCTTGCTTACTGTAATTAGTAAATCTCTTGGCTTTCAATTAAAGCTAAAATTAAAGCTTCAAGAAAACTTTTTTATTTTTAAAAATTAAATTTAAATTGAGGTATCGAAAATGAGTGAAGGTACCGACTGGAATGCAGGTTAGTAGTCCAGGAATACGATTAGCAGGAATATATATATATATATATATATATATATATATATATATATATATATATATATACAAGTCTTTGAAGTGAAGCCATGCTGGAAATCGTATATACGTGTAATATTAATCTGTCTGAGTGGAGCTCGGAGCTACTATGACTACGAACGCGGTATTCTCTGCGTAACTTCGGTATCGTTCGGTAACTTACGGATCAGTCACTGTTCTCTCTATGACAGAAGTATATATATACTCAAGTCGATTCCATTATCATAGAAAAAAGAGAGATCCAACAACATTCATTTTTGGGGCAACGAATTCAGTTGGAATAACTAGGTTACTTTACAGTATACCTTTTACAAAATGAACTTTGAAAGAATGGTAATGCAAGAAAATTGGGAATATTTAGACTATCTGTGATTTGCTGCTGGTATTTTATTAATATTAGAATGATTAGATGACTTTCAAGAAATGCTAAATGACCTAAATAGGGAAGGTTTTAAGGTTAATTCAAAAATAAACTTAAACAAATCGAATGTTCTATTTAACGTTTAAAAAATGATAAGGAGAGAGAAAGATGTCCAAGAATACAACTAATTAAGATTGGAGATCAGATTAAAGCATGTAAAAGATTTATAACGATTGGTTGAAAAATATTTAATATTCATGAAGTCGTAATTAAGATATTAGTTTCAATATATTTAAAATGTCGTTTACAAAGAAATTATAACGCAAACAATGACGCAAGGTTGAGAAACGGAAACTACCACGAAAAGCATAAATGCACTAAGATCAATGGAAAGAGAATTGCTAGCGATAAATATTAAGAGATAGAAAAAAGATCAACATGGATCAGAGAATAGACCGAAATGTGTCATACAAGAGATCAAACGATAAAAAATGAATGCGGGTCGGGACAAATAGCAAGAAGAAAAGATAACAGATGTAGCAAAAGTTTGTTTGACTGATGCCCAATAGATAGCAAACGCAGTAGGAAAACACACACAAACAAAGTAAAAAAGATGGAGAGATGAGAAAGAGGGATTTGCTGATGATTATATGACAGAAAACTGCATAGTCAGACATCGTGAAAGATGTCGAGGAAGGATTTTATCCTGCAATTGACTCGTAAGGGCTGTTACTGATGATGAAGATATAGGGGTTTGTTTTATATAGGAATATATATGATTGCCGCCCACCACACAAACACGTATAGAAGCAGACGTACAAATACTTACAAACACATATTCACACAATTAAAGATTACACTAATGCGGATCTCTCACGGAGTCATACACATATAAATGCACAAGCAAAACACATATACATATAGAGGTAATGGTTTTAAGTATTTTTTTTTGTTAACCGGTATATCAACCTTTATTATTTAATGCCGAAACCTAAATATTTATATGCAATTCTATTGTAATTTGGAGATAATGATGGGTTTATTGATATAAATCATATTAATTAACCCATAGCCGAAGAAGAAGTGAAGGCCACATATCTTTCCCAAGGGTACCTGCGCGTAAGTCATAATAACAAACCCAAAAGGAATTAGAACTCGGCTCTCTAATTAACAATTTCGAGTCATCATCAATTACACCAGCCGCACATCCAAACTTACAGCATCTGATATTCCTAAGCGGTCACTCATCTAGATACTGGCCAGGTTAGTCGTTGCTTAAATTTGATGATCGTAAGGGACTCGCACATAGTCACAGATATATACACATATAGACGCGCACGGAAACACACATATTTAGTAATAAGTGGTTAGGGTTTAATTCTAATAAATTACGTTTGGTAACATATGGGCGCATGCGCGCACAGATGTAAACTTAAACGTATTGCGCGCATGTGCATACACACGTATTCAATAAGACAACTTTAACATATTCAAGTCTAGGGTTAATCTTATCCACATATTTCAATAAATTATGTTTCATATACTGTAACTTCCTATCTTGAGTGGCTCTTGTACAGGGTGAACATTAACGTAAAATCTTATACATCTTCGGGGTTGACGGAGACTCTTTTGTTCTTTCACTTTTTCAAGGATATCTGTGCATAAGTGAATTTAATGAACCCAAATGAAATTGGAACTCGGGTCACTAATTAACAATTTAGAGTCATTATCCATTACACCACCTTCACATCCAAGACTATAGCAGCTGATATTCTCGCATCTAGATACTGACCTGGCTAGACATCGCTTAACTTTGGTGATCGTATGGGACTCTAACATCGTCACAGACACATACACATACAGACGCGCACGCAAACACACATATTTAGTAATTTCTTTTTCACATTTTGCTGAAACTAAAAATAGTCGTTTAATATCGGTGTGTCCCTGCAGACACTTCCGGTAGGCAACCCTAAACTGTTTGATGCTTTAGTCTTAGCCACCTTCCGGAGAGTTTTTGTATTGCTTTCAACCAGCGTTTCTCAACCGGTGCGCCCGGGCGCACTAATACGCACTAAAATGTAGCCACGCGTTTTCAAGTTAACAGAAGAGCAATTTATGAATTATTTTTATATTTAAAAAATCTTTATTTCTAGAAATGTTAGAGAGACCAAACATATGGTTTCCATGTCTAAGTCAAGTTTTTGTCATTTGATATTTTAAACTGGACGCTAAATTCCTTAATCTTCAAGAAAGAGTGATAAATTCTTCCCTTTTGCCTCTTCAAGGGATTTAAATCAATCATTATCGGCCTGTTTAAATAAATAGCAGATTCTTCACAAACCCCTTTAAATCAAGAAAGCACCGTTAATCCTGGGTAATGCTAAATCATAAATCTTATATTTTAAAATAGCTGTTGTTGATGATGAAGATATCGGGGTTTATTTTATATAGGAATATATATGATTACCGCCCACTACACTAACATGTACAGATACAGACACATATACTCACAAACACACAAACAAACAATTCAAACAAGCTACCGCGGACCCCTCACATAGTCACGGATACATACACATATAGACGCAATAGCAAACACACGCATACATACAGAGATAATAGCGTTAAATAGAAAGTCCCTTTTTGTTTTTTGTTTATTAAGCGGCATATCAATCTTTATGCTTTATTTACAGCCGAAAACTAAATATTGTGTACGCAAGCTTTTTTTTTATCTTAGAGATAATAATTGGTCTACTGATATAAGTCTTATTAATTAACCTATTGCCTGGGGAGGGGAGATTCATACCTTTTCAAAAGATATTTGCGCCCAATTGAATTTATTGAACTGAACTAGAATTCGAGCTCGGCTCTCAGATTAATGACTAATTTTTCCTATCAAAATTAATAGTGCACACGAGAGTTTTACTTATTCTATGTACGCCCTGATTTAAAATAAAAAGTTGAGAAACACTGCGTCAAACGACGGACAATAACGAATATTTTGATCATTTCATCTGAAAATTCATATGATTGCAACAATTATAAACAGAAATAAAGATGTCCGCAAAAAGTAAACAGAAGACAAAATGGGTTATCTTGGAATCTGTCACCACAACATCAATAATGTTGATTATTATCATGATTTTAAGCACTTTCGGTCCCACTAGGGAATGCTGGGATCAAGACGTATCAATCAAGGAGTTTGAATAGAAAAGTTAAGTTTTCCACGCTTTGTGTTGCTTTGTCTTTTCAGCGGTCAGTCTCATACAATATTGGCTGTTCCGTTCTGACGGATCAAGGTTAGCAGTAAATAAAACAGAGTTATTGGTGAAATTTTATTGATTTCATTGGATCATGGCAATTATTTGTGAAAAATAATATCGCCCAAATGTCCGACAAGGTTTGACGACACACACTCGATGGTCAACATTTTTGATGACGTCGCTGCATAGTTGCTCCTTGATCTCACCCATATGCCTTATTGTCTCATCCTTCAGCAATTGAATTGCTGTTAGCTTATTGGCATAGACCTTACTTTTGAGATGACCCAAAAGGAAGGAATCTAATAGGGTCAAGTCGCACAATCTTGGTGGCCAGCTGACACCACCATTTCGAGAGATGATGTGACATGGGAACTTATCATTAAATAAAACTAGATGCATTTCTGTTTGAACGTCCATTTTCGTAATAGGCTTCGATAATCATTAGACGCTTAAAATTATTTAGCATTTAAAATCCGTTCAAGTTATTTGGATTCCCTATATTTGAAGCCTGTGAGGAAGGAACATCAGACAGCTCAAGGGAAGTGAGGAACTCATTTTTTTTCTTTTTGTGTTTCGTCGTGAAAAGCTATTTAATCTCAGTAGAACCTATACAGACATTTTACAGGGTCTGAAAATCGCATCCATACCTCCAGTAAAAAGTGTTCCGCATCCATTTACATAGTTTTAAAAATACATTTTTCCAGGAAATAAAAACTGTTCTATAATTAGCATATTACTTAATTCATGTAGAGTAAAAATAATTTAGCAGTCAATAAAACAGTGCTATTGGTGACATTTTATTGATTTCACTATTGGATAATGTTATTTAAGTCGTTGCAATTATGTGTGAACAATAATGTTTCCCAAATGTCCGCCAAAGCTTCCGCAACACACTTTTACTTAATGATCAAAATTCTTGATGACGTCGCTGCATATTTGCTCCTCGATCTCACCAATATGCCTTATTATCTCATCGTTCATCTGTTGAATTGTTGTTGGTTTGTTGGCAAAGGCCTTACTTTTTAGATGACCCCAAAGGAAGAAATCTAAAGAAGGCAAGTCGCACGGTCGTGGTGGTCAATTGACAGCACTGTTTCGACAGATTATCCGACCTGAGAATTTCTTATTCAATAAAGCCATTGTTGCATTGGCTGTCTGGCATATAACACCGTCTTGTTTGAACCACAAATCTCCGACATACTTAATTTAGGTGATAATTGCCATGACTCAAATAACATGATGCAATAATGAATCAATAGTTTAACCAATAACACTGTTTTATTTACTGCTAACTTCGATACGTCACAATGGAACACCCTATAGAACTTGTCACCCTAATCCCAGTGTAAATATGGTGTCAGAAGTGGGATCCGAACCCACGCCGATATTTGCCTCAATTTATGAATATACTACTGAAGTGATCTGCGAAAACTAATAGTAATCATTACTATTAATTTAAATAGTAATAATATTAATAATAAAATTTAATCATCTTTTCTTTATGGAAATAATCTTTTCTTTATGGAAATAATAGCTTTTAAAACCTTTATATAAAGTCTGGTATGCAAAAAATGTTGGCAGGCTTTATTCCAGAAAATCAGTAGAAATTAACTGAAAAAATAGTATTAAAACCCAAACAAAAACAATGTTTGCAATGGGTTAAAAGATCTAAAACAATCTTACTAATTCTACAAGAGGATAAGATAAAAAATATCGAATCAAGAATCTTTATAACTTAACATCTGATTTACAATCACCTAACCATTTTGTTTTGTGTCCCTCTGTGTGAAGTTTGAGGGATATTTTCTAAGCAAATGAACTTGGTAAACACTCATATAGACACACGTACACACGCAAAAACACATATTTCATAAGTTTACAGGGATTATTTCTCAGTAGGTATGTTTAGTAAGCACGCACACGCATACACACACATGCAAAATACTGATACGCTATACTCAAATAGATGCCGAAACATTAATCCCCATCCACTGTCGCAATCTACAAAACAGCCCACGACTTCTGTGTCCCTTAACGTAGTTAGTGTTGTTCGACACACTAGGACAGGGATATAATCACGTGATTTTTTTTCATAGGTGGACGGATGGGTGATACGCGGAGAAGCATCGCTTTTGTTCTTTCTTGAACTGCCACAGCCGGAACCCGAGATCTCATGACTGGAATACGAGATCTCATGGCTGGAAAATAAGGGGGAAAAAGGCAGGAATATGAAATGGGCCGTGCTGGATAATCAGAGAGGGGCGGGGCTTGGTTCAGATCACCAACATTGCTATCTCACATTTACCATATATGTAGGCAGCATATTTTTATTCAAACAAGTGTGGTTGTTATTTAATGTGCGCACGTATTACATTAGTATTTAAAAAATATTAATTAATAAATAAAATAAAAGCCTCGTTTCCAATAACCGTTACACATGACGCCAGGCTGAACCATTCTCAAACGTTCAGTATTCCAAAGAATATGTTGTGTCGTGGCTCGTACCATGTGACATACTGTCGCCCGGATATATAAAAGACAATGTGTGTTTAGCACGGGTAGTTGTCATTATCACGGACTTCGTGAAGTGACACTTACTACTGTGAGGGACAGTAAATATTGTATATACCTCTTGGGTGTACCACTCTGGTAATAAAGTAGTTTATCTACATTTCACTGTATATCTCTTCATTCCACGATACAACAGAATACCAGGATGCCGACAAAGGATTTTCAACTACCATGCTGTTGTCCTCTTTTTGAATACAAATAAAGTGTTGAGTAATGTACACTAGTAAGGTATGCATTGTGATGCAATGGATATCGTCTCAGAAAGAGAAATCAGAGAACTGAGCTCTAATTCTAGTTGAATTCGTTTCATTTACTTACGTAAAAATACCCTTAGGGGAGGTATTAATCTATTTCTTCTCCCTCAAGCTATATGTTGAATAGCAGGACTGATTGGGTTCTATAGCCTTGGTTGGCAGCCGGTTTACTGCAGAAAGTAATGGCAAACTACTGCGGGAAAATCTTAGTCAGTCATGTCTCGAAAGAGACATGATCGCCTAAGCATGTATCACGTATGGCAATGAACTGACAGAATAAATAAATAATAAGGTGTTGAGCAGTGTACTCGAAGTGGTGGAAAACTATCCAAAGTTAATATTTTTTTTTCAAGTATTTGTCTATATTTCTGAGATGAAGTATTGTAATTATTTACATTATTCGAGCTGATTTGTTCATTTTTATTGGCATCTTTACGACGTTTCGGCCGTTGTTCGCTCCGACTTTCTTCAGGTGATTAGAATTTTGAACCGAATCTTTTATTTCGTTCATTGTCATAGTTATCTCCATGTAACTCAACTCTCTAATTTTTTTTTTGTTCATCACTGCTGTAGCCATGTATTGAACTCACACTCATTGAGTCAAGTCACTAGATCCAACCAAAGCTTTTATCCACTGAACTATGTGTCCTTGCACTTTCCATCTTCTGTTAGAACACTTCTCAGGTATTTAAATTTTTGTACCTGCTTAATTTTAGTATCCCCCACCTATATTTGGCATTTTAGGCTGCTCTTTTTGCTGATGAGCATGCATTCGGTTTTCTTGCAGTTTATTTATAGTCCTTTCTTTTCACTCTCTTCAGCTACCTTCAAGGTGCGTAAAAACCGCGAAGTAGACTATTTTTAGAAAAGTATTTATCCAAACAAATCAGTCAGTTTAGGTGCCATACGTGATACACGCATAGGCGATCATGTCTCGAAAGAGACATGACTGACTGGGCAGAAGATTATCCCGCAGTAGGTTGCCATTGCTTTCTGCGGTAGACTGGTTGCCGACCAAGGCTATAGAACCCAATCTGTCCTGCTATTTAACCCATAACTGGAAGGAATAGACGGATTAATACCTTTCCCAAGGGTATTTGCGCGTAAGTGAATACAATGGATTCAACTGGAATTCGAACTCGGCTCCTCGGTTTCTCATTCCGAGCCGATATCCACTGTACCACAACGCCCATCCCAAACAAATCAGGGTGTTTAAATTTCATCGAGTGGGTTACGAAATTGAACAAAATGTAGAGTTTGTTAATCTCGACAAAAAAGTTAGCAATAAGTTCGTAAACCTCAACCGTATCGCTCCCAGTCATAAGTCATCAACGACCCCCCTCGTTATCGACGAGGGGGTCATTGATGCCTCTGTAACTTTCACTTATTTTGCAGGTAGGGGTGCTGACCATAAGCAAACCCATTTAACTTCCGGGCGAATTAACTGGCTGCCAACCAAGGATATACAACCCAATATGTCCTGCTATTTAATCCATAGATGAATGAATAAGAGATGGGTTAATACCTTTCTCAAGGGTGTTTACACGTAAGTGACTGTAACAAATTCAACAGGAATTTGAACTCGGCTCTCCGTTTTCTCATTTCGAGAACGCATAACCGTCTCTTCAACAAAACTAGACATTGTGAGAATTTCAACACGTTAACGCATGTTGAGAAATATATTTACTAAGTAAAAACTTTCTAGTCAGGAGCAGATTTGGGTTTTTATGTCGGTTCTATATCAGAATTTATGCGTGGCTGCTAATGTAGTGCTTTGTGGTGTAATGGATATCGGCTTGGAACGAAAAATCGGGAAACTGAGTTCGAATCCCAGTTGAATTCCTTGCATTCACTTACACGCAAATATCCTTGGATAATTTGATACACACAGGACATGTTGAAGGTAAGAGAGACAGCGGAAAACAATTCATAACCAACTTTGTTTTTATAAATATTTCACTGCAAGCAAAGCAGGAGAGTCGCTGGTGCGCAGTGGGTTACAGTCAGTTAAATACGTGATACACGATTGGGCGATCATGTCTCGAAAGAGACATGACGGACTGGGCAGAAGATTATTCCGCAGTAGGTTGCCATAAAATTCTGCGGTAGACTGGTTGCCAGCCAAGGCTATAGAACTCAATCTGTCCTGTTATTTAACCCATAACTGAAAGGAATAGACGGATTAATACCTTTCCCAAAGGTATTTGCGCGTAGGTGAATGCAACGAATTCAGCTGGAATTCGAACTCGGCTCCTCAACTTGTCGTTCCGAGCACATATGCACTGCACTACAACGCACATCCAGTGGGTTACAGTGAGAGAAAAAAACAAGGTGCAGGGTATGTCAAAGAAAGAATAAGAGAAGGATGGGAATCAATGGAGATTGTAGCTATTAGGAATGCAAGCAAACGAAAGGGAGTTTCACAAACGGAAAGTGCGCAAAAAGAAACTATTAGAGTACAAGAGGCGGTTACATTTAACTATTTCGCCGGTAAAAGGGTGAGACCTTGATGTTTTGAGAGCTACCTCCTTTTGTCTCCCCAATCCTAACCTTTACAACTGGGACCCACCATGCCGTGTACGCAAGAGTGAATCATCCCTATTTTCTCTGTATTCCTATAGAATGACGTAAGATACATTCGAACAACTTCTTAAAAAACTACTGCTTTTTGGAACAAACTTGCATCAGGTTGTCTCCCCAATCACTACAATTTTGACCTCTTCAACTCTAGGGTTAGCCGTTATCTTTTCTGCATAGCCCCATGAACTTCAGGTCTTGCCTTTTCTTACGCTCATGCAAGCTAGTAACCTACTGCCTTGAGTGGCTCTTCTGCCTTGTATTGGGTAAATATTAGTATAAATAGTTATTACAATTACAATAAAATATAACAATTGACTGTCCCCTTTTGACATGGGAGGCGGGTAATTTTATATCACAAATTCGCTTTTACGATTAAACAATTATATTACTGTACTACACAGTTTTTCATAATAATGGAAAACATTTTAAATGCATGCATCTAGGATTATACAAATGCCAGAGTACCAAATATACTTATTACATAACTGCTATACAACAGTTCACCGTATTATCTAAGATTTAGGTATTACATCTCTGAGATGGACACCACCAGGAAGAGAACAGGAAAAAAATCCCGTCCGCCCTCTCATTTCAAACACCGTTGGCATTGCCTGTGTCACAGAAGTTTGTAACAGCACACAGGACCACTTTTTGGGATGATGCACGTCACTTTCCAAAATGTCGAAGTTTTCCTTCGGCTGCAATGATGAATCTTTGGCTGGCGATATATGCTTCCACTACGTAGGCAATTATGAGGATCCACCGTCAGCAAAAGATGGGACCTGTAGGAAATGACAAAAGAGATACCCGTAGGAAATAGCAAAAAATTCGATAATATACATTATTATGTAATGTATGTACGACGTTTCGGCCGTTGTATGCTCCGGCCATTTTCAGGTGCTAAGAAATTCCTAGCAACTAAAGAAGGCCGGTGCCTACAACGACCAAAACGTTGTACAAATGGCAACAAAGATGAGGACAATAGTCCGAATAATGTAAATAGTGTAAATAATACCTCCTCTCAGAATTATTAACATAATACTTCAATAATATATCGTATTCTTGTATATTTGGTACTCTACGTCATTTTTATAATTCAAGATACTTGTTGTGCCTCATCATCCTGGGACTCCTTGTATATTATAATTGTTATTGTCTCTTTTGGGACTATATATATATACTTTTTTTTATCATATCTTTCGTATCTCCATTTCATGAAAAACATTTGACGCAGGTTTATTTCAGTTATGATGTAGGCATCACTGTCGCTTTAACTTTTCTGATTTGGGGGAAATGCTGCCTGGAGGAGAGATTGTCACTTCGTAGTTAATAACCGTGTTGACTATTAATTTGACTTAAAACCATAACATTGGGTTATCATTTGAGGACTGAATTCTCTATACGAGAGTTCGGTCAAAACTCCTTATTCATTGCTCTGTACCAGAAGTTCTCATTCGGCCTTCATATAGCTTGAATACAACCCACCAACCCACGACGTAACAATGATATTTAAAAACAAACTATATGCTCCGTTGTCAAAATAAAACAAACTATCCTTTTTTCCTGATAACTGTCAAACACAAAGTTAGGTCAAGCATCCTGAACTCAGAAGATTTGATTAAAAAAAAAAATCAAACTTTTAACCGCGTCATGCCAACAGATTTTGACGAGTGCATGTATCACAAGCTACAATGTCAGAATCCACTTACAATTTAAACATTGCGCGCGCAGAATGTCGGGCTGAAACGTCACATTCACAGCAGGCTGCATTCCATTGCTCTTTGGCCGCCCGACGCACGATAAAGTTTCAGCCAACATTGGTGGCGTCCCATGCGATGAGAAAGGCGGGGCAGAAAGGCAATTCAAACTCATTGTTTGACCTATTATAAGACTTTGTAGTTAAATAGTAAGTGATAGAAAGCACGTTCCTTAAGACTATCGGATTCTTTAAGAAATGCCTTTCTTGGCTTTTTTTCTTTTCTAATTTTAGCGTTGTTTTCTTTTCCATTTTAAAAAATTTTTTTCCCCTTGGGCTTTTGTTCTTTCTTTCTTTCATTTGAGTTGTGCTCTTTCCTTCTCTCATTCTACTCATTTTCTTTCTTTCTTTCTTTCTTTCTTTCTATTCATTTTCTTGTTCATTTGTAGCTTATTTTCTTTCATTTTAGTAGCATTTTTCTCATATTCTGTCTTATTTTGCGTTGCGTTCCTTCTGCATATATATTTTCTTTTTCTTTTCCTTGTTAATTTGTAGCCTATTTAATTTTTCATTCATTTTTTTGTGTTGTTTTTCTTTCTTTTTCTTTCTTGTTTTCTTTTTCTTTCTTGTTTTATTTTATTCATTTTGGGTTGAGTTCTTTATTCCTTTCTTTGTTCTTTCTTTCTTTCTTTCTTTCTTTCTTTCTTTCCGTGATAAGGATGCAGTTCGGTGTGAGATTTCGAAGAAATTATTTCCTTTGGAAGGAGTAAAATGACAAGGAATGGAGGGCGTTTGTTTCATGCTTTTATGTTTTGTTTTATTTTCTTTTTCCTTTAGACACTTATGTAAGACAAACGACTTGGGCAGCACAAGTCGAAGATGGGTATGTGGAGAGCGATTGGCCGGGTGGAAGATGTTGGGTGACATGGGAGTATGGGAAATAGGAGAAATCAGATGAATACAGAAGCAACGAGAAAGAGATAAAAGGGGAAAAATGGAAGCAAAGTTTGCAGGGAGGGAAGGAAAAAAGAATAAAGAAAATATTAGCAGCGGAAGTGAGAGGGGAAACACGGAGAAAAATGAGTGGATGAAATTTCTGTTTGTGTGTGTGTGGGGGGGGTTCTTTCTTTTTTCTTTCTACTGAGTCAATCAATCATTCCTCGTGAAATCATTCCTTGTATATATTCTCTTCTTTTCAGTTCATTATTCTAAATTTTTTTTATTCACTTAGAGTTTTTCTTTTCTTTTAGCGATGTACGTTTCTTTCATTTTTTTATGTTTTATATTAATTTCTTTGTCGTCTGTACTCTGTTTTTCATTTTATTGTGTAGCCTTTTGCTTTCTTTCTTTTTCCGTTGTTTGTATATTTCTTCATAATTTCTTTCATTATTTTATAGGAAATGTCTTTCTGTCTTTCTCATTTTTCATTAATAATTTTCATTTTTTTGTTTCTTTTTTACTTTATAGGCGTTTTTTTAATTACTTCTTTATTTTTTTTATTATGGATTTATTTTATTATGATCTCCTGCTCTATTCTTTTTCATTCATTCTTTTTTATTTTATAATTATTTCTCTTTTTATATAGTTTTTTTTTTATTGTGTAATCCTTTTTCTTTCTTTCATTTTTCTCTTTTTCTTTTGAGATTTCGAAAGTCATCTTTCATGTTTTCTTTTTCTTTCTTTTTGAAAGGAAAGAACGAAAAGACGATTAAAGTGTTACGTTTCCTTTGTATTGTTATTATAAAAACACGAAAAAAAGGAAACGTAACAGATGTCAGAATATGGACCCAAAGGCGACGAATAAATATAAATATACGAGGTAGTCGCTTACAAAGTTTCTCCCCCCTTGGGATGTTACATTACCCCAGCATTTTTTACACTTTTCCAAAACAATCTGAAAATTATCTTTCGGGATCGACATCAGCTGCCTCTTTGTTGAATTTTAAAGCTCAAAGCCGGGAATAATGGGCACTCAAATCTGGACTGTTTTCGGGGAGTGGCTGACAGATTTGGTAGAGGTGAGGTTTAACACAAATACTGTGCATATGTGAAAAATCTATTTGTTCGGTGACTATGAAATTGACAATAACAAAGTACACAAATGCATTGATTGCTGCCTGACTTATCTCACGAGAGTTTGTTAACGAGAGTTTGTCTATTCAACACAGTAAGATTTTCTCTGTTCGGCTGCCAAGTTGTATCAGTCACTGGCTGTGGCTATCGACTGGTTCACCTTATTATTTCTTGCGCCAGATGGGAAGCCTTTTTGTGACTAATCTCGATACAAGTTCAGAATGTGGAATTAATAAATTCTAATCAGTTATGTCAGATCACTCTACGTGTTCTACCTGAGAACTTGTCATGTTCTTAAATATATATAAAGTAGTGTATACCTTCCTGTGAAAATCATGGCAGTTGTTAGAAAGTTTTAATAGTGAGATACAATAAAACAAAAGTCTTGAAACAATGTACTGAGATTCAATGAAGCGGTAATAAAGAATTCACAATTAAAATAGAGACCAATTAATCATTTTAATCAATCCAATTGTATGGAGTGAGTAGCCATCGTCAAATGCAAAATTAGTAACAGAACAGTCCAACAAACAGAGTTGACAAAATTTGCAATAAGCAATAAATAGAAAAAGAAAAACAAGGTTATAAAAATAATATAAAGCAAGCAAACAACATTTGCAAGGCAAATCAGCTGTAAAAAAAAGCAAAGTAACAGTAAACTGGCAAAAAGTTCACAAAGAATTGGCTTTGAGTCACAAAAGCAAATTCAGACAAGCGAGTGTAGCGTTCTAACTTCAAGGCAAGGCAGACCTGGACTGAGTCATATAAAACCGAGGACTGGACTATCTTATTTGCTAGGAAAAAATCACTGCATGCACTTGGGAGTTGAAAATATTTTGTAGTGGATCAGGCTAGTCTTCTTGAAAGCAGAACACTGCGCCTCCTCGGCTTAACTCTCTCGGCCGATATCAAGTGGAATGACTACATTGAATCCATAGCTAAATTTACTGCTAAGAAGGTTGGCTCACTGTGCAGGGCCTGAAAGTTTTTCTCGTCTGAATCCATCTTGCACATATATAAATCTACCACCCGCTAGTGCATTGAATGCTACTGTCACATCTGGTCGGATGTCCCTGTTGTTCATCTCGGGGTTATTGACAAAATCCAACGGTGAATTTGCAATATAATCGATCCTGATCGGGTAACTCAACTCCAGTCTCTTTCTCTGTCTCTTCTACAAATATTTTCACGGCTTCTGCTCCGATGAACTTAGCTTCCTGTTGCCCACTCTGCATGAATTTACTGGAGCTACTAGATTAGTAACTACATCTCACCATTTTACAGTGAAACCAATCAAATGTAACCACAACTTCTACTCTAATATCTTCTTTTCTCGCACTTCCCGCCTGTAGAATTCCCTTTCCGTATACTTTATTTCCTGACAGCTAAAATTTCCAAGAATTTAAATGCAATGTCAATTGCCATCTCTTATCTCCTTGACTCGCATCATTTCCCCGACAACCCTTGTATCATGTTCTTCTCCCTTTCTACTCTACTTTCATACAGCTCTCTTCACGCCAGTGTTCTTATTCTTCTCTTACACATTCTCTGACACCCTTTGAAACTTGTTCCTCTTTCTCATCACTGTCCTCTTATGTAACCCCCTGCGCACCAGTGGAAGTATTACCTTGCTTGGGGTGAAATGATTATAAAAACGTATTCCTATTAATTTTAAATATTTTTAGACGTTTAATAGTATCTATGTTCTATTGATTACTCCTGGTATTATATAAATCGCTTTTTGTTCAATGTCTTTTCATGTTAAAAGTTTGTGTGTTTAATATAACAATAAAATGGAAATATATCTCGGAAGAAAAAGATTAACAGCAGAATAACAAAGACGGCGCCAACGTAGCCTATTTCAAGACCAATTTGAAGCAAGATGATTACTTAATAGACAAATATATCTGAGTGCCTCACATGAAAGGCTTGAAGAAATAAGACTGCAATCTAAAAACCTTAGAGTAAAGAAACTGATTCATTTTGCCCCAAAACTAAATTTGTTTAAATGCAGAAAATTATGTAGATTATTAAAAGAACTAAGTGAAGGAATCACACATAAATTTACTAACTTAAGTTGATTTATCTCCCTTCTCACTATAGAAGAGACAGGAAATATAAAAATAATTACCCAAATTAATGCACATTGATATTTATTGTATGGTTTGATAAAGTCTCTTCATATCTAGATTTTATATGAATATCATACATGGCATTTAACTTGTTCAGGAATGTTTAGAACAATTTTATCAAATCACTGATTAAAAAGAGCTTCAAACGAATTAAACCTTGAAATCATCAAGAAGACAATCTTTCGTCAAACTTTATAGACGGGCACTAGAAAATCACGAAGAACTTTAAGTAATAGCAAAAACCACATCAGATGAAGATTGCCACCTGCAACAACTATAAAATGAGTAACACGTAACTAGAAAGGAAAATAATGACATAATATTGTTGTTGATTTTGTAAACTATATTCAAGAAAGGGTTTGAACGGAAAATCTCATCAATGCTAGAAAGAGCTACAATGGTTAATAAACTTAAGAAGTCTATTTTCCTAAAAAGCTGTTTTAAGAGAAAAGTTTTATGAATTTCAACCGACTGTAGCACCAACTTTTTGGACAACGAATGACAAATTTTTGTTTTATTCGTGCTTAGGCGTTCGTCGTAACGTCTGTAAGAAATACTCTGAAGACTGACTCCAAAGATTTATATTTTGTAAAAATACATATCTGTGGCACAAAATTAAAAATGGTGATTAGGAACGGATTGCCATCTTCTGTCTTAAATTAGACATAACTAACCACAATCACTAACCCAAACATACATATTCCTTACACCAAAACAACACATTCTTACCATTCTTACAACATCCACCATAATATATCATAATCTCCATGAAATTCCAACTAGCCTCTTATTCTTGTCTCTGTTGAGAGGGGAATAAAACAACAATTTAAAAATTTAAATTCCAATGTGTACTTAGGATATGATAAACTACTCACAAGAAACTAAATAATGTTAGTTATACAACCCACAATCCTTAAGCGTTACAAAAATATCAGTTAACTAGACAAAATCAATGCGGAACTATAATAATATAAAGTATTCATTCGTCTAGCTACTCACTCAAACACACACTCATCAAAACACAACAAATACGAAATGGACACACCCTAAATACGAAAAGCGTCCCGCATCCACTAGAGAACTGACATATCTGGACACCTAACGAAGAGGAAAGGAGGAATGAAACTAAAGAAATTTGGGGCAGAAATGAGAGGACAATAATCTTGAATCTTCAATATAAATAAACTTTGAAATAAAAAAACTAAAGACAATAAACAATCCTGAACTAACCTAATTTGGACTGGGTTATCAGTGTTCAATCCAGTTAAAGCAATATCCTAATGCCTAATCAGCATCAAAATGCCACCGTAAATCGGTTCCTTTGTCTAGACACAGACACGTAAGACTCACCCACCTTTTGCCAAATTCTAATAGAGGAAGCCGCCGCTTTTCCATCCTAATCTTGACTTTAAACTGGTGCTTAAAGAACGAGATCAGTTGGGAAAAGGTGAACTTATAGTCCCTATAGAATTCCTTCTGGTGTGTCGTCCATAACACGACTGTCATAAGGCCTTGAAAGCAAAAGAACACATAGTATTCAGCCTTCGTCAACGGTGGTATCATATTGCTGCAGACAGAACTGGGCTCGAAGACAAAAATAAAACTTCCGCTCAACATGCGAACCATGATATCTTTAACAACCATGCCCGACAGGACTATGGCACTTCAATGAAAAAAGGCATGCTTCAGAGTCATCACCGCCTTATCACAGCGAACGCAATTTACAGAAATTTCTAAGCCCGCTGACAAAAAAAGTATTTTAACGAACAACAGAGCTCTTCGAATCAATATCCACGTGAGTGATACCTCATAATTAGTGAAGCATTTCAATCCGGGCGCCTAACGTCATATGGAGCGAGCCTCTTGCTTCATAAAGCTGGGCTCATCTATCAAATCATCCTGAACAGACTCCCTCACTAACACGTGAGTGTCTTACTGGACAACACCTGGAAGTCGGAGAAATTATCTGTCACCCCTAAGGGGTGTATGACATTCACGGTAGAAGGGGCACTCGCCTCGAGGATGACGGCAGGCCTCTTTGCCTGAGTGCACACTTCTCAGGTATGAGAAGTTTTCACCATTCATTTGCTGACACATTCAATCTAGGACGCGATGCGAAGCGTATGTTGACGAATCTCAACGCTAGGCACACCTAGATCTCTTTTAGAAGGGTGGAGGTAACAGATCTCCAGAACTACCTTGAGAGCCATACCTCCCACGAGAAGGAGAACAACAGCCTTACTCATAATATTAGTATGGCACACCAAAGTGAATGTAAGGAGAGCCGGCAAGGGAAAATCTGGTAGATGTGTGAGGCACATACTTCAACCATATACTTTAAAGAAAGATTCCTCTGAACGAGCTGTAACGGCGGCTTTCTCCAGCACCTCCGACTGATTCGTTTCTAAGAGGTGATGAGAACGCCGATTATCGGTCGGTCTGTCCGTTCAGAGTAAAGACCCAGGAAGAGAAACTTCCACGCACCCGAACGGAAGCCAATCGCGTTTGATATTGGATCCTGTCACCGCCTTGTATCCTTTGATTTTTTTTTTGCTGACTACGAAACATCGTAAGCATAGTCTACCTGGCCGGAATTTTCTGCGTAGATTCGTCTTTTAGAAGGATACATTCTAAGGCAAGATCGCACAGCAAAGGCGAAAGCGAACAACCGTGATACACTGAGACAATACGAATGACTCTGATCGAACCCCATTCATTTCCTCCATCGCACCGGGAGACGCATCGAGAAATTGGATCTAGGCGCGAAAGTAGAGCCCAAAATCCGCGGCCGAAGGGACAGCTTCCAGAAATGGATGGTCAACACCCTTGAATGCTTTTTGACTGATCTAAATTGATTAACGCAGCTCCACTGTTGACTTACTTGATGATCAAGCGTACCTTATGAACGTTGTCCTACCATTCATAGCAGAAGTCTGTTTGGAGCCAATCTGACTAGAGGGGACAGCCTGCAAAAATATCTTGGCTAAAATCTTTAACTATGTGGAGAGATGACTGGTGTGTCTAGAGCGGAATGAATTAGAGTTGCTTTCGTTTTTAATGTATTCAGTTTTATGTGGTGGGGGTCTTATCGTGTCATTGGATTTAGAGGATATGGTTTATTAAATGATGAACTTTTTGAATTTCCGCAACTGCTGAATCTTTTTCCAGTTGGGCTCGCCTCTTTCTTGTGTCTCAGTCATTGCTGTTAAATACGACACCCGGGCATTGCCCTTAGAGCTGTTAGAGTGAGTGACTATTGCCTGGGGTCTTCAGAAGACTGAGGCTTCACTGTTTAGCTCTTCTCTCTTCTTCCAACGAAACTCCATTTCTCTTCTTCCTTTTCCTGATTCTCACTTGCGGAAGAGGTTGGTTTTCGAGGGAATGTGGGGTGAAACCTAACCGGTGGTTTGTTTGCTCCGGTTCGTGTCGCTGGCAGGTCCATTACAGGCACTGCAGAACTATCAGTATCGGTCAGAGGGGTATTTGAGTTGCCTACGACTGAAAGCCCAGAGCTTTTTTTTCTGGACAGGAAGAGTAGAGATCATCTGTCTGTCTGCACTTCCAACAAGTTTGTTTTTGGCTGGTCTCGATCACCGACATTTTCCGGCCGCAAAATTTCAAAAAACTGGGGACGGAGACGAAGCCCAAACGATCGAGCATTATATCTAAACGTCATCCTGCGTTCAGGTTGTCAGTGTAACTGCCAGCTCCGCTGTACAGAGCCTTTTGCCGACCGAGAGGGCATTACGCAAAACCAGCTAGGTGAGTGATGCCTCGCTGTTATTGAGACAACTCTAACCCTAACCCTCTTCCACCAAGTCTAGCCTATTCCTGATGACGGTAAGTAATTCCGCAGGTCATCCACATCCTTGTCCGCCAACTTATGGATTGACAACAAGTACCTCATTGTCTTTATTCGGTTATCGTATTCCTTCGGCAGAAAACACATGGAGTAAGGCAATTTTTGTTTTCTTCGTTTTTTTTGTTTTTTTGTACATTCCACAGATAGGCTTCTTTGCCTCTATTGTTTTATTTCTTTCTGTGGTATAAGTATTGGGGAAGAAAAGTGGGCAGGATCAGAAAATTATGATGCACAGGGAGGTGGAAAACCATTTAAAGAAGAACATCTTCAAAGGGGTTGAGATCAGTGACCTTAGTGGAGAACCACTCATTTGCTTGAGTGATTGGGAGGTTAGGACAAAGGCTGAGGAGCGTGGCACCCCACTGATCAAGAGTAGCATTCTTTTTTAGTGTGGTGCGTATGTTTTGAAACCAGAGAATAGTTTTGAACAACAGAATGTGGTTCTGTACTAGGTGGGGCTACCTTTTTAAGGAGATTCATCTACTGAAGGGATAAGGCCAGTGACTTAGTCTCCGGAGAAGTGGCTGATCTTTTAGGCAAGGTTGGACAGAGGCTGAAGGTCTCGGCACCCCCTCTGTCACAGGTTGCTTTTTGGTCTTTAATTGCCTGTTATTTTCTAAAACTTTTCGTAACCCTGTTACTTAATTTATTTAGCTTGCTAACGTGCTTCATCCTTGGGGATGAGATTGTTAGTGTCATTCTCCGGACAGACATTCCTGTGCATTTTACGGCTTTGTTTTAACAGGTAATGTGGACTCAGAAAGAAGCCAAACCGAGGCATTTTGACCACCTGTGCCAGCCGCAGGCAGATTCATTGGAGGCGCTACAGAACAAGTAGTTTCAGATAGAGAAAAATTCGGGTTAAACGTAGGCGGACATACAGAGGCCTTCTTCTCTGGGCAGAAGGGCTCGAGGTGATCAGTCACGCCACATTTCCAACAAGTTGGTCTCCTCTCCGTCACAATGACAGGATAATTCTTTCCGATTATCTCCAAGCTGTGAGAAATGGAGGTGAAGGCTTTACGATCTAACATTCACTTAAACCCCGACTCAACCACTTTATATTCTGGAGTGACACTCACTAATTAGCTATACTGCATAAGATATGCTCATAAATGCTCTCCGATAATATAGTCAGAAATCTCGTAGACTGTCACCTTGGTGCTACGCCCTCCTCGGTATTCTGTGCGGATGATATAATCTTTTATGATTAAATCACGAGACGTCATATCTCCACAATCCTCTGGCGTGGGTAACAGTATATGTTCCACATGAAATAATATGAAAATTTTATGATTTGTTTCGGCTTAACCACCAAGGAAATCAGCGAGTTCGTTTGTCACTGTGCCTTTTTTTGCACCGACAAATTTTTCGCGTTCGCTTGTCGACCACAAAGACTGACACTGTTCTTTTCGCATTGCGATCTTTTGCATCGAGGTCCACCAAAAGCCCGCCATCGGTTATCAAATAAACTTTTCGGCTCGCTCGACGAACTCCGAAAATTGTATATATCGTGGGGTGGGAGAGGGCTCCAAATAGAGCGTGATACCCGAGCTGCTATACCGCTGTTTTCGTTAGCCGCCATACTGGTGTCAGAGTCTTTCTCATTTTCATTATTTCTATAATTTTCTCTACAACTGTACAAGCACAGAGATGAACACAATTTGGAAATCAGTAATATGGAGTACCAGAGAAAATCATTAGAGTAAAAAAATTGCAATATGACCTCTGGGAAAACATACTAGAGAAAACCATTAACATAAAGAATTGCAATATGAACTCTGGTTAAAAAAAAAAATTAAGTTTATAAGTCCCAAAAATTCAGTTGTTCTTGTTATTAAGGACACATTGCCCAGTGGATATAGACGTTGGTTAGTTCCTGTGACTTGACCAAAAGAGTTGTGAGTTCAATACCGGGCTACAGCAGTGATGAACAAGTAACTTACAGGGTTACAGGGAGATAACTCATGACTTCCAGAAGAGACATTAAGCAAGGAATGGAGTTTATGGAATAACTGTAATAAAGGGTTCGGTTCGAAATTCCTAGTATCTGAAGAAGGCCGGAGCGTACAACGACCGAAACGTCGTACAAATCGCAAGAAAGATGAGGACAATAGTCCGAATAATGTAAATAATGTAAATACGGTAGTGAATTATTTTTTTTCCTTTTTAGGGGTCAGCTTTGGAGGAGTTTGTAGTTTGGGAGGAGAGGGTGTATTTAATTGTATTTGTTTGGTAAATGTGCCTTAATGGCAGACCCAAATAAAGTTTTTTGATTGACAGACTTTCGTCGGCCATCTTGAAAAGTTCTGTTTTTAAAAAACATTTAGAATTTTTTCCGCTAAGCCAAAAATAATTTCCAACAGGGTGTCAGTCATAAACGAAAAAAAAGCAAAATCAAACCAAAAATAAAATGCAGAACAAAATACAAAAATTAAAATAAACTATAAAGGCAAAATCAAGTTCATCATTTAATAAAGTTCAACTCAACAATAAACAACGAAAGAACGCGAAAATTAAACCAAACTGCCGTGTAAAAAACAAAAAAAAACAAAAAACAAAAAACCAAAAAAAAAAACCAAAAAACAAAAATCAGATTTGGCCGAAGCTGAAAAATAAAACTGAAAACGAAAAAAGAAAAACATGTACTCACCAAAAGAAAATTATCCTTAGAAATAAAATACTTATTCGAAATTGTCCATAAAGTACAATATTGCCGAATGCTTGTTTCCCTGAAAGAAAACAACACTGACTCCAATGGTGTTTTAGACTTACTGGAGTTCTTTATTTAAGCGCCCAGACTCGTTAATTTTGGTCACTCACTATTTACTCCATAACACCCCCTTTTAATATTTTTTTTATTAATAAATATTTAATTATATTTATTAGGGATCACTTCCTCCTATTTCTGGAGAGTTCCCCAACGTATTTTGTATCTTTTAGTTTAGGATCAACCTCTAGTTTTTCTATTCGTTTCCTTTTTCTGGAATCCGTACTTGTACGTTTAACGAATTCTTGGGAGTGTAAGCACATCAGAAACATCATACAACACTTTCATAGGTTCTTCCGTTGTTTGGAGCCCTTCTTCGGTAAACCTTGTCTTTGGCTGATTACAATGTTTTTTTTGTTCACATTTTTTTCCTTTTACCATGTACATAATCTTTCCAATAAGTGATATCATTACGCTGACTTCCCACATCTCTTTTGTCCTTTTCGTTATCCGTTCTTATTTTTTTGATGTGGTAACAACTTGTCGAACATCGATTTAATTATTCTGGTGAACATCAATTCAAGTCTGGATTACGTTTTTTCTTACTTTCTTTTAGTCTCTTTTTATTTCCACAATAAGCATGTCTTGTTTTGCTTTTACTTTTATTTATTCCAGGGTAACTGGTAATTCGCGTACTCAGTCAGTCAGTTGAGTGCCATACGTGATACACGCTTGGGCGATCATGTCTCGACAGAGACATGACTGACTGGGCAGACGATTATCCCGCAGTAGGTTGCCATTGCTTTCTGCGGTAGATTGGTTTCCGACCAAGGCTATCGAACACAATCTGTCCTGTTATTTAACCCATAACTGGAAGGAATAGGCGGATTAATACCTTTCCCAAGGGTATTTGCGCGTAAGTGAATGCAATGAATTCAGCTGGAATTCGAACTCTGCTCCCCGATTTCTCGTTCCGATCCGATATCCAATGCACCACAACGCACATTCGCGTACCACATTGCATAAATTTTTTAAAAATTTTGATTTCAATTTATATTGATGCAATGACAGTGTTCTCAAAAAGTTCAGTATTTTTATGGTATCAATCTTGATAACTCATCTATATGTTGCTATTTCATCGTAAAATCGTAATTTAATAAGATGGTACCCTAGCATTCTAATTTGTTCGCTGTACGCGTAAGAATTTCTTTTTTTGAGCCATAAATTAATAACAGAGATCTGTGGTCTGTCTGCAACCGAAAATTTCTTCCGTTAATAAATTTGTTAACGTCTCTTTTTCTATCTGGCTCTAATATTTTTTCTGCTAATAAAGCAAAGCACGTGCGACAGCTTTTATATTCTCGTCATCATATTTATGTAAAATTACTGCTCTTAATTCATAATCACTAATCTGAAGCCACTACGATTTCTGCTTTTGGATCGTTGAGTGCAAAATTAGGTCTGACGTTATTACTTTTCATTTCTTCCAACGATTTCTGACACTTATCAGTTAAGTTCCACTTTACGCCTTTTTTAACGTAAATTGTTCAGTAGATCTCTCAAATTCTGCACATAACCTTAATAATAGTTTGTTAGTCCCAGTAATACTTGTAACTTAATAAAGTTTGTTGGGGATGCATATTCTTAACTGCGCTTACCCTCGACGAATCTTTCAATGATCTTTTCTAAGTACTTACTTTGAGGAAAAATAATTCGCACTTTCCTCACTGAGTTTAAAGCCGTACTCACGTATTCTTTCAAAAAAAAAAAAAAAAAAGCTTCGAAAAAAAATTTACACCATTTCACTTTGCAAAAAATTTCTCTGCACTTGGTAATGGGTAGATACGCGGGTTCTAAACACTTGTTTAAACCTATTTAAAATTCAGTACAATACGAATTTGGTTATTTTTTCTTTACATACACTGATGGTGCTGCCTATTTTGAATGGCTTATCTTTTTAATGACACCTATTTTTTTTTGCGTATGTCTAATTGTTCGTTGATTTGGATATTAGTGTTTCTCCGTTTCGATTTAAACACTGGCGTCGTCGAACCTTTGTTGCTTGAAATTTTGCTTTGAATTTGGAACACCAACCCAATTCATTCGACAGAACATCTGAAAATAATCTTTTGTTCCTTTAAATCATCATTCAGTTTTCTATTAGTCGCTTGTCCATATATATATAGATATATATCACGCTTGCTTACATTAGTATATATATATATATATATTATTGTTACAATATATATATATATATATATTAGATATTATATATCGTTACAGTATATATATATATATATATATATATATATTGTAACAACGTTATAGAACTCGTAGATTTTTTTACCTGCTGTTCATGCATTTACTTTTATAAAGAGTGCTCGATACAACGTAGAGCATTATATTGTAATGGTTGTTACAATGGTTTATAAATTCATAGTATCACGACACAAAAATTTTCGCGTTTCGAAGCTGCTATGTGCGCTTCTCATCGGGTGATTAGTTGAAATGAAAATTAAATGGTGAAAACGGTTTATTTATGGTGATATGATGTTTAAGTGAATGTTGGGTGGGAGCTTATTCTGATTTACTCGGCCGTATTGTAGTCTTAGAGATATATCTTTGGGTTAGGAGAGGTAGCTTAGTTTAAGACAGGTTCCTTATTTATTTTGTCTGGGTAGTTCTCATATTGGGATTTATGGGTTTTTTTAAGGAAGGGTAAGACATTTTTTGTTTATTTTACTGCTATCTAAGTGTGATGGGAGTGGCGTCGCTGTTAATAAGAAAGATGTATGTAAATGTGGGGTGGAAGTTTAGAATGATCTAGTCGTCCGTTTGTGGTTCTAGAGATGCCACTTTGGGTTAGGAGAAGGGTGTGGGTAGCTTAGTTTTGGAAAAGTCACTTTTTCGTTTAGTTTAGGTAATTTTATATTGGGATATATGTTTTTTTTGGGTGGGGGCAGTGTCGATAGTTTTTATTTTACTACTATTTAGAGGTGGATAGAATTGCTGTTAATGTTGTGTGGGATTTACTTTCTTTTATTTCTACGTTATTTGTTCTTTTTATTTAGAGGATTGATTATGTGTATTTATTGCATTTTGGGGGATATTGTTTTGTGTGGATGATGTATTTTTGGTTATTTAAATTTTAACGAGAAATATTTGCGTTGTTTGCATAATAATGCTAATTCATCTCTACGGTTTAGTAGTTCGCTACTGTTGGGGTATTTTAGAATGTGTAGCTTTTCACTTAAACATAAAGGGCAAATGTCGTTAAGCGAGTTGCAAGTTCTAGTTTTTTTTAGGATTTTCTATTTTACTTTCGGTTTCTGTTTTGTGTCCTTTAATTTCCAAAATTATGCAGAAATGGATGTTTGGTTTCGGTATAAGTTCTTTTTGAATGAAGTTAAGTGCATGTACCAGCGCTGCTTAAAAGTGTTCTTAGTTGATCCGATATACACTTTATTTATAGTGGGATTTTCAATTGATGTTATGTTGCATTGGTAGATTACTGAGTTTATTTTACATTTATTCTGTAGTGGGCAGTTGTTGGATTTTCTACAATTACATATGTTTTTATTGTTGTAATCTTTATTATTTTGGTAGTTAATTTTATTTTGATCTACGTGTTGATTTAGGGTATGTTTGTTATGATTTTTTCTGGATTGTTTGTGCAACTATAACTTAGTTTAAGTGTATTTTTGTTAAAAATTTTACTAAGAGGGTTTTTGGTGGGGAAGTGTTTTTTAATTAAGTTGAGTAACTTCTGTCCTAACTTGGTGTTTATCATTTGGTTGAAAGGAGGTGTGTACTAAATGATTTTTCTATTTCTATTTTTCCTGTTATCGTTATAGTTTGTTATATAATTGATGTCTTCGTTTTTGTAGTCACTTTTTTAAGGGACTTATTGTAAAGACTTCTGTGTTTGTTAAATATTTCTTCACTGGAAGAGTTTTTACTAATTCTATATTCTATGGAGGAGGGTATATGTTTGATAATAGTTGGGGGTGATTTGACTTTGGGTGGATGTATAATGGGTATTCATTGGGTGTTATGTATGGTTGGTAATTATTATTAACTAAATCGACTGTTACATCGAGGAAGTTTACTACTTTTAAATTTGTGTTGACTATTACTTTTAGGTTTAAACGTTTAAATTTTCTGTGGATAAGTTTTCTTATTTTGTCTGTTTTAAAATGTGTGGAATTTTGTACTAGCATGAAACCGTCGTCTCTGTGTAACCCTATGACTTGTGTGTTTATGTCTTGGCGTGCAGTAAGATTGTATAGTGCAAATAAGCCGATGAGATCGGAAGATTCTGCAGAGTCTAACGCACCCATTGTAATATCAAATTGGTTAACGGACTTATTTTTATCCATTGATCTTGGTTATGGATAAGGACAGATGTCTTGGCGGCCATTATTATATTATATTCGTCCTTGGTTAAGTCCGAGTAATGTGTGGCAAATTCCAGTGCCAAACTGAAGAGGTCTTTGGATATTGATGGGTAGTAGTCCACTATGTCAAATTGGATAAAAGAACAGTTGTTTTTTTTCTTTAATGCTGTTAAACCAATTTATGACATCAGTTGTGTTTGCCCACTGGAGTAATTCAGGTTTCTGTTTAATTTGTTTATTGATCCTTTCTAGTATCTTTTTGCAGATTTTACCAATTTCAGGTCTCGTTGGGTTGATGATTCTCGGAGGCAAATTTGTTTGGAAATCTGGTTTGTGGTCTTTTAATGTTATAATGTTATGTTAATATATATATATATATATATATATATATATATATATATATATATATATATATATATATATATATATATATAATATATATATATATATATATATATATATATATATATATATATATATATATATATATATATATATATATATATATATATATATATATATATATATATATATATATATATAACATAACATTATATATATATATATAAAGCATCACTAATTATTATAGACTAACATTATATATATATATATAAAGCAGCACTAATTTTTATAGACTAATGTCCGAAAAACCAATGCTAACCTATCAGTAAATAAATTAAATCGTCAATGACCCAACGAGGCCTACCTCGTAGGTTAAATAAAGGGGAAGAAAAAAAAAGAAACAAACCAAGCACAAGAACAATGCGTCAAGAGCTTGTTTGAAAAAAAAAACCAAGACGAAAACCTTAAGAGTAAAGTGCTCTATACGAAAGTACGAAAGTACGAAAGTAGAGCAAAAATACAGTACACTAAATCTAAAAATGAGTCAACACCGACCGCGGTTTCACACAACGGATCGTCAGGGCCATATATATATATATATATATATATATATATATATATATATATATATATATATATATATAACTAAAAACAAAAGAAAACGATATCTTAGCCGACTCTCTTGCCTTTTGTAAATTGTCCTTTTACAGATATATCAACACACACACACACACACACACACACACACACACACACACACACACACATATATATAAATTTATTATAAATTATATTTTCATAAAAAAATTTCTTCTTCATTCCTTATTCACTCGGATATATATATATATATATATATATATATATATATATATATATATATATATATATATATAGTTTACACTAAATGTAAAAGACAATAGGAGAACTGCATTAGATGCCAACGTGTTTCATCCAGTGTGGACTTTTTCAAGGCAAAAAACGAAATCAATTTTTCGAAACAAAACAACCAATAATAACGAAACAAAATGTTCTTAGCAACTGAAAGAATTTAAAGAACGCTATTTTTATACCGTTAACTGAAAAATATATGTATATATGACAAAAATATAGTTTTAAAACATACTATATTTATGGGTAATATTGCTCAATATCAGAGCCAGAACGTGAATAAACAGAGTTCCCGGTGTTCCCTTTAGTGTCCACTGAGGGGAACACCGAGAGGCGACAGTTTGTTTCATGCGTAAACTTGGCCGTTATTTTTAATAGATACCCATATTTAAGTATACGCTCCATTTATTTTTAAACGGCAATCTATCTTCGTTTACCGACCTAGATTTTCGAGAAATCTTGTTATACGAACAAGATACGAAGATACGCCCTCCGTGTATATATATTAAAATTAGAAAGATCAGCCGATTACATACGTGTGTGTGTGTGTGTGTGTGCGTAAATATTGCACCAGTTATCTAGGAATCTCTTTTAAAATATAAATGGAACAATCTGTTCCAAAACTGAATTCAAGTCAGTTAATTGTTCGCTGCCATCTGTAGCAATGTGCCTAAATTTGGAAAAAGAAAAGCTAACGATAAAACAAGAGTGTGCATCTCACTTGTGAACAAATCTAATGATTTTCGAATAGATTGGTGATGAAAAGTGGATATTGTACATGAATATAAATGATGAAGCAATGCAGGAAATGGTGGGTGAATAAAAGCATATCCCGAAAATCAATCTAAGAAAGGTTTTGGTAAGAGTTTGATGGAATTGCATTAATGAGGTACACTTTGGGTTGCTACTAGTCAATTACCTGGTTATATTGGACACCTATTGTCAGCAGTCATAATGTTTATATATAACTTATAGATATTTTCCATTTTGAAAATACATATTCCCATACAGAAAAAATCACATCTGAAAAGACTGAGAAATGTTTAATCGGTTTTTAGTCTTTTATAGGCTTTATTGCCCAGCCTCCCATACTGAGGCAAGTTGTAACACAAGGTCGGTTTTTAATGTAAGAAACCCAAGCGCGTATGCACGGGCCGCAGCTTAAAATTTATCCAGCACCCGCATACGCGATAACAGGCTACTGAGCTTGTCTTAGCTGATCGACTCCTAGCTAATATTACAAACCCATGAGGTGGCGGGTGAGCATTTTGCTAGGGGTTTATTTATACAGCCCCCGACTAGAGCGAGTTGTAATACAGGGTATTTTTTTAAATTTTTTAATTTGGGTAACTCGAGCGCGTAAACTAACCATCGCATACGCAGTAACTTGTTACTAAGCTTGTCTTAGTTGGTCATAACTTGTCTTTGCTCTATTTTATAGGGATTCTAAATTATTGTTTATTTATTATCTTTATCATAGTATGTTTCTTTTATCTATCGGTTTCACTAAATTCAAATATTTTCATTATTCTCTCTACGTTTCGTGATTTATATTTCAGAAGCATTGTAAAAAGAAAGAACTGACAATGACCGATGAAAGTCGAAATCCGAAATGGCGATGTTATTGAATTTTGGAAATTGTAACAAAGCATGCTACAGGGAATCTATGAAAGCATGAAAAATGTCATCGCTGCTGACTGTCCTTTCTATGTAACGATGAATTATTGAAACGAGAAAAACGTCGGATAAAAAGACGAACTGCAGCCAAGAAAGGCTGTATAAGGAAGATGTGTTGAAAAATAAACTTTTATTAGTATTCTTTTGCTGTTGATATGTGATGAAGTACTCTGAGCCAACACACACACACACACACACACACACACACACACACACACACACACACACACACACACACAAACGCACGAACGTGTATATATTTTTATTTGGAAGTCAGTCGATTACCGAACCTTGATTTCAACCTTTCAGTATCTTCAGGCGTTTTATATCAACTGATTCGCAAATGTTTTTTTCAAACGTACAACAGGGATTTTCAGAACGCAAAACTGGAAGTTTAAAATAACTGAAATTTCAAAATAAGGAAGAATATTTTCAAGAATTGTAAACACTTCTATCCGGGTTTTTATGAGCCTAAAATATATTTTCTGATATGTTTACATTCGGACATTACTTCGAATCTTTCATTTCGTAACCTTTCTTGTGCTGGAAATAATATTATGGTTAACTTCTTTCCTTGGCATAATCTGCAGACGTCACCACCGTTGTAAGGTCTGGCTTTTTTTTTACTATGCTCCATGTTATATCAGGGTCTTTAAAATTTTTTTTTTTTTTTTTTTTTTACAATTTTCACACGGGTTTAGCCAGTTTGGTACAATTTTTAAGGCTTATATATAAATATACATATATATAAATGTTACACACGGTGCGAGGGATAAATTGTGTCTAAATTACGCAAAAATAAAGATAATACTTACATTTTATTTTAACAGATATATTTACCAAAAGTACAGAAAAAAGATGTTAAACTTCTTAGGAGTAAAATTTATTTAATAATTTCAATTGCTTTCAACCACGGGTTCCAGATTAGACTGGGTTCTAATCATGACTGGGTTCTAATGTTTATCGTGCAGAGTTCTGTTGTCAGATATAGAATCTTCCAGCAGTTACACTCTTGACCTAGGTCAGTACTACCTTCTCAAGCCATTTGATAGGGGCCACCGTGTAAAGTCTAAGTATCTTAACAACATTTTCCGGAGTTCTTTTCTTAATGGATCGATCTGAGTGAATTTTCCGAGCTGTCCTACCTTTGTAATCATCATTAGACATATCCAACCCTTTCTGAATCCTCTATATTGACCTCAGATTGATACTCAAACACGCTGAAAAGTTCGTACTGGAGCTTCGGGTGCGAATGCTGAGCGTTAGAGCGTGCTGTTTCCAAATTTCTGGCGGAGGAAATTGCGTCATGGTGCTCTTTTTCTCACTCACGGTCGCTAAGTGATCCTACTACACTGTGTAGGTGAAAAAAAAAAAAAGAAAAAAAGACACATGCGTTGGTAAATGGCGAAAATTTGCACGTAGCACAATGTGTGTGTGTGTGTGTGTGTGTGTGTGTGTGTGTGTGTGTGTGTAAATTGTTTTCAGGTAGTGATAGAGGAACAAAATGAATAAAAACGAAAAGAAAAACTATTCCTAAATTATTATTATTAATGAATTATTATTAGCATACTTTTATTTATTTACATTTAGCGATACGAATATTCGAGAAATTTTGTTGGAAAAATGTGTCTTCGTCCTGCGTTCACTCGCTGAAACCCCCGGCATTCTAATGGCTTTGCCGGCCAGCTTGGATTGAAATGATTAAAAACTGTTATAAATCTAGATACACAGAGTATCAAAATTCTTTACAAATTCAAGTTGATCGTCCTGCAACCTCAGTGGGTTTCAATGTGAAATTGTAATCGATGTCTGTTGTTCATCTTACCATTTGATCGAGTGTGCTTCGTATTTGAAATAAATGATATTGTTCAATACAAGGGAAACGTAGATTCGGTCCATGTGAATACAGATTCGATATATATATATATATATATATATATATATATAATAAATTATATTTTAGAACATGTACAATTTTTTTTATATATATCCACTACAAATTGTACATTTTGTTTCGACATTGTTTGTTATTCCTTTCCAAACCACCTGATGAGACATTGGAAGTCCAATGTCGAAACAAAATGTACAATTTGTAGTGGATATATATGTAAAAAAATTGTACATGTTCTAAAATATAATTTATAATAAATATTCACAGTTCTATATTATATATCGAGCACTGTTTTAAATTTATGTTTTGGACATTGTAAATTTTTCTTCGTTCCTTATTCACTCTGATATATATATATATATATATATATATATATGTACTTTGGTTGCAGCTTTTTTTTAAAAGCATCTTTTATTGAAAATGGTCGACAAGAAAGATTTAATTGTTTTTTTATTAACTTTTTTTTCCAGCATCATAACATTATTTGAGATAAGAAATATAAAATTATCTATAATTTTTATCGTTTCAATAGCCATTTTCAAAGGTGTTTAAATCTATGCTGTTGTTATTTTTTACTCGTGTTTTAAGTGTTACATAGTAATTTATTTTGGAATGTTGCATTTATTCAAAGCTCCATCTTGCCGAGCGCGACTGAAAACCGTGTGTGTATATTTCTACTTTAAAAAACTTTCAATACACCGCTTTGACTATTAAATAAAGTAGGGTTGATCGTCAGAGAGAAATTATATATATATATATATATATATATATATATATATATATATATATATATATATGTATATATAGTGCCTCACTAAATTATGAGCAATTTTTATATTCCTTATATCTGAAAAACGGAAAAGTATTAGGTTTCTGGAAAAAAAAATAAAAAAATAAATGAAATCTTCCTTGTCGGCCGTATTCAATGACACACACACACACACACACACACACACACACACACACACACACACACACACACACACACATATGTATATATTCAATAGAAGATATATATATATATATATTCAATAAAACGTATATATGTATTCAATAAAAGATATATATATATATATATTCAATAAAAGGTATATATATATATATATATATATATATATATAGCGAACACCTACCTCAAGCTAGGGTGACCTTCCTTGAATCCCTGGATCATTCGTTCATGTGCTTCCGTCTCTCACTTCTAACCTCGGTTAGCTATCTTTTCTTTCTCTACCGCTCACCCTCCTCATTCGACTGCTCGCTACTCGATAGCATCTCTAATAACATCGATAAGGCCATTTTTTCACATCCATCTGCCCATATATTTGTGTTTGGTGACTTTAACGCCCACCACACCAAGTGGCTTCAGAACTCTGTGACGGATCTTGCTGGTGTCCACACCATGAATTTTTCAATAACCCAATCTCTTACGCAAGTGGTGGATTTCCCCACGCGTTTCTCCAATAACCCAAATGGAAGAGACTCATTACTACATCTCTGCTTCACTTCCATCCCAGACTCTTACACCGCCAAGCAGCTCTACCCTCTCCGAAAATCTGACCACGCCGTAGTTTCCGTCAACATCTCATTCCACTCCCACTCAACCCAAGAAACCCAGACTAGCAGAATATCATACTGCTACCAAAGAGCAGACTGGGACTCGTTCCGCGACTTCCTGTGTGACGTCCCTTGGAACAATGGTTTTAATCTTCCCGTTGAAGACTGTGCATCCGAGATCTCCTCTTGGGTTAAGGCTGGCATCGATGCTTTCATCCCAGCCAGGAAATGTCAGCTTAAATACCTCTCGTCCCCCTGGTTCTTGCCCGCTTGCTTAGCAACCATTGCCCACCGAAATCACTTCTTCCGGCTCTATCGAAGCCATGCGTCGGACCAAAACAGACGCCTTTTCGCCTCAGCTCGTAATAAGTGTAAAAAGATACTTAACGAAGCTAAGATGTTGTTTGCTGCCAGAATGAAGCAACGCATAGCATCCTGTAAGTTCGACGCCAAAGATCAGTCCCCCCCCACTAATCAATGAATTTGAGGTCCTCACCAGACAAATCTTCCCTGTACCTCTACTATAAATACTTTCACGGCTTCTGCTCCGATGAACTTAGATCACTGGTGCCCCCTAGGTATGAATTTGCACGAGATACTAGATTAGCAACTAGGTCCCACCCTTTTACAGTGAAACAGATAAGATGCAACCGCAATTTCTACTTCAACAGCTTCTTTTCTCGCACTTCCCGCTTGTGGAATTCCCTTCCGTATACTTGCTTCCCCGACAGTTACAATCTCCAGGAGTTTAAATGTAAGGTCAATAGACACCTCCTAATACACTTACTCGCATCCATTCTCTCAATCATTCTTCCCATTCACGCAACCCTCATCCTTGGTATACTTACCCGTCTATCACCCTCCTTCTGACATTTCCTATCACTTTCTCCTATGTAACCCCCTAACGAATCTTTCACATCACTTTCCCCTATGTAACCCCCTAACCACTCTTTCTCATCACTTTCCCCTATGTAACCCACTGCGCAACAGTGGCAGTGAAATGCTTTGCATGGGTTGAAATTATATATATATATATATATATATATATATATATATATATATATACAATAAAAAATGGTTTGCATATCATCCGGTTCAAATTTCTCCCTAACATTTGTTTCTCTTGTTTCTTGTTTGGAACTGGGTTTCCAGTACCTTCAAAAATATTTTCATTCTCTTCCACTCCAAGTAGCTACTTGCGTGTTAGTGCCATTTTTAAATCATTTCACCCCAAGCCAGGCTTGACTGCAATTTGTATGCAGGTGGTTACTGTGAGAGAAAAAGCTGCATTCAGTGGGTATTAAAAAATGGACAGAAGACGAACGGGATTCATGAAGACAGAAGATGGCATTTGACATTGTATTTAAATTTTTGGAGATTATATCTATTGTGAGCAAGTAAGTGAAACGTTCCACAGGCGAGAAATGAGATGAAACAAACTGTTAGAGTAGTGTAACTGTAGGGACGGTCTGCTATGTCTGGCACAAGGCCAATTCCCAAACACAGCCGACACTCCCCACAACTTAGGATTATCAGAATTATCAGAAGGTGGATTTGTGGAGGAATAAAAGTATACCTTTGGATGTTCAAATAGAAATTTATTAATAGAATAGAATAACATGAATTGGTAGAAGTTAAACGTTCAATTAAAAACTGTAGTAAGGAGTTAAGGGTATCAAGAGTTCGTAGTAATAACTTGTGTGTATGTCGGTATGAGCGTTATCATTGGGTAGGAATGTCTTTGAAGTTATCGCTCAGTCTTAAAGTGTTCGGTTTGTTTATCAAGAAGAGGCAGACAGGTGAACGGTGAAAAGGAAGGAGGTGAGGGAGAAAGATGGAGATAATAATGATCACTTGACGTTTGTCAAGGGACGTGTTGATACGCTCGTCATCTTCTCTCTTGCCAGTCTTTTATTTTGTTTGTGGGGCTTGAAAGGGTCATTTGGGAATTCACTCCTGCATATGATTCGGGCCTTTTCATTGGACGACAAACAAACTTCGCGTAAGTTCCGTAAAAGAATTTGTTTCTGAGAATTGAAGATTATTTGAATTTTGTTTTTAGATGTTTCTTAGTTTTCTATTGACCGAAAAATATTTCGCATCAAGGTATGAAATTTCATGAGTTTTGTTTTGGATTCGCTTTTGTGTATGTGCTAAGCAACATTTGTAAATTCGAGTTTTAAAGTTTCTAACAAAATAAATGAGTCAGAGCTTAGCATTTGAATTTTAAATCTAAGTCTTGTTTTGTCCACTACAGTAGAATTGGCGGTAACATTTAACTATTTTAACGTCAAAAAGGTGGGACCTACATGCCAACGTAGTAGCGCGCTTAGATTTCATGTGGTCAGGGTACAAGGGGAAAAAGCTCAGCAGAGCAGTTGCCACGAAAATATTTCTAATAAAAACAGAGGAAAGCTAGGTCATGTCGGTGAGAAAGTGACTGAAGTCAAGATGCCTGCTTAGGATCGATTATATTGCAGATCGTTCTTTGAATTTTGTCAAGAAACACGAGACGTACAGTAGGAACACCAGACCAGATATGGCAGCAGTATTCAATCCACGGACGAATGGTAGATATATAAATATGTAAGATGAATTCCGATGAGAAGCATTTTCTGGTCGGACACAATGAAATAACTTTCATTGTAGTAGACGAAGCAATTGATTCGATATCGTCATTGCGCTTCATGTCAGTGAAAACGTAAGACCAACCAGCTTTCTATTTTACACTTTTTTAGTAGATTGTCATAGTAGTAGTAGTAGTAATCTCTCTCTCTCTCTCTCTCTCTCTCTATATATATATATATATATATATATATATATATATAAATTTAATTATTTTACGCTCTACGTTGTATTGAGCACTATTTTACAAAGTAAATGCCGGAAAACTCGGGATTTTAAACCTGTTATTTATCTTCATTTGAATATATATATATATATATATATATATATATATATAGTGAGGTAGGGGTGAATGAATGAAAAAAGGAAGAAAGTATCAATGTTAAGTCTTCGAAATGACGTCTTCGCACTCATCATGATGTGCGTGTGAATTTACTTTTAATACAACATTTTCTATTATTTCAAATGTTATTATAGTGGGTACTTCGTATCTGAAATAGACGCTCCAATTTTATTTATTTGACTGTGCACTAGGTTCATCAGCCTGTGCATTCGAGAAATCATATTAAAGAAAATGTGTTCCACGTCAGGGATAAAATCTACGTTCCTCTTTGTAGGGGACACCAACGTTTATTTTAAGTAAAAAGTACAACGAATCATACTATGGGGATAAGAAATACAACAAATACTAAATAAATTGTTAAATTGAGAAGCACTGAAGTTGCAGGGGAAATTAACTTAAGAACACCAAAGATTTTTGACATCCTGGATATCTAAATTTATAACTTCGCCAACTTTCATCCAGCTTTCTATTGCCTTTGTTTTTATTTTTATTACTACCAGATTGCAATAACATTAGTTTTCTTAAGAAGAGGATATTTTTTATGGTCCTTGACGTAAATCTAACGTGGGAGGATTCTGAAATTTCAATACAATTTTGCTTTAATAAATGGCTTCATCTTTTAATTAATTTTGCAGGATAACGCGCACAAATAGGCGCCCTTGTTTATATGTTCGTTCTTTTGTCTTCTTTTTTCTGATTTATTCATTTGTATAAGAAATCGGAGGGCCGGGTTCGATTTCCCGTTGAATTCGTTGCAATCACTTACACGCATAAACCCTTGGGAAAGGGATGAATCCATCTCTTCCCACTCTAGCTATGCATTGAATAGCAAGATAGATTGAGTTCTTTATCCTTGGTGAGTAACTAGTCTACCGGAGTTAGAAATGACAGCTTACTGGGGAAAAATTTCTGCCAAGTCAGTAATGAATCTAAAGAGACATGATTGCCTAAACGTGTATCACATGTCACTTAACTGACTGATATATATTCCTTCTTTTTAAAATTAAGTTTATATATATATATATAGTCATCAGTAGACAGTCCTGTTTTGTTGTTTCACAGCTCATCAATACGGTAAGACATCCGATTGCATCCAGCCAGGATTTAAACCCGACAGATTTGACATCAGTCGGGGATTCTACCTCTAGGTTATCGGCGTAAGGTGAAGGTAGGAAAACTTTAGCATGTTATATACACAATGTAAACACACACACACACACACACACACACACACACACACACACACACACACACACACACACATATATATATATATATTTGTGTGTGTGTGTGTGTAAATATAAATTAAATTAAAAATAATGTGTATGTTATATATATGTAGAAATTAATTTATATATACAACTTAAATTAAAAAAAATAACGTACATTATATATATATATATATATATATATATATATATATATATATATAAGTATACTTAGTGAGCCAGACAGACCTACCTAGATTTCACCTAAACGGGTCGTCAGGGGGGAAAGCAGCTTCCATGACGATCCGTTTAGGTGAAACCTAAGTAGGTCAGTCTGGCTCACTGGTATACTTAACATATTCCGCGCTATCTAAGTATTAAACGCTTTTTTGTTAGTTGATTACTCGGGTCAGGATTTTTTCTTTGGGCTTCGTGCTGACTCGGTCCGAACTCTTTTTGACTGATGTTCATGTACTTAGCTCTTTCTTTTTTAAAACCATTTTTCCCTTCTTCGTAGTTTCGTGGAAGTTTTTTTTCGACACGAGTATAGTTATTATCTCTTATATATATATGCAAATTGAATTTCAAAATTTAATCCAAGGAAGATATAAAGGCTGGTCACATTCAATGTCTCGAAAACCAAACTAGTGACATTTCACTATCACTGATTGAATCCAGAAGTTTCAACTGTCACGTGGAAATCGTACAAACGATTCATCGCTAAAGATGCTCAGTCCTCCTGCTATCCTCTTCCTTTACAAGAGCCAGATCAGAATGAAAATGGAGTAATACTGCACAGTCCTTGATTTGCGATAGATGCCAAAAGCGTCTTCGAAGGTGATGAACTTTTTCTACTCTACAACTATTCTCATAGACGAGACATCGCAAGCCCTTCGCTGCTCTATTGCCATGGAAGGTAGTTCGTTCGAACTACCTTCTTTAGTTCCACCAGTTCTAACTTTCATGAATAAGACCCACTACGTGACGTACACTAGTGAATCACCCCCGTTCTTATCATCGTATTCATTTGGCGTGATGTAAGTTCCACTGGAACAGCTTCTTCACACGAAACTCCCTGTGGAACTGACTCCCAAAATGATGCTTCCTCGATCTTTACGGTTTTAAGCTGTTCATGTTTACAGTTAACTGTATATCTTCCCCACATATCTGCATAAGCTATGCCCATTACTCCGTAATACTTCACTACAAGTGGCCCCCAAGTTGAACAACAATGGAAAGAATATCCCATATGGTGATACTAGAATATCTGGCAAGAATGCTGATAATAACAAGTGTTAAAACATTTTTTTTTAATCATTTCACCCCGAGCAAGGCGGAAACGCCACGGATGTGCAGGGGGTTACATAAATGTAAAAAGATTAATTAGAAAAGAGTGAGGAGTACAAACTAGTTAGAAAGGAACAATAGAAAGCTGAGAAAGCAGGTGCAATGACAGATACATAGGAGGAGAGAAAGGGAAGGTTATACAGGGGAGGGGAGAGAGCTAGAGTCCAGTGGTTAGTAGATGAGTATTGACTTTGCATTTAAATTTCTGGAGGTTGTAGCCGTCAGGAAAGCAAGAATACGGGAGTGAGTTCCACAGGAAAAAGAATATAAATAAAATTCTTTAGAGATATAAAAGTTTATATATTTTCCCACCTTATATATATATATATATATATATATATATATAAGATAGTTCATAATAGGTAACAGATGATTACATAGTGCATGAATCTCCAAGTCGTGCTATAGACGTATGATTATATGCATATTTATTAATATATACTTAATAGTTCTGTTATATTACATTGAACACTGCTCTGTTAACACCAGAAAAAATATGTTATGTACTTGCATGTATATTCACATGTATATTTATTGATACCTTTACATACATATATATACGTGTGTGTGTGTGTGTGTGCGTGTGTGAGAGACAGAGAGAGGGAGAGAGAGAGAGAGTGTGTGTGTGTTTGAGCGTTTAAGGGACGTTAAGAAACCTTTTAAAATTTGTGTATTGCTTTGTCATTTGGACAATGAATCGGGGTGAGAACTTTTCAGCACTCTTACGTGCGTTTGTTTATGTATGAATGTATATATGCGTGAGGGTTGCCTGTTGGCATTTGCATGCATTTGGCGATTTTCTTCCAATATCATGCCTTGAGTATAGATTACATATTATCTGAATAAATTTTGCCGCCGGTAACAAAGACTGAGAAGTGGTTGTTTTGTTTGAGTAGGGGCCAATCGCCTCCCTTCTTTGTGAAAGTATAATCAGGAGTCAAGGGAGTCACAAATTAAAAGTTTTGAAGTGCCAAGAACAAATGGACAGGGAGTAAAGGGCGCTGAGACGAGGGCCAATGAGTGAATTAATGAAAAGAGAGGCGAAAATAAGGAGGACAAAAAACAAACAAACAAACAAAAAACCGAAGAAATAACGCATGACATCTATCTATCTATCTATCTATCTATCTATCTATCTATCTATCTATCTATCTCAATTCATATCTATCTATCTATCTATCTATCTATCTATCTATCTATCTATCTATCTCAATTCATATCTATCTATCTATCTATCTATCTATCTATCTATCTATCTATCTATCTATCTATCTATCTCAATTCATATCTATCTATCTATCTATCTATCTATCTATCTATCTCAATTCATATCTATCTATCTATCTATCTATCTATCTATCTATCTATCTATCTATCTATCTATCTACTCACATAGACATATTTTTTTGGTTCCTACCCTCATCCTCATGACTTTCTATCTCAATATTAAGAAATAGCACCAAATTTTCTTCAATTCTCTAAAAACAGTCAAAAGAAATTCCATATTCCCTCCGCAATATATATATATATATATATATATATATATATATATATATATATATATATATATAGATAAATTGAACAGATTTCTATCTATCTATCTATCTATCTATCTATCTATCTATCTATCTATGGTCACATTGCATGTAGACATATGGTTCTGTTAACATTGCGGTTTCTCATGCGATCTGACGTAATAGAACAGTATTACAAATTTACGAACTGCCTCTGCTATTCGGTAACTGTTATCGTTGCATAGCAATGTTTTATGTCAGCACAAGATAATATCATCTTTGATGGTGGATGTCTATATGCTACTGTTCCTGTTACCTCTCTGAAAATGGCTCATGTGAGCCGAAAGCTTAGAACCAACGTAATAAAAAAATATCCAAATGTTGGGCAATTTTTGTTTTTATTTTCACCTGAAAATTAAAGCCAAAATACGATGTTAAGTCGGCTCACGATTAAACACAATAGAATTTCATTGTCTGCTATATTTAGCAATATATGTTTAGAAAATTAATTTCTGCCTCAACACACTAAACATAAATAAATAAATAGTAATCAACTTACCTGTAAGTGTTTATTGAGAGTGAAAGAAAACGAAGAAATGTTAGAAGAAAGTCCACTACCAGCCAGAATTATTAAACCACCCCAGTTTTTTTTATAAGAAATTATGTATTTCATACTATTTTTAGTATTTATTGCCAAATGAGAATAGAATGGTTCTTATGTTATTATTACTCTGCAAAATTTTACAAGGCAAGGAAGCAAATATGAACACATACGAATCACCCTAAATTTTCTTCATTCTTTCATTGATGAAACAGCAATATAGATAATTATTAAATATTTATAAGTTCATCTGATGCACATGTTATTGGGGAAATATTAAAAAAAAGAACAATTCTATTTTCATTTACAATTATTCACTTGGTAATAAATACTACAAAATAGTATGAAATACATAATATTTTAAAACACTGTGGTGGCCTAATAATTATGGCTGGTAGTGTATGTAACACACTGCTATCTCTTGTTCCTCTTTTACTCTATCCGTCCTGGGAGTATCAGATTCTCCAAGTCCTCCTTCCTCATTACGTGTCGCAGAAATTTTACGAACTCATCCTGATGTTAAGTATAAATTTCCTTTTTCACATTCTCTCGAAAACCTCGTCGTAGTTCACATAATTAGGCCTATATTATCCTCAGCATCCTTCTGTAGAACTATATTTCTGTTGTTTTGAGTCTATTCTTTTTTTGGGGGGGGGGAGATTGTCCACATTAGCTGCCATACAGAAGGACAGATATCAGTAGCAGTTCAGTACTATTTTCTTTGCTTCCAACGAAATTTTCCTGTCTATTAATACTCTGCATAGCTTTTGGAATGCCTCTTTGGCCATCCCAATATGCCTTCAGATCTTTTGTTGCACTTTCCGACCTCTGTTAGAATACATTCCAGGTATTTATTTACTTGAACTTATAGATGTCTGAAATTATCGTTTGCATAGACTATATTTTGCTCGAATTGTACTCACTGCAGAGTAAAATTGTAATATCATTTGCATAGATAATGTATCATAAATGATATAGTAATGTAATAAGTTCACATAAATATGAATTTCAAAGTCAACAATATTTGACAAGCAAGGTCGAATTAATTAGGAGCCCTGTGAATAAGTGATGGTACTGCGGATTCGCTTGAGTTATGAGATTCATACTGAGTGTAAGCTTTTAATATAGGTAGGCTGGTGTGACTAATGGATCAGTTTCAAAAGAAAGAAAGAAAATGAGGAATAAAAATGAAAGAAAAGTTATTCGGGAAGATTTAAATAGTAAATGAATAAATAACTAAATATTTCTACAAATACTTTCACGGCTTCTGCTCCGATGAACTTAGCTCACTGGTGCCCCCTATATATGAATTTACTCGAGCCACAAGATTAGCAACTAGATCCCACCTTTTTAACGTGAAGACAATAAATTGTAAACGCGAATTCTACACCATCAGCTTCTTTTCTCGCACTTCCCGCCTGTGGAATTCCCTTCCGTTTACTTGCTTCCCCAACAGCTACAATTTCCAAGAATTTAACTGTAAAGTCAATAGTCATCTCCTATCTCACTAACCTGCATCCTCTCTCTCATGCTCCTTTCTCCGTTCACTCCACTCTCATCAGTATTCTTACCCACTTCCTGTCACTCTTTTTCATAACTTTCCTCCTATGTTACCCCCTGTAAAACAGTGGCCGTAAAATACCTTGCTTGGGGTGATATGATTATAAAAAAATAAATAAATAAAATAGAAAAATAAATGTTAATGGCGTAGAAAGAAAGACACGTTGAAGAAATAAAAATAAAAAGAAAGTGTAAGAAAGAAGACATGGTAACTGAATAGAAAAAAGAAAGAAAGAAAGAAAGAAAGAAGGAAATAAAGAAAGAAAGAAGGAAAGAAAGAAGGAAATAAAGTGTATCTGAATTTAAAGAAATGGTAAGAAAATTTGAAGAAAGGAAGTATCAAAGAAAAAAGAGATAAATAAAAAGAAAGAAGAAAGAAGAAAGAAAATATAAAAGAAAGAAAGAAAGAAATAAAGAAAGAAAGAAAGAAAGAAAGAAGCAAGTGTAACAGCATATAAGGAAATTACATGAAAGAAAAAAAGATTGAAACGAGAACGAAGAAACGAATAAATAGAAAAAAATTAATGGAGTATAATAAGAAGGAAAGAAAGTGTAACTAATTAGAAAAAAAAACGACGAGGTGTTAGAAAGAATGTCAACAGAAAGGAAATTGATGCTGAGCATCAGGAAGAGACAACTGAAGTTCCTGGGACATGCAATGAGGAAGGAGAGCCTGGAGAACCTGATACTGACTAGACAGATAGAAGGAAGGAGAGACAGAGGAAGGCAGTGGATAACATATTTGCAGGGCCTGATCAGGTGGATGACGGAACAGGGGTTGCCAGGAGCAACAGGAGCAAACATACTAAGAGCCACAAAGGATAGACGTGAAGAGCCATGGTCGCCTACGTCCTGAAGGGACAGGGCACATAGAAGAAGAAGAACTGATTATACAGAAACGAATGTCGAAAAAAAATGACAGCTAAATATTTGAGAGAATTATTAGCTGTTTTCTTGCAGGTTATCCCTCCTGAGCGTGACAGGACGGAATATATATATAGTCATCCGCAGTACAGTTAGACATATGACTATATATATATATAGTCATTATCAGTACGGTTAGACATCCGATTGCTTTTAACAGAGGATTGAAACCCGACCGAATTGGCATCAGTCAGCGATTCTACCTCTGAGCTATGGGCGCTCGATAGAAGGAGGCAGACTTTTAGTGTATGATGTATCATACGTCAGTGGTCAGAGTGCTCTAATTCATTACTGAATGAGCGATGCGTATATATGTATATATATATGTATGCATTTAGGCAGCATCCTTTCTTTTAAACACGTTGTATTAAACGCTAAAGACAACATAGTCTTGCTGATTTTCTTTTGTATTTTCTAATATTTTCTAACGAATATTTTCAAAATTATATTTATATACATATTGTTCATAAGTTAACCGAGTACTTTCGAACGTCATCGTTCATCATCAGGGTCAAATTTTTACAATCTTTTAACCTTCAACAATTGCCTTGCAGCGGAATCCCGTTGCCATATTTTTAAGAACTAAATAAACGTTAAGAACTTTTTTTAAATCAAGATAAGTGATAATGTGTTCACGTGTAGGCGTGAAATTATGTGATCACGTGGAGGCGTGAATTATCTGATTACGTGGAATATTTAGAGTTGTGAAAAATTATAATGTGAATTACCTTATTACGTAGTAATATACTATACACATTGAAAGATGTATCCGGAGATTTATATATACATTGTTAAATATAACAGACAATGAATGTCTATTAATGATGAGCCGTTCTAAACATCGTATTTTGTATTTAATTTCAGATGAAAATAAAGACAAAAATTGTCCAAAGTTATGTGCGTTCTAAAGTTTCGGATCGCAAGAGTCCACTTCAGAGAGGTTACAGGGACGTTAACTAAAGACATCCATCATCAAAGGTGATATTATTTTGTGTTGACATAAAACATTGCTATGCCACGATAACATAAGGTTTAACATTTCGGTCTCTCATGCCGTGTGACGCCATACAACCACTTTACAAATTTACAACCTGCATCTGCTATTCGGTGACTGTTATCGTCACATAGCAATGTTTTATGTCAACACAAGATAATATCATCTTTAATGGTGGATGTCTTTATGTTAACGTCCCTGTAACCTCTCTGAAGTTGGCTCATGTGAGCCGAAAGCTTATAACCAGCATAAAGAATTATCCAGATGTTGGACAATTTTTTCTTTATTTTATTTTTTAAAATTTTATGAATTTACGTAGACGATGTCTGTGTGTGCATGGGGTGCGAGAAACAGATATGAAATAAAAAATATTTTTTACCAAAATTTTAAAAGATTATAGTTTCGAAAATAATTTAATTCATTTGTGTTAATTAAGTCCTGAAGGTTCTATTAAAATTCGACAATTATTTCATTTTTGCAAGAATTTCCCAATTAATGTGTGTCACCGGAAAAATACTGAGCAAACTCTCGCAAACTCAAATCAAAACAAGATCTTTTATCAAAATTTTGAACGTGTTAAAAGGAATTAAATTTTTTTTTAAATAATTAAAAAATATTTTGATCTTTGTTCTTAATAATACTATAAACATTTTGATGAGAAAAGTTTGTTTTTATTAAATTTGGAGCCTTTTTTATTCATATTATGCTGGTTTTTAGTGATTTAGTGGAGGTATCTAAAAGAGGAAAGCTCAAAGAATTTTTAATTACATTTTAAACATTGTAAACCAAATCGTTACGAGAGTTGACAATGGAAAACATATTACATAACTCAGTTTTTTTTTCTGGTGACAAACACATTGATTTAGAAATTCTTGCAAAAACCAAATAATTGTCGGATTTTAATGAAACTTTCAGAACTTATTCATAAATGAATGAAATTAATTTTTAAATTATTATTTTAAAAAAAATCTTGGTAAAAATATTTTTTTACATCTGTTACCTCCTCTACGTAAATTCAGGAAATTTGAAGTAACTAAATTTTGTTGTGATAATTTTTTTTTTTAATCATCTCACCCCAAGCAAGGCATTCCACTGCCACTATTGCGCATGGGGCTACATAGGGGAAGGTAAAGAGAAGGTGTGGTTAGACATAGGGAATGTCAGGAGAAAGGTGACAGATGAGTAAGGATAGCGAGGATGAGGGTCGGGCAGATGGGAAGAGTGCTTGATAGAATGGGAGCAGGTTAGTGTGTTAGGAGGTGTGTATTGACCTTACATTTAAACTCCTGGAGATTGTAGCCGTCGGGGAAGCAATCGTTTGGAAGAGAATTCCACAGTCGGGAAGTGCGAGGAAAGAAACTGTTGGAGTAGAAGTTACGGCTGCATTTTATCGATTTCAATGTAAAAGGGTGGGATCTAGTTGCTAATCTAGTAGCTCGTGCAAATTCGTATTTAGGGGGCACCAGTGATCTAAGTTCATCGGAGCAGAAGCCGTGAAAGTATTTATAGAAGAGACACAGGGAAGCCACGTCGCGCCGGTGGGAGAGAGACTGCAGGCGGTCTGCCAAGTCGGTATCTATCACATTACAGACCCTTTCATTGATTTCATTAGTTAAACGCAGGACTCGCTAGGGAATGTAAATCATGTATCAATGTTTTGAATAAAAATGCTTATTTTTCCTATTTAAAAAAATTGATTTCATTCTTTTAAAATTATAACGATTTATAAAGTTTCAAATTATTTTTAAAATACTTCAAAGGTTTGTTGTGGTTAGATTAAAAACTTATTATTCTTACTATTCGAAAATTAAAAAGTTTAATGCAAATCGTCGTGCCTTTCTCTTTTTAAAATCATTTTAATTTTTTTCTTTTCTGTGTGTTAGTGTATTTTTTGTATAGTAATTCTTATGCGTAAATTAAAAGGTCATGAGTCTCAGAATTTCTCCCTTTACAGAGGAACATTTGTAGAATTATGTTACTTGTGATCACCATACATCTGTCAACCTGTCAACACATTTAAAATTCGGTGGACAGCTCAAAAAGTTGAACACTGTGATTAAGAAATAATTTTATTTTAAATTTAATGTTATAAATAAGTTATATTTGTGTAAATCAAATAAATTTAGTATTAAATTTGCTAATTTTCCAAAAATAGTGTGACAGATATATATTTTATTTTTGCAAGATATTTTTTTTATAATTAACTTTTGTTTACAAATGTGTCGATCGCTGAAAAATGGCGGAAAAAATTGAAAGATTAAGAAAATTTGAAAAATATTTTAGATTCTAATGAATATAATTTGTTTAAAATACATCGTAATATTTTGCTTACTGGAAAAAGTAAATTTAACCATTTAGTTTTCAGTTAAAATTAAAATTAAAATGTCAAAAACCTTTTTTATTTTTAAAAATTCAATTTAAAATTTAGATTTCGAAAATGAGTGGAACTACCTAAATAAAAAGTAAAATTTATAGAATGATTGATGCCAAAAGAAGAAATATTACAAGAGAAAATCGTAGAAACATGGCGAGAAAGTATTTAAATGAAGAACAAAAGATGTACAGAAATAATTGTCTTGTTTGCAAGAAAATATAAAAAAGAAAAAAGTTGGAACGCACAAAACCATCACGTTCACACTTGGAACTGAAAACGAGGCCAGCTGAAACGAAGACTCGTTAATGTTATAGCTAATCATATTGAAGTCTCGCTCACGTATAGGTAATCACATTCGATTCTTACTCACGATGCGGCTAATCACATTCATTTTTGACTGGAGCCCACGAAGCAGACGACATTCACGATAACTTTGGGAAGATCGCCGTGTATCTTACAGACGATAAACAGTTCTCTCACGTTTGCTAAATTTGTTTTTATTAAATTTATCAAATGTTTGAGAGAAGAGGTCTATATGTCAAGGTTGAAATGATGGAAAGAATGAATTTTGACATTTTCCATTGGCCAGTAATGACAAAAAAAGAAAAACAAAGAAAGAAATGAGACCAACTTTTGCTTGTCTGCGTAGTCATAGAGTCTTATTAAAAAGATAAATATATATTGAAATAGATTTCCGCAAACACATCATACACACACACATGATTACACGCGTACGCATACACACACACACATACACACACACACACACACACACACGCACACACACGCGTGTATCTCTCTACATTAGTGTCTTGTCATAGACCTTGGTTTTGTGTGGGTACCTCCATTAAATCGCTAAAAAGCACAATAATAATAACAAAAGACCCTAAACTTAATAAAAACGAACATTTTTCATCAAAATGTCAAGAGGAAAAATCAAAATATTTTTTAATTATTTAAAAAAAAATTTAAATCCCTTCTGACACGTTCGAAATTTTGGTAAAAATCTTGTTTTGATTTTAGTTAGCGGGTAACCGAAGTTTACAATAGAAAAAGTATTATTACATAACTCAGTTTTTTTTTTCGGTGACAGACACATGAATTCGGAAATCCTTGCAAAAATCAAATAATTGTTGCATATTAATGAAACTTTCAGGACAAATTCAGAAATAAATGAAATTGTTTTTGAAATTATCATTTTTAAAAATATTCGTAAAACATTATTTTATATCTGTTACACCCTCCCAACTCCACGTTAATTCATAAAATTTCAAGAAATTAAATTTTGTTGGAAGAATTGGTATTATTAGTTAAACGCAGGACTAGTTGGGCAATGTAAATTATCTATTTTTCTTTTCTAAATCATTTTGCCTTTTTCCGAAAATCTGCTCCCAATACTAAAATAAGAAATGCAACAAAACCATGACATTATTTAATTTAATAAACTTTTAATTTCTTTTATAAATAATATATATTAACGACATTATAATCTGAAGGAAAAGATTTCGATAAATAATGAAACTTTAAAAGAATTATTTTCTTTTTTTTTTAATGTTAATAATTCATAAAATTTCAAAAATATTTCAAAAATAATTCAGAGATTTGTTGTGAATAGTTTATAAACATATTAAGTGAAGATTATGTTTATTAGTCAAAAATTGAAAGATTTAATGCAAGTAGTCGTGACTTTGTGTTTTAAAATGATCTAACAAATTTTTTGTATGGTAATATCTATATATAAACTAAAAGATCATGTGTTTCAAAGTTTCTTTCTCTCACAAGAAACACAACTGTACAATTATGTCACTTGTGATCGCCATACACTTATTTTATCTCGCATCTGTTAACACATTTCATATACGGCGGAAAAGTTTAAACGTTCAACTTTGTGTTTAAAAAAATAGTTTCATTCTAAATTTCAGGCTATAAGTAAATGAGATTAATTTAACATTAAACTTGCTAATTTTCTAAAAAATAATGTGTCACATGTTTATTTTATTTTTGCAAAATTTTTAAAACTGAGAGTTAACTTTTCTTTATAAATGTGTCTATCGCTCAAAAATGTCAATAAAATTGAAAAATTAAAAAAAATTGAAAAATTTTAGATTTCAATTAATATAATTTTTGTTTTAAATACACCAGAATATTTTGCTCACTGGAAATAGTAAATTTAATCATTTATCTTTCAGTTAAAACTATTCCATTCAATTTAAAAAAAAATCAATTTAAAAGTTAATTATTCTTCCTTTCTTTCTTTGAAACCAAGTAGCGTCTTTAATATATCTTTTGCGTCTTTCCACGCGGTCAAAACAGAATAATTCATTATTTATGAGATATTGACAGGGCGTAACGGTCATGCTAACTAAGCGAGGGACAAGCAGAATTATAATAAGATAGATTATGTATGTGCATACAGACTGAAATATATATATACTTGAATATGAAAATAACTATTCAGTACATGTGACAAATAACAGCTTAATGTTTTAGTTACGCTTATAGTAAATATTTACATGTATAATATTTTCCTCTAAGTTCGCTTGAACTCTTTATTATGATAAAAACATCACTATTCTTTTAGCTTACTAGCTGAAAGCTTTTTCTCTTACGAACAATAAACCTTTCCACAAAATGAATTAATCGACCAATTCCACCGTTCATATAATTCTAGCCAAGTTACGCTTAGTAAATTTGAGTTTAATTTTTGATAGAGAAACATCTACTTTTATCCACAAGAGCTATGTTACACGTAATTTTCCCAAGAAAAATTAATTTCTTGTTCGATATTCCTCTTGCAATTTTGATAGCTTTTTGCAAGTTAGGCTTGCTAATTGTTTGTTAATTAATAATGGCAATATCGCTATCAATTGAAATCTCACCGTTATTGAAACTTTCCAGTTTTTTGTTGGTAGTACTACTTTTTCTTTTTCGTATGAATTCGAATTATCGACGTCTCTGTTACGTCTTCATTGCGTTGAACGAATATATGATAACCCAATCAAGAAATATAATATCGCTTGAAGTGACAGCCTTGCTGAAATCTGTAGTAGTATATGGAGTTCGCTACGGCTAGCAGTCTTGTAGCTGTCTCCTGACTTCCTTGTAACTGTCTACTCTCTGTTTCGTAACTGGCTATTATAACGATTTTCGGCGTCAATTTGCACGAGTTCACATCACAGTTTGGAGAGATGTGTACATCTCCACAAAACATGGCAAATGTTCTGGTGAGCTACTTTTCTTATTTCCACCATTTGCGGCCTTCTCAGCTAAGACCCCCTCCACCGTACACCAGGTTAAATTGGGACGAAGCATTTCCATTCATTTCGTATGCCGTTGACAAGAAAGAAGTTCCATTCGGTCAGCCTTTTTCCAAGAACCACTCTACATTTTAGAAAAGACTTCCGAGGGAATGCTTACCAGCTCACTATGATCTTAATATCTTAGTGTCTAGGGTTAATCGTTATCTTTTCTACATATTCTCTTGCATATCACTTCACCTCTTATCACTATTCTTTACGCTCATGCAACAGCCTCAGTAAGTAACAATCTACCTTGTATTGCACTTGGATCCTGTACTGGGTGAACAATTAGTAAACAATGTTAACATTGCAGGATACGAATTTTATTGCTTAATCCTTCATTTTTTCAAGAGAACAATAGAAAATTCAGAATCAAACGATTTATCTAAAGACAGAGAATACAGAAACAAACGACTTCATTTAGGAACCTCCACTCAACTGCTAAAATTTAGCATACCGTGATGAAAAAATGCTTTAGTCTTAACGGACAAAAAAATGTTTTATTGTGAAAATCTTTGTTATTATTAAGAGGAAAGATCAAAGTATTTTGAAATATTTAATTAAAATTTTAATCTTTTTTGGAACATTCGAAAATTTGATTAAAATCGCGCTTTTCTTGCGTCAGTGAATTTATTAGCATCGTAAAAAATAGCGTCATCTTGTTTTTTTTACTAAAATCAAATAATTGTTGGATTTCATTGAAACTTTGATAACTTATTCACAAATTAATGAAATTATTTTAGAAATGTTTTTAGAAAATCTTGGTAAAAGTCTATTTTTACATATGTTTCTCACCACTTAACTTTTAGAAAACACAAGAAATTTAACTGGATAATTTTTTAGTGACTAGTTAAAAGCAGAACTCCTTGGAAAATTTGAATAATCAACTTTATTTTGTTAAATCGCAACTCCTTACCGAAAATCTGTTCTGAATGATAAAATAAAACACAATAAAACTAAGGCATTGTTTAATTAGAGAAGTTTTTGATTACTTTTATGAATAAAAAGAAAATATTGTTTTAAAATTTGTTTTGATGAACAATTAATTTTTACAAGATTTGCATTCATTTTGTTTACAATTTTAATTAGGATAATATATAAGTTTTAAATCTTTTAAAATATAGTTTCACTAGTGTAAATCTTAGGAACTACTGTTATTAAAACAATATTTATTAATCATATATCGTAAAGCATATTACAACCTGATGACCTAATTATTCTTAAAAGAATTTTGATGTTTTGTATTTGTATAAACGTACCGATTTTTATAGATACGCTCACTCGCACACGACATTTTCGGAAAATAAAAGCGATAACTGTCGTAAATTTGGAGCCAACATTTTCCAAAATTCAATAAAACATTAGATTATTCTCTTTCCACATTTGAGCATTCAGAAGTTCACAACAATTGAAAGATAAATCTCAATTATTTTTATAATAATAATAATAATGATGTTATTTATTATTTCATACATTAAGTTATGTAGTCATCAGGAGGTAACAATATTTGCCAAGAGTTCGGTTTCTTGAATTTAAGAAGAAATGTTAAGTTGTTATTTTGGCGGGCCCGAAGCAGACTACCACTACGTTTAATTTCGTTGCTTTTTTTTTCTTTTTTCAGCGCAGTTCTATCGATTGTTACTTAAACTTTCCGATTATCAAAAAGAATTTTGAAAAATTACAATATTTAAACCACTCGGTGGTGGTGGGGGGGGTCAATTTCTCATACAACGTTATAGTAAATCGATCCTTCATTTTCAATCCACTCCCGTTGGAGTCGATTGAGAGACCAACAAAACTCCATGCAACACCAAAGATGAACTGAAGGTAAGGATTATGACAGCATTTTTTTTAATCTTAAACAAAGAGACCATCCGGAAGAGTTGCAATAGATTCCAAAATCGTCTGAGAGCCGTGGTTGAAACCAATGGGGATTTTATTAAATAAATTTACACTTTAATATTTCAAGATATTTTTTTGAAATTTTGGTTATATTTTTAAAATGAGATGTCAGTGTTATTTTTATTTTTGCTTAATTTAAACAACATCCATCGAAACCTGTATATCTCTCATTATGAACATTCTTATCTATCTATCTATCTATCTATCTATCTATCTATCTATCTATCTATCTATCTATCTATCTATCTCAGTGCATTCATATTATCTATCTATCTATCTATCTATCTATCTATCTATCTATCTCAGTGCATTCATATTATCTATCTATCTATCTATCTATCTATCTATCTATCTATCTATCTATCTATCTTAGTAAGGCAACCCCTCGACTAGTGCGGCAAATGTGCACATTAAAAGATACTCACTAATTGAAAGCGCATTAATCGAATAGAATAACTTATGGGAAATGGTGTAATTTGTACCTCAAATTTTGTTTTATTCACAATTAATTTCTAATTTGCGTACTTTTTAATAAAATATAGGTACATAATATAAGATGATTAGATGAAAAAGCTATGAATTAACATTTGTAAATCTGCTTTTTATGCAACACATGTTTAGGTGGTTTACGGCAGGGTATGTTTCTGTTCTCCATATAATTGGTGGTACTGAGAACTTGTCCCTTCAATTTTTCCAAACATATCGTCACCATCAGTATTTTAACCTTGAAATTTTATCTATATTCTTTCCATAGTAAATGCATATATCTTTAATATTTCGATAATTTATAATAAATGTAAATTTCTGTATCTAATTATATCGTCCATTTTTTTTAACAAAAAAAAAAAATCAAATTTCTTTTTAAGACCTTTAAAGTAAACATGAAAACAATTAAAATATTACAACAATTAATACAGACAAATATTTAAATATGTACTTTTATTATCGGCTCATTTTATAAAATCTCTATTTTTTTAACTGTCCATTTTTTTTAACACTACTACAATTATTTACTGACCTATGCAAAGGTATTCCGCGATTAGAAGGCAGACTGAAACAGCTTCCGGTCTTATATGACGGAAGCTCAACCCCCAACTTTTTTCAAACATGCCGCCTCAAAAACTGCTACCCTAATCTTCGAATGAATTCTTTCTGGAGTAGAGTGTTTTATAGCGCCCCAAAAATTTCCAGCAAAAAAACAGTCAAACCTGGTTCATCCCTGAATGCGCTCCCTCTATAGCTCCCCACAACCACTACTTCAAAATTTATAGCAAGGAACGGTGTAGATTGGCCCTTAATTCTGTCAGAGCCGCCCGCAATCGCTGTAAGAGAGTTCTGGAAAACGCAAAGTGCAGCTACGTGCGAGCTGTCCAGGCCAAGGTTGAAATGAAACAAACAGGATCACGCGAATTCTGGAAGATCACCAACAAAATTATGAACAGAGGCAAAGAGGCAGTGCCCACTATTATAAATGGCTCCGATGCCAGATCCTCTTCAACAGTCAAGGCGAAGCTGTTTGCCTTAAACTCAATGTTGGATGACAAAGGCCATCCACTCCACAACTCTTCACAACTCTCCACGTCTCACTGAGCACGATCACAGTAATATACACATTTCAGTAAAAGAACTATCTAGACATAAAAAATCTCGACCACCAAAAAGCCACTAGCCTGGATAAAATTCCAATGGTCATCCTTAAGAATATCAACCCAGAATTATCCCTGATTCTAGCAAAATTATTTAACTGCTACTTGAATGAAAGTTTGTTCCCAAGCATGGGGAAGGTAGCAAGCGTATGCCCGGTCTTTCTTCAAGAATGCAGAAAAACGGTCCTCGTCCTTCCAGTACAGACCCATTAGTCTCTTCAGTATCATCAGTAAACTTTTTAAGGGCATTATAAAAAAGAAGGTTGTTGAGCGCCTGGATAAAAAAACAACCACTTGTGTAACGAGTAGAATGTCATCACGGTTTACTGCTGACATTGAATTACACACAGAATTTAGTGAGACCCTTGTCGACACACATACCACAAGAACCGTCGAATTAGATATCTCGAAGCCCTTCGACAAGGTGTGGCACAAAGGTTTACTACACAAGCTCTATAATTATGGAATGATTGGAAGATTTTTCTCTATTATAAAATCCTTTCTAACAGGTAGAATCTTGAAAGTGATTATTAACGCTAAATCCTCCGAGGTACTAGCGATCAACACAGGCGTCCAAGGGCTCAATTCACGAACCAGGCCTATTTCGGATGTATATAAAGGATCTACGTAAAAATATACTGTGATCATTTGTAAACATCTGCACTGATGATACGACGAATTGCGGACGTACATCCCAAAAAGTTGACGATCAGTGATTGGCAGCTAAACTCTATTCCGATATAAAACATTTTATCTCTCTACCCACATCTATCTATCTATCTATCTATCTATCTATCTATCTATCTATCCTTTATTGAATGTAAAGCATTTCGTTGGACTATTATATGATTTTCTCTCGGACCGGCGTAAAGTGAGTAATGGTAAAACAATAATTAATTCAAATACTTTTTCATGGTCAATAAAGTTGATTATTTCTCTTCAGCGTCAATCTTCGGTATTTGATGCCATAAAAGAAGAAAGAAATTATAAGACAAAAAAGCTACAAGGGATAGGAACATATCGGGAATCGTGATCGTCTACGTCTAGAAGGGACACGACTTTTGTCTATATTTCTGAAATGAGGCAGTATTTACATTATTACATTATTCGGACTATTTTCCTCATCTTTATTGCCATTTGTACGACGTTTCGGCCGTTGTACGCCCCGGCCTTCTTCAGGTGCTAGAAATTTCGAACCGAACTGTTTATTACAATCACTGGTGTATATGATTCTTATTTCCTTGCTTATTGCCTCTTTTAGTAGTCATGAGTTATCTCCTTCTAAATCTGTAAGTTACATGTTCACCACTGCTGTAGCCTGGTATTGAACTCACAAATCTTTGGGTCAAGTCACAGGAACTAACCAACGTCTATATCCCCTGGACCATGTGTCATCGCACCTGAAGAAGGCCAAAGAATATAACGGCTGAAACGTCGTACAAATGGCAACAAAGATGAGGACAATAGTCTGAATAATGAAAATAATGTAAGGGACACGGCATACAAAAGAGCCTTGTGCAAGACTGCGTAAATCATGATGAAAAATGCCAAATCATGATGAAAAATGCATAGCTTGTGTACTATATTATTCTAAATTTATAAGCAACTGTTTTTTATTTAAAAAAAAAAAAGAACGCACACAGAAGTCCTGTTTTTCATAACTCGCTATAACGCCCAGCTCCGGTGCGTATGAAATGTTTTTTCTTTCCAAGCAATGACTAAAACACTTTCCAGTAGTTGTGTCTGTTCTCCGTCGACACGCTCTAATAAAAATAATTATCCGAACTCATAAAAATATCATTGGGTCATAAAATAAAATATAATATCATATATTCTCATAAAAAGTCGGTTTGTCTTTGAAGTGAGTCAAATTAGTATCGTGTTGTTAGATATAAATATACGGGTTAATGTCTCCTTGGTAACAAAAGTAGTTGCAATTTTCCCATCGATACAAATCGAGTAAAAATTTTATCCCTTCGTGAAAAAAATGATGCAACATAATCTCGATTCTATCTATCTATCTATCTATCTATCTATCTATCTATCTATCTATAACCCCGTATTTTTCATTCATATCTATCTATCTATAACCCCGTATCTATCTATCTATCTATCTATCTATCTATCTATCTATCTACACCCCATATCTTTCATTCATATATATATATATATATATATATCAGTCTGTTCATATCTATCTATCTATCTATCTATCTATCTATCTATCTATCTATCTATCTTAGTCTGTTTCATACCCTGATTGAGCACTCTGGAAAAATAGTAGACTTTGATAAACAGTAGCTACTCTGGCGTGTACGCATCGCTCATTCAGTGAAATGAATTAGATCGCACTAGCTATTGAGTGCATATAATGATATGCGCTAAAAAGTCTTCTACTTCCACCGAACGCCCATAGCCCAAGGGTAGAGTCGCCGGCTGACGCCATTTCGGTCGGGTTTCAATCCTGGGTAAAAAAGCAATCGGGGTCTGACCGTACTGATGAACTGTGATACGACGAAGCAGATCTGTCCGCGGATGACAATATATATATATATATAGATCGATAGATAAATTCTCGGTTTTAAAAATCGTGCAAAAATAAAGTATACATCTGTGACACATTATTTTTGGAAAATTAGGAAATTTAATGTTAAATGAATTTGATTTACACAGGTTTTACTGATTCATAGCATGAAATTTAGAATAAAACTATTTCTCAAACACATAGTTCAACTTTCTGACCTTTTCTTATATCCCACTTATTTAATTTAATAATATTTCGAGTATTTGTTTTTTGTAGCACTTAATGTTTATATTAGTTATTCTTGTTAAAGATGAAGGAGAGACTCGAAGCAACACAAATGTGGTTCTGCTGAAGGATACTGAGGATAACGTGAGCAACGACGAAGTTTTGGAGAGAAAAGGAAAGGAAACTGATATTTAACGTAAGAAAGTGACAACTGAAATTTCAGACACATAATGAGGAAAGAGGGTTTGGAAAATCTGATACTTTCAAGAAGGATTGAGCGAAGAAGAGACAGAAGAAAACAGCGCTTGACGTACTTGATAGCAGAACAAGGTTTGGAAGAAATAACAAGACAAAAGATACTAAGTGCTACAAGGGACAAGAAAGATGTCGGGAACCATGATCGTCTACGTCTAGAAAGGATACGGCCTTTTTCTATATTTCTGAGATGAGGTAGTATTTACATTATTTGCATTTTTCGGACTATTGTTCTCATCTTTGTTGCAATTTGTTTGACATTTCGGCCGTCGTACGCTCCGGCCTTCTTCGGGTGCTAGAAATTTCGAACCGAACCCTTTATTACAATCACTGGGGTATATCATTGTCTTTCAAGTGAATCAAAGTAACTCCTTATTTATTAACGGCTTTACTACCTTGCTCGGAGTGATATATATGTGCGTGTGTGTGTACATGGTAAATAGTTTTATCATGTATATATATATCATAGCATTGATATCTTTGGGTCAACTCAAGTCCTCGAAGAATTTAAATCATCGCGTTATTTTGCCCAGAAGGACGCACAGTAATAGAAAATAATAGAAAAATATTAAATAATGAATTTTTGTGAGAATTGTTTTAATTAGAATAAATTGTTTAATTGTTTTAATTAGAATAAATAATAAACTTTTAAATCTTTTGAAATTCTGTCTTGATCAAGTGATATTGTTATTAAATTAAAACTGTATTCACTAGTCATAAATGGCACATTTCACTGATTCAATAACCTTCAATATTTTAAAAAATAATTTTGAATTTATTTTCTGTGTGTTAATGTTTGCAAATATGGATGACCAAGTGCGACATTATCAAAAAATATGAGCGGTAACTATAGTAAATTTAAGATTTATTGAGAATTTTCTAACATTTTCTCAACAAGAGTCTTCGTAAGTATGATTATAAATGCAGAATACTTAATATTTAATCAAATATTACATTGTTTAGAATAATATTTTATTAAATTTTTAACATTATAAAGAAGAGTTCACGCTATATTCGTCAAGTCATTGTTACAGTTATGACCTCCTTAGAAAATATGACCAAACATAAGAGAGAGTTTTCAATATCTCTTATCTCTTAAAACCATACACCTGGGTGTTAAATAATTTTCTGTGATATATAAAACTAAAAGTAAGCAAAATTTAAATCAAATTTTACAGTATATAATCTTCCTCAAATAAAGTTTCAGAAAAGTATATTCTACAGTATTTACATTTTTGGGACTATTTGTTGCTATTTGTACGACGTTTCGGCCGTTGTACGCTCCGGCGTTCTTCAGGGGTTAAGAATTTCGAACCGAACCCTTTATTACCACCCCTTTTAGGTAGAGCCTCTGTTTGGTAGTCGTGAGTTATATCCCTCCAACATTGTCCCCAGTTCAGCACTACAAAGTCTACCAAAGCAAAGAGCTCTTTCGAACAATTACCTTGAAACTATTTATAGAAAAGACACAGAGAGACAACCTTACAGAGATATAAAACAGACCGAAGAAAAACTGCTAGATCAGGACATAGATTTTGCTGATTATTCTTTGATATATATATATATATATATATATATTAGTTCTCCACATACAAGCCTGTTTCGTTGCATCGCAGCTCATCAGTGTGGCTAGACACATCCACCTGCTTCATACTTAACTTAAGGAAGAGCCAGATGAGGTTTCTGGGACATGTAATAAGGAAAAAACGGCCTAGAGGATTTAATACTTACAGGACGGATAGAGGAAAAGAGACAATGTCTCAACAATTTACAGATGAATTGGCTAGATATAGCCGTAAATTCTATGCTAACAGTTTCTTTTTCTCGCATTTCTCGCTTGTGGAATTCCCTTTCGGCTCTAGGCTTTCTAGCCAACTTTAATATGCAAAACTTTAAATGCAATGTCAGTAGCAATCTACTGCTTTCCTGACTACTTTTTCTATCATTAGTATTCTTTCTGTTCGTAATTCTTCCACGTCCTGTAACTCCTTGCGTACCAGCGGCTTTACTGCCTTGCTTGGAGTGATATATATATATATATGTGTGTGTGTGTGTACATGGTAAATAGTTGATTCACGTATATGTATCTCAAGCATTGACATCGTGGCTTTATGTCATTGGACAATTATTTATTGGCTCACAGTGATTTAACCAATGAGAATAGCAAACAACTCGGATGCGATAAAACTGTGAGTGAGAGTTTTCACGCGAGGAGCTATGTTGATTCTATTCAAATATCAGTATCAAAACTTTCACTGTTACAATTTGATAGAAGAAAATGAGAGAAATGATAATAAGTTGTTTATTGTCAGAGAGATGCGTGTTGGAAAGTAGAAAAGGTTAAGCAAGGTGAAGAACAAGTGTAAGCGATAGAATGAGTGAAAGAAGAAAATGGAGGAGAAATAACGTGGTAAAAGGAAGAAACACTGGGAGAATGGAGAAGGGGAAGAAAAACAGGAAGAGAAAAATTCTAAGAAAGAGAAAGAGCAACGGTGAATGAAAGGGTGTGATGGAAGAAGAGAAAGAGTATAGGCAAAGGGAAAAGAGATAAGAGTAAAAGAGCGAGAAAGAGAAAAAAAAGAGTTTAAAATTCCTATACAAAAGTATATATTTTCGAAATTTAAAAGGAATAAAGGAAAAGTTTTAGAAATTTGGAAAGGCAGAATGCAAAATTCAAAGAAAATAGGAAGATATTGAAAACATAAAAAAAGAGAAATAGTGTGCTTGAGTGTAAGTGAGAAAGAGTAGGAGAATTTTTAAGAAAAGGAGAGACAGAAAGATAGGAAAAGAAAAAAAGTGTTTGGAATTTGTCTACAAATTTGAAATTAATTAAAAATTAAAATAAAATAGAGTAAATTAAAAATTCCAGATAATCTATTGTAAATAGGGGCGCGTAATGATAACATGAAATGAATTACCGCGTTCCTGCAACTGCTACTGATAAAAGATATCGTAGTTCTCTTGATACTCGATTACACATTCTGGGAGCCCCTTGGTTCGTCTCTTCAAGAGTTATCCATCAGATGTGTCTATTTTCATATCAAGAATTAATAATAATAATAATAATAATAATAATAATAATAATAATAATAATAAAACCAAGTTCCGTGTCAGCTTTTACCTTTTCGAATTTGTGTCTTTTGGCGCACTCAGCTCTTTGGAGAACGACGATGTTTGCGATGAAACGATAAACCTACATCAGAACCTTGGAACAGTTTCAAGAGAAGAATTCTTCCCCTCCCAGCCTAGGGTTCAGCTACAGAATCGTAAAAAAGAAAGAACTGTGGGCCTGCAAAACCCTCGGGATATACCTTAACGAAATATTTCTCCACCGGAGACACGTCGTGGCAACACACCGGCTACTTCCTCTGCTGTTATGGTCTCTATTTTTATTTTTTATTTTTTTACTTTTATTTTTCCTTTGATCTATAAATAAAGTTATATTTTTGCTTTACTGGAGGTTCCGTTATTTTGCCTTTCTTTTTAAAATAGTAAATAAATGACTTTTTAGATTTCTTTTCGTCTTTCGTGTTTCATTAAACTAGGTCAACCTTTTCCCATTTGCTAGCAAAAGTATTATCAGATAAGGATTACAACATTGTATATGGAGGGACGGTTAGCGATTAACAAACCCATAATTTAGTAAGTTCAATCCTTAGTGAGTGACTAAACTTAAGAAATAAGCTTCAACCGTCTACTACAGGTTATTGATAATTAGAATTTGGCATTTACTATGAGAGACACCTGTGATTTTTACTCTATGTTAATCAATATTTGCACAAATGACAATTTAAAAAAAATTATTTTAGCTCAAGCAAGGCGGGACCGCCACTAATGTGTAGTGGGTTACAGTGAGAGAAAAGAATAGGTACATTGGGTATTGAAGAATAGATAAATGATCAATGGGACTCAAGAAGATAGGAAATAGCAATTGACACTGCACTTAAATTTTTGGACCTTGTAGCTCTCATGGAAGCAAGTAAACGGCAGGGAGTTTCACAGGCGGGAAGTTCGAGAAAAGAAACTGTTAGGGTAGAAGTGACGGTTACATTTAACTAGCTATCTCAACTAAAATGCTAAAAAAAAGAGTATAGTATGAAGAAAAAATAAACCCAAACTTAACAAAAACGAATTTTTTCCATCAAACTGATTATGTTATTATTAAGAGTATTTTTAATAATTTAAAAAAGAAACCTAATTCTTTTTCTAACATGTTCAAAATTTTGGCAAAAATCTTGTTTTGAATTTTCGTTAGCGGGTAAACAAATTGTTACGAGAGTTTACAATGGATAATATAAAATTATATAACTCATTTTTTTCCGGTGAAAAACATATTAATTTTGAAATTCTTGCAAAAATCAAATAATCAAATAATCAAATAATTGTCGGATTTTAATAAAACTTTTAGGACTTATATAAAAATGAATGAAATTACTTTTTAAATTATTATTTTTAAAAACCTTGGTAAAAATGTACTTTTTTTTACATATGTTGCTCCTCTCTACGTAAATTCATGAAATTTCAAAAAATTAAATTTTGTAAGGAAAATTAGTTTTATTAGTTAAATACAGAAATCATTGGAAAATGTAAATCTTCTATTATTTTTTTTCAAACATTTAACCCTTTTTCCGAAAATTTGCTCCCAATAGTAAAATAGAAAATGCAATAAAACTATGACATTATTAAATTCGATAAGCTTTTAATTGCTTTAATAAAATATATATTAAGGACAAAAAATAAGATAAAAAATTCAATAAAAATTGAAATTTTAAAAGAATTGTTTTCATTTTTTTTAATTATAATAATTTATAAAGTTTCAAAAATATTTTAAAATGCTTCAAAGACTTGTGGGCGTTAGGTTATTCAATTATTAAGTGTAGATTAAATTTACTAATCGAAAACTGAAAAGTAGAATACAAATCGTCGAGCCATCGTATTTTTAAGATAATTTTATTTTTTTTGTGTATTTCAAGTTTCTCTTTGTATGGTAATTTCTGTGTGTACATTAAAAAGTCATGTGTTTCACGGTTTCTTCACCATATGTCAATTTTGATCACCAGACACACTTAGCTTATTTCGTATCTGGCTGTCATCACATGTCAAAACATACGGGAAAGGCCAGAAAGCACAACACTTCTTGATTAAGAAATATTTTTATTCTAAATTTAATGCTATAAATAAGAAATATTTATGTAAATCATTTTAATTTAACTTTAAATTTGCTAGTTTTTCAAAAATAACATGTTATAGATGTATATTTTATTTTTTCAAGATTTTTAAAACCGAGAATTAAGTTTTGTTTACAAATGTGTCTATCGCTCAAAAAATTCTAATCAATAAAATTTCTGTTTAAAATACGCCAGAGTATTTTGCTTACTGAAAATAGTAAATTTAATCATTTACCTTTCAGTTAAAACTAAAATAAACGTTTCAAGAAAACATTTTTATTTTAAAAATTCAATTTAAATATTAGCTATCGAAAATGCGTGGAGGTACATATATTCAACCATTTTAACACTAAAAATGTGTACCACGCCTAAATTCATGCGGTCTGGGCACCAGGAGGGAAAAAAATTGTCAGAGCAATTACCATGGAAATATTTGTAGAGAAGTCAGAGGGAAGCCACGTTACGTTGGTGAAAAAATGACTGAGGTCGAGATGTCACGTCAGGATCGATTGCATTGCAGATTCTTCTTTGGAGTTTGTATCAGCCGAGTGGAAAGTTATTTACGGGACACGGTGGTGGTTGTATGATCAACGGACAAATTTTATATAAGGCAATTTTACAAACGCTAACGTCTAAGTGTTGACGGTTAGAATACAGGCGACCAAAACTATTGTTAACTGAATTTAAGGGTGAGAGAAAATCAACTCTAAGAATTTGTAGTCATCTTCCTCTATGCGCCGTTTCCCATCAAGACCTTAGATGTTCATAGCCCTCTATATCTCCTCATCCCTTGTAAATCTTAACGCCCTTTCTCTTGTTACCCTTCCCAAACCTTGCTCTGCCAAACATTAGCTCAAACTCATCAAGTATGTCATGCTTTGCTTTCCCTTGTCTCTCTTTCTTCCTATCTATCTTGTGAGTATCAGATTCTCCAAACCCTTTTACTCATTACATGACTCAGAAACTTCAGCTATCTTTTCCTGATGTTGAGTATTTTATATATCGACAAACAACAAACACGCATATATATAAAAATATAAAGTTATATTTTTATTAATGACGATGAACCGTGTAGAATAGGGAACAGAGAATTGAGAGAGCGCGCTTCTAATGGGTTGACGGGAGTGTAGTCTTATCTGTTGTGTCTCTCTTCACCGGCCGATCTCTGTTGCTTCTCTACTGGCGAATCCGTGTGCCGAGGTCTTTTTATAATCTTCCAGAACCGGGACTTTTTCTTCTGGTTTTGCCTCGCCCACGCACGCCCACGTAATTCTCAGAGACACCTGTTCTGTTTGTCTCTGTAGTTATTTCCGCTGCTGCCGGAAATAAGGTCAAACGACATCCGTTCCTTTCAACGACCGGAAACACCCTCGCTTGCATCAGCCTTCCTCGGGTGGGGCCAGATTGTTATATTACATTAGTTTCCTTTTATTTACTTTTTTGAAGAATGCTCGATACTAAGTAGAGTAATATATATATATATATATATATATATTATTCTTCAGGACGTAGGCGATTATGGACTTCTACTTTACTCTGTCTTTTGTCACTCTAAATATTTTTCTTTTTGGTATCTCTCCCAAATCCCGTTCGGCCAGCCATTTGCTCAGACTTATCAAGTACGTCTCGCGATGCTTTCCCTTGTCTCTCTTCCTCTCTATCCGTCCTGTGAGTATTAAATTCTCCAGGCATTCCTTCCTCATTATATGTCCCAGAAATCTCATCTATCCCATCCTCATGTTAAGTATGATATATATATATTTTTTTTTCAAAGAATAATCAGCAATATCATTGGTCCTGGTTTAGAAGATTTTCTTCGATCTGTTTCACTTCGCTGTAAGGTTGTCTCTGTGTGTCATTTCTATAATTTTCTTTTCGTTTCCATCCTCCTCAAAACCTCGTCGTTGCTCGCATATTCGGTCGGTAGTATCCTCAGCATCCTTCTGTAGAGCCACATTTCAGCTGTTTCCCTCATCCTTGAGAGATTGCCCAGCACTCGCTGCTATATTGAAGAACAGACATAACAATCCAGTACTTTTTTGGGAATTCTATGCCAATACGCCTTCGGGTCGCAGTGTCGTACCTTTTGTCACCAAAAGTAAATAAATGCTAGTTCATTTGCTAAATATGACAATCGTCGATAAGGTTTTGTTTTCTTAAACAGAACCAATTATAGCACAAGAATGTGTCTGATTAGAGTTTGAAAGAACAAATAAGAAAAGTCTTCAGTATAATCTAATTAAACAACCGTATATGCTTACACAAGAGAAATAAAGTCAAAGCTGAAATGACAAGGGGGAGAGTGTGAACCTATCGATACCTATACTGCAAAATTTGCATCATTTTGTGAGAAATCTCATTTCAGCTTCGATTTTATTTCTCTTGTCAGAAGATTTTGAAGAGCGAAGAACTAACTCTTAATTGCAGTTGTTCCCAGGTCCCTTGTAAGAGTCCCAGCTAAGAGTGAATAGTGAACACCCAAACTGAGTTTAAAACATAAAAATATACAAAATGCATTAGAAAAAACTGCCAGCAATACATTTTCATAGTAAAAGAATAAAAAATTGCCAATAAAATACGGCATTAAATGACACATAAGGAGTCGATATGCCGTTAAACAAATAGACCAAGCAAAATCAAACACACCTCTCCAGTCTTTTGAACAGTAGTAGAGGTTTACCCCTTGTTTCCTGCTTAGGAGTGGGTTTCCGGTTCCTTCTATACTCTTTTTCATTCTCTCTTTTACAGAAGTACTTAAATCTTAGTGACATTATCGCATTGCTTAGGGTGAAGTGATTAAAAAAATTATGATACTATCTAAAGAATGTATGCAATAGTGAGTTTGCGAAAACCAAATAGATGTTTCTCTTTTACTTTCAGTAATCTTTTGTCTTAGTGACATTATCACATTGCTTGGGATGAAATGATAAAAAAAAACTATTTTCCAAAACTTTTCTAGCAAAAAAAAAAAAAAAAAAAAAAAAAAAATTAACAGATTGAAAATATCTTAGTTGGAAAAGAACGCGTGAAGCAACATTAATTCTTTTAGACAAAATCTTCATTACTTTACAACTTAATGTTTTTTTCCTTTTTGTGTTGTTGTTTACCTAAATCTAAACTTATTTATAAATAGAACTTTGTCTGTGTGTGTGTGTCTCTCTCTGTGTGTGTATCCGTTACCTATAGACTCCAAAACGACTGAACCGATTTTCTTGAAAATTTACACAGTTGTACTATAAGTGTCTGCGAGTGTTCTTAGCTAGGTTTTGTATCGAGGTATCCACGATATATGTCGAAAATCGATAATCGAAAAAATCGGGTTATAGAAGGAGTGGTCCGATTTTCATCAAATTTGATACACTCATAGACAAAGACATAAGAAACGATATTCAGAAGTTTCAACGTTGTAGTTCTTACAATAGTGCAGAAAATCGATAATATATATATAAAAGGCAAGATGTGTGTGTGTGTGTGTGTGTGTGTGTGTGTGTGTGTGTGTGTGTGTGTGTCCTTTATACAAATCCACAATTTTTATCCGATTCTCACCAAACTTCACACAAATATTCTTTAGGCTGAGTCTGCGCTCCAGGATCATGGATTAGTTTTAAGGCCTTCATTACACTCGAGCAACGTCGGATACTATACTGCTAGTGAAATATAATCAATAAATGTGTGTCTATAGACACATGTTTATGCACATATTATTTTTAATTCAGCCCAAGTAAAGCAATAAAATGACTAAAACTCAATGGATTACTGAGTCTGAAAGAATATGAGCAAAAGAAACCATTATTAAAGAAAGAGAAGAACAATTAAGAAGTCAGAAGATAACGATTGTCATTGCATTTAAATGGCTGAAGATCAAACTTGATTGGAAAGCAAGAAGCCGAAACGCAGTTTGACAAGCGAGAAACTCAAAAGAAGAAACTGCTTGCATAGAACTTACGGTTACATCTAGCCGTTTCAACTGTAAAAGAAAACTTTGCTGTCAATGTAGTAGTACGTTTAAATCAATAAAGTCTAGGCACAAAAAAGCCCATCAGAATAATTAACATGAACACGTTTATTGAAACGGTAAAGGGAAGCAATGTTATGGCGGTTTGGAAGTGACTGAAGTCGAAGTCCACAATCCTACATTTCAGGCAACTGTGAAGTTTATTGATCTTTTCTATGGCTGTATAGTATAAGCTACATACGGTTTTCTTTCTCTACGGCTACATAGACAAATCTGCATTCCTTTTTAACTCATAGCTGTGGGGAGAAAAAATTATTGATATCCTTCCCAAATATATCTGTGCCAAAGTTTCACATTTCATTAAGGAATAAACATACATGTTATTTGTCAAAAGATGAGATTTTATTTTATACGTGACTGAAATTTATGACATAAATAAATACTCTGCAAGGTGACATTTCAAAGCACCTTTCTATATATTTCAAAATGAAAATGGATGAAAGATGTATTTTCATCATTTGAGGTTCTTTTATTTCCGAAAAAAACAACAACAATGAAAAGACAAGAACATCAACAAAAAACAAAAAAAAAAAAGAAAAAAAAAGAAAAAGAAAGAAACAACGAAAAAATAAAATAAAAGTATTAAACAAACAGCAACGGGATATGTACATTTATGGAGATGGTTTCCTAGATGATAATAATTTCCGTAACCCGATTCGCTGGGTTAAAAAGTGGAAATTTTGCATTGAAGATGGACAACATTCCGTCACACTTTCAGTTGTTGATGATGACCTAATCGAAATGTAAGTTGGAAATAACCCAGCTTGTATGACACAGGACATTGCTGAGATACTCCACATATTATATATAGGCTTTTAAAAGCATTTTGGAAACACTTGGATACGTGAATCGAGACGATGTTTGGGTGCCTCATGATTTATCGGAAAAAATGTAATGGACTGAAATCCCACGTGCGATTCCCTCCTTAAATGCGACAAACAGGACATATTTTTTTGACAAGCAATAAAAAAAGGATTAACCACACCAAGAAGCCAATTTGTATCCGAACAAGGTGATGCTCTATATCTGGTAGGATTGCAAAGACTTTATGCATGAGGAGTTCTTCTTGCAAAATGAGACGTATTCTTTGCGATTAGACCAATTAAAGACAGCAATCGATGAAAAGCAGTCGGAAGGGTGACTAGTTTTATCAGAAAAGCACCAGACCCAAACAGAAATGGGTAAACTTAGCAGATATACTGCTACACCCGATGTACTTATTTGACTTTAAGATTATCATTTATTTATATCCCCACAGCATTCCATTAAAGCAGTGGTCCCCAAACGATGCTATGCGTCTCTTAGAAGTATGAGTAAAGTGTTCTGATATGTTCTCTTCTCTACCAAAACGTTTTACCTGAAAATTTAATTTGATCAGATTTGTGGGGAAGTGGTTTTTGCCTAGAATGTTCCAGTTTTTTCTTGTACATTATATTGACAAGCAAATCAAAAAACGATTATTGTGTTGGTCTTTATGATAGCAATAATGAAAACATTTATCAGTATACCATGTACGATGGGTAAATTGTCGCCATTTTGTATTTTTAATTTCGTGCGAGAACGTTCTCTGTTTTTGATTTTGTCAACTGCACTGTCTAGTAGGGTCTGTGAGAAAAAGAGCACAATGACGAAATGCACTTACATGCTGTACTGCTTGGCATTCGCACTGAAATTTCTAATGCAAGCATTTCAGTGTGTTTGGGCGCCAATTTGAGGACAGTGCAGAGGGTTCGGAAAGAGTTAGATGAGTCTAATGGTAATTTCTAAGGTTCGGCAGCTCGGAAAGCTCACTCTGAGTGTTCTGATAATAAAAGATCTACCAAATTAGTTTATGAAAGCCTCAACACGGTGGCCTTCATCAAGTGTCTTCGAAATGTAGTGCTGCCCTGGGTCAAGAGGGTGGCTGTTAAAGACTCTATGCCTGGCAACAGGACTAGAAATCATACTATAAAAGCAGGAGAACCCATCTATGAGTGTCAGACAATTCCTGTAACCACTTCTTCTTCTGTGTGCCCTGTTCTTTCAGGACGTAGGCGATCATGGTTCTCCACGTCTCCCTATCCCTGGTGGCTCTTAGTATGTTTTCTCTTGTTTCACCTTGTAAACCCCGTTCCGTCATCCACCTGATCTAGCCCTTCAAATATGTTATCCGTTGCCTTCCACTGTCTCTTTTTCCTTCTACCTGGCCTGTTAGTATCAGGTTCTCCAAGCCCCACTTCCTCATTGCATATCCCAGGAACTTCAGTTGTCTCTTTCTGATGCTCACTATTAATTTTCTTTTCGTTTCCATTCTTTCCAACACCTCATCGTGGCTCTCATGCTCGGTCCACGATATCCGCAGCATCCTTCTGTAGAACCCCATTTCCGCTACTTCAAGTTTTTCCTCATCTTCACAGCCGTATTGAAGAACTGACATCACATAGCAATCTAACACTCTCTTCTTTGTTTCTAGTGAAATTTTCCTGTCTTAGTACTTTACTCAGCTTCCGGAACGCGTCCTTTGCCATGCCAATTCGTCTTCGGATCTCTGTGTCGCACTTTCCATCTCCTCTTAGAACACTTCCTAGGTATTTACATTTTTGTACTTGTTTGATTCTGGTATCCCCCATCTGTATTTGGCATTTTGGGTTGCTCTTTTTGCTGATGACCATGCATTCAGTTTTCTTACAGTTTATTTGTAGTCCTTCATTGTCACTTACCAGCGCTACCATCTGTAGGAGGTCTTGTAGTTTTCTTTCCGTGTCTGCAATCAGCACTGTATCATCTGCATACCTTATGTTGTTCAAGTTGTGGCCTCTAACTTGAACAACATAAGGTATGCAGATGATACAGTGCTGATTGCAGACACGGAAAGAAAACTACAAATCCTGGCGTAACATCTAGGGTCTTCAAAATATTTTCGCTGTACAAGTTGAACAGATTCGGTGAAAAGACACATCATTGTCTTACGCCTCTTTCTAATTTTGTAAATCTGCTGAAATCGTTACCTTTCTGTATGCAGGCAGTTTGCTGCCAGTAGAGATTCCTAATTACTCTGATGTCTTTTCCAAATATGTCGAGGCTGCTGAGCATCTTCATCAATTCTTTATGTCGTATTTTGTCGAATGCCTTCGCATAATCAAGAAAACATAGGGACAAGTCCTTCCTCATTTGTATTGCCCTTTTTCGGAGAGCATCCTAGTCATAAATATGGCGTTTCTTGTTCGAGTGTCTTTGACGAACCCGCACTGTTCCTGTCCTATCTCTGGCCTGATTCTGCTTCTCGCTCTATTCATCAGGATTCGGACGATCAGTTTTGTATCACCCTCTTAAAACTCACTCCTCAAACTGCAATTTCCTTGATTATTATGTGTGAGGGGCAATTGAGTGAGAGAATAACAAAACTTCCTGTAATACCAAAGATGAAGTGAAGGCAAGGATTATGGCAGCATTCATCAACAAGGAGACCGTTCAGAAAAGGTTCAGGAGATTCCGAAGTCGTCTGAAACAGGTGGTTGAATCTAATAGTGATTTTACTGAATAAATATACTCTTTACGATTCCCAGATATTTTGTGTAATTTTGGTAAATATGTCTATTCAAAAGAGATGCTAATGTTATGTTTTTTGTTTATTTAAGCAACAATATATCCGTTGTACTCTGTATATCAGTAGCCAAGAAACGAGGCGGCGGAAGTGAATAGCAGGTGAGGCGGAATGATTGAATGACAAACAAAGATTTAAAAACAGTTAAAAAATTCATATGCAAGAAATAAATTTGATTTCAAAATATTATTACTGCATGTATGTCTCCCAGTATCAGCCAGTCAGTTAAGTGCCATACGTGGTACACGCTTGGACAATCATGTTTTGAAAGCTATAGAACCCAAACTGTTCTGCTATTTAACCCATAGCTGGAGAGAGAAGCGACGGATTAATACTTTTCCAAGGGTGTTTACGCGTAAGTGAATGCAACGAATTCAACTTGAATTCGAACTCGGGTCTTCGATTTATCGTTTCTAGCCGACATCTACTTCATCTTAACGCACATCCTAGTATAAATAGGTATAAATAATTATTAACCTATTTTATCATTGTCATATTTTGCGTTATATCAAGTATTAAAAATATAGAAACGAGGCTCCGCAAATTGAGGAGAGTTATCAATTATAATGTCTTGACTTCAAATCCGCGATTATCTCCCTTTAACACTCTCTCCGCTTTATTTTTAAAAGTACTTTTTATCCCTTAAAATATGTTGAGCAAATTTTAATTCCAAAATCATTCAGAGAAAAATGTTTGAGAACCACTACCTTAAAAGATTCTCGATTCTCTTGAAAATTTACCCCCCACCTACTTTTTAAAAAAATCGGTATTGACCCATGCAAGGCAGTAAAGCCGCTTTAACACAACGGTTTACAGGGTGTGGAAGAATTAGGAATTAATAATGAGTGGAAAGAAAAAAGAGTAATATGGAGGACAGTAAATGGTGAGTGACATTGTATTTTTACATAGTAAAGCTTGTTGGAAACCATGAAGCCAGAAGGGAGTTTCACATGCGAGAAGTGCGAGAAAAGAAACTGTTAGCATAAAATTTACGGTTACATCTAGCCAACTCAATTAATGTGATTTCGACGCCAGTCTTGTACTTTACTTAAATTCAAAAAGTCTAAGTACAAAAAAAAAAAAAAAAAAAAAGAGAGAGAAAAAAGAGCTAATCTGAACAATTGCCATGAAAGTATTTATGGAAAAGACACTGAGAGGCAATCTTATGTCGGTGTGAAAGTGACGAAAGCCGAACGGCCAGATCAAGACCAATGAAATTGCTTATTCTTCTTTGGAGTTTATCAAGAAGCTCAAGATAAATAACCCCGGACCGCGTGTGACAGCAATTTATCACTCAGAAAGTTTTACGAGGATGGAATCATGAAAATACCTCAAAGACGGCGAAAATTGGAGCAACAAAATGGCACTTATGTGGTTGAATTAACGTACAAATATCTAAATATTGCACTACTTACATTGTTCGGACTATTGTCGTCATCTGCCATGTTTACGACGTTTCGTTGTGAGTTCCGGCCTTCTTTCGAACCGACCCCTTTATTACGATTCTCATTTCGTGAGCGATGCCACTCCTGGTAGCCATGTAGTCATCTCCTTTTAACTTAACTCTCTAAGTTATTTGTTCACTGTTGTAGCCTGGTATTAAAAACTGGTATTAGAACTTACAACTCTTTGGGTGAAGTTACTGGAACTAACCAACGTCTATATCCACTGATCCATGTGTCCTTGAGAACATCAGCATATGAGTTTTGGGGACTTATAAACCTCATGTCTTAGTAACCAGATCTCATATTGCAATCTTTGAAGCTAGTGATTTTCTCTAGCACTCCGTATTAGTGGTTCCCTTTTTTTTTTTATAACCATATTGCTCCAAGCAAGGCATTTTACTGCCATTGTTTTTCAGGAGGAAAGTTATGAGAAAGATTGACAGGTTATAGGGTGTGTCAGGAAGTGGATAAAAGAAGGATGAGAATACTGACGAGAGTGGAGTGGACGGAGAAAGAAGCATGAGAGTGGGGATGTAGGTTAGTGAGATATGAGAACTATTGACTTTACATTTAAATTCTTGGAGATTATAGCTGTCGGGAAAACATGTAAATGGAAGGGAATTCCACAGGTGAGAAGTGCTAGAAAAGAAGCTGCTGGGGTAGAATTTTCGTTTACAAATTATTGGTTTCACAATAAAAGGTTTTCTTATTGTATTCATTTATATTCATTTCTATGCTTGGTCGGCTTAGGAGATTTTTGTAGCCTGAAGAAAGCCGGTGCGTACAACAGCCGAAATGTTGTAAACATGGCAGTAAAGATGAGAACAATAGGTCGAACAATGTAAATAGTGTAAATACTACCTCATCTCAGAAGTACAGACAAACATCTAAATACTGCTTTAAAAAATCACTTTGAAAACGCCACGAACTTTTGTTCCGGTCTAATATATAGTTCACCTGTGTGCATTGTGGTTTTGTGGTTATTCGTAAAGCTCTTTCTTTCTCTCCCGAGTTATTTATTCTCTCTTATTTCTCTGTCTACTGTCTATATCTTTTTTTACCTTTCAACATATGAATATCGGTTATTCATGCATAGCAAATCTAGCGTTTTTTTCACAGCTGCATTTGATTTCACCCCGTCCAACGTGCTTCGTCACCTCAACTATAGAAGCTGCGTTGACGCCGCCGACCAACGAATCCCGAAGATATGCCTCCGCCACCCACAGGGCAGGTTTTACTTTGCCCAAGACAAACATTGATTGTGCTTTAATACTGATATTTCTTTCTTATTTTCTTTCTTACTTTCTTACGCCACATATCTATCTATCTATCTATCTATCTATCTATCTATCTATCTATCTATCTATCTAAATCCCTTATTCCTTTAAGCATTATCTGTTGATCGGGAAAACCTACCGTATTTACCACCACTAGATGTAATCGGCGTCTGAGACTAAATATATAGTAGGAGCCGTAATTTTGGTTTTTAAAACTGGCAGGAAGACATTAAATTGTTGCAAGACAAGTTTAGTATCTAACAGTCAGTAGATCAGTGTACTGTATGATCTATCATGGTCTCTTCATATCCATCAATCTATCTATTTGGCCTGTTCATATCTATATATATTGACCTGTTCATATCTATTTTAAACATCTTCACAAATGTTTCCCTCTTCCCTCTCTTTTCACTGTCCCTTTATATTTTAAACGCCCAGGTTTTGTCCTGATTTCGTTTAATAGACTGCGTGTAAGAACTTTGCATGTGTGAGAGCAAGACGAATAGAAAGCAAGAAGCAGACGAAAACCGGAAGTGAACCCGTGTCTCCATGTTTGTCTATGAAGGTCGATACTCACATTTTTTAGAGACAGACCTAAATACCTGCGTTACATAACATAGCAAGCGGTTCAATTTATAGAATTATTCACAAAAAATGGTTTTGTAATTTTTACATTACTTTTTGTCGTGCATAAAATTCTTTTGCGTTAATAAACTTTAAAGGGAGCGATTCTTTTAAATCATTCTTGGATGAAAAGAAAAAGAAATGAAAAGAATTATTTCTATCACGTCCCGATTTTGGGTCACCCTATATTTTTTTAACTGCTTTCTTTTCTTTACCTTTTTTGTTTCGCTTTTGCAACTAGGATGACGACGCAGTCATGTGGCATTTGATAAAAGTCGTAACAGAATAAACAGATGGAAGAAGGGTTTAATTGTGATGCAAAATTCGACACAATGTCAGTTATTTAATGTGAACGAACCTGCATAGTCGGTACATCAAACCTTTACCTCCGGCTCCTGCTTTTCTTCGAGTTAACTCCAACTCTTTTATAAAGAGTAAATGTAAATAGATAGTTAAAAAAAAAGACAACATTAATAATCTTGGTGAAAAGAATTCCTTATCTGCTTAAACGCTGTAACTGTGTTCTGTTACTCTTAGAATTTGATACGGAGAAACAATCTATCTGTCTGTCTATCTATCTATCTATCTATCTATCTATGTTTATTTCAATGTATTTCAGTGTTAACATCTATCTATCTATCTATCTATCTATCTATCTATCTATCTATCTATCTATCTATATTTATTTCAATGTATTTCAGTGTTAACATCTATCTATCTATCTATCTATCTATCTATCTATCTATCTATCTATCTATGTTTATTTCAATGTATTTCAGTGTTAGCATCTATCTATCTATCTATCTATCTATCTATCTATCTATCTATCTATCTTTATCTATGTATTTCAGTGTTAACATCTATCTATCTATCTATCTATCTATCTATCTATGTTTATTTCAATGTATTTCAGTGTTAACATCTATCTATCTATCTATCTATCTATCTATCTATCTATCTATCTATCTATCTATCTATCATGTTTATTTCAATGTATTTCAGTGTTAGCATCTATCTATCTATCTATCTATCTATCTATCTATCTATCTATATTTATTTCAATGTATTTCAGTGTTAACATCTATCTATCTATCTATCTATCTATCTATCTATCTATCTATCTATGTTTATTTCAATGTATTTCAGTGTTAGCATCTATCTATCTATCTATCTATCTATCTATCTATCTATCTATCTATCTATCTATCTATCTATTTGTTTATTTCAATGTATTTCAGTGTTAACATCTATCTATCTATCTATCTATCTATCTATCTATCTATCTATCTATGTTTATTTCAATGTATTTCAGTGTTAACATCTATCTATCTATCTATCTATCTATCTATCTATCTATCTATCTATCTATCTATCTATGTTTATTTCAATGTATTTCAGTGTTAGCATCTATCTATCTATCTATCTATCTATCTATCTATCTATCTATGTTTATTTCAATGTATTTCAGTGTTAACATCTATCTATCTATCTATCTATCTATCTATCTATCTATCTATCTATCTATCTATCTGTCTATGTTTATTTCAATGTATTTCAGTGTTAACATCTATCTATCTATCTATCTATCTATCTATCTCTCTATCTATCTATCTATCTATCTATCTATCTATCTATCTATCTATCTATCTGCGTTCATCCATGTCAACTTTTACAAGCTCTGTTAATCACATTCATTTTCTAAATGAAATAAAATCTTATCACTTGATAACAATATTGATCTTCAAGACATGGTTGTGTGGGTGAAATGTGAAAGCCGTAAATCTAACTTTCCTTGTTCAATTCTCTCAAGACAGGAGGGAAATTTATCTTTTTACATCTTTTAATGCCTTGTGTACCTGAAAAAAAAAAAGCTGCAGATTTTAAGGTCCCCTAAAAATAAAGTACTACTGAATCGTAGGGAAGAATTAACAGTTTTATGTAAACATCGAAAATATTTTTCTCTAAAATTTAATTAATTACAATTGTTCATTTATAATTTTCACCATTTATTTCAAAATATCACCTAAAGATGAACAGTATTGTTCTGAACCATGAACATTTTTGTGTATTGATATAATGCTTTCAGAAACCATTGTAATATATATATATATATATATATATATATATATATATATATTAGTTTAAAGCATACTTTTATTTAATTTTACTCTTTCAGCAGACATCCCCTGTGATCTTAATAACCATTAAACTAGTCATAGAAAGTCTTATTAAAATCTCGGCTAATAAGTGATTTTGCAGGAAGAGGTAATGACGATAGCGAAAGGCAGAAATCATGGTAGCCTAATCGATTGATCTTCCTAAATTTTGATATATATATATATATATATATATATATATATATATATATATAGTCATCCGCAGACAGATCTGTTTCGCTGTATCACAGCTCATCAGTATGTTTAGACAACCGATTGCTTTTACCCAGGATTGAAACTCGACCGAATTGGCGTCAGTCGGAGACTACCTCTGAGTTATGGGCGCTCGGTAGAAGGAGGCAAACTGTTAGCGTGTGATGTATCAAGCGCCACTAGAGCTAGAGTGCTCTAGAGTATTTTGATCTGCATGTGAAACGACTTATTCGAAAACTTGAAAAATACAACTCAAAAAACAGACTATATCTTTTAAATTTAATAAAACTTGTTTATATATATATATATATATATATATATATATATATATATGCAAACTTATCACTATACTCGTTCCGAAAACCTTCCGCGTATATACGCAGAAGGAAAAAATGGCTGTAAAAAAAGAAAGAGCTAAGCACATGAACATCAGCCAAAGTAATTCAAACCGAGTCAGCACGTAGCCCAAAGAAAAAACCCGAGACGAGTAATCAATAACAAAAAAGCGCTCAATACTTATGCAGAGCAGAATAAGTAAATTAACCTAGTGAGCCAACAAACCTACCAAGGTTTCACCTAAACTGATATCTCAGGGAACGTTGGCTGAAGATCCGTTTAGGTGAAACCTTGGTAGGTTTGTTGGCTCACTAGGTTAATTTACTTATTCTGCTCTGCATAAGTATTGAGCGCTTTTTTGTTATTGATTACTCGTCTCGGGTTTTTTCTTTGGGCTACGTGCTGACTCGGTTTGAATTACTTTGGCTGATATTCATGTGCTTAGCTCTTTCTTTTTTTACAACCATTTTTTCCTTCTGCGTATATACGCGGAAGGTTTTCGGAACGAGTATAGTGATAAGTTTGCATATATATATATAAACAAGTTTTATTAAATTTAAAAGATATAGTCTGTTTTTTGAGTTGTATTTTTCAAGTTTTCGAATAAGTCGTTTCACATGCAGATCAAAATTCTGGATAAAGCATTTAAAGTTCATGACTTTTGTCCGAGTAATTGCGACCGTCTTGATTGTCAGTATTAGAAATAGAAGTTTTGTTAGCTATATTCTGGCATTTTTACAAGACCACTTGTCAGACTTCAGCATTTCTGTATAGTATAAATTACATAAGGTGTAGAACGGTTTCACATGGCTTGATAATTCCAGAAAACGAATTTATTAAATATCTTATAATTAAATTATTTTATCCGCACTTTAAATTTCTGTCCGTGCATTTTATTTAACTGACAAAATACTTCTCGCATTTTAGCGTTGGAAAAAAAAAAGACCAAAATGACTACTATTAAAAAAAAAATCATTGTTGCTTAAGCAAAATTCTACAGTTTTTATTCATTTAGTTTTCAAAATTACATCCTCCAAATGGTGGCCTCTATTCTCCATACGCTGTTACGAACGATTACTAAAGTTAACGCACATTATTATTGTTTCAATATTTTTGTACCCAGATCTTTGGAGGACAACAGTGTCTGAAATCAAAGACTCATTTGATGTTAAGTATGTATCTCAGGTAATTTTGGTGAAATCGCTCAAGACATTTGTTATGCCTCCGGTATGATGATCATATTTCAGAAGTTTACCTCAGCGATATTAAAACACAGGCCGTATACACAATTACTTTAGTCTTGATAATAATGCCTCTATCTGACTAAACTCTACTTTTCAATTTCATCCAGCTTTCTTTTGACATGATACTTCCAAGACATGGCAAAATGTCACTGACCTCCAGTCTGATATTTTTCACAAGTATTGTTGTATCTTTGTTGGACAAATTACTGGATGTCGTAATGAATGGACGTATTTTTTCATTGCCCAAAGAAAACGATATTGCATTTTTAAAAGGCTAGTGATTTCTTTTGTTTTCTCCAAACACTATCAATATTGACTCGCTGCTTCTTGCTTCACTGCTTGTTGAAAGTCCTCTTCCTATTTTTAAAAACTCTGGAGCGCTCCCGACCATTCTACTTAACGCCATAATCAACCTCTTACCGCCTTTTGGCAAAGTGTTCGAGGTTATTTTCAGTGCTGAAATGATTCAATATCTCACATCCAACTGCTTATTCTCTGATAAGCAGTATGACTTCCGCTTTGCCAGGTCTACTACTTATGGGCCAACAGCAGTCATCGAATGCATATATCCGGCCCTTGATAAGAACGGTGAAGCGTTTAATAGAGTTTGGTATGCTCGCTATTTGCCCAAGTTACAGTAACTAAGTATAACTGGACGTTCTGAATGAGCATACTTCAAAATTCTTCCACGTGAACACCGGTGTTCCTGAAGGCTCTATCCCAGGTCCTACGCTCTTCCTGATATTCATCAATGATCTTCCTGATGTAGACAGTTTACAAGTGGGCATCTATGCAGATGACACCAGCATCTCCTCCCGTCACAATATGAGAACTGCCAGGGCTGAATAAGTAAAACCTCGCTTCTGCTCTTGGCAAGAAACTCCAGTCTGTGATAGATTAGTGTAAAAAATGGCTCTTAAATTTTAATTCTTCCAAAATGAAGCTGCTCTCCTTTAACAACCATAGAGAAGCTTCCCTACCTTCCATTGATATGGATCACACTAGCCTCTCTGAAAGTAACACACTGTGCTTCCTCGGTCTCACTCTCTCAGCCGATCTTAAGTGGATTGAATACATTGAATTAATAGCTACATCTAATGCTAAGATAGTTAGGTCAATATGCCGAGCCAGGGAGTTTTTTCTCTTCAAAATCTATTTTGCAGATGTATAAATCTATCATTCATCCTAGCATAAAATACTGTTGCCATATCTGGTCGGGTGCTCCTGCTGTTCATCTCTCGACAAAATCCAAAGGAGGATCTGAAATGCAATCGGTTCCGATTTGGCAGCTCACCTTCAGCCACTTTCTCAACGACGAAATGTGGCTTTCCTTTATCTTTTCTACAAGTATTTTCATGTCCTCTGCTCTGACGAGCTTCATTCCCTGTTGCCTCACCCTCATGAATTTATTCGTGCATATCGATTAGCAACTAGGTCCCATCATTTTACCGCCAAAATAGGCAAATATAACCTCCACTTCTTCTCTAGTAGTTTCTTTTCTCGCACTTCCCACTTGTGGAATTCCCTTCTCCAAGCTTGCTTCCCTGATAGCTACTATCTTCAAAAGTGTAAATGCAAAGTCTGTTTCCATCTTCTGTCTCCTTGGGTATTTTCTCTCTCTTACCCTCTCTTCAGCATCCCTTCTACCGTTGTTTTTCTTTTCTTTTCTGTCTTCCCCTTCCTCTCACTGTGACCCCCTGCACACTTGTATCAGTACTGCCTTACTTAGGATGAAACGATTACCAAAAAAAAAAAAAATAAAGGTATTTTTTTATTATGCATTTATTCTTACACACATACACACTCACTCTTTCTCTTTCATTCTCTCTCCCTCACACACACACACACACACACATATATATATATTCTTTATGTGCTTTATCCCCTTTAGAACGTAGGTGATCATGGATATCCACAACTTCCAGTTCTCCCTGGTGCCTCGTCTACATGAATTTACTCAAGCTACTAGATTGGCAACTATGTCTGTCCCACTCTTTTACAGTCAAAATAGTCAAATGTAATCCATGGGTACAAGTACAACATTAACTGCCATCTTTTTCTCCTTGATTCATATCTTTCTCTTATCCTTTCTTCGATATCTCCTATACCTTGTTTTTGCTCCTCTCATGTAACCCCCCATGCGCACCAGTGGCAGTATTGTCTTGCTTGGGGTGAGACAATTATACAAAAAAGCTCTTAATAAATGCTGTCTTTCTGATATTTCTCATAAACTCTGTTCCATCATTCATTTACTCAAGCTCACTAATTATGTGATGAGTTGTTTCGCTCTGTCTCTCTGCGTCACTTTGAAGAGGATGTCTAGCAAAAAATAAATAAATTTTGCCGGTTAAATTAAATACAGGAACAACATTTTAAAATGCGTATAAAATAAGAAAATCTTGAATGCTAACAGTAATGCTTAGAATATCTACTTCTTTACAGGAAATATTCGAGATTTAATGACGGAACCGTTAGCATTACTGGTGTTTGGAATTTATCAAATTTTTGGGAATAGATGTGCGTTTTAGTGCCATGGATATTGGCTCAGAATGAAAAATCAGAGAGTCGAGTTTGAATTCTAGTTGAATTTATTGCATTCGCGCAAATACCTTTTGGAAAGGTATTAATCCATCTTCCAGCTATGACTAGAATGGCAGAACAGATTGGGTCCTTTAGCTTTGGTTAGCAGTCAGTCTACCGCAGAAAGAAATGGCAATCAACTGCGGGAAAATCTTCTGTCTAGTGAGTCATGGATCGAAAGAGACATGATCGCCTAAGTGTGTATCACTTATGACCCTTAACTGAAAAAGTGAACAGCTATTTAGGCGAAGAAGTTGTGGAGAGACATGATCACCTAAGCGTGTATCACACATGGCACTTAACTGACTGATAACCTTCGATTTAAAAGGCTGTCTCTATTTGCTATTTTATTTTTCGTCAGTGGATATATCTATACGTTGAGTGACCATTAAAATATATGTATACGTTGAGTGACCATCAAAATATATGTATACGTTGAGTGACCATTTCAATATGTGTACGTTGAGAGATCATTAAAATATATGTGTACGTTGAGTGACCATTAAGATATATGTATACGTTGAGTGACCATTAAAATATATGTATACTTTGAGTGACCATTAAAATATATGTATACATTGAGTGACCATTAAAATATATGTATACGTTGAGTGACCATTAAAATATAGGGATACGTTGAATGACTATTAAAATATATGTATACGTTGAGTGACCATTAAAATATATGTATACGTTGAGTGACCATTAAAATATATACGTTGAGTGACCATTTCAATATGTGTACGTTGAGAGATCATTAAAATATATGTGTACGTTGAGTGACCATTAAGATATATGTATACGTTGAGTGACCATTAAAATATATGTATACGTTGAGTGACCATTAAAATATATGTATACGTTGAGTGACCATTTCAATATGTGTACGTTGAGTGACCATTAAAATATATGTGTACGTTGAGTGACCATTAAAATATATGTATACGTTGAGTGACCATTAAAATATATGTATACTTTGAGTGACCATTAAAATATATGTATACGTTGAGTGACCATTTCAATATGTGTACGTTGAGTGACCATTAAAATATATGTGTACGTTGAGTGACCATTAAAATTTTGGGTGTATCAACACTGGACAATTCGAGTTCAAATTTTAGCTAATTCTTCTTGATGGAATTTTTCTGTGAATCTACTTTTTCTAGTTTCTAACGTCTTCGAAATTGTTTCTATGGTTAAGTATCTAATGGTTCGCAATTGGTTCTGCATTCACAGGGTATTGAAAAAACGGACGCTTCTACTTGGTGTAAAGTTAAGCCAGCTTGTCTCGCTAGATCAGTTACGATCAGTTATTCGATCCTCGCTGAGTGCCTCATGTTTTCGGCTTTGTGTTATAAATATAATCATCAAAGGGAAATAGAAAAAGCCATTGTTACATTGTTCGAGACTTTTCTGTCTTTCCTTAACATTTGGCTAACACTATACACATACAAATATATGCATTTTTTTTATTTTTGAGAATTGACAACAGCGATATTAAACATGTTTTTTTGACTAAACTATTATGCAATAGTTATTATTTATCGTTTTATAAAGAAATAAATATGAAAATAATTCTAATTTTTTATGAATGTATAAATAAATCTGTGAAGAAGAAAATTTAAATAAACATGTTGTAGAGTGGCTGACGCTCCTTCAGCATTCTTAATTATGAAATGGCCCATGGCTAAAATGGTCTGTTTAAGTAAAGAATAGTAGCATTCGAGGCGAAATATTCTAATATCATCCGAGTAATATTCGAACTGATTACTTCGGCGACTATTGCGATCTAAACCCTTCCTCTTGTGTTGTAAATTCGTTCTTGTCTGTTATAGTAACTATTGTACTCTTCTGCGTATATCCGTTTAGCACCAGATATTGTGCTAAATCATAGCACAGCACACTTGCTCTGTGTATTGTATACACCTCGGTGATACAACACATATAACGACGGGTAGCTGTTATTATGATTTGTTCAAAAATAAAAAAAAATCAGAAAAAAAAGATCTTTGCAATATTTCTTTCATTTGTTCCCACCATTTGAATTCACTAAAATTGGTTGAGAGCACCTCCTCTTCTGAACCAAACATTGTTTTAAATCTTAGATTTTCATATGCTTATTCAAGTTATAATGATAAATACGAACACGTATATATAAAAATATAAACTTATATTATTATTCTTCCTCGACGACGGTTGTGTGCAGTCAGAGAAAATCACGCACGCACATAAAAAGGAGTTGTCGGGAGTTGTCTTCTGTTCTATTTTCTTTGCGCCCTCACTCGTTTTCTCTCGCTCTCTCTCTCTCTCTATTTCTCTCTCTCTCTCTCTCTTTCTCTTTGGTTACTATCGGTGTTCTGACTCTTCTCGAAAAGAAAAAACGATTTTATATAAACTGAAATTTTCTTGAATTCCGCTTAATTGCGTCATTTATGACTAGGCACATCTATTAATCATTTTCGCCGAATATGACCTTTTAAGCCAGCTGCATTTGTTTTGTTTGTCACTGTTTACATGTCCTACCCTTGAAGCCAGTTGCCTTTGACGTAATCACGCTTTTGTCGGTCACTGTCCCTGACGTCAATCATATTTCTGTGGGTCACAGAAATATATTACATTTAGATATTTATAAAAAGGTAAATAATAAATACTAAATTTTAGTTGCTTTACATATTTAGATAAATCTTTCAATAAAAGTTTTATTTTCAAATTTATATCTGTATAAAATAGTGAATAATAAATATCATGCTGTACTCTGTTCACATATTTTTATAATCTTAGGAATAATTATTGCTGAGGGAGTCAAAAGTGTATACAGTAATAGCGGTATCAAGGGAATAACTTTCCTTTTTACAGAAGGTTTTTCTTGCGGGCGCGAAGCTTAAGCAGTCAAATCCTTCTCTTAAAACAGGTTTTCAGCAAAATAGGCTTCTCAAGTGCATTAAATGTCATCGTTTCATCCTTAAACATTTGTTTCAAGTAGTGTGGAAAGTAAACATCTTGATTATATAATTACTTTCTTTCTAGTTATGTGTGATGTTCCTTTTAGTTGCTACTGTTAGATGATGTGTTTTTTTTTATTCGGTATAGTTTTTGCTTGTGGTTTGTAGTACCAGTCAGTAAGAACTGATGTCTGCCTTCTTTTCTCTGTACCCAGTTGCTGCTTCAACTGGTAGCTGGGTAATATTTGAACTTTGAACCGAGCATCCATGCTCGTGTTCCTCACTTTAAAATCTTTGTGTCACAACCCACTCTTGTTGGTGAGTGGGTAAACATTCCCATTTCTTGAAATAATTGATTTAAACCAGTTGTTCTCAACAGGGGTGCACATGGACCCCAGGGTTCATGTAACATTGCTGGGAGTCCACACTCACACACAAAAAAATGAATTGGGGGTCTGCGGTGATATTTTAGTGGTCCATAGAAAAATTCTATTTTTGAACGGTTGGTATTACTGAGAATGAAATTTCTGCAATAATTCACACCATATTAAAATAATAAAAGAAGAAGTATTCAACAAGTTTTTTATTCCAATCAAATAAAAGAAAATCATGACAATTTACAGTGTCGTAAAGTTAATGTTATCAAAAAAGGTTTTTCTACAATAATGTCTAGAATCTGATTGTAGGATTTTTTTTATAATTAAGATTTCTTTTTTTTTTTTTTTCATCATTCACTATCTGCTTACCACCTAGGCTTTATTTCCTTTACATTTTGTAACCTAGAAACTCACGTATCGGTCAGTGGCAAGACCAAACAGAAAGTTCTATGTGGACCCGAGTTGAGAACCACTGGTCTAATGGCTATAGGGTTCCACAAACAAACAAAAAAAAAAAAAGAAAAAAAAAATAGAGTGAAAAAGTGGTCCGTGGGTAAAAAAGGTTGAGATCCAATGATCTAAACGAACGGATGTAGTTTATAGTTTAGACATTTCTGAAAGAGTTGGACATCAGGCATAACATCCATATAAGAGTCTAGATCAGACAAGGCTATTTAAGAATGTGATTCAAATTTTTAGTTCAATATTCTCTTCCTTTGTATAGCATCTTGCAATGCTGGAGGAAGCAGCAGCGCAGCCTGATTTATGTTCAGTTTCTTGATCTCTTTTACTAAATTTGTTAGAACTTATCCATAAAACGAAATGTTTAATAATTCTCCTATCCTGGATTTTTATAATGGATTCAGGTTATACGTTCCACTACTTCAGTTTCATTTCCAGATCATATTTTTCAAGAAAATAGATTTCACAATGTATGTTTCTGCTTCAAGATGTGACACGAAAAAAAGCATCCTGCAGAAATGCTATAGAAATATTATATCTCGAATAAGGTCTTTCTTTCTCATTCAAACACATTTTCACCAACGGGATTTGGCTTCCTTCTGTCTTTTGCAACCTCCACTTCTACTCCCACAGTTTCTTTTCTCGCACTTCCAGCCTGTGGAATTCCCTTCAGTATACTTGCTTGATAGCTACAATATCCAAATTTTTGAGCATAATATCAATTGCCATTTTCTGTTCCTTTGATTCACATTTTTCTCTTACCCTTTCTTCGACATTCCCTGTAACTTGTTCAATTTTTTCTTTTCTCTCAGCGTAACCCCCTGCACACCAGTGGCGTTACTGTCTTGTTTGAGGCGAAACGATTATACAAAATGTTACTTCTTTGAACGCTTGGTAATAAATGTTGATTTTTATTAAAGATCATTTTAATAACAACTATAAATACCAGTCATCCTGCTTTACGTATTACATATCTTTCACTTTATTTGAGATTAAACGTACATGTAATTAGTCAAATTACAGTTAATGATTACATTTCCAGATCAATATATGTAAGAGGTGCATCAACATATGTGCGCATATGTGTTATTATTGTTTTATTTTTCATGTCAGTTAATTTTGTTTATAGATATCTGTGTTACTCATTTATGTAGAAGTCAAATAACTTACCTTTCAACATGGTAGTCTTCTGTTGTCTCCCTGTAGGAAGGTGAACATTCAAGAGTGTGAGACTCACCTTTCTGATGTTTCCAACTAGCGTCCAGTTGGCAGACAAAAATAAACAGGGTTGTAACTGAATACATGACCCTATGAGGCCCAAAGACCAATGGTGGATATTGTGCTGAATATTTATGGAGCTCAATGTACACACTGAAATTATCAGCCAATCACTGCTTACAGAATAGACTTGCCTGTAATAGAATGGAATCTCCAAGGTTATTATTTAAACCACCTACCAATTTGCCCTGGGTTTTTTTTGGTTAGTTAGACTCAACTTCTATTCTAGTTGATTACTGGCTGGTTGTTCCATAAGACTTTTACAATTTATTATAAATTTTACAAGTATTAAACGAATCTCAAAGTAATAGGATGATGTTTTTCCTGTCAAAATATATCAGAACGCTTTTATGCTGTCTTTCACGGGTCATGAGTTATTGACTATATATCTGCTCATAGAAAATCCTAGAGAGTTTATTGTTTATTCCGAGGTGGCAGTAGAGTAATTAGACCTTTGCAGATTGAATGTATTTCAGCTGATCCAAATTTAAATTCAATTTAGGATTTATATAAACAAGTTAACCATTCTATGCTATATTTCCTGAAGGAACATGTTCGAGCTTTATAGTGAAGGAATTTTCGCTCTTGCTATATGGTGTTGATCGTTTCTATGAAGTCCAAATGCAATAAAAATCTCAATCGATGTCATGCCCGGTTTTTAATTAGTTCCGAAATATGTCATCTACATACAACCATTTTCTCAGCTTAAAGATTAAAAATGTCATCAAGCGAAGGAATTCTTCGTACAAAGCTGGGCTGATAAGTTCAAGGCTGACTATGAAGGACTGATGTAAGAGCTATGGAATATTGCATTCGTTCATTTGAAAGCTTCTTATTAATAAATACATTGTTTCTTTCCAGCTATGAGAATGGGCTGAAATAGTCATAGGCAGAATATGAAGGAATAGTGCTAGAATTGTGTAATATTGCATGCGTTCATTTTAACGCTTCTTATTAATACATGTATTGTTTCTTTCCGGGTATGAACCGAAATGGGTTTTGTTTCACTAAGACAATGTTCCAGTACACACATCCTTGATATTGATGGTTGCTGTGTGTGATTGACTTTGAACGGGTTACTCCCCCTATTCTCCTGATTTTCCCCTATCATCTGTTCTGCAACACTAGGCTGAGACGCAGTATTGCAGTGGTGGTTGCCTTATATTTGCCGTTGATTACTTTTTTTTTACCAACAGGATAAAAGCGTCTTCATCAATGGAATCTGAGCACGTCAACACAGATAGGTAAAGTTTGTGGAGTGCAACAAGGATTATGTTGAACAATAAACCTCATTTGGTCACATCTTGTTCAGGCTATGAACTTTTCAGCTTGTATCTTGAACCTTCATCTGACCCTATAGCCTATGCCACAGAATCACAAAAGAAAGAGTTTTACCAAAAAACGAAAAAAAAAAAAAGAAAAAAAGAAAATGCTAAAAATTAAATGCGATCAAATTTATCAAAATATATTGTACCATATTTCCATGACCATAATATGGCGGTTTCTGTGTCCCAAATAAAACTTGGATTTAAAATTTGAATTGATTTAATGCTCATGTCGTCCACGACGATGTGTGCTTTTATAATCCTTGATTGATTACAATGTGATTGTGTTTTAAGAAATCTGATCGCGTCAAAGCCTGCAGCTCTTAACAACTCGGAGGTTAGAAATGCTGTTTGATACACAAGTCGGGGTCATTGATTCACGTCTTATATGTTAGGCCAATCAGCCATTGTGTGACTTGTAATATGTGTCAACTGTTTATCTCTTATTACTGGTCTGATCACGCTATAAAGAAAACGTAGAATTAGTCGCAAGACTCTGTGATTTTTCTATCCAGCTTAAAGTTTTATGTTTCTATGTATATATGCGGGAAGAGGTGCAATTTTACAAGTACAATAGACGAACCCAAGAAAGAACACAGACACAAACATGCATACATACATACATATATAAACAAGAGAGATACTCACACGAATTCTGGTTGCACGCAGCACATGAGGGCTTGGAATGAACGCTCCTTTAAATAACAGCACTATAATAAATTCCTACGTAACAGTAAAAACATGAGAAAAATAACAACACGAGAGATGCCCTTAAAAATGGTTATAGTAGTGGCCGAAAACGCTTGTGGCGATAAAAATTGTGGACAATTTTTATATTCCTTAACTTCTACAAAATCTTCCTTGTTTTAATGAAAGATATTTAAAAGAAAAGTTTGCTGTATATATATATATATATATATATATATATATATATGCTCTCATTACTATTGAGCACTCCAGAGAAGAAAATTTGAAAAAAGCAGTTACTACTTCGGTGATATATGCATAACACTTCACTAATGAATTGAGTTCTCTCGGTGACTAGTGTGTGTATACGCCGCTTATATATAACACGCGAAAATTTCCTTTCTTTGATTCTATGGCTTAGGGGCTAGCGACTCCGACTGACACCAAATCGATCGAGTTTCAATCCCGGCTGGATGCATATATATATATTAAACACTAAAAACAAACAACCGGTTTCGTACAAGATCTTTTCAAGTTTAATTTCTGGGAATTATTAGAAAGTAAAAGATAATAACGAGAGGAAAAAATGCAAAAGAACTAGAGTCCAATACCATTCAAATCCAGAAAACAATTTCTTTGTTTACAGAGAGAAGGCTTGCGGAATATGATGAATATGGATTCCAGCAAAATTTTTGCTTGTTCCTTGCTATTGTTAAGTTCTGTATCACTAAGAATCTGTTCAAATATATATATATATATATATATATATATATATATATATAACGAAAAGTTCCAGAGGTTTACGAAATGGATTAACAACCGACATATTTAATTTATTTGTTTTTAATAGATACTCGTATTCAAGTAGATACTGTTTTTAATTAAACATATATATATATATATATATATATAGAGAGAGAGAGAGAGAGAGAGAGAGAGAGAAAGAGAGAGAGAGAGAGAGAGAGAGAGGTAGAATCGCCGACTGACGCCAATTCGGTGGTCGGGTTTCAATCTTGGGTAAAAAGCAATCGGCTGTGTAACCGTACTGATGAGCTGTGATACAGCGAAACAGATCTGCCTGCGGCTGATTATATATATATATATATATATATATAGCTCTACAGGCCTGTATATATTTGGGGAAATTTTGTTATGAAAAGACGCATCGAATCAATTGATGGCTTCCTTTATGTTATACGTACGCATGTTCGAATACTGTCGAATGACACTTATTTTCATAACAAACTATCTAAAAAAAACTCATGTCGATAGAATTATATATATACATATACTTAATTAATAGCAATAATTGAAAACAGATTATCTCCTAAAATACAAGTATCTATCAAAAAGAATGTTCAAACAAATATATATATATATACAAGTATAGGGTAGGCATGAATGGAATAATATTCCGTATCCAAAGAAACACTATTCTTAAAAAAGTGCCCAATACAAAGTAGAGCTAATAATATTTATTTAGAAATTATAACATTAATATGTTATAATATCAATACAAATTAGCTATTTTGTTTCGACACTACTTGTGTCTTATCAAGTGATGAGGTTTATTTCAAATTGAAAGGTTTTAACCGATTAAAAGCAAAAACAAACCTCCTTTATCAGAGAGGCATTGTTGCATAGACAGTGTGGACCAAAATTAACTTCTAATTTGAAGAATATGTGAGTAGACTAAAAAAACAATTTTGGGGGGCATTAATATTAATATTTGATTAAATTGAGATTCGATTGGTTACAATCTGATATTGCGCAATTTTGGTGACCCTTAGAGAATTGTAGCCTCGTTATTTTTATTGCCTAGCATGAGTTGGACTCGACGTGATCTAGAAGATTGAATAAAATTATGTACAAATGCAAAATATTGTCTTTTATTTGATTAAAACTCTACGCGCTTTTGTGTGTCGACATAATTTATATATATATATATATATATATATATATATAATGATGAAAAAGTTTCAGGTTATGCTATATTAATGCTTTAAATGGTCAATATCAGGGATAGAATGTATGTAAATATAGATGTGGACAGTGACATCAACACGGTGAGCCGACAGTCTGTTTCATCCTTCAGCACAAAGTTTAGGCCATGTATTTAAGTAGGTATAGCCAAAAAGTCGCTGGAAAAAGAGCATAGTCTAAAAATGGCCTCAAACTAAATAAAAAAAGGTTTATCGGCAAATTGTTCATGCTATCATTAAGAGAATAGATCAAAGTATTTTTTAATTATTTTTACAAATTTTTGTAATTGTTCATTTAGTGGTAGAAAATCTTTTTTTTTCTCGTCAGTAACGCAAAGTCATTTTTTAACTGTGAAAGACATTAATTTGGAAATTCTTGAAAGAATAAAATAATGTTCGGATTTTGATAAAAATTTCAGAACTTATTTATAATTGAATTAAATCAGTTTTGAAATAATTATTTTCAGAGAATATTAGTAAAAACAGTTTTTTTTACATATGTTACCCACCCGCCAATTATTTTCCAGAAATGTAGAAAAATGCGACTAGGTTTCAGCATATAGATAATTTTAATTAAATTCAGGAGTCATTGAAGAATGTTTTTCTTCAAAATCTGCAAAAATCTGAATTGCAAAAACAAAAATGCAATAAAACTATGCCATTTTTTATTTGGATAAACTTTTAATTGTGATTATAAACATAAATTAAAATGATATTATAGTCTGAATAGAAAAAATTCCAATAATAATGAATTTTTACAAGAATTATTTTCATTTTTATTATTTTTTATGAAGTAATTTCTAAAAAGTTTCAAATTAAAAAAAAAAATCTTCCTCATAGGTCTCTCCGATTTTTTAAATTAATGTGTGGTGAATATATTTATCTAGAATCTTACTATAAATAATGGTGCTCATTTTTTGTTAAATAATTAAAACATTTTAATTTTCTGTATGTTGATTACCCGTATTTTGTTTGAACGGGTAACCGTACGCGATATTTATCATTAAAGGGACACGTGATTCAAAGGTTGTCTTCCCTTACATGAAAAAGAATCCGTATATAAACTTTTTTATATCAAATTCGTCTTCCATACTTTTGACTTGCTTCTGTAAATCATCCATTATCGCCTCTGATAAGGTGATGACAGCTGTGATAAATAGCCTACCGTAATTGAGAAACGCTTTTTTGAAACATTTCAGGCAGTAAGCAATTAATTCTTGTTTCAAGGGAACTTCAGGTAAGTTTAAATTCGGTAATTTGAATAAAATAATGTGTCAGCGAGATGTATTTATTTTTGTAAGATTTTTTAAAACCAAGAATTAGCTTATGTTGATCGATGCAAAATGGCGGAAAATTTGATATTTTAAAAAAAAAATTTTAAGCCTATAATTTTTTGATTCCGATCAATATAATTTCGGTTTGAAATACACCAGGGTATTTTGCTGTAATTAGTGTAATTAGTAAATTTAATCTCTTGGATTTCAATTAAATCTAAAATTATAGCTTAAAGAAAAAATTTATTTTTAAAAATTCAATTTAAATTGAGTTATCAAAAATTTGAGTGGATGTACCTATAAGATTGCACTCAAATTATAAGATTGCACTCAAATATGTGACAGACTGTCGCCTTTCGATGCTGACCTCAGTGTCAACTTTTACATATACATATATGAATGCTTGTGTGTGCGGTGAGCACGTGTGCAACAATGTTTGGGTTTGGAAAAGAAAAAAATGACCAAACGATGTCATTGCTAATTGATCAGTTGAAGTTTATTGATAGAGCCTTATATATATATATTTCGTAGAAAGCCGTATTGATGAGCTGTAATACAGCGAAACAGATCTGTCTGCGGATGACTATATATATGTGTGCGTGTGTGTGTGTGTGTGTGTGTGTGTGTGTGTGATTGCACTAAACATGATTTTAGTGGATATCTATATCTGAGTAAATGTGAATTACGTCTACGAGCGGCCCATTCTAGTGGATTACCTGTAAAAATCTGGCATTTTAATGAAAAAAGAAAATGAACAATAATCCTGTAATCATTTTTCGAACTTTAGTAATTTTGGTTAAGAATTTTATGTGTGTCAACGTATTACTATAAACATGTTTGAAATAGTGAAGCCTCTTTTTGCGGTGAAAACATCGATTTAGAAATTATTTAAAAAATCAGATAATTGTCAGATTTTAACGAAACTTTCCGGCTTATTCACAAATAAATGAAATTATTTTTAAACGTTTATTTTTGGAGAATATTTTGAAAAAAGAATTATTTAAAAAGAAAAAATTCTTTGCATTTTCCTTGATAAAGTCCATCAGTGGACGAAACGCGCCCGTTAAATTAATTTTTTGTTTTTTTTTCATAAATATATATATATATATATATATATATATATATATATATGAAAAAAGAAAAAAATATTAATTTGCTGCCAAAAAAATAAAACCATAAAACGTAATTATTAGCTATGGTACAGAGGATGAACATATTCATTTTGCAAAGACACACACACACACACACACACACACGCACACACACACACACACACACACACACACACACACGAGCGGGCGCGCGCGCGTGTGTCTGTGTGTGCATTTATGTGTGCAATTGTGTGTGCATTTGTGTGTGAAAGTTGACTTAGACTGACGGAGGCTCACAAAGGATTTGCAACTCAGTAAACAATTAACTCATACTTTTTTTTCTATGAAAAGTGATCATATTTTTTTCTCAGGCCATTAATAGTAAAACGAATATGTTTGTCCGCTGCACCATCGCTAATAATTACGTTCACCGCTGTAAATTCCAGAAATGCACCTGGTTATAAATCTGGAACAGCTTGGAAAAGGAACAAATATAAAAACACATATTTTTGCTGTGTAATTCTTTGTCGAAGCTGACTTGCTGATCAAATTTTGTCTTGTCCAGGAGATCAAATTATGGGAAGGTATCAAATTCGACACTCCTGAATACAACGTGTGCTTGAGTGCTATTTAGACAAACGGAGGTAGATAGATAGATAGATAGATAGATAGATAGATAGATAGATAGATAGATAGAAAAGGAGAGAAAGAGAAAGAGAGAGAGATAGAGGGTGTGGAGGGAGGGAGAAATACAAATAATGATAATATATAAGAAAGATTAATGCTAATAAAAATATATATATGAGATCGTTTCAGCTAAGAAAATTTTGTTGATGTGAAATTTATTGCGATCTTAAATATCAATTTGTGACAGAAAGATTGAGACAGATAACTAAACATAAATTAGCAAAACAAATTTAACAAATTCTTTGAAAAGTGTTTTTTAAAAGTGATTATAATTCGGACAATATTTGTGCAGCTTTAGCTCTGATGTTAAGCACAAAGCCAGAAGAGATACAGTTTTCTTATAAAATATTTACTGTAGGTTTTGTGATTGGGAGCAAATTGCTTGCAAATTCGAAATATAATATGGCCACAAGTTACAATATATATAATAATTGATAAATACTCATAACGAAATATAAGACAAAAGTTTTAAAAATACTTAATATAGAATTTACACTGGTTTTTAATACAGTTTATATAAAAAATGGCTACCCAAATATATGTATATTTATTTTTATCATTTCACCCTAAGCAAGGCGGGACCGCCGCTAGTGCACAGAGGTTTACATTAAGCGAAATATCTGGGTACAGTGGGTATTAAAGAAAGGATAAAAAATGAACGCTATTCAAGAAGATAGAAGATGGCAACTGACATCGCATTTCAATTTTTAGAGATGGCATCTATCAGGGAAGCAAGTAAACAGAAGGAAGCTCCACAGGCTGTAAGTACGAGAGAAAAATCTGTTAGAGTAGAAGTTTCGGTTGCATTTCAAAGGTAAAAGGGTGGTTCCAAGATGCCAATCTAGCAGCACGCTTAAATTCACATTGTCGGAACACCAGCGAAATAAGCTCGTCAGCACAGTTGCTATTAAAATATTTGCAAAAAGACAGAGGGAAGCCACGTCACATCGGTGAGAAATTGTCTGAAGTCGAGATGCCAAGTCAGAACCGATTAAATTGCAGATCTTTCTTTGGATTTTGTTGAGAACCTCATGATAAAAAGCAGAAGGACCCGACCAGATATGTCAACAATATTCAATGCATGGACGAATGGTAGATTTATAAACATGCAAGATGCATTCTGACGAGAAAACTAGGACTTAGAATAGATCCTTGAAGGACACCCACGTTCATGTGAAAGAATCTGGAATCTTGTCCGTTCAAAACGACATTCATTTCACGATTCGATAGAACGACTAGATTAAATCAAAGAATCGTTCAGAAATCTTCAGGGGTGTGAGTTGTGCTAACAAAATTAAACGCAAAACTGTGTTGCTAAAAAATACTGTAAATTTTCTTCTTGCTTCAAATGTAACTGTTGACAAATTACTTAGCGTTCATTAGAACGTGAAAATGATCCAAAATGAATTTTTTTTATGTTGTAATGTCATGGCCATGCATTTGTTAAAGCATGAAAAAACTGTTCTTTCTATACACATTTTAGAACATCACTACAATATTCATAGCTGATGCTATTAATTAAAGGCTAAAGTTTTTTTTAACGAATATTGCCTCGTGGATCTGTAGTTTGCTTTTATTGTGTTTATTGTATTTTAGGTATAATTTTCAGTGGGGGTATAGAATTATTGTTGCATATATTTTATTATGATGTCAAAAGTTTTGACAATTAAACAAAATAAGTATACATTTAATTTTATTTATTATTATTATTAATACTACATTTTTGAAAACATTAGCTAATTAGAATATGGCTTATGTAAACACATTCCTTATAATTGTCACACACAAACACACAGACATATATCTATATATATAAAAGGCAATCTGTGAGTCTGTGACTGTTCCCTATGCACGCCTACATTTTTTAAGCTACACCATTCAAACTTTCTTGGGGCACATATCTACAGGGAAGCCAAATCGACACATTGAGTTTTTTAAGTTCAGCAATTTTCCTTTTGGAAGTTCAGCACTTTTTGGCCAATGGAGCCGATTGTTTACATTTGCTTCGTAAAACATCTAAAATCTAATATAGTTGCTACTTTACATGAGAGAAATCAAATCACACGTGTCAAACGCGACTAAAATATTTTTTATTAAAATAAAAGCAAACTAGCCTTTATATTTAATTTTTATTCCGACGTTTTAAAAATTCACTTGGTCAACAAAAAAATGTGAATATTTTTTCCCGTAATTTTGAAACAAAAGAAATATTTAAAAAAGTGTTTTTTCAAACAAAACAAAATATGTAAAAAAAGTGCCAACGATTAATTTAATTATTTAAGTCTTTTTTTTTCAGATTTAATATTTCATACTTCAGAAAATAAAATTTAAAAAAAATAAAGCTTTTTTTTCGCTAAATATTTCATGCAGGAAATCAACTGTCGGTAATTTGTGTGGCATTAATGTAACTTTTTCCTCTAAAATTAAATGTGTACATTTTTAAATATTCTTTAAAAATTTCTGAACTGAGAGCGTAATAGTTTTTATATTTCTAATTTCAGTAAAACAAAATAAATAATTTTTATTTTTATGTTAAATTCATTTAGTCAATAAAAAATGTAAATATTTTCCCCCGTAATTTTGAAACAAAAACAAACGCAATGTTGTTCACAATGTCGCACAAAACCTCAAATCACGTTTACGAAAATATACTCCTCTCATTGGCATCTTCTCCTACTACTAAAATGTTCTGAGTTGCACGGGCAACGCCGGGCTAAGATGCTTGTATATATATATATAATCAAGTTGACCAAAAGTAAGACAGTAAAACTACTAAGACACATGGGGTTATTGAGTGCGAGAGAAGTAAAAAACGGAAAGAATTCTGGTAGTTAAACTGAAATTGACGCCATTCAGTATATCGGTTATAGGGGTTTATACATCGAAAACACAAAGTCCAAAAAGAAGAAATTGAATCCTTCTATTCCATGCCAGACAACGCCAGGGCACAGTGCAAATCCAAAGAAATCAGAATTATCATTGGAGATCTGATGGCTAAAGCTGACGAAGAGAGAGAAGGCGAAACGGTCGGCAATTTTGGACTAGGACACTGCAATGGCCGCGGTGAGAAATGGGTCTAATGGCGCACAGCGAATGACCAGATAATAACCAACACCTCGTTCCAAAAGCACCCAAGACGACTATAGATATGGAAAAGTCCAGGAGCAGAAATTAAGAACCAAATTGTTGATATGATTATCAACAAGAGATTCAGGAAAGCAGTCCTTCACTGCAAAGCCGACCCAAGTGTTGATCACGGAAGCGACCACCTGCTAGTTATATGTAAACTAACGATAAAACTACAGAAACTAAAGAAACCTAACGCGGTCCTAAGACTGCAGTACAACAGACGTAAGAATGATCCGAATCTGCAGGAAATGTACACGTACAGTGTGAAAAAGAAATACGAAGAACAAATTGGAAACGGAAGCTCAAAGTTGAACGCACTAAGAGCAGCTCTAGTGACATTAGCGAATAACATTATCCCAAAGGAAAAAGCACGTGGAAAAAAAATGAGTGGATCACTGAAGATATTCTTGACATGATGCAAAAGATGGAAACGATGACAAGATATTGAACAGAATACAGGAAACTACACAAGGAAATAAGGAACAAATGCAGACTGGCTAAAGAAAAATCGTTTAAGGACAAATGCGCCGAAATAGAGAGACTGAGCACGACAAACAAAGAAGATATGCATAACGAATAAAAGGACACAACAAAAGACCTGCTCAACAACAGGATGTATAAAAGCAAAGGACGGAACATTCATACTAGAAAAAGAGAAAATACTCCAGAGATGGGATGTGTATATCGGAGATCTCTTCCACGACAAGAGAAAGCAACCAGCAATACATAGAAATACGGATGGATCAGAAGTATTGAAAACTGAAGTGGAATCGGCAGTGACCAAATTAAACAGAAACAAAGCAGCAAGACCCGACTGTATTGTAATAGTGATGCTAACGTCCTTAGAGAATTTTGGTGTAGACGAGATCACAGAAATAATAAACGAAATGTACAACAGTGGCAATATACCAGAGGACCAGAGCGGATCAATTTTCATAGCACTACCTAAGAAGCCAGGTGCAAAGGAATGAGAATTCCATCGAACAATCAGCTTAATGAGTCACATAACAAAACTAATCATCCGGATTCTGATGAACAGAGCACGCAGTAGAATCAGACCAGAGATAAGACAATAAAAGTGTGGCTTTGTTACTGGAACAAGGAATGCAATATTCATACTCTGACTGCTATCTGAAAGAGCAATGCAAATGCAAAAGGACCTTTAGCTGTGCTTTATAGACTACGTGAAGGCATTTGACAAAGCAGGACACAAAAGTAGACCTCGGTAACCTAGACATTTTCGAAAAAGACAAGAGGATAATCAAGGCCCTATATTATCAGTAAACCGATTGCTTATGGATAGGAAATTAATTCAGCAGGTATACAAAAATAGAAAGTGGCGTAAAACAAGGATGTGTTTTTTCAACTTATACAGCGAAACAATTCCGAGAGAAATAAAATCCTTGCCAGGATTCGTCATTGGTGGCCACAGTCTCAACAACGTAAGATACGCAGATGAAACTGTGCTGATAGCAGACACGGAAAAGAAGATGCAGGGCCTCTTACAGAAGGTAGCAAGAGAAAGCGAGATGAAAGGACTGAGCATGAATTTTAAGAAAACTGAACGTATGGTCATCAGCAAAAAGAAGACCCCAAAATGCCAACTCCAGGTCAGAGAAACTAAAATAAAACAAGTAAAGAAATTTGAAAACCTAGGAACGTTCTGACAAAGGATGGAAAATTTGACGTTGAGATCTGACGACGCATTGGCATGACCAAGGACGCATTTCAAAAGCTAACCAGAGTACTGAGAGACAGGAAAATTTAACAGTAAACAAAAAAAAAACAAAAAACAAAAAAACAAAAAAATGCAAAAAACAAAAAATAAACAAAAAACAAACAAACAAAAACACAAACAAAACAGTACTGGATAGCTATGTGATATCTGTCTTTCGGTATGGCAGCGAATATTGAACGATCGCCTCAAGAATGAAAGAGAGGCTCGTGGTAGCCATAATGCGGTTTTAAAGAAGGATGCTGAGCATACCATGGATCAAACACGTGAGTAACAATAAGGTGTTGGAGAGGATGCAAACGAGAAGAAATCTCATATTTAACATCAGAAAGGGACATCTGAGGTTCTTGGGACACATAATGAGGAAAGAGGGCCTGGAAAATTTAATACCAACAAGACGGATAGAAGAAAAGAAAGACAGGGGAAAAAAGTGCGAGACACCCTTGATGGGCTTGAGGAAATGGATGGTGAAGCGAGGTTTGGGAAAGATACAAAGAAAAAGCATATTAGAGCAATAAGAGACAGGGAAAAGTGGAAGTCCATTATCGCCTACGTCCTGAAAGGACACGGCACATGAAAAAGAAGAATCAAGAGAAGTGTATATAGCGATTAACAGTGAGTTGAAAGTAAAGATTAAAGTTGACTGGAACGAATGGAACCGAAAGAGATTTCCACAAACGAGAAAATAAACTGGTAGAATAGGATTTGCGGGTACATTTAGTCAACTCAGCGGTAAGTTGGTGAGGCGTCATCGCTACCCTAGTATTGCGCTTCAGTTTATAAAGTCTAGGTACCGTAGCGAAGAGCTCATCCGACTAGTTACCATGAAAGTATTTATAGAAAAGACATGAAGGCAGTTTACAGCGTGGGAAAGTGACTTCTGAGACGCCAGATCATGACCAATAATATGATTGATTCTTCTTTGAATTTTATCTAGGAATCCTTAGTATATAGCAGGAGCACAAGACAATATGTGGCAGTAATATCTGAGCATGGACGAATGACTAAATTATAGATATGTAAGACAGATTCTTAAGAAAAAATGTGTAGCACGATACAGTGAACCAACTATATATAAACGTACACTACCGGCCATAATTGTTAGGCAACCACAGTTTTTTTTTAAAGAAATGATGTATTTCATACTATTTTTAGTATTTATTGCCAAATGTAAATAAAATGGTTCTTTTGTTATGATTACTTTGCAAAATTTTAGAAGGCAAGAAAGCAAAGATGAACTCGTCCAAATCACCCTATATTTTCTTCATTCTTTCATTGATGAAACTGCAATATAGGTAATTATTAGATATTTATAAATTCATTTGATGCGCATGTTATTGTGCAGTATTAACAAAAGAACCATTCTATTTTCATTTACAATTATTCACTTGGCAATAAATACTAAAACATAGTATGAAATACAATATTTTTTTAAAACATTAGGGTACCTAATAATTATGGCCGGTAGTGTGTATATAGTGTATCAAGGCAGCAGATAATTTTCTAAACATATTCTGTTAAATATAACAGACAATGAATATCTCCTATGCTTAATCATGAGCCGTATTTTGGCTTTAATTTCAGGTGAAAATAATAACAAAAATTGCCCAACAACTGGATATTTTTTATTATGCTGGTTCTAAGTTTTCGGCTCACACGCTTGCATAGCAATATTTTATGTTAACACAAGATAAAATAATCTTTGATTGTATATGTCTTTATGTAAACGTTCATGGAACCTCTCTGCTAGTTCTAAGCTTTCGGCTTATGTGAGCCTAAAACTTAGAACCAGCAGAGTTTCCAGTGATAGCATGAACATGCAAATATGGGAAATATAACGATAATGACGAAGGTGCAAATAAGTTAAAACACGTTTGTTTTCACGAATTTGAGCAACTGATCTTTAATGCCAGCTTGTCAGTCTTCCAAATGCCGTATGTTTCCGTGCATAAGGCTCACTTTAGATAAGACGAAGTAAAAATATCTATATATATTCACGAATTTATCCTATACATGTAGTATAAAACGGTTACTTAGTGATTATATAAAGATGATGTGACTGGAAATGTTGTAATTGTATCCTTAGAAAATCAAGATAACAAAACCGAGTCTATATCATGTTTTTATACACACGTCTTCTAAAAGAAAAACCATTTTTTATTTACCCTTCATCGCGTGATCTTTTACGATTACTGATTTTCCTTCTTATAGTAAAAGACGGGAATGCGCTTTGATATTGAGAAATCGGAGAACCGAGTTCAAATTCCTGTTGAATTCGTTTCATTCACTTACGCACAAATATACTTGGAAAAGGTATTAATCCATCTCTTCTCCCTCCAGCTATGGGTTGAATAGTAGGATAGGTTGGGTTCTATAGCCTTGGCTTGGCATCGGTATATAGCAACAAGTAATAGCAGCCTAATGCGCGACAATTCTTTTTTTTTTAATCTTCCTTCATTCGTTCTACTTTCCTCTTTTCATTCCTTTTTCATTGAATGTATTCTTTCTTTTTGTTTTTTCCTTCCTTCAATTTTTATTCTTCTATATTTATTCGTTTTCATCATTCTTTTTATTCTAGGTCGCTTTTTTGCATTCTTTTTATTATCTGATGTAGATATTTTGCAATAACCTTTTTTTTTCTTTCTTTATCTTTCTTTGGTTTATCTTTCTTTCTTTCTTTCACGTTGAAGATATCTTTTTTCTTTAACATCGTTTCTTTTTCTTTCTTTCTTTCTTTCTTTCTTTCTGTCTTTCACGTTGAAAATATATTTTTTCTTTAACATCGTTTCTTTTTCTTTCTTTCTTTCTTTCTTTCTTTCACGTTGAAGATATCTTTTTCTTTAACATCGTTTCTCTTTCTTTCTTTCTTTCTTTCTTTCTTTCTTTCTTTCTTTCTTTGTCTTTCACGTTGAAGATATCTTTTTTCTTTAACATCGTTTCTTTTTCTTTCTTTCTTTCTTTCTTTCACGTTGAAGATATCTTTTTTCTTTAACATCGTTTCTTTTTTTTTCTTTCTTTCTTTCACGTTGAAGATATCTTTTTTCTTTAACATCGTTTCTTTTTCTTTCTTTCTTTCTTTCTTTCACGTTGAAGATATCTTTTTTCTTTAACATCGTTTCTTTTTCTTTCTTTCTTTCTTTCTTTCTTTCTTTCTGTCTTTCACGTTGAAGATATCTTTTTTTCTTTAACATCGTTTCTTTTTCTTTCTTTCTTTCTTTCTTTCTTTCACGTTGAAGATATCTTTTTTTTCTTTAACATCGTTTCTTTTTCTTTCTTTCTTTCTTTCTTTCTTTCTTTCTTTCTTTCTCGTCCAAGATGTCTCACGCCAGCCCCAGATGCGAATGTTGGCGACTAATCACGAAAAACGGTAAATGTTGATCTTTGCAGCTGCCAGTCAAAGAAATATGGGTGTGGTCAGGTAGGGGGTCAAAACAAGGGAAACAGTAATATGCGTCTACGCATGCGCTTGAACACACTTGACAATGCATGTTTGATTCTGACTTTTCTTGCCCAGTGTGTAATTCTATACAGACACTCACACATTGTTCAAACGCGTGTTTCCCAATCATTCGCTTGAACCTGCAAATGTTCTTCCGAGTAAGTAGATATTGTGATTCCCATTATCCGCGGGTTCGCATTTTATTGGTTTTAGTTACCAACGATTAATTCGACAAGTAAACAATTTGTAAGTTTTAATTAAAAATAGACACAAAGAGCAAACTTAATAATGGCGGCATTTCAGATATGTCAAAGAGAATTTTTAAATGTGTTTTCTAAGGAAGAAAAAAAAACTATTGCTGAGTTTGCGAAGATTTGCGATCAGGAGATCTTGTATCCAAAAGCTAATTTTTTTCTCACAGATTATATTATTAACTACTGGTATTTATCTCTTATTTTGCTTAATCGGTAAATTAAATTTTATCGTAGGTTTTTATAGGAAAAACAACTTTTGTATTTTGTGGCTAGTTCGAATTCTACCACTCTGAAAATATCAGGATGTAGCCAACACAAATTTGTATACCACATTGAGAAAATACATTTCTTGAAAATGACTGAGACGGTTGAAAGCGCTCGATAAAACAACAAAGCATGAACTTCTGACATTATTTTTTATGAAGATGAGTAACATCTTATTCGAAAATTGAAAAATACAATAAAAAATTAGTAAACTAGCCTGGATGAATTCTTGTTGTATATATATATATATATATATATATATATATATATATATATATATATTTCCTTCTTTCTTTCCCCGCTTCTTAATATCTTTTTACCTTGTACGAAAAAAATCTTAAAGTCAAGACATTGTTCTTTTAACGTCGAAACAAAATACACAATTTTGCAGTAGTTTGTAGTTTTCACATGTTCTAAAGTAATAATAATAATAATAATAATAATAATAATAATATATATATATATATATATTCGAAAATTGAAAAATACTATAAAAAATTAGTAAACTAGCCTGGATGAATTCTTGTTGTATATATATATATATATATATATATATATATATATATATATATATATTCCTTCTTTCTTTCCCCGCTTCTTAATATCTTTTTACCTTGTACGAAAAAAATCTTAAAGTAAAGACATTGTTCTTTTAACGTCGAAACAAAATACACAATTTTGCAGTAGTTTGTAGTTTGCACATGTTCTAAAGTAATAATAATAATAATAATATTAATATATAAATTATTTTTTTTAAATAACTATAACTGAGTGTGTTCGCGCGTGTTTATAAAAAATCGAAATCACGGTGGAATGCAAAGTTTATTGCAGTTACAATAAGTTTGTTTTTGTAATTTACCTCTAGAGTTGATCAAAAGTATTTGGGTAAAAAAATCCGGCTTCATCTTTGATGAATTTTGTTGTCTTAACATTAAAAACACGATTAGACAAATGTAAAAGATCACTATTAAAATATGTTGACACAATATGTACATATTATTCAATGAAACATGTTCCAATGAAGATATACTGCATATATATATATATATATATATTTTAATCATATCACTCCGTGCAAGGCGGTAACGCCACTGATGTGCAGGGGGCTACGTTTCCAATTGAAAAAGAAAAAGTAAAGTGTAAAAAGATTGCAAAAGAGAAAGCCGGAAACCACATCCTAAACAGGGAACAAGGAATGAGCCACTTCACCTGTTCAATAGACGTCGGTGGAGTGTGAACCGGGCGATAGTTTAGTCTATCTACTCCAATTGAAAAAAAAAAAAGGAGTAACAAGATTGGAAAGAGAAAGCCGGAAACCACATCCTAAACAGGGAACAAGAGATGAGCCTCTTCACCTGTTCAATAGACGTGGGTGGAGTGTGTATCTTTATGTAAACGAGTTATTACGTGACCTAGATTTCTACCATGAGTGGTGTTTGAAAAAACAGTAAACGGTAAAATCAATCAGTTATAAGTTTTAAATTTAAATTTTTTATCTGCATGTAACCTTAGAATATTTAAACTTTTAATCTTGTTATTAAAAATATAGTAACTTAACTTTTTTTTTTATAAGCGTTTCACCCCGAGCAAGGCATGTCACTGCCACTACTGTGCAGGGGGCTACGTAGAGTGGAGAAAGGCTGATTAAATATAGGAAATAACAGAGGGTGGGTGAGAGGCGGGTGAGGATACCGAGAATGAGGGTTGGGTAGATGAGAGTGTTGTGGGAATAGTTGGGAGTTAGTGTGATAGGAGGTGTCTATTGACCCTACATTTAAACACCTGGAGATTGTAACTGTCGGGAAAGCAGACTTGTGGAAGGGAGTTTCACAGGCGGGAAGCGCGAGAAAAGAAGCTGTTGGAGTAGAATTTACGGTTACATCTTATTTGTTTAACTGTAAAAGGGTGGGACCTAGTTGCTAATCTAGTATCTCGTGTAAATTCGTGCTTAGGCGGCACCAGTGATCTAAGCTCATCGGAGCAGAAGCCATGAAAGTACTTGTAGAAGAGGCACAGGGAAGCTACATCACGCCGGTGTGAGAGCTGCTGCAGCCGGTCTGCCAAGTGAGTATCAACCACGTTACAGATCCTCCTTTGTATTTTGTCAAGAAGCCAAAGGAGAGCAGCAGGGGCACCCGACCAGATATCGCAGCAATATTCAATACACGGGCGGATGGTAGATTTGTATGTGCAGAATAGTTTCAGGTGGGAAAAATTTCCGGGCCCTGCACAGGGAGCCCACTTTCATAGCAGCAGATTTGGCAATGAATTCAATATAGTCATTCCATTTGAGGTCCGCCGAGAGTGTAAGGCCAAGGAGGCGTAGTGTTTTACTCTCTGGGAGGCTAGCCTGTCCCATGCTAATGGGAGGTAGATGCGATTGTCTATGGTGGTTAGTTGATAACAGCTTTGTTTTGGAGGCATTGAAATTTACCAACCATTTCCTACCCCAGGTCACTACGGATTGGAGGTCCCTTTCAAGTGCGGCAGCGAGGTTCACTTTGTCGTCCAGACCTGGTTTCTGATCGATGCGGGAGTAGATTGTTGTGTCGTCGGCATACATGCCAACTTGGGATCTAATGGTGTCGGGGAGATCATTAATGTAGATCAGAAAGAGCGTGGGACCTAGGATAGAACCTTGAGGGACGCCCTTATAAGATTTAATTCCTATGAACATCGAATGAATTTAAATTCAAATCTATTAAACCTGTCAGTTTGAAAGATGCACTTGATTATTGCATAACGCATGAAACTCCGAGTTGTGCCATAGACGTAGGATAATATGTATATTCATTAATATATGTCATCCATATACAAGCCTGTTTCGCTGTATCACAGCTCATCAGTGTGATAAACATCTACTTGCCTCCTTTACTGTCAGTCGGAGTCGCTAACCTTTATGCCATAGGCACAGAAAATGGACATTTTATCATGTTATATATAAGCGGCGTACACACAAGGCCGTCACAGAAAAAAACCCAATTCATTGCTAAAGATATGCATATATCACCGATATATATATATATATATATATATATATATATATATATATATAGTATATCGAGGCAGCAAGTAATTTTCTAAACATATGCTGTAAAATATAAGAGACAATGAATGTCTATTATGTTTAATCATGAGCCGTTCTAAACATCGTATTTTTGCTTTAATTTAAGAGAAAAACATAAACATGTAGGTAATATCAGACAGATTTTGGTCAACAATACGGTGATCCTTACTCATACACACAGTAAGAGGAACCTGCAGATATTGGAGGCCATGTACATCAAATCGAAACAACCAACACTCAATAAAATCAACTTTAAAACAGGAAATAACATATTACATTGCATTTGACTACATGGTTTTGTTGTCTTTTCGCGCTATCCCGCGGTGTGACGTCATAAAACCGCATCGCAAACTTAAGAACTGCGTTTATTATTTTTGGTAACTATTGCCGTTGTCAAGCGGAGTTTTATGTCAACACAAAATAAAATCGTCGGTGATGGTGGATTTTATAATATTTCAGTTTGAACGACCTCTCTGAAGATGGCTCATGTGAGCCGAAAGCTTAGAAGAAAACCAATAAATAATTATCCAAATGTTGGAGAATTTTTGTCTTTATTTTCAACTGAAATTAAAGCAAAATTACGATGTTTAGAACGGCTCATGATTAAACATAATAGACATTCGTTGTCTCTTATATTTAACAGCATATGTTTAGAATATATATATATATATATATATATATATATATATATATATATATCTTAGAATTTAAAATCAACACATAGTTAAATGGTTATAAACTTTATTTCGGCTATGTAAAAAAAAAAGAAATACAATTACCTCTTTCAGACCGTTGAATAAATAAATAAGTGTTAATTTCACACAGAATATTTAAAAAGAATTTTAACAGATAAGCAAACCTTGTATCAATTGAACAGTAAATAAATTAACATACAACAAATCACACTACAGACTCATGGAATAAAAAGAAACTTGCAATAACGCACACATACAGACTAGGAGGAGGATATATACACACACAATAAAGAGGATAGAAATAGGCAAAAGCAAAATAAGCACAAAGACGAGATATATACATACATTAAGTCACACAAATATTAGGAAAAATATACACACACACACAAACACACACACAAAAAGAATAAAAGAAAGATAGGAAAGGACATACACAATATAAGCACACAGACATAAGCATCTAAAAGGACAAAGTGGGAGAGAAGGAAAAAGGTTATAAAGAAAAAAGAGGACCGATAATACACTTACAGTCACAAATATTAACTGACACAAAATTTTAAAAATAAAAAATATTTTAAAGATACTTTCAAAAGACTTTTTTAAACATTTCACTTTTTAAAAATCATTTCAAAAAAATATTTTTCAAAAAACAAAAAGCAAAAAAAGGTTTACAAGAGAAAATACTATACAAAAAATACAAATACATAAAATAATGCAGATAATTACAAAGGAACCAATGTATTAAAAAAACAATATACAGTCACAAGTGTTTAACATTACAAAAACAAAACCAATTTTCAACGATTTAAATATAGAAAAAATAAAATAAAAATAAAAGTAATAAAAATAAAAATAAAGGAAATAAATTTTTAAAAATATTATAAAAAATTATAATGACCAAATATTAATAAAGAAATTAATAAAATTAGATAGAAAAGATTTTGGAATTAGAAAATAAAAACAAAAATAAATTATATCTATAAATTTGGAAGATCAGCCGATTACGTTCCCAGGGTTTCAACTTTTCGCTATTGTTAAGCGTTATATAATATAGACTGACTGATTTCCAAACGCTTTATTTTTGAACGCACAACAGGAAGCTTAAATTAAGAGGAGGTGTAAGTCAATATAAGCGAAATTGTATAATCTATTTACTCCCTCTCCTTTAATATTCCTTGGCTACTTTATATATATATATATATATATATATATATATATATATATATAAGTTATCAAACTAAAAATATGTTTGATACGTTGATGGTATTTTCCTTTTAGTTGACAAAATGAAGCTGATAATCATAAACTACTTTTGAAAAAAAAAATTCTTCTCAACTTCACTTATAAGCTTAGCCAAAAAAACAAACTTCGATTTTTAGATGTTCTTGTGGATTCTAATATTAATACTTTCACTACTTTAGTATATATAAAAAAACACTACCAAAAATTCTTGGTACCTTAATTTTATTCGTCAATGTCCTCTTAGATACAAAAGTGGTGCTATTAAAAATTTCCTCACTAGAGCCTACGAGAATTCATCTTCCCAATCGCTTTTCTTCAAAGAACTCCACAATTTGAAACAAACGCTTATCAACAACGGCTTTCCAAATTATTTACTTGACAACCATATCAAATATTTTCTTCGCAACGTAACCAATGTCAACTACAAACACGTCGACAAAAAACAATAACATTAATACTTTTTACAAAAACCAAATGCTAAGTAATTACAGATCAGACGAATCTTCACTTCGCAATATCATCCGAAATTATGTAACACCAACTAACTCAATTACGAAAATTAAATTAATTATCTATTACAAAAAATTAAAACTGCCAACCTCATCGTCAATAATAATCCGCCTGCAAAATCTAAAATGCAGAGAACCAGTGTCGTTTACAGATTTATATGTCCTTTGAAAAAATTTTGTTCCTCAACAATCCAAATTGGTAAACACCACCACCACAAAACTGACGAGAAAATTGACATTGCACCTTTCTTAGAATAGTTCTATTCGATTTCATTGAAACTCATACCAAGATCTTCCAGAACCTTTTTGTGATATACTTGTTGACAATACATACAGAATAACATCATCCACATGCAAAAGAAGATTAAAAATGATGGAGGCATTGCTATAAAAAAAGAGAAATCCTTCACTTAATTTGCCTCAATTATGAACACGGTAACAATGTGCTTACTGTGTTCGGAACTTAACATACACATGACTTTATATACATAAACTTTGCACATATTTATTTACAAGTAGAACAAAATCAATTCTTGGTAATGGCTAAAAGTATAGCTGAAAGCGCTTGAAAGTACAAAAGCTTTTGACAATTCTTATATAATTTGATTTCCGAACAGAAAAATATCATAAAAACACTTGAAAAATTATATAAAACCTTGTCTGTCAATTTTCATGAAACTTGCATAAAAGAGAGATTGTTGCCAAATCCACAATATATATATATATATATATATATATATATATATATATATATATATTGTGGATTTGACAACAATCTATAGTCAGGCCCTGACGATCCGTTGTGTGAAACCGCGGTCGGTGTTGGCTCATTTTTAGATTTAGTGTACTGTATTTTTTGCTCTACTTTCGTACTTTCGTATAGAGCACTTTACTGTTAAGGTTTCGTCTTGGGTTTTTTTTCCTTTCAAACAAGCACTTGACGCATTGTTCTTGTGCTTGGTTTGTTTCTTTTTTTTCTTCCCTTTTATTTAACCTACGAGGGTTATTGACGATTTAAGTTACTGATAGGTTAGCATCGGTTTTTCGAACATTAGTCTATAATAATTAGTGCTGTTTTATTGTTTTATCTGATACTACTCAAAAACCTAGTACATATATTGGTTTTACCACAACCACGCTCTCCCGTAGACTTACATGTCATCTTTCTGATCAGAGTACTATTAAACAACATTTCTCTGAAAAACATAAACATGTAGGTAATATCAGACTGAATTTGGTCAACAATACGGTGATCCTTACTCATACACACAGTAAGAGGAACCTGCAGATATTGGAGGCCATGTACATCAAATCAAAACAACCAACACTCAATAAAATCAACTTTAAAACAGGAAATAACATATTACATTGCATTTGACTAGATGGTTTTGTTGTCATTTCGCGCTATCTCGCGGTGTGACGTCATAAAACCGCATCGCAAACTTAAGAACTGCGTTTATTATTTTTGGTAACTATTGCCGTTGCCAAGCGGAGTTTTATGTCAACACAAAATAAAATCGTCGGTGGATGGTGGATTTTATAATATTTCAGTTTAAACTACCTCTCTGAAGATGGCTCATGTGAGCCGAAAGCTTAGAAGAAAACCAATAAATAATTATCCAAATGTTGGAGAATTTTTGTCTTTATTTTCAACTGAAATTAAAGCAAAAATGCGACGTTTAGAACGGCTCATGATTAAACATAATAGACATTCATTGTCTCTTATATTTAATAGCATATGTCTAGAAAATATATATATATATATATATATATATATTGAACAAGAATATGGGTTTTTCCTTTGTATTTTGTTTAGAATTGGGTTTCAGTTTTTTTCTAGAGACTTTTTCATTCTTTCATTCACAGAAGCTCTGACATGTTAGTAGCATTATCGCCTTGCTTCGATGGAATTTATAAAAAAAATGTTTATATCTAAAGAAAGTATGCAATAGTGAGTTTTCGAAAACCAAATGAATGTTTAATTTTTTAAAAGACCTTGATGCAAAGAACAAATTTGTTGAAAAAAATCTAAGAAAAAAAATCATTGGAAGCACAGGTTTATTTGAAAAAAAATTATTGATTAGCTTATTGCCAATAATTATTGTTTAAAATTGTTAATTGTAAATAAAGAAAGATTCAGATTAAACACGGCGTTTTTAAGTAGGAAGTTTGATATAATAATTTTTTCTCAAATTTTGTCTGTAGTTTTTCGGATGCTATGTAAAAGCAAATAGTTGATAGAAATAAACATCTAGTTTTTACCTAACACACACACACACACACACACACACACACACACACACACACACACACTATATATATATATATATATATATATATAGAGAGAGAGAGAGAGAGAGAGTGTGTGTGTTTGTGTGTGTATAAAAAGTATATATATATATATATATATATATATATATATATATATATAATTCCGGAAAAGTTCAGATGGCACGATTAAAGACTGGTGACACTTGGGAAAAACCAACACTTTGGGGGTAAGGGTTAGTTGCTTGATACAAAATATGCATTCTCAAGTAACTGGGGCACCGCACATCCATTATCACGTCTGAATAAAATGTACCTAAAGTTGTGAGAGGAAGTCGAAAAAGCGTGCAGAGCGATCTCGTTGAAATTGCTTGCATGTGTTGACAACAGCTTTAATCTCAGATTGCGATTTTAAATGGACTGAAGCGTATAAATATTTTTAAAACACCAGACTTATGTTGTTTGTCAGCACAAGCTACAATTTAAAATTGAAAAACGTCGGCCTATTATGATTGTAGAACGTAGTCTAGTCATTCGATTGACATTAATCGCTCATTGTCTTAATATTGGTCAGTTAATTTAGTGAATTAACATTTTATTTCTGTGTTCACGAACATTAACCAGAGTTCTGTGATTGCAAACTGGGCGAGCATGAGCTGAAATGTCCTTGGATCTAACGAATTCCCGAAATGTGAACACATTAACAAACATAAGAATGTATTTGGAAGGACTTATTACTCGGCAAAAGGGTGACACATACCCTCATATGGTGATTTCGTAAACGCGCCTTAGATGTAGCACGAAGCTGAAGGTATGGGACACCCAGTGACGATCACACTTACTATTCAGTTAAATGAGACAAAATTTCTATTACACCACGCCGAGGTGTCAAGCACACCTTCAAATGGAGGACCCGCTTTTTGATCTTATATTCCCTCACTAAGATTGAAAATTTAGCAAGTCTGGTGGAATCTTAAAGTACTGCTTAAGGACGCTCTGTGAAAGTAAGAATAGTTCTTCGGAGACAAAATCAGGGTCATTATCTGATGAAAGCATTATTGTCGGCACTGTTGCAGTTTTCGCAACAACATGGATTGCACTTTACCTATATGAATATACTGCTTAAAATTTTCTATATTTATAGAAGAAGAGTACTCAATATCAGATATACAGCGCATTGAATCAGTAATGCGATGTTGCCCCCCTCTCTTTTTCTCCCTTTCTATATCTCTTGAAGTGCAACCAATCAAATGTAACCGCAACTTCTACTCCATCAGCTTCTTTTCTCGCACTTCCCACCCGTGGAATTCCCTTCAGTATACTTACTTCCCTGACAGTTACAATCCAAGAATTTAATTGCAATATCTCTTATCTCTTTGACTCGCATCTTTTCCCTGACAACTCTTGTATCATGTTTTTTTCCCTTTCCAATCTACTCTCATGCAACCCTCTTCACACCAGTGTTCTCATCTTTCTCTTACCCATTCTTTGACACCCCCTGTAACTTTTTATCTTTCTCATCACTCACCTCTTATGTAACCCCCTGCGCACCAGTGGCAGTACTGCCTTGTTTGGAGTGAAATGGTTATAAAAAGATCTATATAACAGCAAGTTTTCGTTTGTATAAGTTTGGTTAAAAACCAACGAAAGTTCTTTCCTAGGAATTTATTTACATATTAATCAAAAGTCTTTGATAATGGTCAACGACATCCAGAAAACTCTTTGTTATTGGATAATTGATATCTAAATATGAACTCGATACCAGAAATGTTACGAAATAGAAAATAAATAAAAATAAAATGGTTAACAATGGATTTTTGTTATTCTTTAAACACACACACACACACACACACGCACACACACACACATGCACACACACAGTTTTAGTACAAAGAATTTGTCACTTTAACTGAGCAGGTTCATGGCAACTACATACTGCTCAGCTAAAGTGACAAATTCTTTGCTCTAAAAACTATCAGCGCTCTGTCTCCATGCCAATATCGAGCACTTTACGATAAAAAAAACTGCTTGCCAAAAAAACCTTTTATTAGTAAAACTACTGAAAAAAACAACAATCTTGGCGCCAAACAATACCATAACTTAGAGGTTTTGACGAGCGTGGAACTATTTCTTAATTGTTGTCCCCATGTCGACCATGACGCGAGGTGTTAGCATCTATTAGGCACCCAACTATGGGCAATTAGTTACCATCAGACAAAATGAAAGCATAAATATCTTCTTCTTCTTCTTCTTCTTCTATGTGCCCTGTCCCTTCAGGACGTAGGCGATCATGGTTCTCCACGTCTCCCTATCCCTTGTGGCTCTTAGTATGTTTGCTCCCGTTACTCCTGTCAACCCCCGTTCCGTCATCCACCTGATCAGGCCCTGCAAATATGTTATCCGCTGCCTTCCTCTGTCTCTCCTTCCTTCTATCTAACCAGTCAGTATCAGGTTCTCCAGGCTCTCCTTCCTCAATGCATGTCTCAGGAACTTCAGTTGTCTCTTCCTGATGCTCAGTATCAATTTCCTTTTTGTTGCCATTCTTTCCAACACCTCATCGTTGCTTGCATGCTCAGTCCACGATATCCGTTACATCCTTCTGTAGAACCCCATTTCCGCTGCTTCCAGTTTTGTCCTCATTTTCGATGATATTGTCCAGCATTCACTGCCGTATTAAAGAACTGACATCACGTAGCAGTCTAGAACTCTTTTCTTTGTTTCCAGTGAGATTTTCCTGTGTGTTAGTACTTTGCTCAGCTTCTGGAACGCGTCTTTTACCATGCCATATCGCTTTCGGATCTCCGTGTCGCACTTTCCATCTCCAGTTAGGAAACTTCCTAGGTATTTAATTTTTTGTACTTGCTTGATTCTGGTATTTCCCACATTTATTTGGCATTTTGGGTTGTACCTTTTGCTGATGACCATGCACTCAGTTTTCTTAAAGTTTATTTGTAGTCCTTTTTTGTCACTCTCCATCGCTACCTTCTGTAGGAAGTCTTGTAGTTTTCTTTGCGTGTCTGCAATCAGCACTGTATCGTCTGCGTACCTTATGTTGTTTAAGTTGTGTCCTCCAACAACAAATCCTGGCGTGTCATCTAGGGTCCTCAAGATATTCTCGCTGTACTGGTTGAACAAATCCGGTGAAAAGACACATCCTTGTCTTATACCTCTTTCTATCTTTGTAAATCTACTGAGATCGTTGCCTGTCCGTATGCAGGCCGTTTGCTGCCAGTAGAGATTCTTGATTACTCTTATGTCTTTGCCGAAAATATCGAGGCTATCGAGCATCTCCATCAATTCTTTGTGTCGTATCTTGTCGAATGCCTTCGCATAGTCAATGAGACATAGGCACAAGTCTTTCTTCATTTGTATTGCCCTTTCGGAGAGCATCCCAATCATGAATATGGCGTTCCTTGTTCCAGTGTCTTTGACGAACCCGTACTGTTCCTGCCCTATCTCTGGCCTGATTCTGATTCTCGCTCTATTCATCATGATTCTGACCATCAGTTTTGTAATGTGGCTCATTAAGCTGATAGTTCTGTGTAGATCACACTCGTTTGCACCTGGTTTCTTCGGCAGTGCTATAAATATCGACTTGCATAGGTCGTCTGGTATTATTCCGCGTCTATAAATTTCGTTTATTATGTCGGTAATTTTTTCTATACCATATTCTTCTAAGGCTGTCAGCAGCTCTATCACTATGCCGTCTGGACCAGCTGCTTTGTTTCTGTTCATTTTGGCCATTGCAGCTTCGGATTTTAGTATTTCCAGTCCATCCATCTCCTTGTGTATTCTCGGTTGTTCTCTCTTGTCGCAAAAAGATCTTTTATATATTCTTCCCAACGCTGGAGTATTTCCTCTTTCTCTAATATGATTGTTCCGTCCTTGGATTTTATGCATCCTGTTGAGGAGCAGGTTTTTTGTCCTGTCAGTTCTCTTATCTCTTTATGCATCTCTGCTTTGTTGCTCCTGCTCAGTCTCTCTACTTCTTCGCATTTGTAGTTGAGCCATTCCTCTTTGTCTTGTTTGCATTTGTTCCTTATCTCCCTGTGAAGTTTCTTGAACTCTGCTCCATGTCTTGGCATTATTTTTTGTCTCCTTTGCATCATGTAGGGAATCTCTTCGGTCATCCACTCGTTTCTTCTTCTGCGTCTGCTTTCCTTTGGGGCTATGTTGTTCGCTGAGGTCACCATCGCTTCTTTTAGTGACTCCCATTTTGAGTGCCCTTTTCCAATTTGTTCTTCATATTTCTTTCTCACGCTGTTATTGTATTCTTTCTGCAGGGTGAGGTCATACTCTAGCGTGTCGTATTGCAGCCTTGGTGATGTGCTGGGATTCTTCAGTCTTCGGAGTTTCACCCTTAGTCTGCAGATGACTGAGACGTGGTCACTTCCGCAGTCGGCACCTGGGCATGTTTTGCATTGGACCACTGCGTTCCTGAATCTCTTGTTTATAGTTATATAGTCTACTTGGTTTTTCGTATCGCCTCCTGGGCTTCTCCATGTCCATAAACGTCGTGGGTGTTCTTGGAACCAGGTGTTAGTAATTACCTGGTCATTAACTGAGCACCATTGGACCCATTTTCTCCTCGTTCGTTGCGCTCCCCTAGTCCAAAGTTGCCGCTCGTGTCTCCTTCTCTATCTTTACCTACCTTAGCATTCAAATAATAAAAGTACAAACAATACAATTTTTATATAAAAATTATCAATAATCTTTATTTATAGAAAAGTTACCAAAAATCCATCGATCAACATGAAAAAACTTTCATGATATTAATTCATATAATATTTTACAATTTATTAAATCAAACTGTATTCCAAAATATGACTTCAACAAACTTACAGCATAAAACACACATATCACCACCTCTAGTAATTTTGTTCACATAAATATGTATATGCACAAAATCTGAGCATCATCTATCATGTATTCAATTGTGAAATCTGAATAACACACACACACACATATATATATATATATATATATATATATATATATATAATTACTTCAAAGCTCCCAAAAAATCAAATTTTGACATTAACTGACGCATAAAGATGTTGATATACCGTTAAACAAACCAAATCAAAACCGAAACGTTCTGGTTGCTCTATTGCTATTCTTATGGATATATCTTTAGTGCCACAAGTTCTAACGTTCTACCCTCATTTCTTAGTCCATTGGTAAGCTGCAGGTTCCACCCGATCAGCGCCTTCACACAAAAATTTAGGGTTAAACTATCTTCTCCACATGTCCCTACAAACTGTGCTCCTTACGCTGTAACCTTCACCTCGAATGCCTTTGGGCCTTGTACAAGGTAAACATTATTGCAAAAAATACACCAAAGTGATTAGTATTTACTAAATCTATATATTCGCCCGATCTGTACTTGATTTACCTGTAGTCTTAGCAGGCTAAAGCCTAGAGCCTTAAAATCAAGAGGGTTTCCATCCAAAGTGCATAATATTTTTGACACTGTTATAGGCCTTTCCTACACATGCTGTCATAAAGCATTGTAAACTATAAATAACCCTTCAATAATTTTAAACACCCATCATTATCTTCGGCTTTACTGAAATTGTTTAATTTACCTCTCTTCCAGTTTCTCCTACTCGTGAGAAAATGGGATTTGGAGGGGTTTCGCAAGTGGAATTTCTTCCGCCAGGAATCAAACCTGCATACTCTCAACAACGGGGAGATGCCGTCTTTAGATCAGACGTGTCTTACCAATCAACTATGAAAGATTTCATGGTAGACAAGATTCAATCTGACCTTTATATAGATATTCTCCTGATTCCTTTTATCGAACGACTAACATTTACAACATTACGGAATTATACTGAAATTTACGAAACTGGCATTAGCTGATATATTTGATTTTTTATTTGTTTAGAATTACTATTTTTTAATGGATAGTCGTATTAGAGTGGAAAGTCTGTTTATATATATATATATATATATATATATATATATATATATATATATATATATCCTACATTGGATTAACAGAATATCTGTCAAAAATCGTAAGACATTGTAAGAAGCTCGACGCAGATTTACTGTGGATGAACTTATTGATTAAAAATACAGGACTTTCTACAGAGGTTAGCAAAAGAAAGTGAAAAGAAAGGACTGAGCATAAACCTCAAGAAAATTGAATGTACGGTCAACATCAAAAGGAGGAGACCAATATGCCAACTGCATGTCGGAGAACCTAAAATAAAGCAAGTAAAAAAATTCAAATACTCGGGAAGTGTTTTGACAGGATGGAAAGTGCAACGTGGAGATCCAAAGACGCATTGGCATGACCAAAGACGCATTTCAGAAGCTAACGAGAGTACTGAAACACAGGAAAATCTCATGAAAAACAAAGAAAAGATTGCTGGATTACTATGTGATATCTGTCCTTCCCGCTCTTCAAGCTCCAGTTGGAAAGTATCCTTTGAAGCCACCAGACCTATTGTTTCCAGCTCACTTTTCTTTTAAGGCAATATATGTTTTCGCCTACTCTTTTAAAAGAAAATAAGCCGGTTTCATCTTTACCTGACTGAGAAGTTAAGTTAAATATTCAAAACTTTGCAATACCAGCTTTTTGCATTCAACATTTTCTCCTGGTATAATAATTTATTATTGTTTCAACTTCTCAGCTAAACCGCAAGTATTTTTGACATTTTTTATTCACACACACTTTGCTTGCAGATTATCTTCCAACTCATAACTTTGAACTGTATCAAATTATTTGAACATACAAACTGTTTTCCAACTCACAAATTTCCAGCTCACAATTTGAACTGTTTCAATTATTTGTCTACATACAAACTTTTGAACATTGGCTTTGGGCCATTTACAATTCAAAAATATTTTATTGTTTAAACACATATCTCTAAAAAAAAGGTGTTTCATTCATTTTTGCAAATATCTGCAGTAAAAGGGAGATAAATTATTTTTACCTCTTTTCTATAATTCACAGTTGTTGTTATAATTAAAATTTATTTACCTCTGTCTTGTGTCTTGTTTGTTCACTTATTTGTACATACATAAAATTGAGAAGCTCTCATTACCCAACAAACAAAAAAAAGTAGTTAGGCCGCTACAATTGTAGAGAGCTCGACAAATACCCCCCACCAAGATTCTTAGTCCAAAAATAAGAATCTGAAAGGAAAAAGAGAGAGAGGATAGAAGAAAAATTTACTTGACGAAATCAGTTTCAAGTTTAACAGGCCAATGGACCCGTCTCCCAGAACGAGTAGTTGAATGAGATTGAGCATCATATGACTTCCGCCGAGTAGGCACCGCTTCGGTCGGCGAAACAGGGGAAATATCAGACTTATGCAGGAATGCAGGCTTGAGACGATCTATTGCAATTGTGTCAGTGCGGCCATTAACCGAAACAGTAAAATATTTGTAGCGGCCTAACTACTTTTTTTGTTTGTTGGGTAATGAGAGCTTCTCAATTTTATGTATGTACAAATAAGTGAACAAACAAGACACAAGACAGAGGTAAATAAATTTTAATTATAACAACAACTGTGAATTATAGAAAAGGGGTAAAAATAAGTTATCTCCCTTTTACTGCAGATATTTGCCAAAATGAATGAAACACTTTTTGAATGCTGGACGATTTCATCAAAGATGAAAGAGAAGCTTGAGGCAACAGAAATGGAGTTTAACAGAAGGATGCTGAGAATACCATGGACGGAGCACATGTGCAACGATGAGGTGTTGGAAAGGATGCAAACGAGAAGAAAACTGATACTAAATATCAGGAAGAGACAAATGGGGTTCTTGAGAACGTAATGAAGAAGGAGGGCCTGGATAACTTAATACTCACAAGTCGGATAAATGGAAGAAGAGACAGAGTAAAGCAGCGCAAGTCGTACCTGTTAGGTCTGAACAAATGGTTGACAGAGCGGGGATTAGAAGATATACCAAGAGAATAATTATTGAGAGCGACAAGTTACAGAGCCAAGTGGAGGTCCATGATCGCCTACATCCTGCAAGGACACGGCACATGAAGAAGAAGAAACAATTTCGTCTTAGTGAATTTTCTCTTTTAATTAGAGTAGCATTTTTTATATAAAAATTTTGGTCAGTCTCGTTAGGGTGAGCAACTAATACATTTAATGCTGTTGTTTTGTTAAACTATTCTGTTTGTGTTCATATAATCTTATATCTATATTCCTCGAGGTTTCTCCGATGTCTTTCTTGTGTCAATTATTACTGGTGATGAAGTAAATTCCTCCTTCAAGTTTTAGTTTGTTGCTTTGTTTTGTATTAAGTCTTTTACTGTTTTAGACAGTTGTGACAAATTTTATGTTGTGTTTAGATAAATTCTTTTCAATTTCGATAGAAAAGTAACTACTGAAATACAAAATTTCCCTTGTTCCCTGTTTAGGATATGGTTTCCGGCTTTCTCTTTTCCAATCTTCTCACTCTGTTTTTTTTCTTTCAATTGGAATAGATCTATCTATCGCTCGGTTCACACTCCACCCATGTCTATTGAACAGTTTAAGAGGCTCATCGCTTGTTCCCTGTTTAGGATATGGTTTCCGGCTTTCTCTTTCTCTTTTCCGATTTTTTCACCATTACGTAGCCCCCTGCACATCAGTGGCGTTACCGCCTTGCTCGGGGTGATACGATTTAAAAAAAAACAACAAAAAAAGAAAAAAGAAAACAAAGTGATTAGAAAAATGAAAACAAATCATGGTTTATAAATAGAATATCACTCTAGAATACCCAAACTTTACGGTCTCTCCGAAAACAAAATCCTAAAACAGGCATCACAATGCGTTCCATTATTTTAGGAATAGACACTACTCCTCGCAAATTAGCAAAAGCCATAACCAAAATTTTAACCCCCACTCTTGAAATAACCAGCCTATTATATATGAAAAAAAGTTCAGACAACCTAGTTGAAAAATTAGGGAAACAAATATAACTGAGAAACTAATCGCCAGTTTAGATATAAAATTACTTTAGTTTACACCAACGTCATGGTTGTCAAATGATTAAATCTCTTTAAAAGGCCTTTAACACAATCAAAGATAAACCTCTCCAGATCAATAGCTAAAATAAAAATCTGTCGTTTCATCATTAATCAATGTTATTTCCCATTTGATAAAATTCTTTACAAAGAAAAATTTGGATCACCAGTATGATTACTCGCATTTACGCACACAAAAATATATATACAGCCATGATTAAACACCTCGTACCTATTATTACAATTGAAAATTATCAATGAATTCATCTGAGTTTGTTTACATCTATCTATCTATCTATCTATCTATCTATCTATCTATCTATCTATCTACCTATATCTGTTTCATTTTATCTCATTCGCACACACACATACATGCACGTGTCATATATATATATATATATATATATATATATATATATAAATTTAGTGTATCGATGCAGCAGATAGTTTTGTAAACATATACTGTTAAATATAAAAGACAATGAATGTCTATTTTGTTTAATCATGAGCCGTTCTAAACATCGTATTTAGGCTTTAATTTCAGGTCAAAATAAATATACATGCCCGTTCAGAGATAGTATCTCTGGGACTAATTACACTGTCCAACAAAATCAAAGTTTTTATATGTACATGCTACATAAGACCTGTTTCTGTCTAAGAAAGGTATCCTGATACCAAATCTGACCTTTATTTCTCTAGATTAGGCAGTGTTTTCATGTACTATAAATCATATTTATTATTATTGGTTATGGATGAAAAACACAGAATTGTCAGTTTAAACAACAGTTATCCTCTTAACCCTTTTGTGTAGAGTGTCGACCTCCCTTTTTATATTCCAACAGTAGTCTGCCAACATGCCTGGGTTCCATTTTCTTTTAAAACGTTTCTCCATGACTGAAATATCCTGATGGAATCTCTCGCCATGTTCATCACTCACATTACCAAGATTCTCTGCAAAAACATCCAAATGAGAGTGGAGAACATGAACTTTTAGAGATATGTTACATACCATATCATGATAATGATGCAGTACATTATAAAGAACTTGCACATAGTGATAATTCCCTGGGAAAACGATGTTTTCCCAGGGAATTATCACAAACTTTCTTGAATGATTCAAAGGTAAATTTTTCTTTTTTCTTGAGATGTTTGTTGAAAGTTTCATCAAGTACAATTTTTCGAATTTGGGGACCTATGAAGATACCTTCTTTTATTTTAGCTTAACTTAGGGAAAGAAACCTTTCTGCAAGATATGCAAACGCAAAGGAATCCTTATCTAGGGCCTTCAGAAATTGCTTAAACAAACCAAGTTTAATATGCAAAGGAAGCAAATGAATTCTATCACTTTGCAGAAGTGGTTTGTGCTTGATATTAAGCTTTCCTTGCTCAATTTATTGTGTTCAGTTCTCGCTCTGGAGTCCCATAAACACATGAAGCAGCAACATTTAATATAACCAAGCTGCAAGCCAGTAAGCATTGCTATGAGCTTGAAATCTGCGCAGACATACCATTTATGGTTATTATATTGTATGCTCGTTAAAATTGTTTTAAAAGTTTCATATGATTCTTTCATAGTTGCACTGTAAGCTATGGAAACAGATGGCAGAGTGTTACTGTTGTGTAACAAAACAGCTTTGATACTTTCTTTGGATGCATGTAAGAAAAGTCACCAGTTGTCCAAAATTTTTAGGGATGTCATTACAGAAGCATAAGTCATCTTTTATTGTAAACAAAACATGCAGTTTTTGTGCACGTTTTCTGCAGAATGTTGTCTTCACTCCTTCTTTAAGAAGATTACGTTCTTTAAGCCTTGATGCCAGAAGCTCACTTTTGTCTTTCGTTAAATAGAGATCTCTACATAAGTCATTTAAATCCTCTTGAGAAAATGGTATTGACTTACTAATGCTTTCTGAACAAAAAAGTTCTGTTGATTCATCACTGGAATGTTCATCTTCACTATTGGAACTCCACATTTCTCAATCTGGGGTTTTTGGTACAGGTAAATCTTTTGAGTGCTCAACTAGGCGCATTGCTGATTGCAAATTTGGGTAAGCAATGTGTTTCTTTTTCTTTGCTGTAGTACAGCCCGTATAGTCTTGCTGACAGAAATAGCAATCATTAGAATGGTCTTTCTGCTCACGCCAAATCATTGGCACACCAAACTTCATGTGAACATTTTTCTTCCATACGACATATGTCTTCCATACCATCAATGTTTTCACACACGCAAGGCAACAGACATGAGAAGCCCATGGCTTGTCTTGGTCTCCTATTTCACAATGAAAGTAAGCTTTGTATAATTTCTTTATATGGCTTGTATTGCTGTGCTTTTCCTTAGCAAATGTTAATTCGCCACATATATAGAAACATCTATTTGGATCATTTTTACACTGTCTTGACGTCATTGTCAAAACCTATAAAAAAGAATAAAGAAATATTAAATCTAGATTTATTAGTCATGACTTATTTAGTGATAAACACGGTTTAATATAAGCACACAATAACATATACACAATAAGTAAGCGCAATGATTTTGCTAAAATTCTCAAAAGTTACAAATTTGCACAAAAACTACTGATCTCGACAAAAAGAAGTCAAGAAATGGATTTTCTATGCCATTGCGAATATAGAAATAGGCACAGGTGTCCTGTACTTTTTCAAGTGTTGCACAGTGTTATAAATCCACCACATATACTGGTTTTACTAGAACCACGATCTCCCGTAGACTTACCTGTCACCTTTCAGTTCAGAGTTCAATTAAACAACATTTCTTAGAAAAATATAGCCATGTAGGTAATATTAGACAGATTTTGGTCGATAACACAATAATACTTACTCATTCACACAATAAAAAGAACCTTCAGATGTTGGAGGCCACCGACATTAAATCAAAACAACCCACACTTAATAAAATCGCATTTCAATATGGTCACAACACATTACATTGCATTTAGACATATACTTCTGCTAACATTTCGGTCTCTCACGCGGTAGAACGTCATAGAACCGCATTACAAATTTACAAACTGCTTCTGCTATTCGGTGACTGTTATCGTTGCATAGCAATGTTTTATGTGAACACGAGATAAAATCATCTTTATGTTAACGTCCATGTAAACTCTCTGAAGATGGCTCATGTGAGCCGAAAGCTTAGAACCATCATAATAAAAAATTATCCAATTGAAATTCAAGCCAAAATACGATGTTTAGAAAAGCTCATGATTAAACATAATAGACATTCATTGTCTGTTATACTTAACAGTATATGTTTAGAATATATATATATATATATATATATATATATATATATATATATATATTAATTCATTCATTGTCTGTCATATTTAACAATATATGTTTAGAATATATATATAATGAAAATTCTCTGATATTATTCTGTTGGATTGAAATAAACGTATTATTTTTTAATAACACGTATACGCGCGAAAATAACCCCGAAAAGATTCATTCGATTGAAAAAAGAGGAAATTGATATTTTCGACAAAGAACAAAGGTTTTCAAATGAACGGCGAGGAAAAACGGAAGAAGAAGAAGAAGAAGAAGAAGAAGAGAGAGAGAGAGAGAGAGAGAGAGAGAGAGAGAGAGACAAAGTAAAATAGATGGCAAAAATAAATGAAAGAAGTAAAGAGAAGAGAAATTTTATTTAACTAGCGTCAAAAACCAGACACGAGATTTTCTTTGAACACGTGAAAAGAAGCTTCGTGGTTGCGTATTCCATCCTCAGACCCCCACCCACCTATCACAGGTGATTATCGATCCCAGGTCAATTACTATTATCTAAAATGCTTATTTTCGACGATGACAGGACTGCTCTATTTGAAAGACTGGCGCAACATTTTCTTCCGCTAGTCATTTCCCTTATTTCGTATTGATTCATATTAATTAAGATTAATATACATGTTGCTCAAAAGCTGCGCAAAAGTTCCGAAAATTTAAGACACTGTCTATTAAACATGTGAACATAAAAAGAGATATTATACTTCATGTTGAAATAATTTCTGTTTTGTGTAAAATATACGACAAGACATGGGAAACCCTGTGTAACATATGCCCGACGAAGAAACTGATAGAACTGCTTTAAAATTCTGACTTCGGGTAAAACTTATTATTGGATCGGGATAAAATTTCGTTACAGTTTTGAAGTCAATTTTTAAAGATAATATTTACATGTGCTTTGTGGTACAGTGAATATTGGTTCGAAACGAGAAGCCGGGGAGCCGAGTTCGAATTCCATTTGAATTCCTTGCATTCACTTAGGCAGAGATACCCTTGGGAAATCCGTCTCTTCTCTCCAGTTATAGGTTAGATAACAAGACAGATTGGGTTCTATAGCCTTGACTGGCAACAAGTCTACCACAGAAAGTAATGGCAACCTATTTTCGCCCAAGCGTGTATCACGTATGGCACCTAACTGACAGAGATTTATTCAATCAGATATGCGTGTTGGTGGGATGTCTATCATTGAATGATATATTTTAGCAAATTTGACAGCAAAGAATCTGAAAATGACCTTATTTTTTTGGTTAGCTACCGTTTTTGGAAAAAAACAACAACTTTTTTTCAGTTGTCTTCTGTATATATGATATTGTTCGATGTAAATAATGAAATCGTAGAAACCTTTCAATTCGTATTTAAATCAACAAATATTAGTCTCCTAATTGAAAAATACAATTTTTTCAATAACAATCAGAGCCTAAGACTTTAAAAATAACACGATTAAATATACCAAAACAAACAAGTATCTCCATCAAATCATTTAATAAATTAACAACAGAAATAAAACCTTTGTGAACATAAGAATTATTGAAACATTTTCTCTTTCTTGATTGTCTGTCATGTTCAATGTTATTTCAGTCCTTTCTAATAGTAGTCAGCCATCATTCGTTTGTCCTACCGTCCCTGCTCTTCCATTGTCTTGATATCTTGTTGGAATCGTTCTCCTTGTTGCTCATCAATCACAACGTCATAATTATTCGGAAGTTTATTTAGAAAGCTATGTAAAAAAACGAACTTTACTATTCGTATTAGCGTATTATTGCATTACTGATAAAGTTTATCAGTTAATTTGAATCTTGGCGACAAAGTGGAAAAATTCGGTACTTCTGTTTTGAAACTTTTGACTTGAAAACACTTTTTTTTTAATTATAAAAATAGTTTATTTCAGATGGATGACATAAATTGCTCAGCCTACCTGAAAATTGATCGGTTTTGACGAACTTTATCAACTAAATGTTGCGATCAGCCAAGATCGTAAATTGATCTTTTTTCTAAAAATGAGCACTTGAGCAAAAACAGTAGGTAACCGTGAATATCTAAGCTCGTTTTCGGAATAAGCATCGTCAAATAAGTCAAAAACGTGTTTTGTTTCTTGGCACCCAAAATCGTGTTGACCAATGTAATTTTATACGAAACAAAAATGAAGATGGTGAAACAAATTGGAACAGTTTTTAATCAAAGACACCTTTCGTCAGAGAAAAGCATAGCTTATATTTTCTTGGACACGACAACCAATTTATCTTGATAAATCGCCAAAGACACTCTCCTAATACATAGTTTGTCTCCCTTCTTTTAGCTGAACTGATGACACCAAAGAGAACATTAACGCATCTTTCATTAAAAATAATCTGATATGCGCCATATGCCAATTACAGGTCGGAAATACTAAAATTAAGCAGTTGCAGAAATTTAAACACCTGGGATGTGTTCTAACAGAGGATGGAAAGAGCGATACTGAGATCTGAATGCGTATTAGCATGACGCATTCCAAAAGCTGCTGTAGATTATTGAGAGACAGGAAAATTTTGTTGGAAACAAAGAAAAGAATTTTGAATCTATATGGCAGCGAATGCTGAACTAACTCCTCAAAAATGAAAAAGAGAGACCCGAAGCAACAGAAATGTGGTTCTACATAAGGATGCTGAGGGTACCATGAACCGAAGTTGGGAGTAACGACGAGGTTTTGAAGAAAGATACAAACGAAAAGGAAAATTATACTATACATCAGAAAGAGACAGGTTAAGTTTCTTGGGTATGTAATGAGAAAAGAGGGCTTGGCGAATCTGATACTCACAGTGCGGATAAAGGGAAAAGAGAAAGGGGAAAACAAGGCGTGACATGGGTTTAAGCAAATGGATAGCAGAGTGGGGTATGGGAGAAATACGAAGAGAAATGGCGCTAGAAACAGGACGACGTGGAGGGCTATGAACGCCTGAAGAGAAACGGTACATAAAATAAGAAAAAGAATTTCTGCCATTTTTAAGATTACTTCATAATTCTATCCAACCAAACCTTGGCAAGACGGTAGAGCCTGTTTATACTCGCACTCTGAGATGTTGGCAAGTTGTATAAAAATTGCACCACTGGTTCTTTATTTGAAGAAGCTTGATAATATATTTTCTGTCTTATAAAGTTCATATCATTTTTGTTGGAATACAAGTTAATTTTAGAAAAAAAAAGATACACAAGAGATAAAGAATGGTCAGGGAAGATATTCAAAATAGTTTGATGTTCCTCTTGTTTGAGGAACATCTCCCTGGATGACATGTCCGTCATTTCAGGGGCCATACTCGCCACGCTTAGCAACGCGGGTTGGCGAAGACTATTTAAACTGGTTGCTTTCGTAGTTGACCGTTGTCTCATAGGAGCTCTTCTGCCCTACTCACCGAGCTTGCGCTCACCGGGGACGCCGGTTTAGTCGCTGACAACCCGACTCGTAGCAGGTAGTACTGGGTTACGTGGTACCAGTAGGAAACATAGACTGACCTGACACAAAACATTCTACAGAATCATCAGATCTTTTAATTCTCACACTGTCAATCACCGATTTCCTTTGTGTGCTAACCCGCACATGTTCAATATTTTTGGACATTGTGAATATACCTTGTGGTGTAATGGATATCGGCTCTGAATGAGAAATTGGAGAACCGTGTTCGAATTCTAGTCGAATTAGTTTAATTCACTTATGCACAAATACTATTGGGAATGGCATTAATCAATCTTCATCTAGCTATGGGTTAAGTAGCAAAATAGATTGGGTTCTATAGCACTGGTTGGCAAACGGTCTACCACAGAAAAAAATGGCAACCTACTGCCTAGTCAGTCATATCTCTTCCGATATATGATCGCCCAATTGTGTATCACGTATGGCAATTAACTGACTGACTGATTTGTTGCTGACTTAGAATGTTGATTGCTTTCAATGGATTCAAATTTTATAGCGTCGATATATATATATATATATATATATATATATATATATATCCAAATGAATAAGGAACGAAGAAAATAATTGCAACATTCAAAACATTAATTTAAAACAGTGTTCAATAAAAAATGATCAATGAATATTTACTATTATCACTTTAGAACATGTAGTTTGTAGTTTGTACATGTTCTAAAGTAATAATAATAGTAATAATATATATATATATATATATATATATATATATATATATAGATAGATATATAGATAGATATGATTCTTATTCTCTCTCTGTATATATCTATTCATTTACTCTGTGTCTATACACACAGATATATATATATATAGGGAGAGTGAGTGAGTGAGTGAGTGAGTGAGTGAGTGAGTGAGTGAGTGAGGTTCAAAGAACATATCTTCCGAATTCAAGCTTTGCAGATATACCGCTCGTCAAGTTAAGATAAATCTATTGAATTCATAAACATATATAGTTTATTTCATTTAAATAGGTAAAGATAAATACGCAAATTGTAATGTATTTCAATATAAAAATGATCAGTTCTCTAACACTTGTAACATAATTAAAATGTAAGCAAAGTAAAACAAGCACTAACTTTAAATTAGAAACAGGACTACACAACACTCCCAGAAATGCTTCCTTGAAACATCTCAAAATCTAAAGAAAATAATGTACAAAATGAAAAAGTACTTGAAATTGTGTATATCTGTAAGCATTCGGTCGGGTTTCTTCAGCCTATCACCTGTTCTGACCAAGTTGGTGTGCCAACAATATGAGATACGAAATATCATAAAACAAATCAATAAATAAACAAAACTGATACAAGTAAAATTTAAGTTATAAAACCGATACAGCAAAAAAATAAAATAGATATCCTGTGTTCATAGAACTAAGGTGGTTCACGTTTTGTTTCCACAATATAAAACTCGTTGAAATAAAATCCATTTTTCAGATCACGCTGTTAGGTCAGCGAAACTTGTCAAAATAACAGTTTTCGAAATTGTTTTATATGTTTTGGGTGGATTTTTATTCAAATGCAAATTCTAACAAATTTTGCACTTGAAAACTCTTGACTGGTTTATTAGTGGAGGACAAAGCTTTTAAGCAAACATGTTCGCATGAGCTACATTCCTTAGTTCCTCCAGTTCAAACTTTTACAGCTAAGATCCACCATGCCATGTATACAGTGGCAAACCATACTTATACCCTTCGTATTCCAGGAGACGCTACTTTGTGGAACAGACTCCTAAGAGGATTGTTCCCGACCGCTACATTCTTAACCATTTCAGGTCTATTAATGCTTATTAATTTGGCCTTGTGTCAAACATAACCAAACTATCTACAGTTTACAAATTATACAGAATTATCAGCAGAAGGTTATCAGCAGAAGGTTGGTTGTAGATTGGAATGTGGGAATTAGTGTGGAAGAATAAATATATATATTTTGTATGATTGAATAGAAATTTATTAAAAGAATAGAATAACAAGAATATGTAGCAGTTAATGTTCAATGAGAAAGTTAAGGGTATCAAAAATGTTTCTTGTTGAAAAGTGTTTATGTGTACGTACGTATGTATGTATTAGAGTTTGTTCAGTAGGAGTGTCTTTGAAAGAAGAAGAAGAAGAAGAAGAAGAAGAAGAAGAAGAAGAAGAAGAAGAAGAAGAAGAAGAAATAAAATGAATCAGCTCACGAGAAAGAAGGAAAAAGAGGACGAATGTCCGGATCACTTGAATCTTTTTCCGTTACATTTTAGCTTGTCGTCTCTGCTGCTTCCATCTCCTGACTGACTGGCGCTGATCTGATCAAAGCCTTTATAATCATTCAAATTTTCGCACTAGATTGCTAAGTCCTTTTTAGTCCTGCAATTCGCTTCCATTGGTCAGAAAGTCAATTTAACATCTACTTGCGAAATCCGGTTTCGACATTTTTTTAAGCACATGGTCAATCCTTTTTCTATTTGGGAAAAACCAGGATTTCACACGTCATTGTGAATTTTTGTAAAAGTGAAGAAGAAGGTTGATTTTAATTCTTAATTTCCTATCCCACAGTGCCACTGTCTAAAGTACATATAGAAATGGTGAACCCGTATGAATTTGACAACATCAAAAGACGTAAGAAGCATTTGCAAATTTCATCGAAATATTTAGTGCTTCTTAACATGCACTCATTAGCATCCAGTTGCTCTACTCCTTACCATTCACATACTACATTTTTAACGTATTTATTAGCATTCACTTACTGTGTCTATAGTATGAACACACTGGACTCTTTAACCATCATTTATTGGACGCCTTATCATACAAATACTATAACTCCATAGCTCTTAGCCTGTATCTTGTACCTATTAATTTGTGTTTACTGTACGCCTTAGTATGCCCTTATTATACTACTTAGCATTCATATACTGTACTCCTTAGCACGCACTATACAAGTCCCTGAGCGATAACCAGTACGGATTTCTCTCTTCTAGATTCATTGCTGATGTGTTAATTGTCATTACGCATAGAACAAATGGACCAGTGATAATAATTCCATAACGAGAGCATTTAATTGAGATATCTCAAAAGCAAGGTGTGGCATAGGCGAGTGCTACACAAACTACGCAGTTATAACATTTCTGGAATAGTTTTCTCGATTCTCAAGTTCTTTATGTCGGGTAGGTCCTTGAAGGGCCAGTCCTTTGACGCCCATGAGATCACTACAGGCGTTCCTTAATAGATACACACGCATTTTATCTTTTCTTTCTTTCTCTCTCTCTCTCTCTCTCTCTCTCTCTCTCCTCGGTCCTGTCGTGCTATATATTACTAATCTGCATAATTTTGTTGAATTTATTTAGCGGCATATCAATATCTCTATGGGTTATTTAAAGCCGAAATCAAAATATTTCGTACACACTTTTCTGTATTCAACTAAATATCCTATTATAGTAAACACTGTCATATATATATATATATATATATATATATATATATATATATATATGTGTGTGTGTGTGTGTGTGTGTGTGTGTGTGTGTGTGTGTGTGTGTGTGTGTGTTGGAAAGGGACATATACATTATTAGAAGTAGCTAAGTGGATTTTGGCAAATGTAACAGGGTAGGACAATTTACCAAGTAGCCGTAATGGACTGGTACTCGTCGTAGTCGTATGCAGTATACTTAGGCGTAGGATTATGCAATAGGCGTAGTCAATAAGCTTTTCACTAGGCGTAGTAATAAGCGTCCCCGCCTTAGTCTGCATTTATGGCTAACACCAGCCAATTATATTACTTTGAAGGAGAATCAAAGTGTATGCATATTCATTATATCAATATATATATTTCTTGTCAGGCTCATAGAGAGAAGACATTACTGAGGCTCAGTTAAATCTTTTTACTATCAGTTAATGAAACTGATTAACAGTCATGAAAGCCCTTGCCGCGTGTTTGCTCTTTACCAGTGCATATATATTTTATTTTCTACCATAATTATGTCGTGTGTTAGTAACACAACTGAAATTAAAGCCAAAATACGATGTTTAGAACGGCTCATGATTAAACATAATAGACATTCATTGTCTCTTATATTTTACAGTATATGTTTAGAAACAAATATATAGATATCTATGTATATATATAGTGAGGTAAATTAATAAATATACATATGAACAGAGTGTACATATGTATAGTATTATTATTCATGTGTTAATAAAACTGTGCTCAATGAATGAACACAGCTGTATTATATATATATAATATATATATAATACAGCTATATAATATATATATATATATATATATATATATATATATATATATTAATAAATACACATATTATCCCACGTCTATGGCACGACCTGGAGTTTCATGCGTTATGCAGCCATCAAGTGCATATTTCAAACTGACGTTTTATTAGATTTGAATTTAAGTTTACTTGATGTTCATGGGTATTAAATCTTATAAAGTTAAGTTATGGCTTTTTTTAATAACGAGATTAATAATTTTAATATTCTACGATTACATGTGGATAAAAATTTTAAATTAAAACTAAAAATTAAAATTTATGTACCTCTAAAAAATCGCTGAAAAAACAGCATAGTCAGAAGGGAAAAAGTCCAATAGAGCCCCTTTTCTAAAAAATTGGTCCGAATTGCAAAAAAATGCAATAATTATGCTAATTTCTATGTGGATAAAACTTCTGATTGCTTTCATGAACAATATAAATTAAGCGTATCATTGTCTGAAAAAAATATTCAATGAATAATGAATTTTTACAAGAATTATTTTCATTTTTTTAAATTTTGTAATTATATTTAAAAATTATTTATAAAAAGTTTAAAATTATTGTTAAATTTCTTCCTCAACGTGTTCGGCTAGGTTATGTAATTAATACATGAAGACTACAATTACTAATCGAAAATGTAAAAGCTTAATACAAATGATTGAGCCATTGGATTTTTAAAATAATTAAAACATTTTAATTGTGTGCATTTTTACTGCCTGTATCTTTCTTTGTACGGATGGCCGTACGTGATATTTATCATTACAAGGTCAGCGTTGTCTTCCCTTACATAAAAAATTACATTCGTATAATTTTGTCGTCTTCGGCCTCCCTACTTTAGCCTTGTTTATAACTTCCGGTTGTCATTATGTCACTCGGCACTTGAGATAGCCAGCGTATATCGGATTACCTTAGCTGATAAAATGCTAGAGCAAATATTTCAGAGAGTAAGAAAGTACTTTTGTTTGAAAACAGATAAAGGCAAGTTTTAACTTAAAAGATTGATTTCAATAACGTGTCAGCGACGTATATTTTATTTTTGCCAGATTTTTAAAACAGGAATGTGGCTACTGTTTAAAAATCTGTCATCAATCAATAAAATGGTGGTACTTTTAAATTTTTTTTTAATCTGAAACATTTTAGATTCCAATCAATATAATTTCGCTTTAAAATACGCCAGTGTATTTTGTTTACTGGAATTACTAAATTTAATCTCTTGACTTTCAATTAAAACTAATTTTAAAACTAAAATATAACTTATTTATTTTAAAAATTTCATTTTAAAATCAGGTATCGAAAATTTATACTGAAAAGTGGAGGCACCTATTAAAATTACTAAAATGCAGGGAGAAGAAATCAAAGGGGCTTAAAAATTTAAATATTCAAATGTTACATGTGTGGGGTAAAGGAGTAAAAATATAAGGGGTTTTATTCATAATTATTAAAAGTCATATTACGGGGGAAAGAAAGAAAGAAAGAAAGAAAGAAAGAAAGAAAGAAAGAAAGAAAGAGGCAAACATAAAAGAGAGATCTATATCAATCTGGGTGTAAGAATTTAAGTAAGTATTTTTTTCTATGACAGAATGTGGTCATTAAATCACTTTTTTATTAATCAAATTAATGAATTTGAGCTCTATCAACAATGCTTTCGAACATACACTGGTCATTCAATGGGCAGGTTTTATTTTTTCGGCAGTTGCAATTGCTTTTAGAAGGGTCATTTTGCTATTAGTTAGGTGACGGATATTGTTTATGTGGGCCAAATATTTATTTCATATCATAGTATTATGTTGCGAAATATATTTATCTATGTTTTGAACGCAACTATAACTAACTTTGACATTGTTTTTGTGGAAGATTTTTTTAAAGTGGGTGAATGGTAAAACTTTTTATGAATTAAGTTAAGGAATAGTTTATCAATGTTAGTTAAGACGTTTCAACTGAAGGGTGGGTTAAACAAAATAATGTTACATTTACGCTTATTTCTACCTAACTTGTTTTAACGGGGTATTCTAAACTAGTGTTGAGTTTACATTTTTCTAAAGCATTAATGTATTTAATTTTAGAATTGTCAAACATTTCCTTATTCCTAGGGTTGGTACTTAAACAAAATTGAATAGGTTGTTAGTGATTCTCTGGGGGTGATTATATATATATATATATATATATATATATATATATATATAAAAAACGTTATTTTTGACAGTACGGGCCTACTTGTTATAATCATAATAATCTTCTCAAATATTTTGCTGCCATTTTTTATGGCAGGAATATGCTCGTATACTATAAATTGGTATTGTTGATAATTTTGTTATGTGTAGATGTTGTTGGTAATTTTATTATGAATAGGTATTTTTATACTTTCATAATGTTTTGTTTTTGTTTGGGTGCTAACTATTTGCCTACAGCTGGGTCTCTAACAGGTGCCACCACCCCTGTTCAGAGTAGACCTGGAAACAATAGCAGTTAAAGGTGGTTCGATGCTGCTATCTCCTGATTAGAGTCTCTGCTGCTGGATGTAGTTTATTGTCATTCTCATGACTACGATCTTCAAGTATTTATGACACATTTTGGTATGGTCTTTCGCTACAAGAGATATATCAAAACAAAAATGAAGTATTGCTGCCATATTCTGAGTTTCCAACTTTAAAAGAGAGATGAATGATGAAGTGTTTTCTACCTTTCAACTACTTTCTTACAGACAAAACGTTGCCAGCCTCTCACGTCTTTATCGTTATTTTCATGGCAGATATCCGGACGAATTACATGCCTCGGTTTCACCAGTCCGGACATCACCGCTAGGATTAGCCTGCCGTATCCACCAAGTCAACTTATCCTAATTCAATTCATATTCCATTGATAATTAGGAAGTTCCACTCTGGCAGCTTTTTCCCAGAATTGTTGCAATGTGCAACGGAGTAACGATGTGATGATTATCTGATCGATATAATCTTATTTTAATCTCTTCGAGGGTCAACTGATATTTAACCTACATATCAAGTTTCTCCATTATAATACGCACTTAAAACATCCCGATTAGTAATTCTCTACCTTGAGTGGCACTTAAGTCTTGTATTGAGTGAACAATAATTAAAAGATTCATTTACTTTACCTCAGTCAAAATCACAATCATATCAAGGTATTGCAATTTTTATTCAGAGAGTGATCGTGTGTGTTTTGTGTGCATTTTTATGCATGCAGATACACACCAATATCGGCATTGCCCATACTCAGCATTGTACTACACAAAACCACAGTGTCACCTGATGAGTATCGAAACTAATATAGTAGTAATGGTCTACAAGGCTTGTTTATAATTATTACTACACATACAAAGGTCATACTAATGTTTTACAAAACCATTTACATTTGACAAGTAGAAAAAAAGAAATGAAATAAGAGAACATAATCTAGTCAAGAGATTTAAGGATATGCCAGGTTTACATGGCTTTAGTCATGAAATGGATATGAAAATGCTAGCCAGAGTAATAAGGCAAATACAAAGTAAATAGAATACTGTAAGAAAGGATAGGCATTAAGTGATTTTAACTTAATGTACAGTCGGATGTGGCCAAAAGGGGTGGCCCCTGAAATTAATTTTCAACGATCGTTTTAAACCCCATTCTCTCAATGGCGTAGCATTTCTACAATGAGGCGGAAAACTAAGATCAATACTATTCCAAAAACTAATAAAATATATGACTGCATAGTAGTTTAATCTAAATAACAATATCGGTTTTTATCTATCTATCTATCTATCTATCTATCTATCTATCTATCTATCTATCTATCTATCTATCTATCTATCTATCTATGACAGTCTTCACATATCTATCTATCTATGACAGTCTTCACATATCTATCTATCTATCTATCTATGACAGTCTACACATATCTATCTAGCTATGACAGTCTACACATCTATCTATCTATGACAGTCTACACATCTATCTATCTATCTATCTATCTATCTATCTATCTATCTATCTATCTATCTATCTATCTATCAGACAGTCTACACATATCTATCTATCTATGACAGTCTTCACATATCTATCTATGACAGGCTTCACATATCTATCTATCTATGACAGTCTTCATATGTAGCCCCCAGCTCATCAGTGGCATTTCTGCCTTGCTCGGGGTGAAATGATAAAAAAAAAATCTATCTATGACAGTCTTCACATATCTATCTATCTATCTATCTATCTATCTATCTATCTATCTATCTATCTATCTATCTATCTATCGTTTTAGATATCGCAGTCTGTTCGTATCTTACTACCTATTTATTTATAAACTGTATAAACTGAAAAGATAATATTAGAGATGTTAAACATTTTTTCAACTGACAGCAGATATCGAATACTGAAATGAGTTTACGATATAAAATCATGGCATATTTTTAAGACATCGTAAAAGAATTAACCTCTTTCAATATGGAGAAATTTCACTTATAAAAAGCAGTCCTTGTCTTAACGTTGCCCACACTTGCTGCGTTTTCCACTGTATTCAAGACAATTTCTACTCCATGACTTTTTGTGAACAAAACTTTATTTATTCCCTATTCTGAGCCCACATTTCTTGCTTTTTTACTTTCTGCCTTCTTGCTGCAAACACTTGTTCATTCTTTATGCAATGTCTTTCATTCATTGTTTCTAGAAATGTTTTCTGTACATTTGCCTTGCGCACTACGCATGCGTGAAAAGTGTCCGCATTTTTAAAATTTTTCATTTCGTCTGTCGTTGTCTCTTAAATATGCAACATCAGGCATGTGAGTTTCCTGTAGTCTCCAACAACCGGCTGGTTAACTATTTTTTAAATGATTACACGTGCAGTTAATTATATACGAGGTGGGTTCTTAAATATTTTCAGCCCAATCAAGAAACACCACCCAAAAATTATGATTTTCGGAAGTAACACGGATTCTGAACTTTTTCAGGAACCAACTATATATATATATATATATATATATATATATATATATATATATATATTACAAGAAAGTGAAAGAACAGGTAGATTAAAAACCCACTATTTAAACATTTACTTTTATAAAGAGTGCTCGATACAGAGTAGAGCTTAATATTGTAATTTTGTTATTACAATGGTTTATAAAAGCATATCACTACACAAAAATCTTTGTGCGTATGTGTATGTATCATGCAGTTTAAACACTTTGTATCTACAAATACACTATCTTCGATACTGTGTATTCTCCACGTACACTCTCTTTCTCTTTGTCTCCCCCCTCTCTCTATCTCTCTCTCTCTATATATACATATATATATATATACTCTTTTTTGCTCTACTTTCGTACTTTCGTATAGAGCACTTTACTGTTAAGGTTTCGTCTTGGTTTTTTTTTATTTCAAACAAGTACTTGACGCATTGTTCTTGTGCGCGGTTTGTTTCTTTTTTCTTTCCCTTTATTTAACCTACGGGGGGTCCTCGTTGGGTTATTGACGATTTAAGTTAGCATTGTTTTTTTTACGATAGGTTAGCATTGGTTTTTCGGATATTTAGTCTATAATAATTAGTGCTGCTTTATCGTAATTAAGTATATTAATATATATATATATATATATATATATATATATATATATATATATATATGGGAATATACAATATATATATATATATATATTGTAAAACGAACCCATAAAACAGTAGCACTAATCACGACCGAAATCAGAAAAACCTACTGGTAACAAATCCGTAAAGTAAGACGTCAAACCCAAAAGGTACTACCAAATGTGTAAAGGGGAAAAAAAATTAAACAAACAAAGCATAAGCTGTGTTCGAAAGAAAAAAAAAACAAGACAAAACCTTTAACAAGAAAGAGCTCAATACGAAAGTACGAAAGTAGAGCAAAATACAAACTAAATCTAAAAGTGAGCCAAAAGTCGACCGCGGTTTCACTCGCCGGATCGTCAGGACAAGGGCCTTGTCCTGACGATCCGGCTACTTTATATATATATATATAAATTCTTGGTAGTACCTATTTTAAATACAACACTATATTTGGCATGGACAAAACTATCCTTACACCCAAAAATCCTTTATTTATATTCATAAAATAGATATTTATATCATGTTATGCACTGGTATTATATTCGGCTCTAATAATAAGATTTCTCGAATATTCAGGCCGGCAAATGGAAACAAAAAATATTCTGTTTAATACATAAATAAAAACAGATTATCTACTCAAATATGAGTATCTATTATAAATAATATTTTAAACAAATCGAATAAAAATATGTTGGATCAATAAATGAAAAGTCCATCCCTAAAAATCGTCTTTATTTACGTTAGGATACGAAGCTGAACAGAGATGTGTATTTCGAAAATCGGAAAAGGTCTTTGTTTATAAAGCAGTCTTCGGGATTTGCTTGACCAGGAGTTTCTTCGTGACCAAGAAGTCAAACCAAGTTACCTTAGGTTATATGGTGAATTATTTTTTTAATGGAACGCTAATTTGTATTTTTTTTCATCATTTCACCCCAAGTAAGGCGGCACCGTCACTGATGTGCAGGGGGCTACATAAGAGAGTTAAAGTTTTAGAGAGGAGAAGAGTGAAGACAACGACGAACCAACTACGGGGCGGGGGAGAGAAAAAACAAGAGAAGGATATGAACACAGGAGTGACGACAGTTACGAAGGTAGAGAGAAAGGAAAAGCACAAGATACACGGGGTTATGTGGAAAGGGCTGGAGTTAAGCGGATAAGAGATGGGAATTGACTTTGCATTTAAATTCTTGGAGATTATAGCCGTCAGGAAAGCAAGTATATGGAGGGAGTTCCACAGGCGGGAAGCGCGAAAAAAAAGCTGTTGGAATAGAATTGTCAACTGCATATGGTTGATCTAACAGTAAAAGGGACGCCAGTCTGGTTGCCCGAGTACATTCTTGTAGAGGGAGCACCATTGACCTTAATTCTTCAGAGCAGAAGACATGAAAATATTTGTAGAAGAGACAGAGGCAAGCCACATTCCGCCGGGGAGAAAGTGGTTGGAGTCGAGCTGCCAGGTCGGGACCAATCACATTACAGATTCTCCTTGGGAGCCTGTCGAGAACACTGAGACGAACAGCAGGGGCAACCGTAAGACATGCGCGTTGTTGAAATCAAAGTGCTTATAGACAACAGCAATCTTACAATAGAAGAGTTTCCTGTGGAACTAAAACATCGAATTTTGAACGCTTGCAATTCAGGAATGTGTTTTTTTTAGTAGCAGCTAAAGTTTTCAGTAACCAAGTCCTGAAAAATAGTATTCCAACACTTTCTGTGTTGTAAGACAACAACTTCGCGAAGATTGCAAAGAAAGATTATCTGTGACTACAAGAAGAACCCTAAAATTTTAAAAAGTTGGTATTTCTGAGATGTGGAACACTGGAGTAAATATGTCACGTGGTACATTAAATAGGGCGCTCAAAAGTCAAAATCAAAAGGATCGATTCAAATTCAAACGCTCCTATTAAAAAAATATAATATTTTTGAAACTCGGTTTTATGGAGTGTTGTTGCTGAAATTTAGTTATTTAGATGAATTCAGTGTCAACAAGTGTAAAAGAAAAAGTGGAGAAGACATTAACACAAGAATCACCATCCCTAGTGTAAAGCATGAGGGTCACAATCCTTCGGGAGTGGAAATGCTGAGAAACATTTGTTTAAAATTGTTGGAAGGAAGAACACTGCGATTACGTTTAATGGAAAATTCGAAGAATTTTGCCAGATAGGAAGACAACGTTTTCTTATCCAACATGTTAGTAATCCTAAACTGTTGGAAAGTTGAGTCAAAGACAAGATCATTGTCTTACTTTGGTCTATAATAAATCCGAACCTTAATTCAATAGAACACTTTAGACTTCATCGAAATCGAAGACTGATTTTAAATGTAGTAGTGTTTGATTTTCAAGAATGGAACAATATGCTAGGAGAAATATATTTCAGATCAGTTACTAATTACAGAAAACATTTATTTAAAGTTATTGATAAAAAAGGCTATGCCATTGTATATTAGTTGTAACATGAATAAAATGTGAGTTCCATCATCACTGGGTACTTTCAGTATTGAGTCACATTTAGGCTACGTTTAGAAAATCACCATAGATATAAGAGTTTGGGGCACTTCTACGTAGTGTAATGGTTAGCAAGGTTGTCTCGTTAGATCAGTTACGACTTAATATCGAGTTCGATCCTCACGGATTGCCATTATTTTTGGCCTTGAGCCATATCTAAGTTACGTTTGGAAAATCACCATAGATATGATAGATTAATAGGAATAGAAATATCAATGTATAAATTATTATGGATATATAAAGATCAAGAGAGATTGATAGACAAAAGAACAGACAGAAAAACTGAATTAATAAAGAGAGAGAGAGAGAGAGAGAGAGAGAGAGAAATACTAATTGGGATAGAGAGGAAGAGAAATAAAAGACTGATAGATAATAACAGACTACTGGAAAAGAAAGCGACAAGAAAAGACACACACACACACACACACATATATATATATATATATGTTAAAAATATTTCTAGTAATTCGACCCGAATGTACGAGAAATCTTATCGAATTGACGTATTTTTGTTTATTTCTTTTCTTTTAGTTCTTTATTTTCAGTTTTTCGTGTTCATTTATTCTTTTCATTTATTCAGTTTTCGAATTTTAAATGGGGTAATAAAAAATTGTTTTCGTGTCTGGATTTTGAGATGAGTTTTGATCGTTTACTTTTTTAAGTTGTGGAACAAAAAAAAAACAAAAAAACAAGCAAAACCCAACACACATGGCCTAACGTTTGCGTTTAAGCATGAAACAGACTGTCACGTCTGAGTGTTCACTTCAATGTCTACTTTTATATTGACATACGTGCTATTTTTGATACTGAGCCCTTTATCCCATAAATATAGCATACATTAAAATTGTATTTTATCACACACACACACACACACACACACACACACACACACACACACACACACACATGTATATATGGGAAATTGTAAAAAATATGGCAAATGTTTACTTGTGATATTTTTATGTATTAAGACTACATTGGACTTGATTTGTTGACGTTGTTGTGACTACATAGGTGCATGAACAAGAGACACTTGTAGTCATAACAACGTCAACAAACCCAGTCGGATGAAGTCCAAACAGTTGAAACATGTCACAAATAAACGTTTTCCATTTTTTCATAAAACTTACTCAATACTTTTCTTGATATATAAAAATATACACTGTTATCTCATATATATATATATATATATATATATATATATATATATATATATGTGCGTGTGTGTGTGTGTGTGTGTGTGCGTGTGTGTGTATGTATGTGTACGTGTAATTAGCGCCAAATAATGTGTTACGTAAGGTTTGAAATCAATTTTTAAAAATGTAAAATTCTTTTCTGAATCTTTAATTTTAGTTTTCATTTCAAGCCAATGGATTCAGTTCTTTCAATAAGCAAAATACTTCGGTCTATTTCAAAAACTAATTTAAATAGGAATGGAAATGGTTCTTTTTATTGAAAATTGCTAAGAAATTACTATTGCTAAGAAATTACTATTCTAAAGAGAATTACACAATAAAAAGTCATTCAAAAATAAAATGTACTTTTTTCGAAGTGTATATTGAGAAATATTAGCTAATTAAAAGTTTAATTAATATGATTTGGAACGAATAATAGTTTTAATTTAAAATATCACAGGAATGCTTTTATTTAATTCATATGTAGCTGTATTTGTGAGGTTTTGAAAGCTGTATTGACAGCTGGAAGGAAATGTAACTAATTTTTCTATAAAACTTAATTTGCGTATGTAACGTGTGCACCTTTATTTATATGATTTAATTTGCGTATGTAACGTGTGCACCTTTATTTATATGATTTAATTTGCGTATGTAACGTGTGCACCTTTATTTATATGATTTAATTTGCGTATGTAACGTGTGCACCTTTATTTATATGATTTAATTTGCGTATGTAACGTGTGCACCTTTATTTATATGATTTTTAACTCCCCAGTAATCTACGAAATTTAGGAAAATATTTTTCGTAATCTAATGTTTTATTGAATTTTAGGTGCTTTTGCTTTAAATTTAATAGAGTTATCGCTCTTATTTTCTGATGATGTCGTTTATAGACGTCCATATTTACAAAAATTGGCACGTACATTCACACACAGAAACATTCAAAATACTTTTTTAAAAATATTTGGAGATTCTGAATTTTAGTAAGCTTTCCATTTATGATTAGTAAATACAGTTTTACTTAATAACAATATCACATAATTGAATACATCATTTTTAAAAATTTAAAACTTCATAAATTATTCTAATTAAAAATTTATTATTACTACTGTTCATGTTATATTTTATTCAAAGCAATGAAGAGTTTTTCTAATTAAAAAAATGTCTTACTTTATTGCATTTTTTATTTACAATTCAGAGTAACTTTTCGATAACTGAACATTCTGTTTTACAATAAAGTTGATGATTTGAATTCTTCTGGGACTTCCGTTTAGAACTAATATATATATTCAGTTAAGTGCCATAAGTAATACATGCTTGGGCGATCATGTCTCGAAAGAAAAATGACTGACTGGGAAGAAAATTTTCCCGCAGTGGGTTGCCATTATTTTCTGTGCTAATCTGGTTACTAACCAAGGCTACAGAACTCAATCTCTCCTGCTATTTAACCCATAGCTGGAGGGAGAATCGACGGATTAATATCTTTCCCAGTGATATTTACGCGTATGTGAATGCAACTCGAATTCGGCGCTCCGATTTCTCTTTCCGAGCCAATATAGCAATACAAACAAGAATTTTTCTAAATTTGGTCAAATAAACAAATTGTAACAAATGTAAAAAAAATATATTTTCTAAAATGAAAACATTTAAAAAATATCTTTATTCATTTGTAAATAAGTTCTGACAGTTTCCTTAAAAACTGAAAATTATTTTCATTTTTTGCAAGAATATTCAAATAAAAATTTTCATTTTCTAATTTATGCTCATCTGCTGACACCAAGAAAAAATATTTTAACAAAAGATTTGAAGATTCTTAAATGAATTAATAAATATAATATAATGATCAGAAAAATCCTTTTTTCTTTCCTCTTAAAAATAAAAGATTTTGACGATAAAACTTTATTAATTTTGAGAATTGTGCTCATTTTTAGCTAATCTTTGAAGATACCTATATATATATATATATATATATATATATATATATTAAAAAAGGATTAATTCAAAGATGTTGAATGGCCATTTCGATATGAAGATCCCCACGGGGAACGACACATCACCTCAGCAACAGAAAAATCCTTTCAGAAACTGGAGAAAAATTAGTCTACTTTTCCTTTTTAAATAGATTGCAAAGAAATTAAAAAATAAATAATAAAATAAAATAAAAAAAATAAAAATAAAGGGAAAGAAAAAGAAAAGGAAAAAGAAAAAGAAAAAGATAGAATAAAATCAAATAAATAAGAAAAGAAAAAAATTGACATCGTCTGGGTTCGCAAAAAAAAAGGGGAGAATGTAACTAAAAATTAACAGACAGCCGTGTTAAATCGACGTCAGTTAAAGCAACACGAAAAAAAGGTGGTAAGAGAGATAAAAGAAGGAAGGGAGGGAAAAAGAAAGAAACTAAAGAAAAAATTTTTTTAAAATATTACAGACGCTGGACAAATTCAAAAACCTAATTTCCCCAAAATGTTGAAGTATTAGAAAAAGGCCTTTACTTAAAAAGGCATAATTATTAATAAAAGGGAATAAAAAGATATAGGATTTAAAATAAAATTATTTTTAAAAAAATTAGGTTATTTGAAATTAAACTAAATAAAGACAACACTAGGTAAAAAAAAAAAAAAAAATATTTGCTCTGTAATATTTTATTACATGGAGCTCTCTTCCTGTATCATTTTTTAATATTAAAATAAATTTTTAATATTAATTAGGATCGGTTTTTTGGAATTTACCTTCCTGCTTTTTTCCCTTGGATTGAAGTATCTGAATTAAAATATATATATATATATATATATATATAGTAAGTGAGAGAGAGAGAGAGAGAGAGAGAGAGAGAGAGAGAGAGAGAGAGAGAGAGAGAGAGAGTAAAAAGGCAATAAATAAATTGATGCGTAATTGTTATTCTACACAGTCTATGGAATAATAGTGTTGTTAAATAAGTATCGTCTTTGTAACAGTTTAATTATACGTAATAATTCAATAATATGTTGTTTGTTTTATAGCGTTTTACTTATAAAACATGAATCTTTTTTTAGTTCTAATTATATTTGGCAAAATGTGAGTCGATTTGTGAAATATTTTGAACATACCTAAACAGATACGGTCCGCTACTATACAAGAATTTCCCATTTATGTGTGGTAGGGGTTGAACCTATCTACCGCAGATGATGAAGTCTCTCAATCGTATTTTTGCCCCCCTTTCATTTTTCTCGTTCTTCAAGGTGTTCTCGTTTTCAGCTCATGTGAACAATTCCTTTTTCTAAAATTAAGATAGTGACTAAAAAGAAAGGAAGAAAGAACATGGTCAAAAATTAAGAAAGAAAGAACGTAGGGAAAAAAAGAAAAGAAAAATCATGTTTAGAAAGGAAGAAAGAAAGAACGTAGCTCAAAAGAAAAGATGCAAGAAATAATATCACTGATGGCAAAAAAAATGCATCACCAAAGAAAGAAAGAAGAGAGAGAGAGAGAGAGAGACAGACAGACAGACAGAGAGAAGAGAGAGAGAGAGAGAGAGAAAGAAAGAAATGAAGAAGAGAGAAAGAAAGGTACTCAAAAGTAATAAAGAGCATTATTAAGAAGATTTTTCCTTTCTTTCTCTTTCAGTCTTTTTTCCAGTTATGTTCTTTCTTTCTTTCTTTCTTTCTTTCTTTCTTCGTATTATGGTGACTCCTTCATTTTCATTACATTTTCTTCTTGCAACGTTCTTTTCTTTTTCATTGTTTCTTGACATTTGTCCTTTTTCTTTTGATTGTTTCCACCTTTTTATTTCTAGTCATATGCTTTCTTTCTCGTTACATTCTTTCTTTCTTTCTTTTTTCTTTCTTTCTTTCTTTCTTTCTTTCTTTTAATTTACCACCTTTATTTACGTTCTTTCTTCTGTTCGATGTATTTTGTAAAATAAAATACAAACTCTCTTTTTCCGATACTAACTTTATGAAATAGTGAAAGGATAAAAGTATTTGGCTAGAAAGAATGACAAGCGTCACAAGAAAGAAAGAAATATTGTATGGATGAAAGAAAGAAAGAAAGAAAGAAAGAAAGAAAGGAAGGATGTGATGAGAAAGAAAAATAAATAACTTGAATAGAAAGAAAAAAAATAAAGAGCCTAAATAGAAAAAAAGAATGAACGAAAATAGAAAGAAAGGAAAGCATGAATATGGCTTATAAGAAAGTTTGAAAGAGAAAACGCGGATAAGAAGAAATAAAAACATAAAATGAAATGCTACAAAAGAAAAAAAAAACACAATAAAGGAAGAGAACGAAAATAAGAACGAATAAAATAATAAACTAAATAAGGAAAAAGAAAAAGAATTTTGGAGAAGGCGGAAAAAAGAAACAAAGCTGATAAGAAAGGAAAAGAAGGCAGTGAGGAATAATAAAAAAAAAATTCGAGAAAAAATAAGAATAAATAATAAATGGAAGAAAAATAAAAGCTGAAAACAAGAAAAGAAAAGAGAAGAAAACGAACTGATAATTCCGAGTGAATGAATAAAAAATAGGAAGGAAAAAACAGAATAAAGTTTGAGACAAAAAAAAAAAATATTTGTTGAAGAAATCTACGAAATAATGCGAAACGTTGGAATGATGCAAATTCCACTTGCTTTCGGAATGTCTTCAATGTCTTTTTTACCATTTCTCGAAATAACTTTGGCGCACGGTTCGCTTCCAATCCTTTCAGAAAGTATAAAAACGTAGTAAAGACGACAGCAATTAAATGTCATTTGATTTCATTCGAAGTTCTTTTTCCCGGGGTGAAAAAATATGGTAAGAACCACTGATCACATGAAGAGAGAGCGTTATGTTCAAATTCCTTCCATGATATAAAATATTGTATAAACTATTTTCTTTATTTCATAAAATTAGAATTAGTCTATCATACGAATATATTTTGCTCAATATGTATACAATATAAAAAATAAAGACTTTCCAGGGCGTCACTGGCTAAAAATTAATTTTATTTTTGTCCTAAGATGGCATTAATAACGTTTAGTTTAGTTTAGGGAAGGTCTCTTTCATCCCTTTCAACCACAGCTATGAGCTAAATAACAGGGTAAGCTAGAATGTCTAGCCATGGTTGGTAACCAGTCTAAGAGAAGAACAATTCTGAATTCTCTGGTGGAGAACATACTATGCAACCATAGAAAGGATCGTATAGTTCTCTATGATACCAGATTACGGTCGATGTCATAGCTAGCTACATACATACATACATACATACATACATACATACATTTAACTAATTCAATTAAGAGGAACGCTTTTTGTTATAGTAAGTCTTGTATAAAACCACTTGTGTAAAAGGGCTGTTATGTCTGGTATATGTCGCAGTTTCAGTACTAGATACGTGGTATACCGTTACGCGTGAAGAAAAGAAATATTTATTATTGTATGAAAAATACAATAAATGTGGGGCATGGTCACAGTTGGAGTAGGTTGAACTGGTCGACACTGTCTATCCTATACCTAGCTAATCACATTCACGACTCGATCACTCTTAACAATTTCTTCATTTACCACAAAAACTCGGCCATCATCTTACAATCCCACCTATACCATAATACCACATATTCACAGGAGAACCTAAAAAAGGGGTAACAAAATACATGAGATGAAATTTATACAATAATTTTATAAAATATATATAAAAATATAATGATATGCGTGAAGTAATGGAGTGCCTACAGTTATCGGCTTAGCATTAAAAAACAATTCAGCTAACTTGCATAGTTATCACAAGGGTAAATACACATTTTGAATGAATAGAGAATATAAATTAAAAATTAAAGGAGGTATATTTATTCGGACTTTTGTCCTCATCTTGGTTATTATAGTAACAACGTTTATTTCATTGTAAACCGCAGATGTCTTTGGGTGCCTGTCTTAATTATTTATTTATTTTTAATCATATCACCCCGAGCAAGGTGATAACGCCACTGATGCGCAGGGGGCTACGTAAGAGTAAAAAGATTGGAAAAGAGAAAGCCGGAAACTGCATCCTAAACAGGAAACAAGGGATAAGCCTCTTCACCTGTTCAATAGACGTGGGTGGAGTGTGAACCGGGCGATAAACGTTCTTAGACCGCTTGGAATGGATAGCGTGATGAAAAAAAATCTAACTCCGTAGATTGATCAAATAGGTTTGAAATTTCGAGATCGTTACTACATACGGCAGGCATCTGTAGATGTCCAGATATACAAAAGCTCAAACGTTTTTGTTAATAAAAACTAAAATGAGGACAACAGTTTCAGTAAGTCATGGTATAATAATAAAACCTTATCTCAAAGATTTGATCGAATCTTTTAAAAGAGTATGACTAAAAGAGTTAAAACTTTCTGAACCCATAAGATAAATTATCATAATTATACTTTGACCCATTCGAACGAAAGTGTTAGTCCAAGTATTGATAAACTACAAATTCCTTATGCTGATTTTTAGGCCATCGTATATCACTTGAAAGATTGGCATAATGCGCACTCATACTTTCATTTGGTCACCTCGACATGGTATAATGGTTAGCAAGCTTGTCTCATTATAACCTATTACAATTGATAACAAAAACGAATGAAAGAATGATTGAAGTTGTCTGAAGAAGTCCTTGTTTGATACTAACTCTTGAAAATTATTCAAAGTATCTGCATAAGGTTACATTATACCATCAAATGCTGATAAAATTTAGAGAATATCTCAGAATTTACGCGAGTAAATGATTTTTGATTTTAAACTTTTGAATACAAGTCATATTTTCTGCCACAACCAAAATTGATGGAAAACGGAAAACACTCCAATAGACTCTGATATGACACAATATACCACATCTAAAAGAAAAGACAAAAAAAAACTGAAAGAATCCATTCAATAAATCAATTCGCTGTTAACAGATGTGACATAAAAATGGGAAGACCGGAAATGATACAGAATGAAAGATTCTAACAAAAAAATACAAAAATGTCTATGGTGGTATGAAAAAAGAGAAGTAAAAGAAAGACCGATGACTTTGTTATTAACCCTCTATGGCCATTCGTATCATATTTGATACAGTATTTCTCTATAAGGAAACATTTGGTATTTCCCTATAAGGAAACATTTGGTATTCATTGACTGAGCAGTCAGTACTGCTTTCATTTGAAATTTATAAAATATTTCTCTTAAAAAATTTTTCAGGAAAATATTTCTTTCAAGGCTTGTTTTCATACTGTATCAAATATGATACGAATGGCCCTAGAGGGTTAACGCTTTTTATTTGAATTTTGAGAAAATGTTAGGCTGATAAACCCGCCAGTATTATTGATTCTATAAAAACCCGATTTAAATGCATGGAAATTTCTGAATTCGTTAAAAAGCCAAATGAAAATAAGAAGGTTGTATTGCTCTAATCTACCTGCAGAGAAAATCAGCATATGAAAACATAGTATTTAATCGAAAACTGACAGTTGGCGCTAGTAAAAAGTATGTAATTACATCGGACATACCATCTTAATAACTGACACTTAATAATATAGCATAAGTAAAAATGGTAATGTTGATATTAGCCATTTCCTTATAAGGAAACATTCGACCGCGGTGAAAAGTGCTACTTTTGGTTGAATTTTATAAAATCTTTCAGTTAAAACAATCTTTCAGGAAAATAAGTTTTTGAAGTGTAGTAACTGTTCTTGCTATTTCCGTGTGAAAAGTCAGTATCTTATATCGTTATTTTTCTTTGAGTCACATTTTTTTATTTAATTAGTTTCACCCCATTCAAAGCATTAAAGGCACTGAGACGGTAGCCGGACAATTTGCCGAAAGACAATTCGCTGACGGACAGTTCGCCGACAGACAATTCAACAGGACAACTGGTCGATGCTTTAAGTTTTTTAAGTTTAAGAACTCATCTAATTTTTAAGACTATTCTTTTTAAGCCTTTCAGTCATAATCATAGAGTTTGCCAAGAGAGAACGAGGAGGCAGAAAGCTTTTATTTGATGGATACGTGTATATTGTTGACAAAACAAAGAAATTTAAAAGTTACTGATAGTGCGAACAATGAAAACTGTGCAACGCAAGACTGTCAACAATCGATGATGTAATTAGCAGAACGCCTTCCGAACATCTACTAATTACTGGACAGTTCGCTGACAGTTCATAAAAAAATGGATAAGAGCTTTACCTGGAAAAGCTTAAAGCATAGATCAATTGTCCTGTCTGTGAATTGTCTTTCGGCAAACTGTCCGCACACGACTGAGACACAAGTGTTTACTTGGTGTGGAAGAATTAGGAACAGGAACAGGAACAGGAACATTCATAATTAGCTGGAAGAAAAAAGAGTAACCGGGAGGAGAGTAGATAGCGATTAACACTGCATTACAATTTCTGCAAATTAAAGTTGGCTGAAAAGTTTGGAACCGGAAGGAAGCTCCACAAGCGAGAAGCGTGAGAAAAGAAACGGTTAGCATAGACTTTATTATTATATATTGATAGCGAAACTATAAATTAATGAAATCTCGGGGTCAATCTAGTACTGCACTTAAATTTTAAAAGGTCTAGGTATAATCGTGAAGAGCTCATCCGGGCAATTACCATGAAAGTATTTATAGAAAAGTTACGGGGAAGCAACTTTACGACCGTAGGAAAGTGACTGAAGCCGAGCCGCTAAATCAGTATATTCTACCCATTATAGTCGTTGATAAAAGTTTTCGTGATGTGGATTCTGTAATGAGGTACAGTTCTTTGTAGCGCCAGGTCTCAAGGCTTGAAGACGAATGGTTGTCTCTTAGATCTGCTGGTTTTCAGTCAGTCAGTTAAGTGCCATACGTGATACACGCTAGAAAGAGACATGACAGAAGATTAGCCCACAGTAGGTTGCTATTACTTTTTGCGGTAGACCGGTTGCCAGCCAAGGCCACTTTTCCAAGAGTATTTGCGCGTAAGTGAATGCAGGGGATTCAACTGGAATTCGAACTCGGCTCCCCGATTTCTCGTTCCGAGCCGATATCCACTGCACCACAACGCGCAGGCTCTACTCGCTCGAAACCATTAAGCTGAGAAAGCGGTTGAATCAGCTGACAATGTAGATATTTCTGAACGAATATTACGACATGCATGACATCCATATGAAAGTCTTGATCTGACAAGTCAGTCTAAGAACATGAATCGAGTTTTTTAAGCCAAAACTTTGGTTTTGTAGCAGTTTGTGGTGTTGGAGGAAAATACCTCTAGTGTAACCTATTCTATGTTTAGTTTCATTATTTTCTATCCCAAATTTGGCATACCAGATCGAGTCACCGAGGTCATTGAATTGTTTAGTAAATATTAATTTTACATGCCGAATTTTTTATGATGGATTCAGGTACCATTACTCTTTTCATCCCAGTTTCTGACCAAAGTTTCTGTTTTGAAAAGGTTTATTTTCATAAGAAATAAATTTAGGAGATTGTTTAGCGCCATTCATACAGATAGAAAAGAGGCAACTTTCAGATTTTGAAATTCTGGGTTTTACCTCGAACAGAACATCAATAAATGGTGCTGGCGGGAAATACAGTTTCTTCCATCAAAAGATGTGGCTGAGTAACATAGATTGTTAAGCTTATATGCCCCGATAATAGACCCTGATAGCTGATTTTCTAAGCGCCGTTTAGATGAGACACAATGCAGAGAGTATGGGGTACCTAGTAAGGATCGAACTCACTACTCCATTGCAATAGATTCTAGCAAGAGAAGCCATTACACCACGGCGAGGTGCCCAAATAAATCCTGATAAGACTTCAAGTACTTTTAGCGATTAATGAGCACGAAACAACGGAAATTGAGCAAAACAAGACTGACAACCGTTCGCTGACAGTTTATAAAAGTAAACATGATTGGACGAGAGCTTGAACTTGAAAAGATTTAAAGCGTCGACCAATTATTCTGTCTGTAAATTGTCCGTCTGCGAATTGTCCGTCTGCGAATTGTTTTTCGGCGAACTGCCCGCACACAACTGTGACATAAGAGTTTACTGAATGTGGAAGAATTAGGAACAGAAACATTAATAATTAGCGGAAAGAGAAAAAATAGTCATTAGGAGGACAGTAGATATGTATTAATATTTCTCAAATTAAACTTGGCCGGTAAGCTAAGAACCGGAAAGATTTCCTCAAGCGAGAAATGCGAGAAAAAAAACTGTTAGCAAAGAATTCATGGTTATATCTACCTAGTTCATTTGTAAATTGATAAAATCTGGACGCCAGTCTAAGTAAGTTAGTCTGTCAATCAGTCAGTTACGTGCCATACGTTATACAGGCTTATATACTAACTAGGCAGAACATTTTCCCGTATTAGGTTGACATTTCTTTCTGCGGTAGACTTTGTTGCCAACCAAGGCTACAGAACACAATATTTTCTGCTATTTAACTTATAGCTGGAGTGAGAACAGTTGAATTAATAACTCTTTTTTTTTTAATCATTTCATCCCGAGCAAGGCGGAAACGCCACTGATGTGCAGGGGGTTACATAAATGTAAAAAGATTAATTAGAAAAGAGTGAGGAGTACAAACTAGTTAGAAAGGAACAATAGAAAGCTGAGAAAGAAGGTGCGATGACAGATACATAGGTAGAGAGAAAGGGAAGGTTATACAGGGGAGGGGAGAGAGCTAGAGGCCAGTGGTTAGTAGATGAGTATTAACTTTGCATTTAAATTTCTGGAGGTTGTAGCCGTCAGGAAAGCAAGAATACGGGAGTGAGTTCCACAGGCGGGAAGTGCGAGAGAGGAAGCTGCAGGAGTAGAATTGTCGTCTGCATTTGGCTAACCTGACTGTGAATGGGTGGGACCCAGTTGCCAGTCTGGTTGCACGGGTAAACACCTGTTGAGGAGGCATCAGTGACTTAAGCTCATCCGAGCAGAAGCCATGAAAGTATTTATAGAAGAGACAGAGGGAGGCCACATTTCGACGATGGGAAAGTGGTTGCAGTCGAGTCGCCAGATCAGTACCTATCACATGTTAAGTGCCATACGTTATACAGGCTTATATACTAACTAGGCAGAACATTTCTCCTTTGGAGCTTGTCAAGAACACTGAGGAGAACGGCAGGGGCACCTGACCATAAATGGCAGCAGTACTCCATGCACGGACGGATGGTTGACTTGTATATATGCAGGATGGATTCAGGTGGAAAAAACATCCTGGATCGACATAGTGACCCAATCTTCTTAGCAGTAGATTTCTAAGGGTATTTGTGCATAAGCATATTTTTTACAAGTATTTATCTTTTCTATAAGGATTTTCACGGAAGCTGCTATGTCAAGCTTTTTTCCTGGTTCATTGACCACTTGTATTTACGCGTGCAACTAGATTGGCTTCAAGGTTCCACATTTTTACCATCGAAAGAGTTAAAAGTAACCACCTCTTAAACTCTAAAAATTTGTTTTCTTGCACTTTTTTGTAGAACTCCCTTCCGTCTACTTGTTTCCCTGTTAGCTAAAATCTCCAAAAGTTTAAATGCAGCGTCAATTGCCATTTTCTATCTCCTTGATTTCCATTTTTCTCTTTTCCTTTCTTCGACATCAGCTGTACCATTTTTCTCTTACTGTAACCCCACTTGCGCGTAGTGGAGTAATGGATAGCGGCTCGGACTGAGGAATCTGAGAGCTGAGTTTGAATTCCAGTCAGGTTCAATACATTCACTTACGCACGTCTGGAAGAAGGAAAACTCTGAAATCAAACCAGCCTGGAGAGGTTTGGGCGCCATCAGGCTGTTGTGTCCCCCAAAGAAACATAGCTTCTACAGCGGCTGCAGTACGTGTGGTGCCCCTACTACTTTAATGACCAACGGGATAAAAATACCTCCAATTTCTCGTTCCGATATCCACTGCACCGCAACGCACGTCCATCCAGTCTAGAACTCCGCTTGAATTAAAATGTTACACGTTTATAAGTCTTTATATGAAGTGAGAAGAAATTTTTTTGAATCATTTCACCCAAAGCAAGGCGTTAACGCCACTGATGTGCAGGGGGTTACATAAGAGAGTTAAAGTATTAGGCAGGAGGAGAAGACAAAGACGAACCAGCTACAGGGAGTGAAAGAGAAGGATGTGAACACAGGAGTAAAAACAGTTGCGAAGGTAGAGAGAACGGAAAAGAACACGCGATGAAAGGGCTGGAGTTAAGTGGATAAGAGATGAGAATTGACTTTGTATGTAAATTCCTGGAAGTTATAGCTGTCAGGAAAGCAAGTATATGGAAGGGAGTTTCACGGGAGGGAAGCGCGAGAAAAGAACCTGATTGAATAGAATTGTCGCCTGTATTTGGTTGATCTACCTCAGGTTTCAGTACAGGTTATGGATTATCTGAATATATTTTCTATGTAGGTCAAACTTTCCTATCATTTCAAGGTGTTTGTCGTGTAGAACTTTATTGAATTGCGTTTTTGCAATCTATGAAACAGGTACAGATTTTTCTGCACTCTTATTGATGATAACTTTCTGATAATATAAACTGCATTTCTTGTCCCTGTATTTGAACAAAGCCACGCCGTTCTTGTTCTATTTCCAGTTTAACTATGCTACGATCTCTAATAACTAAAATTCTAATAGCTATGTGGCACATCAAGCTGATTATTCAATGGAATTCGAATTTACTTACACCTGATATCTTTTGAAGTGCTATGTCCTTTATTGTGTTAAAGTCCTTCCATATTCCTCCGCGGTCGTGTCGTTTCTATCATTTAAAACTTTGCTACATTTTCCCAATTTCCCAAATAACACGAGGCTAATTTTCAGCTTTAGGCTCTGACTAGTATATTCGCAACGTTTTGGCTGTTGTACACTCCAGCCTTCTTCGGGTATCTATAACCCTTTCAAAATTTTAACTAAATTGCTTTAACTTTAAACGAAACAGCTCATTTTTAATTGTGTTAGAAAACATTTTTTTTGCCATCCATCAGCATGGCTGGTGCTAATGTAACTGAAAATAATTCGTTGCATCATCTCAGGTTAACATTTTCCGCTGAAATCAAATGGGAGATTTATATTGTACCAATTGATAATTCCACTGCTAGGAAAGTTGGTTCAGTGGGTTGTGCTAGACAATTTTTCTCGATAGAATCAGTTTTACATATTTATAAGACTACCATTTGTCAAACCTGGTTAGGAATGACTGCAAAACACTTTCCCCTTCCATTTAATAGGGAATAACATCGGCCGGTTCGCAGTTTCATCTGACTCAGTCCCGATCTGCCTTGTCTTGAAGTCAGTACGCTCCGTTTGTTTGTCTGTGCTTAGATTTACGAGTTGACGTCAATTTTAGCTCTATTACTGTTGATTTGTTTTGCATATATTGTTTGCTCGCTTTATATTGATTTTTTGTCCTGCTCCTTTCTTTACGTTTTTTTTTTTTTTTGCTGTTGCTTAATCTTTTTCAAATTTTCTTGTTGCATAGTTCTGTTTTTTTTTCATTTTATTTTTGCATTTGACCATTGCTACTCATGCCACATGCTGTCAAATTTTGTCTGCTGCTTTTGTTGTACATTTAGAAATTCTTCATGAAATTCAATGAAAAATCTGCAATATTATAACTCCTGACCTGACATTTCAGCTTCAGATTATTTCCAGCCGTCGAAAGGTAGTTTTCTGTAAATATTCTCATGGTAATTGTTCTGATATCCTTTCTTTCCAATCCCCTGAAGAATGCCGGAGCGTACGACGACCGAAACGTCGTAAGCATGGCAATAAATATGAGGACAAATAAACAATGTAAATAAAAATAATTTATTATTTTTCAATTTTTCCTGTATAAGACATATCTCGTATCAAGTAATTCTCTTCGCACCTGCCACAGATATGTTTTAACTAATGCTTTCTTCTACGTGATGATTTTCTTTTTGGAGAGTCCATTGACAGAATATATTTGTTTCCAAAGGAAATCGGTGTGAATTGCATTGTAATATTGCCTAATCTTTCGGATCCTTTAATTTTTGTAATTTTACTCTTAGTTTGCTGATGACGGGAAAGTGCTCACTCTGCACTCAGCGCGTGTTTATCTCTTTGCGTGCAAAACTGCGATTTTAGATTTGATTGCTAAGTTGTCTGTCTGGTTTACCATATCTCCTGTCGGATATTTCAAAGGCCACGAGTTCATGAGCGTCTTGGGTGTTCATCAAACCAAGCGTTGGTTGTTTCCTGGTTGTGCGCTGTGCACGAATGAACACGTTTTCTTTACGCCCGTTACGTGATCCATGTCTATACTTACCGAACTTTCTATTTTTGCCTTAATATCCCTCATGATACTGGTATTGTTTTTGTGATTTACTCTGAGATTTGGCACTTTCTAGTGTGTTGTAAAACTTATCCATTTCTTTGTCGGAACATTTTAACGTGGGTGCATATACCACTATGGTTGTCTTATTGAATAACTTCCTTTTCAGTTTTCAACAGAATGGTTCTGTATGGCAGTTGCCAATCCTCCCCAAACGCATTTCCTCTTATTGTTATCTAACACTAGTCCAGCTCATCTTTCATTCTTATCTCCTCTTGTGTATATTATTCTGTGATCATAGCTTGTAAAATTCCCTTTGGTTTTTGCATCTCGTTTCAAATGTTACAAGACGCTAATTTTGAAATCCAAAACATTTAATTAAAGAACTTGACGCCATAGGAGGTGCGGTAGAAACACCTCCCACGTGTACCTCCCATATAATGGTAAAGTCATTTTATAAGCAAAGCTTCGATGGGGCATCCATGAAGATCGAACTCACGACTCAGTAGTCATTGATCTAGCGAGAAGTCGAGATATTCCCACATAATGATAAAACATTTGTGGCAATAGTGTCTTCGTCTATCTAATATCTTAACATTATGCTAGAGATATATATGGGAGGTATTTCTGCCACATCCTACATTTTTTATATATATTCTTTGTTGTTTATTTCTAGCTATTCTCGGTTCTTTTTTACTTGTTTAACTTTGTTCGTATCTAACACCGTCTGTTATCTATCTATCTATCTATCTATCTATCTATCTATCTATCTATCTATCTATCTATCTATCTATTCTGGGCACCCCGATGTGGTGTAATGATTAGCAAACTTGTCTCGCTAGAACCTATTACAACTGAGTAGTGAGTTAGATATTCACTGGGCACCTCATACATTCGGTCTTGTGCCACATCTAAGCGGCGCTTAGTAAGTACACTATCTATCTATCTATCTATCTATCTATCTATCTATCTATCTATCTATCTATCTATATAGGTAGCTCGCTATGCATCCAAATATAAAGTAAATTTATATTCCTGTACAGAGGCACACCTATAACAAACTTATGTCACCCGTTTCCTCAAGCGAACAACGTTCCTCGCCCACCGTTCTCCCTCTATTTTTTCTGCTTGACATGCCTCCCCAAACCCAGTTCTGATCACCTCATACTTGTTTGTATTTCATCGAAAGGTTTAAATCATTCGAAATAAATTAGATCAAAGGACGTCTGCAATTCTTGTCAACCCCTGCCGGTAGCTCCAATCCACCCTGAACATATAAAGATTTTCAATGGCTTTCTTTTCTTTTCCCAAACATTAATCAAGGCAAGGAGAACTGCCTTGCTTAGTCAATTCATCTCCAGATACAATAGCCCAGCCTCAAGCGTTTTTGGGCCCGGGGGTCTGGAGGAGACGCCGTGTGAGTGACGGAGGGAAGTTACTTTCTTGCTTTGTTATATGAGCGTTATAATTTACTGTAGTCGGCTGCGACCAGACAAGGGAGATAATTAATAGCAGGAATAAGATTAGTCGATTCATGATATTTATAAATTTTAGCATCAAGCCAAGTGGCGATTGCGAAATCAGGCACAGGAAGATTGTGTTGAGCCAATTTTCTAAACAAGGAGGAAGTAATTCTTATGAAAATCAGCCTGTAATATTTAGTTATATTTAAAAAAAATCTAAAACTGAACACTAACACTTGAAGATTTTACCGGATTTAACTATATATATAGTTGTGCAAATTAATTAAAACAAAACGAATAATGCCTACCTAGGATCTTTTGCACTTTCCCTGATCCCGTATACGTCGTCTCTTGGCATCGTTTTTCGCTTCCGACTGCATTTTCCTTTACGTTTTGAACTGATGGAGACAGTTTGTTTCGTCACCTTGATGACACTGCCTGACACCAACTTTCCGTAAGGCTTGTCAGTGTGTTCGTGCAGCGTTGCGATTTTCGTACGCTTCCTTGAAGTAACGTCCATCACAGACACAATGGCCGTAGGGCAACTAATCGACAGTTGAAATAATAGTGTCTGGGCGTGAAAAAAAATCTAATTCAGTCACGGATGACGCAATATTTTTCAAGGTCAAGCAATTTCATAATACAAGCCGAAAATAGATTTATATTACTGCACACACTGTAAATGACATAATGTGAGGAAAAAATAGAAATCGATTACACCCTGTCACTCCAGTGGAAACTGACCGTATGATGAAAGAAAGGAAACTAAAGCAGTTCTTTTAATTTATTCACACAAGGGTGTATGTAGAGAGGAATATCTGTGTTTTAGTTCATGTTCCTATACTTATGCATTTATATGTATGCAATCTATAATATAAAAAATGAGTTCTCTATGTCTGTGCCTGTGATGTTCTCAAAAACTAAAAGACACCTATACCTGTAAACCTATGCATTTTTTGGAAAAGTGTTCTACCATCTCTTTGGGCCTATGCACATATATAGCTATAGCTTCTTTTTCGACCTGAGTCCTTTTCAAAATATTTAGAATTTTGACATTAAATAACCCTGTATTTATCTATATTTCTGAGATGAGGTAGTGTTTACACTATTTACATTATTCGGACTATTGTCCTCATCTTCGTTGCCATTTTCACAACGTTTCAGCCGTTGTAAGCTCCACTTATCATTCCACTTTCCCTACTTAGGGGATGAAACTCGTGTCAATACTCAGCGATTGACCAAGTATATATAACTTTATAATGCTACCAGATCCAGGGTTTGAACTTAAAGCTTGAATCCATTAGGCCATATGTCTCTTGGAGAATCTATTTATGACATTCTGAAGACCTGAATTCTCTAATTACGGATATTAGGTTTAAGGCTCCAGATTATGAAATTTCTAGAAAGTATCGTGTACAAAGCAGGACGGGATATATACCGACCGAAACGTCATGAGTATAAGAAGGGAAGTGAACATACTGATCTGAACAGCAGAGTATATAATAATAGTAATTCATCGTTTTAAAAAAATCCATCAAATAAAAATACTAATTTGAAATCGGAGTGAAGTCAGGCTCTCGTCAAAAGAGAAATGAATCCTGGAAATAAGCTGAAATTTTTAATTATATCAGAATTTGAATTATAACAGTTTCGAAGCTTTAACTTAAACAAAACTATTATTCAAACTAAAAACGAATGTCACTAACGGTTCAGCAATAATGCTTTTAAACACACATTTTCGAAATATTCATATCTGCTCTGTTTTCGTATCCTAATCTAAACAAAAATTTATTTTTGAATTTTTTACGAAATCCTTTCCGGCATATTTTTAATTTCAATTAGATTTCTCGATTCTTTAAGCTATTAGATGTAAATAAATATACTGTTAAAAAAAGAAAAGAAAAGCAGAGTCTCTACTCAAATACAGGTATCTATTAAAAATGATGTTTAAACAAATACATTAAACACATGTGTATATATACATATATCATGGCGTTAAAGACAAAAATGTTTTTATTATAATCGGCCATGCCAAATTTTAAAATAAAATCACAAGTCGATCGGTTTCGTCCCCTCTCTTCAGAACTGCAAACGGGGAAATAAATTATAAAAAAAGAATATCTGTTATGGGTGAAATGAATAAACGGAAGGGGGAGAAAAAATTGATATCTGATAAAAATGATTATATCTAAAGATGCTAGTGACCCAGCAGAGCAAGCTTAAGGAAACACTCTGTTTGTTTACAAAGTGAGGGCTGACTGAACCTGATAAACAGGTTCTCCAACACCTTCAGATGGAACAACGAGAGCGATTTGGCCAAAACGGAGAACCAGTTGTTTTTATTTTAAAACCTGGCATGGCCGATTATAATATAAAATTGTATTTAACGTCATAATTAAATTTCGTACCATTAAAAATATATTCATATACATATATATATGTATGTGTGTGTGTGTTTGTATGATTATATAGATATATATACATGAGTGTGTGTGTGTGTGTGTGTGTGTGTGTGTGTGCGTTCGTGCGTGTGTGTATGCGTGTGTATAAGTTGAATATATGGATCGGAATCCAACAACATTATAGAATAAAGAAAGAACAAATAGAAAATGTATCTCAATCTACATGATCCACATTTATTAAAGCTTCTACAAAGATCGAGAGAAAAATGAAAAAGTGAAAAGAAAGGGACAGAATAATCGTTTGGCTTTTTAGTTCTTATTGGTCAGGTACATGTCACTTGTATTAATATCACTGGCAATAGATAATTTTTGAATATATGTGTGAAGAATGTTTTGGACAGTCAGTCAGTTAAGTGCCATACGTGATACACGCTTGGGCGATCATGTCTCGAAAGAAACATGACTGACTGGGCAGAAGATTATGCCGCAGTTGGTTGCCATTGTTTTCTGCGGTAGACTGGTTGCCGACCAAGGCTATAGAACCCAATATGTCCTGTTATTTAATCCATAACTGGAAGGAATAGACAGATTAATACCTTTCCCAAGGGTATTTGCGCGTAAGTGAATGCAATGAATTCAGCTGGAATTCGAACTTGGCTCCCCGATTTCTCGTTCCGAGCCGATATCCAATGCACCACAACGCACATCTGGACAGTAAATTGTGTAATAATGTCTGTGTGTATATATGAAGAAACGCTTGTCTGACTAGGTGTATGTTTGACAGTAACGGTAACTAATATGTGTGTGTGTATGCGCGCGCGCGTGTGTGTGTGTGTGTGTGTGTGTGTGAGAGAGAGAGAGAGAGAGAGACAGAGAGAAGTCTGTAGATGTAATTTTCGTATAGATCCTTAAAATGTAGTGACGAAATGTAGCGAGATGTTGAAAATGGAGTACTGTTGTTACATTTGGACAGGAATTGCCCTGTCCTCATTCTTGTTAGAGTTAAAAAATATATCCGGGTCCTTGTGGGTGACGAGTGGCTTCCTACTCTCAGGCCTTTCACTCTTTGGATGAATATGGCAAATCTCTCGCTATTCTGTTGCTACTACCCTAGAACGTGCCCAGACGATGTACATTACTTGTTTCCGCCAGGTCTAAGCTTCACAGCTAGGACCCGCCATGTAGGAGCAAACCACCCACATTCCCTTCGTATTCCATCAGTGGGGAGTCCGTTTTAATAAAACAGCGTCTTCCTGCGAACCACTGTCCTGTGAAACCGACTACCAAGATGATATTTTTCCGATCACTACAATCTAGGGTAAGAAGATTTTCCCGCAGTAGTTTGCTATTACTTTTTGCGGTAGACTGGTTGCCAAAACAAGGCTATAGAACCCAATCGGCCCTGCTTTTAACTCATGGACTGATGGAGAAGAGACGGATAAATACATTTCCTACGGGCAATTGTGCGTTAGTGAATTCAAGGAATTCAACTGGAATTCGAACTCGGCTATCCGATTTCCCGTTCCGAGCCGATATCCACTGCACCACAACGCACATCCGTCTACCTTCCCTTACTATCGTTAGAAACTGCCTTTTAACATAACCCTATACCATGAGAGGCCTCCGGGCCTTGTACAGGGTGAACCGTTCTGTAAAATATATATATATAGTCATCCGCAGACAGATCTATTTCGCTGTATCACAGCTCATCAGTACGGTTAGACTCCGATTGTTTTTTCACCCAGGATTGAAACCCGACCGAATTGGTGTCAGTTGGCGATTCTACCTCTGGGCTACGAGCGTTTGGTAGAAGAAGGCAAACCTTTTAGCGCATATATTAGAGTGATCTAATTCATTATTGAATGAGCGATGCGTATATGCCGGAGTAGCTACTGTTTTCAAAGTCTCCCACTCTTCCAGAGTGCTCAATCAGGGTGTGAGAGCGTAAATAGTCATCCGCAGACAGATCTGTTTCGCTGTATCACAGCTCATCAGTACGGTTAGACTCCGATTGCTTTTTCACCCAGGATTGAAAACATTTTTACAGAACGGTTCACCCTGCATATATATATATATAAAGAGATAGGGTTGTTCCAACGAGAGAAATTGGTATAGAATAAAAAAAGTGTGAGAGGTCGTGAACGTTTTGTGTATATTTATTGTTGCTGTTATTATACATGTTATGATACTTTAAGTGTCCATAATATTATTCATAACGCAAACTATATTTTTTGAGTTGCCCATGAATTCGGGAATTCTGTTTTTATGTCTTCCCTATATTTATGCCCTATTTGGTTGCATAGTCTTTCTTCTAGATATGCTAGGGTGAGTGTTGTATATGTCGGTGCCATTTTTGTTCCCATCGCGTTACTTGTTGTTTGGATATAATTTTCCTTGTTAAACTGGAAGGGATTGTTGTCTAAAATTTGTTCTATACTTCGTATAATAAATTCTTTTGTGAAGCGTGTGGGGAGTATTTCTGGGTGTTTCTCTATCCAAAATGGAATGGCTTGTTTTCCTAGTTCATGGGGTGGTATGTTGCTGTACAGGCTGTTCACGTCAAAAGTTACTATGAGTGTACCTGGGTCTACTTTTTGTGGCAAAAAACTTAGGAAATGTATGCTGTTTCTGATGTAACTTTTTATTTTTGTGGTGTATGGTTGTAATATTTTATCAATTAAATTGCTCAGTTTGCTTGTAGGGCAGGCTGGCCCTGCTACAATTGGTTTAAATTGAAGGTCACTGGGGTTTGGTGTGTGAGTATATTCACATATATATATATATATATATATATATATATACATATATATATACATATATATATACATATATATATATATATATATATATATATGTGTGTGTGTGTGTGTGTGTGTATTAATTGTGCAAAATTGATGGTTTCATATCTATCTATCTATCTATCTATCTATCTATCTATCTATCTATCTATCTAAAACTAAAATATCTGTACAATCATTCGATAAAACTTAGATTAATAGCTTAGGCCTAATGCTAAGTGTATAAGCTTATCTACCTATTCTAGTCCATATCTATCTATCTATCTATCTATCTATCTATCTATCTATCTATCTATCTATTTTCCGAATGTTTGTATTCGTCATTTATTTTTGGTCTTTTTTATTTCTAGCTTTGCTAAAAACAAACATGAACCCGACCCCAACCCAGGTAAGCAGCTTCCAAAATTTTTCTTAATACATTTTCCGACGCTCGCTGAAACGATAAGTCCTCACCGTCTATTCGTTAAAAAAGCGAAACTAACGAATTTGCAAGCGATACGTGACATCTGACCCGCCAACACATAGATGGACACGTAAAGGCTGCTAGGTGTGAAGGTATATTAGATTGGACATTCTGTTATTTATCAGGCTTAAATGGGACAGAAAAGAGTTGAATGGATTCCACATGCTTTTCTAATTGACCAAATTTTTTGTCATTATGAGTCAACGTTACTTAAACTTATAAAAACAAACATAAAACTAGATCCTTGTGTATATTCTATAATTTCGAGACGACTCATTATTATTCCAAGAAGTCTTAGACTCATTTTTAATGAATCTTCATTAATTTTGAAATCAATCATTACCGTTGTAAGAATTGTTGGGAGTTTTGCTCTCATTTATTTTTTTCATGTATCTTCAGTAATTTTGAGATGAGCCATCTACTGAACCATTTCATCGATGTAGAGTGTAGAGGTTTATAGTCTTTCTTCCATATCTAACTTCCCAAGTCTTGTGAATTGGATAGACGGAAGCAGTAGTCTATCAGTTATAAGTCAAATGGTGCACAACTTGTCACCAGGGACTGCTTCTGACAATGCATAAGAACACCCGCTTCAAACCAGGTAAACTCCAACCAGAGTTCATTAACCTCACTGAGTGTGTGAAGTTATGGGTTAAAAACGAAAAGCGGATTGGCAACTACGCACCACGCAACAGAAAGAATGAAATATTGGCACATGTCTTCACTGACAATGGACATTTAATATGTATAACGCTCGCTAGACGGCAGTTATAATAAAACCGAGCAGACAGCAGATGGACCAGACTTCCTAAACCAGAATACGTATGAGAGAGAAACTTCTCATTTTTCTAGTAATAGAAATCACCAGATGAGGCTAGAGAATGGGGAGTGGGATTCACTGACAGAACTAGCTTGCTGGGATCCATCATTCCAACTACAGAGGGAACTAAACCTATCTAATCTCTCCTACTCTATATCTCGACGGGACTAATCAGCGCAATTTTGACCTGATTCTCACCAGGTGCTTTAGCTTACAGACAGCTCCATGGTGCAAATTGTGAGACCGGTTAATTCCTCAGTCTCCAGCAACGTGAAACTACGAGTTAAGAAGCTGCACCACCCAGAAAAGGAAAAGTAGACTTCGTTTTGAAACAGTAAGATAAACGTTTATGAAAAAAAAACAGATAAATTTGTACACTTGGTAAAAAAAAAAAAAATGCTACATGCTGGAATACCATCTACAAAGCTGATATTGTCATTTTTAGTTAGAAGACCAACAACTCGACAGACTTGTTTGAATCTCACACAGCAGATATGGCACGCCATCAAAGGAAAAAAACACACGTTAGTTTCAGAGCGAAAGTAACCTACAGGTCATCAGGACTTCTCGTAGGAAAGTCCAGAAGTGCGACAGGCAATGTGCTAAGAAATGCGGGCTCCAGAAAAAAAAACACACGTTAGTTGAGTTTAAGGTCCGTCAGAGCGAAAGTAACCTACAGGTCATCAGGACTTCTCGTAGGAAAGTCCAGAAGTGCGACAGGCAATGTGCTAAGAAATGCGGGCTCCAGAAAAAAAAACACACGTTAGTTGAGTTTAAGGTCCGTCAGAGCGAAAGTAACCTACAGGTCATCAGGACTTCTCGTAAGAAAGTCCAGAAGTGCGACAGGCAATGTGCTAAGAAATGCGGGCTCCAGAAAAAAAAACACACGTTAGTTGAGTTTAAGGTCCGTCAGAGCGAAAGTAACCTACAGGTCATCAGGACTTCTCGTAAGAAAGTCCAGAAGTGCGACAGGCAATGTGCTAAGAAATGCGGGCTCCAGAAAAAAAAACACACGTTAGTTGAGTTTAAGGTCCGTCAGAGCGAAAGTAACCTACAGGTCATCAGGACTTCTCGTAAGAAAGTCCAGAAGTGCGACAGGCAATGTGCTAAGAAATGCGGGCTCCAGAAAAAAAAAAAACACACGTTAGTTGAGTTTAAGGTCTGTCAGAGCGAAAGTAACCTACAGGTCATCAGGACTTCCCGTAGGAAAGTCCAGAAGTGCGACAGGCAATGTGCTAAGAAATGCGGGCTCCAGAAAAAAAAACACACGTTAGTTGAGTTTAAGGTCTGTCAGAGCGAAAGTAACCTACAGGTCATCAGGACTTCTCGTAGGAAAGTCCAGAAGTGCGACAGGCAATGTGCTAAGAAATGCGGGCTCCAGAAAAAAAAACACACGTTAGTTGAGTTTAAGGTCCGTCAGAGCGAAAGTAACCTACAGGTCATCACGACTTCTCGTAAGAAAGTCCAGAAGTGCGACAGGCAATGTGCTAAGAAATGCGGGCTCCAGAAAAAAAAAAACACACGTTAGTTGAGTTTAAGGTCTGTCAGAGCGAAAGTAACCTACAGGTCATCAGGACTTCCCGTAGGAAAGTCCAGAAGTGCGACAGGCAATGTGCTAAGAAATGCGGGCTCCAGAAAAAAAAACACACGTTAGTTGAGTTTAAGGTCTGTCAGAGCGAAAGTAACCTACAGGTCATCAGGACTTCTCGTAGGAAAGTCCAGAAGTGCGACAGGCAATGTGCTAAGAAATGCGGGCTCCAGAAAAAAAAACACACGTTAGTTGAGTTTAAGGTCCGTCAGAGCGAAAGTAACCTACAGGTCATCAGGACTTCTCGTAGGAAAGTCCAGAAGTGCGACAGGCAATGTGCTAAGAAATGCGGGCTCCAGAAAAAAAAAAAACACACGTTAGTTGAGTTTAAGGTCCGTCAGAGCGAAAGTAACCTACAGGCCATCAGGACTTCTCGTAGGAAAGTCCAGAAGTGCGACAGGCAATGTGCTAAGAAATGCGGGCTCCAGGAAAAAAACACACGTTAGTTGAGTTTAAGGTCCGTCAGAGCGAAAGTAACCTACAGGTCATCAGGACTTCTCGTAGGAAAGTCCAGAAGTGCGACAGGCAATGTGCTAAGAAATGCGGGCTCCAGAAAAAAAAACACACGTTAGTTGAGTTTAAGGTCCGTCAGAGCGAAAGTAACCTACAGGTCATCAGGACTTCTCGTAGGAAAGTCCAGAAGTGCGACAGGCAATGTGCTAAGAAATGCGGGCTCCAGAAAAAAAAAAAAACACACGTTAGTTGAGTTTAAGATCCGTCAGAGCGAAAGTAACCTACAGGTCATCAGGACTTCTCGTAGGAAAGTCCAGAAGTGCGACAGGCAATGTGCTAAGAAATGCGGGCTCCAGAAAAAAAAAACACACGTTAGTTGAGTTTAAGGTCCGTCAGAGCGAAAGTAACCTACAGGTCATCACGACTTCTCGTAGGAAAGTCCAGAAGTGCGACAGGCAATGTGCTAAGAAATGCGGGCCTAGAAAAAAAAAAACACACGTTAGTTGAGTTTAAGGTCCGTCAGAGCGAAAGTAACCTACAGGTCATCAGGACTTCTCGTAGGAAAGTCCAGAAGTGCTACAGGCAATGTGCTAAGAAATGCGGGCTCCAGAAAAAAAAAAAACACACGTTAGTTGAGTTTAAGGTCCGTCAGAGCGAAAGTAACCTACAGGTCATCAGGACTTCTCGTAGGAAAGTCCAGAAGTGCGACAGGCAATGTGCTAAGAAATGCGGGCTCCAGAAAAAAAAACCACGTTAGTTGAGTTTAAGGTCCGTCAGATGAAAGTAACTCTACAGGTCATCAGGATCTCTCGTAGGAAAGTCCAGAAGTGCGACAGGCAATGTGCTAAGAAATGCGGGCTCCAGAAAAAAAACACACGTTAGTTGAGTTTAAGGTCCGTCAGAGCGAAAGTAACCTACAGGTCATCAGGACTTCTCGTAGGAAAGTCCAGAAGTGCGACAGGCAATGTGCTAAGAAATGCGGGCTCCAGAAAAAAAAACACACGTTAGTTGAGTTTAAGGTCCGTCAGAGCGAAAGTAACCTACAGGTCATCAGGACTTCTCGCAGGGAAAGTCCAGAAGTGCGACAGGCAATGTGCTAAGAAATGCGGGAAGAAAAAAAAACACACGTTAGTTGAGTTTAAGGTCCGTCAGAGCGAAAGTAACCTACAGGTCATCAGGACTTCTCGTAGGAAAGTCCAGAAGTGCGACAGGCAATGTGCTAAGAAATGCGGGCTCCAGAAAAAAACACACGTTAGTTGAGTTTAAGGTCCGTCAGAGCGAAAGTAACCTACAGGTCATCAGGACTTCTCGTAGGAAAGTCCAGAAGTGCGACAGGCAATGTGCTAAGAAATGCGGGCTCCAGAAAAAAAAAACACACGTTAGTTGAGTTTAAGGTCCGTCAGAGCGAAAGTAACCTACAGGTCATCAGGATCTCTCGTAGGAAAGTCCAGAAGTGCGACAGGCAATGTGCTAAGAAATGCGTGGCTCCAGAAAAAAAAAAACACACGTTAGTTGAGTTTAAGGTCCGTCAGAGCGAAAGTAACCTACAGGTCATCAGGACTTCTCGTAGGAAAGTCCAGGAAGTGCGACAGGCAATGTGCTAAGAAATGCGGGCTCCAGAAAAAAAAAAAACACACGTTAGTTGAGTTTAAGGTCCGTCAGAGCGAAAGTAACCTACAGGTCATCAGGACTTCTCGTAGGAAAGTCCAGAAGTGCGACAGGCAATGTGTGCTAAGAAATGCGGGCATTCAGAAAAAAAAAAAAACACACGTTAGTTGAGTTTAAGGTCCGTCAGAGCGAAAGTAACTCTGCGAGGTCATCAGGGACTTCTCGTAGGAAAGTCCAGAAGTGCGACAGGCAATGTGCTAAGAAATGCGGGCTCCAGAAAAAAAACACACGTTAGTTGAGTTTAAGGTCCGTCAGAGCGAAAGTAATCCAGGTCATCAGGACTTCTCGTAGGAAAGTCCAGAAGTGCGACAGGCAATGTGCTAAGAAATGTGCTCCAGAAAAAAAAACACACGTTAGTTGAGTTTAAGGTCCGTCAGAGCGAAAGTAATCATAGGTCATCAGACTTCGTAGGAAAGTCCAGAAGTGCGACAGGCAATGTGCTAAGAAATGCGGGCTCCAGAAAAAACACACGTTAGTTGAGTTTAAGGTCCGTCAGAGCGAAAGTAACCTACAGGTCATCAGACTTCTCGTAGGAAAGTCCAGTAGAAGTGCGACAGGCAATGTGCTAAGAAAATGCGGGCTCCAGAAAAAAACACACGTTAGTTGAGCTCAAGGTCCGTCAGAGCGGAAAGTAACTCACAGGTCATCAGGACTTCTCGTAGGAAAGTCCAGAAGTGTGACAGGCAATGTGCTAAGAAATGCGGGCTCCAGAAAAAAAAACACACGTTAGTTGAGTTTAAGGTCCGTCAGAGCAGTGGACCCATAGGTCATCAGACTTCCCGTAGGAAAGTCCAGAAGTGCGACAGGCAATGCCAGAAATGCGGGCTCCAGAAAAAAAAAACACACGTTAGTTGAGTTTAAGGTCCGTCAAGATGAAAGTAACTCATAGGTCATCAGGACTTCTCGTAGGAAAGTCCAGAAGTGCGACAGGCAATGTGCTAAGAAATGCGGGCCCAGAAAAAACACACGTTAGTTGAGTTTAAGGTCCGTCAGAGCGAAAGTAACCTACAGGTCACCAGACTTCTCAGGGAAAGTCCAGAAGTGCGACAGGCAATGTGCTAAGAAATGTGGAAGCTCCAGAAAAAAAAAACACGTTAGTTGAGTTTAAGGTCCGTCAGAGCGAAAGTAACCTACAGGTCATCAGGACTTCTCGTAGGAAAGTTCCAGAAGTGTGACAGGCAATGTGCTAAGAAATGCGGGCTCCAGAAAAAAAAACACACGTTAGTTGAGTTTAAGGTCCGTCAGAGCGAAAGAATCTACAGGTCATCAGGACTTCTCGTAGGAAAGTCCAGAAGTGCGATGAGGCAATGTGCTAAGAAATGCGGGCCCAGAAAAAAAAACACACGTTAGTTGAGTTTAAGGTCCGTCAGAGCGAAAGTAACCTACAGGTCATCAGGATTTCCCCGTAGGAAAGTCCAGAAGTGTGACAGGCAATGTGCTAAGAAATGCGGGCTCCAGAAAAAAAAAAAACACACGTTAGCTGAGTTTGCGTCCGTCAGAGCGAAAGTAACCTATTAGGTCATCAGGACTTCTCGTAGGAAAGTCCAGAAGTGCGACAGGCAATGTGCTAAGAAATGCGGGCTCCAGAAAAAAACACACGTTAGTTGAGTTTAAGGTCCGTCAGAGCGAAAGTAACCTACAGGTCATCAGGACTTCTAGAAAGTCCAGGGCGCACAGGCAAATGTGCTAAGAAATGCGCTCCAGAAAAAAAAACACACGTTAGTTGAGCTTTAAGGTCCGTCAGAGCGAAAGTAACCTACAGGTCATCAGACTCTCGTAGGAAAGTCCAGAAGTGTGACAGGCAATGTGCTAAGAAATGCGGGCTCCAGAAAAAAACACACAGCATATTGAGTTTAAGCTCCGTCAGAGCGAAAGTAACCTACAGGCCATCAGGACTTCTCGTAGGAAAGTCCAGAAGTGCGACAGGCAATGTGCTAAGAAATGCCAGGCCCAGGAAAAACACACGTTAGTTGAGTTTAAGGTCCTGTCAGAGCGAAAGTAACCTTACAGGTCATCAGGACTTCTCGTAGGAAAGTCCAGAAGTGCGACAGGCACGTGCTAAGAAATATGGGCTCCAGAAAAAAAAACACACGTTAGTTGAGTTTAAGGTCCGTCAGAGCGAAAATTCACAGGTCATCAGGACTTCTCGTAGGGAAAGTCCAGAAGTGCGACAGGCAATGTGCTAAGAAATGCGGGCTCCAGATTTGTTCGAAGATAGAAACTGCAGCTGGCATAGACAATATCAAAGTGTGATGGAATGAAAGAAGCGTTAGATCCTACACAAGAAAATGCCTACTACATTGAAATCATTCAGGACAGATCGCAGCAGATATAGCGCTTGGTAGAACACTACTCTGAGATTTAAACCCAGGAAAACGTGGCTACTGATGACGCTGTTAACACCACTGAGTACCTTTCCATTGGTCATAGGTAATCATGGATTTCTTTGTCATGATGTCTAAAATGTCTAATAAGAAAGCAAGTAAAAAAATAGTATGTAGCAGAAAATAAGGCGTTTTTTAGGAAATTTAAGTAACAACGTTTAAGAAAAATATTTCTGTAAATGAATTCAATCTTAAAATAAAACTCCCTGAGTAGTGGATGTAAGCCCCGAAAATAATTTCATGGAGAAGTACATGAACATTTAGTTGAATTTTTTAACGTGAACGTGCAATGAATATCAGCTCAAAATGAGAAATTGGAGAGCCGAGTTCGAATTCTATTTGAATTTGTTGCATTCACTTACGCGCAGTACTCTTGGGAAAGGTATTAATTCGTTGCTTCTCCCTCCAGCTATGGGTTAAATAGCAGGATATATTGGGTTCTATAGCCTTGGTTGGCAATTAGTCTACCACAGAAAAACATGGCAACCTACTGAAGGAAATTCTTCTGCCTATTCAGTCATGGTTAGAAAGAGAAACGATCACCCGATCATGTATAACGTATGTTACTTAACTGATTGACTGATGCATATATATATATATATATATATATATATATATATATATATATATATATATAAGCGTTTCACCCCGAGCAAGGCATGTCACTGCCACTACTGCGCAGGGGGCTACGTAGAGTGGAGAAAGGCTGATTAAATATAGGAAATGACAGAGGGTGGGTGATAGGCGGGTAAGGATACCAAGAATGAGGGTTGGGTAGATGAGAGTGTTGTGAGAATAGTTGGGAGTTAGTGTGATAGGAGGTGTCTATTGACCCTACATTTAAACACCTGGAGATTGTAACTGTCGGGAAAGCAGACTTGTGGAAGGGAGTTCCACAGGCGGGAAGCGCGAGAAAAGAAGCTGTTGGAGTAGAATTTACGGTTACATCTTATTTGTTTAACTGTAAAAGGGTGGGACCTAGTTGCTAATCTAGTATCTCGTGTAAATTCGTGCTTAGGCGGCACCAGTGATCTAAGCTCATCGGAGCAGAAGCCATGAAAGTACTTGTAGAAGAGGCACAGGGAAGCCACATCAGGCCGGTGAGAGAGCGGCTGCAGCCGGTCTGCCAAGTCAGTATCAACCACGTTACAGATCCTCCTTTGTATTTTATATAAACATATATACATATTTTTAATTTATTTGTTAAAAAATTTTATTTAATGCATTCCCATATTTGAGTCGATGCTATGTTTATATTATTAAGATTTAAGATGATCTCTCGAATATTTATGCGGATAGATGTATTCTAGATAAAGAAAAATACTGTCTAAAAATGAAAACAGAGCATTTACTCAAATATTACTCTCCATTAAAAAATGACGTTTAAACAAGTAAGTTAAAAATATATCGGATTTAAACCATTTCCTAACACACACACACATATTTATATATACTTTTATATGAATAAATACAAAAAGAACAATTATCTTAGCCGATGCGTTGTGTCTTCTGAGGGACTTTATCAGGGCAAAACATTTGCCTTGATAAAATCGCTCAGAGGACAAACCGCGTCGGCTAAGATAATTGTTCTTTTTGTATTTATTCATATTGTCTCTTTACAGATATACTTTATCTGAAATTTTTGCACATGTTTTTATAGATACATATGTATTTCTATAATATATTTATTATATACGTTTACACATTTTTATGAATTTTAATGTATATATATATTTACATAATTAGACACAATTATATACATATAAATATATGCATACCTATAAACGAAGAGAACATATGCAACAATAAGTATATATATATATTGTCATCCGCAGACTGATCTGTTTTGCTGTATCACAACTCATCAGTATGGTTAGACTCCGAGATATATATATATATATATATATATATATATATATATATATATATATAACAATGCAAACTTATCACTATACTCGTTTCGAAAAACCCTGCGCGTATATACGCGGAAAGAAAAAAATGGTTGTAAAAAAAAGAAAGAGCTAAGCACATGAACATCAACTAATGCGATTTGGGCCGAGCCAGTACGTAGACCAAAGAAAAAACCCGAGACGAGTAATCAATAACAAAAAAGCGCTCAATACTTAAGCAGAGCAGAATAAGTAAATTAACCTAATGAGCCAACAAACCTACCAAGATTTCACCAAAACAAATCTTCAGGGATCGTCAGGGATTAATAAAAGTTTTACCCGCTTTTTGTGTTTGGTGTCTTCCGTTTTGCTGGTCACGTGGGTTATTGAGATACATTTATCTTGTCATTGTTATTCTCCTTTTTCGCCAACGTTCCCTGAAGATCCGTTTAGGTGAAACATTGGTAGGTTTATTAGCTCACTAGGTTAATTTAATTATATATATATATATATATTATCTCCAGCAAAATGAAAACATGTAAGAATACTGGAAAAATTAAATCAAAAATTAATAAAATCTTCCTTGTCACTCGTTTTTAACGAAAAATATTTAAATGAAAGATTGCTGCCAAAATATACATTAATATGCACACACACACACACACACACACACACACACACACACACACACACACACACACACACATATATATATATATATATATATATAAACCCATATTTAACAAATGTAGAAGTGACAAAATTATGCGAGTTGGGATAACGTGTATAAAGATCATGTATAGCCCTGCCAAATATCAATCACACACGCATGTGAACACACACACACACACACACACACACACACACACACACAGAGTGTATACATAGCCGAACCCCACACTCACCAACCCCACCCCCTACTGGCACATCCGCGCGTGCGGAACAGGTGTGAGCAAGATGCTGAACTGATGATATATCTTTCTCAATACTCTTTTCTTTTCTGCTTTCCAATATCCAGTTTCTTCATTAGATGGGCCGGCACCCATTTCCCTGATAAAACACGTTCACTGCTTACATTATTGGTTTCATCAGAAACATCTTTATTGTGTGTTAACCAACTGATCTTGTCTGGTATTTGACTTTCTACTTCAGTGTGTCTACGTTCGAATCCTGATAACAGCCAGCACTTCAAATGCTGTTCTTCATTACTATCTGCATTTATCTCCAACTGTCATCCTATACTGCAAATCCTAAATAGCGCGATTACATAATCAGCAGAAACACAATCAATCAGCATCTTTGCCAAATGCTTTAATAGTAAAAATCTAGGATGATTAAAAAAGAAAGGAAATAGAAACAATTAATATATACACTTATCATCCCTCACCGGTAGCACGATCCGTAGTTTCATGCACAACGTAATCTTCAGGTGCTGAGCCTGGAGATTGCGACGGATATGAGATTCGAGTCGTGCTACCGGTAGTTTATACTTAATAGCCCTGTTATATTACATCCACCACTATTTGTATTAACACTAGCACTCAACGTGTGATATTATATATACATATATATATATATACTCTCTGTATATTAACTTGACTATTTATATATGTTTGTCAATAGGGCATAATGGTTAGAAAATTTTATTTTATTGTCCTTATGGTGATCGGTAGGCAGTAACGGTTATATTTTCAAACATTTTTATCTTTACATACGCTTTATCAGTGACTAGCAGTATAGCCCAGCGTTGCTCGGGTGTAATGAAAGCTTTAAAGCTAATCCATGGTCCTGGAGCTCAGACTCTTTGGACGTTGGCACGAAAGACTAAAAAGCAATAGTTGTTTCCAGTCAAAGCGAAACTGTAGATTGAAAGAAAAAGGAATGGATGTAAGTCAAATTTTGATTTCCAGTATCGATGTCAAATAAGTTTACTGTCGCAAACTGAATTTTGAAGGCTAAATAAGTCCTCTGAGTAAATGGTATCATCACTGAGACTAAGAACTACAATTATACCTACTTAGAGCAAAACCCGAAGCAATAACCAAAGTAAAAGGGCTGAAAACCTGATTTTGATCAGACCCGATAAGGTATCGGGGTATCGATTTCCAATATCGGAGTCAAATAAGTAATCCAAGTAAGTGAGTCCATGAAAATTTATCGTACCCATCGGGAGTAAAATTGGAGAAAATCAGCCATATTGATGTTTTTTTGATCAGATTCGATCGAATATTGGGGGTATCGATTTCCAACATCGGAGAAAATGAGTTGTCTGAGAAGATCTAATGTTTGAGATTAAAAACTATAATTTTACCAAGTTAGAGCAAATTATGCAGCAAGAACCACGATAAAAGGGCTGAAATCCTGTTCTTGATCAGAGCTGATCGGATATCGGTGTATCAATTTTCAATATCAAGATAAAGGTCGGAAAAAATAAGTAACCCATGACCTGACCGGAAGTTTAAAGAATATTTGTGTGAAGTTTTGTGAGAATCGGATGAAAATCGTGGATTTGTATAAAGGACATACAGATAGACAGACAGACAGACAGACACACATACAAACATCTTGCCTTTTATATATATAGATATTGAGTACCCTTACCGATAAGTATAGCATACCTTGAGTTATAGGTTTTAAATGTTTGTATCTATAGTTTTAATATTTAAATTCGTGGAATTGCGAATTTCATGACTATTTTCCCTTCTGTCAACTAAATAAGGAATGAATGACAAATTAAAATATTAATCATAATAATAATACAAAAATACTCATGAATATGTAGGAATAATGATCCAATTGGAAGTATTCAAACACTGAGGATTAGATACTGCAAATGCATACGCATAAACTGTAGAATTTCTTAAAGAATACTGTTTTGGGTATGACAAAAAGGCACACCTAGCAACAAGACCCCTGATCGGAAGATTGGATGTTTTCAGGGGCGGGGATTCACTTCTTAATTGCTTTTGTTTCCACATCCACCCTGACTCGAGGTGATAGCACCTGTTAAGGGGTTCAAGCTATGGGTAAATAGTGAACCCACAAACAAAAATCAACTGTACATTTTTATATTAAAATTACCAGCAATAGATTTTTAACGGAAAGCAACAATCAACATTAACAAGCTATAGCAATACATTTTTATAGTAAAATTACCAGCAATGTTTAGTTTTTTAAATTACCAACGATACATATTTTTTAAATTGCCAACGGTATATTTTGTCATCTACAAAAGATACATCTAGAAAAACATATTTTCACCATGAAGTAAACTTTTGTTCAAATTAATTGAAATATCTTTTATAGTGCTTTGTGTTTTGGGGGAGGATTCATTATTTGCCTGTAGCTAGGACCGTAACGGATTCTACCACCCCGTGTAAGGGTGAACCTGGGAACAACAACAATTAAGAATTGGTTTCAAGCTTTTTAAAACCTCTAGTCTCCTGATCTCCGGTCCGACAATAAGCGATAGCTATATATGTGCATAGGCCCAAAGAGATGTTAGAACACTCTTCCAGAAATGCATAGGTATACAGATATAGGCATTTTTAATTGTTTGAGATCATCACAGGCACAGATATAGAGAACTCATTTTTTATATTATAGATTGCATGCAATAGGTGCATAAGTATAGGGACATGAATTGATTCTTTTGTACAAACACCTTTGCGCAAATTAATTAAAATAATTGCTTTGGTTTCCTTTCTCTCATCATACAGTCAGTTTTAGACCCACAGGAGTGACAGAGTGTAATCGATTTCTATTTTTTCCTCAGATTAGGTCATTTGCAGTAGTGTGCAGTAATATTAATCTATTTTTGAGATGTATGATGACATTTATTTGGTCTTGAGAAATATTGCGTCATCCGTGATTGCATCAGATTTTTATGACGCCCAGACACTATTGTCTCAACTGTCGATTAGTCATTCTACGGCCATTATCTGCGATGGATGTTACTCCAAGGAAGTGAACAAAAATTATAACGCTGCACGAACACACTGAAACGCCTTACAGAGCGATCGCTGATATCGTTGTTGTCAGCTTTTCAACTGTCACTCGCGTCATCAAGACGAAGAAATAAACTCGATTTATCAGTTCAAGACATGAATGAAAATCTGGTCGGAAGAGAAAAACAACGCCAATAGACAATGTATATATGATCAGGAGAAGTGCAAAAAATCCCAGGAAGGCATTATTCGTTTTGTTTCAATTAATTTGCACAAGGATGCATATAATTATGTACAAATATTTGTAGCTGAAGATATAAAATTTCCTAAAAAATATTTAGATTTCGGCATTAAATAACCCATAGAGGTTGATATGCCACTAAACAAAACCGACCAACCAAACCAATCAAAATATTTAGATTTTGGCATTAAATAACCCATAGAGGTGTTGATATGCTGCTAAACAAGATCAACCAAACAAATCTTAAAGCGTGAATGGTGTAAACATTTACGAGACATTGAAGTTTAATTGGGTTGATTAATCCAAGTTAAAAGACAAGATCTAGTCGTCATTAACATCAAGAACTTTGTCAAATAGTGAATATCATTATTACAGCAAACCAGAGAGTAAAACTTAAAGAAAGTAATATGTTTCATTAAATAATATAGACAAGTTTTGTCTATTTATTTTATGTAAGTTTTTTTTTCATATTCTCTGATAAGCTTAATAGCATTATCATTAAATGAAGAAAGAAAATTACAATATTGATACATAATATTTTTAATAATCCAATCTAAGTTTTCGGCATATATAAGCCATTTTCAAAGATGTCAAATTACATTATATATTATAAACTCGGACAAACGATATTATATATATATATATATATATATATATATATATATATATATATATATATATATAAACGTTGTTTGAGAACTTAAAAAAAGATGATGAAGTGGAGAGCTGTACACGTCATAACTTGAGAATTTGTAAAAGTTGCGAAGAGTCTTCCAAAATGTTTCGAAAAATTGTAAATCGAAGGAAGAATTGAGACCATTCAAAGGTCAGCATGTGCGTTTGGGAGTAATGGATATCGGCTTGGAATGAGAAGTTGGAGTGCCGAGTTCGAATTCCAGTCAAATTTGTTTCATTCACTAACCCACAAATAACCTCCATCTCTTCTTCCTCACCATCTATGGGCTGAATACCAGGACAGATTGGGTTCTATGGCCTTGGTTGGCAACCGGTCTACCGAAGAAATAAATGGCAACCTACTACAGAAATATATTTTGCCTAGTCAGTGATGTCTCGAAAGAGACATGATTGCCCAAGCGTGTATCACGTATGGTAATTAATTGACTTACAATACTGTGGGGATTTCTGAAATATCACTCTCAGTAATATCAACTTAATTGAACTGAATATTCATAATCTCCTCAAGATTCTGTGATACGTGTTAGCAATTTAAGAAGTTAATAGTATATATTATTTTAATTTACTTGCCAATACATTGTTTATCGTTCATTTATATTCGCATTTCTTAATATCACTTATCCCGATCATTACTTTCTTAGTGAGTTTTGAACTCTCAATATTCTTGGGACCATGTTTTCAACATGACAACTGCCCTACGATTAGGCTACGAAGACTATTAACTGTACTGATTAAAATTTAACCCTGTCGCTATTCAGTGTTTTCTTGTCGCTGACTTTATCTGCATAGAAAACGAGTGTAATATTTTGAATCTTTTAAATGAACTTCAAGCTACTCTTGAAAGATGACAGAACGATCAAAAAGCAGTAATCGAAATAAGCCTGAATAATTCTTAGAAAAATGAAAGTTCTTTCGCTCCAGGCATGATTAGTAAGGCCAGAGAACGAACCGGCCGAAGAGAACTTTTCTCACAAGCCATAGCAGGATTCATAATCCCGTTGCTATCTTCGAGAAGTCTTTTGACACTTACACAAGGCACATCTCTAAATGATGGTGAGGTAGACAAACGAATTAGAAGACGTAGGCAAGGAGTAGTAGAGGGGACGTATGCTGCTGTATAACTAGGGGCAGCCCTCGGCCACGCCCTGGTTTGGCGCATGCGCGTCTTTTGGTAAAATGTTTCAAGGGAAAAGGCAAAGTAATAGTGTCGTTGACTAAATATTTATGAGAAAACAAAAAATAGACTGGTTTCCGGTGTAAAAACGGGCCGAGTTGTTTTGAGAAGAAACATAACGCGATATGGTGATTAAAACAGCCTGCCGAGTGTTATAAAATATCCCTCTTTCACTTACCACATTTATCTATTCTCTTGGTCTCTGTTTCTCAAAACACACACACACACACACACACACACACACACACACACACACACTATATATATATATATATATATATATTCTCTTGGTCTCTCTCTTTCTCAACACACACACGTAAACATACATACACATATACACACAGGGTGCGATGGATAAATTGTCGCCATTTCATATTTTTAATTTAACATATAAATGTTTGTTTTCTTTTATTTTGTCGGCTGTAAAGTATAGTATGGTTAGTTGGACACCGTCTTTAAGAAAAAGCGCACCATGACGCAATTCACTCCTCTAGGAATTTTGGAAACGGTATGCTCTATTGCCTGGCATTCGTGTTGGAAGCTTCAATACGAATATGTTTGGGCGTCAATTTGAGGATAGTGCAGAGGATTCGAAAAGAGTTGGATGATATATCCAGTCAACATCATGGTGTTTGGCATGAGCACTCGTGATGGCAATGTTATGCTTTCGTTCATCTTCCACAGAGACTCAGACGCAACATGGAAGTCTAGACTGAATAATTGGAAAAGATAGACTGAACAATTGGAATAGATAGACTGAATTAATTGGAGTAGATAGACTGAACTATCGCCCGGTTCACACTCCACCCACGTCTATTGAACAGGTGTAGAGGCTCATCCCTTGTTCCCTGTTTAGAATGTGGTTTCCGGCTTTCTCTTTTCCAATCTTTTTCACTTTTCTTTTTGTTTATTTTTTTTCAATTGGAGTAGATAGACTGAACTATCGCCCGGTTCACACTCCACCCACGTCTATTGAACAGGTGTAGAGGCTCATCCCTTGTTCCCTGTTTAGAATGTGGTTTCCGGCTTTCTCTTTTCCAATCTTTTTCACTTTTCTTTTTGTTTATTTTTTTTCAATTGGAGTAGATAGACTGAACTATCGCCCGGTTCACACTCCACCCACGTCTATTGAACAGGTGTAGAGGCTCATCCCTTGTTCCCTGTTTAGAATGTGGTTTCCGGCTTTCTCTTTTCCAATCTTTTTCACTTTTCTTTTTGTTTATTTTTTTTCAATTGGAGTAGATAGACTGAACTATCGCCCGGTTCACACTCCACCCACGTCTATTGAACAGGTGTAGAGGCTCATCCCTTGTTCCCTGTTTAGAATGTGGTTTCCGGCTTTCTCTTTTCCAATCTTTTTCACTTTTCTTTTTGTTTATTTTTTTTCAATTGAGTAGATAGACTGAACTATCGCCCGGTTCACACTCCACCCACGTCTATTGAACAGGTGTAGAGGCTCATCCCTTGTTCCCTGTTTAGGATGTGGTTTCCGGCTTTCTCTTTTCCAATCTTTTTCACTTTTCCTTTTTGTTTATTTTTTTTCAATTGGAGTAGATAGACTGAACTATCGCCCGGTTCACACTCCACCCACGTCTATTGAACAGGTGTAGAGGCTCATCCCTTGTAAATTTATCTTTAAACACGTCTCGAAAAACCCACCGAGTATAAACGCGGAGGGAAAAAAACCGTTAGCTCTAGGTTAGCTACTTTTATGTTTGATGTATAAGGTCTCAAGAACTTTCAAATGATAATCTGAATGTGCCCTGTTGACGGCTGGAAAAATAGTCTGTAGCAAAAGATGAGGCACAAATCAAATCAACTTATGTGTTATTATGTAATCCGAATGCATTGACAAGTATATATAAATACTGATATCGTTTTTAAAGCTATAATAAAACTCCTTCCCCCACTTAAATTAATTAATTATTTTTTATTCGATTTTTTATTTTCATCTTCTGCAACTTTCCGCTCCCTCTCATTCTTTTAAATAACTCTTCTTATCTGTTAATTGCTACTTTTCGTGGATCTCTTTCTTTTTCTGTTTCTTTTTTTTTTCTCTCATTCTCTCTTCGTCACACTATCTTAATTTTCTTTGTTAGTATCTCTCTTATATTTTTTTCTCATTTTTTTTATTCTTTGATGAGGAAGAAAGGGATTTCTCTTTATCCACCTTTTTCTTTCTTTCATTTTCTTCGTCAAACTCTCGTTGTATTTTTCTTCCTCCCTGTTAATTTTTTTTATTTCCTTCGGTTGTTTTTTCTATTTTTCTTTTTTTTTGTATACATTTTCATTCTCTTTGTTAACACTTTGTCTTGATTACTTCCTTTTTCTTTCTTTCTTTTTCCTTCTTTCTTTTTCTCTTTATTTCTCATTCTTTCAATTTTAAACGCCAGTTTCTTTTTCCCAACTCTTTTTCTATTTTTCTTCCTAGTTTTCTTTTCTTTTTCTTTCATTTTTCCCGTCATTCCCTTCGTTTTTGTTGACGTTCTCTCTTTTACTTTACTTTTTCTATTTTTTCCTCCATTAGTTCGTTTTTTTTTTCATTTATTCTGAGCCTTTTCTTTCTTTCTTTCTTTTACTCTGCTAATATTTATTTCTTTTTTCCTCTTTTTTTTACTTCTTCATATTCTTTTGTTAAGCATTTCCCCTAAGCAAGACAGTAAAGTAACTAAGACCTTAAGGGTTACTGAATGTAACAGAATAAGATTAAAAAATACTACCAAAAAGAGAAAACAATAAAATAACAAGAATTAAAAAGTCAGAAGATAACGATTGACATTGCATTTACATTTTTGAACATCAAAGTTGACTAGGAAGTAAGAAACCGGAAAAGAAATCCACAATCTAAAGAAAAATCTGTTAGCATAGAACTTCCGGTTTCATGTCGCCATTACATCTGTAAAATGATGAGACCTTGTTGCCAATTTTGTACTGCACTTAAATTCATAAAGTCTTGGTACCATAAAAGAAAATTCATCAAATCAATTATCATGAAAGTATTTATAGAAAAAGAACAGGGAAGAGATGTTACGGCGGCGGGAGTGTGACTGAAGCCGAGATACCGCAGATTCTTCTTTGAATTTGATTAAAAAAATCTCTAAATATATAAACCAGATCAGATGTAGCAGCAATATTGAAAGCAAGGACGAATGGTAGAATTATAAATATGTAAGATAGATTCTGGAGAGAAAAATTGCCTATCTCTTCACCGTGAAGGAAGGAGGGATTGAAGAATCTAATAATCACGGGGAAGAGAGAGGGAAAAAAGAAATAGGGGAAAGCAACGCAAAACAATGAGTGGATGGCAGAGCAGTGTTTAAGAGAGATACCAAAAGGACGACAAGGGGTAGGAACAAGTGGAAGTCCATGATCGCTTCAGTACTGAAAGGACACGACACATGAAGAAGAAGTGACAGTATCGTTCACGTACGACTCTTAAATTACGGCCTGACTTCTTTTTCGATATTTCGCTCTCTCTTCCAATCGTGTCTGATTCTGCCTGAAGGTTCAGACTGCGACAACCAGAAAATTAAAGCTTGTGCCTAAATCTGATATCAAAAGGTTATTCCGATCGTTCTACCGCCATTTTTATTTGTCCTTGCTCCTCTAGCCATAACCTCCACAGATGTATGCACAATATTCACCAACCAAATTCTATCGGTTAATATTAAACCACCCCAGTTTTTATTCTCAGACTATTACCTTATTAATTGATTGATTGATTAATATCTGAACATATCTACATATAAAATTCTGTGACTTCTCTTAGTTCGTTCACCCTCTAAATAACAATACACTGACCAAAGGAAACCAAATTTTTGCGAGAAGTGCAAAGAAGTAAGGGGTGTAAAAAGTACAGTTGGTTTTACTTTTGTGTGTAGCTTAGTACAAAAATTTCATTCATTTTTCAAAAGAATTAATGAAAATTTAATAAAACAATTGTATTACGAAATTGAACAAAACGTCGTCTTTAAATCTCAACAAAAAAGTATTAGCGATATCTTCTCCAATACTAAATACTGTAAGGACTTTAGTACACGTCAGTTCTTTTAATGAAAAGGGCATTAGTTTTAGTTTTTGAGAAAGGTCACACTCAAACTGAAAATTTGATTTTACAATATACACAATAACTATAAAAAATCAAAGCTCTACTGTAGTAATACATATACTTTGTACCTCCACTCATTTTTCTATACCTAAATTTAAATTGAAAATTTAAAAATAAATAAGTTATCTTCAAGCTTTAAAATCAACTTTAATTGAAAGCCAAGGGATTCAATTTAATAATTCCTGTAAGAAGAATATCCTGGTGTATTTTAAACCGAAATTATATTGATCGGAATTAAAAATTTTCTAAATTAAAAAAATGTTTTCAAAATTTCAAAATTTCCACCATTTTTCATCGATTGTAAACAGAAGCCAATTCTCGGTTTAAAAAATCTTACAAATACACCTAAATACAAATAAAATACACCTCGCAGAGACATTATTTTTTTCAAATTACCGAATTTAAATTTATTTTAAGTTGACTTGAAACAATAATTATCGCTTACTGCTTGAAATGTTTTCAAAAAAGCGTTTCTAAATTACGGCATACTCGTTATTACATCTGTCAACACTTATCAAGAGGCTATAATTGATATGATTTATAGTACCCAGCGACAAAATGCCAAGTATGGAAGACGAATTTGATATAAATTTTATTTTTTCATGTAAGGGAGGACAACGATTGAATTACGTGACCTTTTAATTATAAATATCACGTACCGCCATCCGTACAAATAAGATACGTGTAATCAAAATGAACACAATTAAAATGTTTTAATTATTTTAAAAATTCCTTGGGCATAATCATTTGTATTAAGCTTTTCAGTTTTCGATTAGTAAATGTAGTCTTCATGCTTTCATTTCGTATCTTAGCCGGAGCAATGGAGGAAAAAATTAAAAATATTTTTGAAGCTTTATATATTATTACAAAAAAAAAAAAAAAAAAAAATTCTTGTAAAAATTCATTATTCATTAAATTTTTTTTCTTTTCAGACTATCATATGCTTAATTTATATTGTTCATGTAAGTAATTGAAAGTTTATCCAAATAAAAATTGGCATAATTTTTGCATTTTTCGCAATTCGGACCTACTTTTTAGAAAAAAAAGGCTCATATTGAAGAAAAAAAGACAGTTGATTAGCTTTCTCAAATGACTCTTGAATTTAATTATATTAGGTTTATTGGGGTGCAAAGTCGAAGTTTTAAACATTTCTGGAAATTAATTGGTGGTGGTGGGTTAACATATGTGAAAAAAATGTATTTTTACCAATTTTTCTAAAAATAATTATTTCACAATTGATTTCAGTCAATTATGAATAAGTCTTGAAATTTTCATCAAAATCCGACCATTATTTGAGTCTTGCAAGAATTTCCAGATTAATGTGTCTTTCACAGTCAAAAAAGAGCATTGCGTAATTACACTTTTTACATAATAAACTGTGCGTCAATTTAGGTCTCGCACTGACGTAAAGAGAAAAAAGATTTTCTACTAAAATATCAAACGTGTTAGAAATAATTTTAGAATTTCAAAATTTTAAAAAATAATTAAAAAGATATTTTGATCTATCGTCTTATAAACATTTCGCTGATAAAACTCTGTTTTTATTTAGTTTGGGGCCTTTTTTCTACATACTGCTCTGTTTTTAAGCGATTGTTTGGAGATACCGACATAAACGAAAAAAAAACAAACAAACAAAGCAAAACTACAAACTTGCAGAAGCTTTTTTTTCAATTTGCTAATGATGTAATTAAAAAGTATGAATGTATTTAACGCATTTAATAGTTTATAGCTATAGCATAACATACAAACTTACAAATAAACAAAATCAAGTTCTGGAAGGTTCCAGAAAGTAATAGTATTAATATACTAGTGTTGAAGATTGTAGAAAATTCGTGTTGGAGTGACATTTAAAAAAACAAATTAAACACTTCTTGATTATTTTTTAAACAAAGTTCAAAAGATTATGAGACAGGATATATATATATATATATATATATATATATATATATATATATATTACCGGCCATAATTATTAGGCAACCCCAGTTTTTAAAAAAAAGAGTGTGTATTTCATACTAATTTTAGCATTTATTGCTAAGTGGATAATTCTAAATGAATGCGAACTCAACCAAAATCGTGTAACTGTAGGTCAAGATCCGAACCTTTTGATGTACACAAAAATATTTCGAATCAATGTACAGGCTTTGTCAAAAATCAACGACAACACAATTTTGGGTGTTTTTTTGCGCACTTTTGTGCATTTTTCCAGGTCTTTTCTTCATTAAAACTTAACTGGTCACTGGTAGATCAACGTCTGATGGCTTGATATTCGAACAAAAATTTCAACTGACGCATAGGGTGCGACAGATTTAATGAAAAATGTGGCTTTTTGCGATCGTTTATTTCTCCGAAACGCTTAGTTGTATTCCAATAAAAATTGGGTCTTTTTTGTCGGATCTATTTAGCTTATTCTGCTCAACTATTCTGAGAACCCTAGAAGTTCTGCCAGGATTCCTCATCGGAGGCCATAATTTAAACAATATAAGGTATGCAGATGATACAGTGCTGATAGCAGACACAGAAAAAACTACAAGACCTCCTACAGACGGTAGCTGAAGAGAGTGACAAGAAAGGACTACAGATAAACTGCAAGAAAACCGAATGCATGGTCATCAGCAAAAAGGATAGCCAAAATGCCAATTAGAGGTGAGGGACTCTAAAATCAAGCAGGTACAGAAATTTAAATACCTAGGAAGTGTTCTAACAGAAGACGGAATGTGCGACACAGAGATCCGAAGGCGAATTGTCATGACGAAAGAAGCATTCCAGAAGTTGATTCAGAAACAGGACAATTTCACTAGAAACAAAGAGGAGAGTACTGGATTGCTATGTGATATCGGTTCTTCAATATGGCAGTGAATGTTGGATAATATCTTCGAAGATGAAGGAAAAACTTGAAGCAGCTGAACTGTGGTTCTGCAGAAGGATGCTGCGGATATAATGGACCGAGCATGTGAGCAATGACGAGGTTTTGGAAAGGATGGAGACGAAAAGGAAATTAATACTGAACATCAGGAAGAGACAACTAAAGTTCCTGGGACATGCAATGAAGAAGGAGGAATTGGAGAACCTGATACTAACAGACCAGATGGAGAGAAAAAGAGACAGAGGAAAGCAGCGGATAACATTTTTGAACGACCTGATCAGGTGGATGACGAAACGAGTGTTGCATGGTGCAACAGGAGAAAGCGTGCTAAGAGCCATCAGGGACAGGGAGATGTGGAAAGCCATGATCGCCTACGTACTGAAAGGTGATGGCACATAAAAGAAGAACTTATCATATGCCATAACAGTTACAAGTTTTCTACAAGGTGACAACCCCACCGACAATGCAGCCCATCCACTTTTCCGTCACAACGTCATCGGATCACGTTACACCCGGCCACGCCGTTTATCCAATTGTACATACATAATTCCTGTTTAATGGTAAAATTGACTAAGGATGAATCTCGTTTTACAAATACAACAAAAAGCAATACTTTCTTCGCATTTATTTTAAGTTACGCATCACGGCAACCCCATACTGATGCTTTTGAATAAGCACTTGACCTTGCCATTTCAACATAGCCACTAAAAAACCCAGAGGACGCCGCGCTATACAGCTATTATATATATATATATATATATATATATATATATATATATATATATATATATATATACTTAGTTTCTGGTCATAATAAGATTAGACCAGTGCACATTTGTATTAAAACGTGTTCAATACAATCACATTGTAGAACTTCTGAATAGTTTCCATTTGTAAACGAGTTATTTCGTTTACAAATGGAATATATATATATATATATGTGTGTATATATATATATATATATATATATATATATATATATATAGAGAGAGAGAGAGAGAGAGAGAGAGAGAAATTAATCCCCACCCCGTTCTGTAGACTATCAACTGTTAACATTGGTAAAATCTATCCAGCTACCATCTACCCTAAGGAAAATAAAGAGAAATATAACTCATATACCGGAATTTCGGCAGGAATTTGGAAGCAAAGGCATTCCTTTACTAATTCTAACTTAAGCTATCAAACAGCCCTTTCCCATAATACTGGGAATTGAAAGAGAATAACCTTAATCCACAGATAAAGTGGAAGCTGATAGGCAAGGCAAGTAATCCTAATAGCTTAAGGGATAAATGTAGTTTATGTTCATAAAAAATTTAAGATTTTGAAATTTCAATATCAGAATGTACTTCTGAATAGACGTAGAGAAATCTTCAGTATGTGTCGTCACTGGAATAAATTTAAATTGCAATAATTTTCTCATTTTCCATTTAGTCACAATAGAATTTGTCCTTTACATAAACTAAGCTTTTAAAGTTTGACGAAGCAGAAACCTTTTCCCTCCTACTTCCCACTACTAAACCAATAGTTTTAGTCATCTTACCTTTGCATCTTAGCAAGTTTTTATGTTAAGTGCTTCTTACAGGCTTTTTTTTTACAGACTCCCAGAGAATTGAAGCTCTTCCGTTTAAGGGAATTTTGTAGAGATCAAAATCAGTGGTAATCCGAAGTTGCAAAATCAGTTGATTACGTCGGGTAGAGTATTGGGGCCAAGCTGTACCAATTTTTATCGGTTCTGCAAATAAACGTGATGGTCTGACGTTGTCCTGACGTAAGACAACGCCTTTCTAATTGGCCAGTTCCGGACGCTTTTCATCGATTTCTGCTTTTAGTCTGTCCATTCTGGAAAAGTAGTTGTCTGAATTCAAAGTCTGATTTTGCCGAAGGAACTCATAATACTCAGTGTACTTAAGATCCTCCCAGATACACAGTATCACCTTTTATCGGATTTTGAAGTGGTCATCGGTGATACATTTATTTTATTCGCGGCATTGTTCAATTCACATTGTTGTAAACAATCCATTTTTCATCGCCCATGATCGTTCATTTTCAGCAGCCAGCCATTAGAGATTCACGTGTTCAAGGGTTTTTAGTGATCATATATTATCTGATATTCAGAGTATTTCTGCAATGATTTGATTTGGATTACATTTTAATCAGTTTCGATATCGTTTTCATCTTCGACTGTAGCCCTGCAGGAATCTTATCAGTCTTTCGGATCAACATTTCCACTTCTGAACCTAGTGAACTACTTATGAACAACACTTTCAGCTATGGTATCATCTCCATGAACAGTAAATATAATATTTTGTTGTTTAACAGCTTTTTCCTTTCAGAATATATGTCCCGAATGTAATTAACGTTTTTAAAATTTACCGTACATTTGTATATCGTGATTTTGTATTTTAATTTATGTCATAAGAGATATAATTACACATTACAATTTGATCTATTCGACGCCCAGTAGATTGAATAAACGTGAAATTGAAGAAGTGAGTTCACTGCGCCTGAAGACGACAATCTTTTTTTTTACTACAATGTACTTGAATTTGTCATCTTGCCGTTAATTTGACTAAAACTCTAATTCAAATTGTGCACAACAGTAAAAGGCTGAAAAGAAGCTGGTGACATAATTTACTGCCTCAGTTTTCACTAGAGAAACCGGTGACAACCCATGATTGCCGCAGAAAATTCAACAGCCTGCGAGATTTACACATCCATAAGGCATTTCCCCTATTCAAAATATGAATTATGAGCATCCTCAAGAAATTCCAATCAAGCCAAGAATTTACTGGCTCAAAAGCAATCATAAAGCTACTCTCATTAATGCTTACTAACCATCTACAGGGTACCATTAGTTAAAAAATCAGATCTTTCTGCAGAGTTATGCTCGTGGTTTGTATTGAGTAGTTTGGCGTGGCAAGAGGGGATAAGAAAGAAGAAAAGCGACCAAAAAGACGACAAATTCAGAAGGGTAAACTGAGCAGAGCAGAACGTTGTCAAGCCGACTCAAAGAAGCTCGTATTAATGAGGGGGAAGGCCTTAAGGAGCTAATTAATGATATTAAAGAATGGTTTTTAGTGATCTCTAGAGCTGAAAACCTAAGAAAATGGAAGAAAAAGCGACAGTCTCGGAGATCATTTTACAATAATCCTTAGATAAAAAGCTGTTCTTCGAGACTTTAATTTCCTTACTAAGGTTGGGATATCATAATGAAATATTTCAAAGCAGCGTTTATGCAATACAGTGTTGGTAAATACACCATTAAATGGCAAGCTCTCGAGGTAGACATCATGATGGGATGTGTGATTTCACCAAATCTTTTCATTTTGTCCATGGAACTCATATTACGGGGTGCATCTGACACAACAAAGCGAGTGATGATTAACGAACAAATGGTCATTCTTCCTTCCAAAGCGTTAATGAATGTCATTGCCGTTCTAGTCCCGTCTAGGGTTGGTGTCCAATGAACTGTTACAACACTTCACGTAGGGGGCGAGAATGAAGACTTAACCCAAGAAAAGCTGGAGCATATCATTATTCAGAGGCTCTGTCAGGTAGATTGACTTCTACATTGAGTGTGACATAATCCCGACACTCAATGAGAAGCCAGTGAAGAGCCTCGGGTGGCTGTATGAAACTCTACTGACTGATCTGCATCAAAGTATGTCGTCGTTGCAAGTTTATGATATTACTCTCTCACGCATTCAGCAGGCGCAACAGTATATCAACAATTGATTTGGGGTTCCTCCTGCTTCTCCACAGTGGGATTCCGATGATGGAAACCGCTAACTTTATCAAAGCAGGGCCCAAAGGGAAAATGAGAAATCAGGAAAGTCGAAGAAGAGCAGCGAACAACTACTATAGTCTCTCAGTCCAAACTGGGTTTGGATTACATGGATCCACCATGGAATATCCTGATTGCAATGGAGCCATTGGCAATATCATTCCTCATGCAATTTACCTACAAAAAGAGAACAACCTGAAAATGTGGGGAGACACTGACACCGATGTATGCACATTATGTCAAAGTGACCCTGGCACTTTACGTCACGTGCTCTCTGCATGCCGACAATAACTGCAGATGTACTCGTGGCGTCATAAGAAAGTGCTGGAAGTGGTAATGGACTCAGTCAGTACAGAGTGTGAAGCAGCGAACAAACAGCTTGTAACGGCCAGAGAACCTAAGATCCGTTTTTTCAAGGAAGGTGAATGCCTTGTGCCAAAAGCCCAAATAACCCCCGATATGACGCTACTGAGTAGAGCCCATGATTGGGGCGGAGGTTAGTAGTTCTTAGAATATCTCTGCAATTTCCGCTACACATCATTCAGACAGACGCACGCCATAAAATTGTAGCGTGGTCTGATTCAAAAGAAATGCGTCCTGCTAGTAGAATTAACGGTTCCGTGGGAGGAGAACATGGAACGGATTCAACTGAAATTCAAACTCAGTCTTCCGATTTCAAATTTCGAGCCGATAGCTATTGCAGCAAAACGCATATTCTTAAAAATTGTCTAAGTACATTTTATTGTCATATTTTCACGATTATTTGCAATGAATTGTTGTCACTTAAGATGTGATCATTCAACTACTTTTTCATTAAAATCATGCATTGAAAAAAGTTTTCGAAGAACTCTTGAATCTGGTTTTCGTTAAAAGTATTTTTCGAGGAACATAAATCTGGTTTTCATTAGAGAATGTTTTTCTAAGAACTCTTGAATCTGGCTTTCATTAAAGAAAGTTTTAGAAGAATGTTTTTGAAGAACTCTTGAATCTGGTTTTCATTAAAGAAAATTTTAGAGGAACATAAATCTGGTTTTCATTAAAGGAGGTTTTTGAAGAACTCTTGAATCTGTTTTTCATTAAAGAATTGTTTTTGAAGAACTTAAATCTGGTTTTCATTTAAGAATACCTTCGTAGAACACTTGAATCTGTTTTTCATTAAAGGATGTTTTGTAGAACTCTTGAATCTGGTTTTCATTAAAGAAAGTTTTCGAAGAATTTAAATCTGGTTTTCATTAAAGAATGTTTTTGAAAAACTCTTAAATTTGGTTTTCATTAAAGAAGGTTTCGAAGAACTCTTGAATCTGGTTTTCATTAAAGAAGGTTTTTCCAATCAAAACGTTTTGCACCGATGAAAAATATTAAAATTGGTTGATGCAATATCAGGCAAATATGACTAGTGGAGTAGAACAGACCAACCTAGTTCCAATTTTTTTCTTAAGTTATTCCTGTTGTATGCGGCCTTCTGTCGACATGAACAAGAACAAAATCTTTTTTAATCCACTTTGTACGCTGTCATTGCCGCGAAAAACTAAACTATGTTAGTTTATAGCAAATCTCTTCTGTCAACCTGATTAGAAGTTAAGATGATGCTTTTATCATTACAATTGGTTCCCAAAAACTTAAATTGCTGAAGACTCAACTTAATAATTAGTTTATGCTTTTCTAAGTTTTCCCTCTGAGTATGACAATATACTACATCCAACAGCAATACCTTTGACTGGAGATTTTGATGAGTGTAGAGTCAGCTTTTAACAGATATTTTTGCTGAATCAACCCTGACTCTGGTTGGTAACACCTGTTAGGATCTCATCTATGGACAAATAGTGAACCTCCAAATAAAAATCCACAGTACATTTTTATAATAAAATAACCAACAATATATTTTATGGCAAAATGACAAGAAATGAACCCCCCCCCCCAAAAAAAAAACAAAAAAAAAAAAACAAATCAAAGACATACTTTTATCCTGAAAGCATAAAATTACGTACAAATTGTTTGGACTTCAGCATTGATTAACCCACAGCGGTCAATATACCGCTAGACAAATTCAACCAATCAACAATACCTATTTATAATAAAATTACCAATTGTAAAATTACTAACAATATATTTGAAAAAAAAAAAAAAGATTAGCAACACATTTTATCCGTAGTTGAAGTGATAAAATTGTCTTGAAAGTATTTACTTTTGTCATTAAATGACCCATATAAGTGTTCGTATTGACAGGCTACTAAACAAAATCAATTAGTATTTGTCTATACTTCTGCGGACCCGTGGCCCAGATAATAAAAGCTTTGGTTAGATCCCACGACTTGACCCAAATTGTTGTGAGTTCAATACCTGGCTACAGCAGTTGTGAACAAATCGCTTAGAGAGTTAAGTTAAAAGGAAATAACTAAGACATCCGGAAGTGGCAGGAATCATGGAGCGAGGAAGATATACCCCAGTGAGCGAAATAGAGTGTTCGGTTTGAAATTCGAGTCACCTGAAGAAGGCGGAGCGTACAATGACCGAAACGTCGTGAATAAGGCAATAAAAATGAGGACAACAATCAGAGGTGAATAATGAAAATTAATTATATTAAATTAATTATATTAAAATGTAACTAACGTTTATGTGATGAAATAATTCTTAAATTCTTATTTGTATTTCCAAGGAAAACTATATTTTATTCAGCATAAGATTTCTAAAAAAAAACTAAAACATTGAGACTAGTGAAGTAGTACAATTGATTGATTTCATCATTAATAAACAACGAAGTATATTTCAAAGATTGTCTTATGACATTATCTTAGCATTTCAGTAAAAATGACAAGTTTTATATAAATCTAAGAATTGATTGCTACGTTTTGTGCCAATCATTAGAGTGTAGATAAATTGTATACCACGAGTTTAAAATTTTATTATCCGATAAAACCTTTTTCCTCTCTTAAGTTATAGAAACGATTTTTCATTTTTTTTTTTTCTAAGACGTGTAAGGCGCATTGGGACAGTAAAAGAAGCCTTCCAAAAACTGAGCAAAGTACCAAGTAAGAAAAAAATATAAAAACAAAGAAAAGAGTTCGGAATCGTTATGTAATATTAGTCTTAGAATATAGCAGTAAATGCTGGACAATCTTCTGACACATAAAGAAAAGACTTGAAGAGACAGAAACGAGGTTCTTCAGAAGAGTGCTGAGAATACCATGAACCGAACTCTTACAGAAGGTAGAGAAAGAAAGCCTGCATAGTTGTCAGTAAGATGAACAGCCCAACTTGCAAATTACAAATCTGAAATAACAAATTAAAAAAGTAGAACAATTTAAAGATCTGGGAAGAGACGGAAAATGTGACACTGAAATCCGAAGGCGCATTGGGATAGTGAAAGATGCGTCCCAAAAGCTAAGTAAAGTATTAAGAGAGAAAAAAATTCGTTAGAAGCAAAGAAAAGAGGACTGAATTGATATGTAATACCATTCCTCTTATACGACAGTGAAAGCTGGACAATATTCTCACACATAAAAAAAGCGATTTGAAGCAACAGAAATGTCATTCTGCAGAAGGATGCTGAGAATAACACGAATCGAAGTTTTGAGCAACAACAAACTTCTAGAGACAATGGCAACAAAAAGGACACCTCTATTTAACATCAACTGAAATTTATAGAGAACATAATGAGGAAAGAGGGCTTGGCAAATCTGATACACACAGGACTGATTTAAAGCAAGAGGTACAGAGAAAAACAATGGCGACCTTGAGTGAATGGATGGTGAAGAAGATTTTGAGAGAGATAGCAAAATGGCAACATTTATTAAGAGCTACAAAGGGCAGAAAATAGTGGGGAGCTGTGATCATCAACATCCTAAAGGTGCGCAGCACATAGAAGAAGAAGAAGAAGAAGAAGAAGAAGAAGATTGCATAAGCAATAAACTAAGGCACCTAGAGTTTTAAAAAAGTATCTTCAAAAACATCTTCCGACAGCAAGGCCTCTGATTGGGAGGTTGTGAGGAGAATAGAATCACCTCTTAAGTGCTGCTGGTCCCAGGTCCATCCTGATCCAGAGTGGTAGTACCTGTTAGGGTCCCAGCTATGAGCAAATAGATAACCCTCAAACTGAGGTCAAACACTATAAAAGTATAAAAACAGACTTTTATAGAAATGTGTACATATAAATGGATGTGCGTTGTGGTGCAGTGGATATCGGCTCGGTACGAGAAATCGGGGACCCGAGTTCGAATTCCATCTAAGTTCATTGCATTCACTTACGCGCAAATACCCTTGGGAAAGGTATTAATCCGTCTCTTCCTTCCAGTTACGGGTTAAATAACAGGACAGATTGGGTTCTATAGCCTTGGTCGGCAACCAGTCTACCGCAGAAAGCAATGGCAACCTTCTGCAGGATAATCTTCTGCCCAGTCAGTCATGTCTCTTTCGAGACATGATCGCCGAAGCGTGTATCACGTATGGCACTTAAACTAACTAATACATATAAATAGACTTTTATAGAAATATATACATAAAAATAGACTTTTATGGAAATATATACATATTTGAAGAAAAAATATTACCAGCAATACATTGTTAGAGGAAAAACATTATTACCATAACACATTTTTGAAAGGAAAAATTATTGCCATAATACATATTTGAAGGAAAAAAATGTATTACCAGTAATACATTTTTGAATACAATACTAGAAGACATCTTCAGTTTTCTAAAATTGAAAAAACATTTCATCAAAATCTAAATCAACCTCAATATAACCAAACATTAAAAAAATACCTTAAACCTTACCTTTTTGGCATTAAATAACCCGCAGAGGTTGTAATGCCGTTAAACAAAACTCAAAATTCAAAACGTCGTTAATATATTGTTATTGTAAAAAAGCGCTGAGAACTTTTGCATCAACATTTTAATAGGAGTTGTTGGTGTTATTCATGTTGTATCAATCATGAACGAGAAGAGGCTGTTTTTGCTTCCACTTCGCGTCAGCCTTCTAACAGCAATGGCAGATGGTAAATAAGTCTAAATTTTGCATTAACGTTATACTTTTCAATGGCTCTTGTTTCCACAGTCCTTAGTGTATTTTTTGCATCAATCTTATAATAAGAATGACTATCAGTACCTCAGTTCATAGTCAACATTTTTTAAATAATTTCTCATAGTTGCTTTTCGGTTTGTGTTGTTAGTAAAGACAATTGTTGTCCAGCGCTGTTCCCATATGTCAAGGCTAGGCTGAATTTTCTGAGAACAGAGTAAACGTTGAGCTATCACCAAATCTCTCTCTCTCTCTCTCTCTCTCTCTCTCTCTCTATCTATCTATCTATCTATCTATCTATCTGTGTGTGTGTAGAGAGGTATATCAGTCAGTTAAGTGCCATACGTGATACACGCGTGGGCGATCATGTCACGAAAGAGACATGACTGACTGGAAAGGAGAATATCCCGCAGTAGGTTGCCATTACTTACTGCGGTAGACTGGTTGCAAACCAAGGCTATATAACACAATCTGTACTGTTATTTAACCCATAACTGTAAGGAAAAGAAGGATTAATACCTTTCTCAATGGTATTTGCACGTAAGTGAATGCAAGGGATTCAACTGGAATTTGAACTCGGCTCTCCGATTTCTCGTTCCGAGCTGATATACATGTATGTATAGATATTTATAACAGTTTGTTCATTTGCAGGTTTCTATATATATATTCGTGTGTGTATGTATATGCATGTGGACACAAATTTATTCCAATCTGCTTCTATTTATCTACACACACACACACACACACACACACACACACACACACACACACACATCCCATATGTAAGTCTGCAATTTGCAATAGTCGGCTGCAATAAGCTAACAGGCAATTTTCATATAAATATCGTTATTTAAAAGGCTATTATGCAGATTAAAAGTTATTCTTGATAATATCCATTATATTAATTTCATCACGTTTAATAATAGTAATTTGTTTCACTAAAATTATATGCAATAAATTAAAATTATATATTTGTAAAATATATTTGCTTCATAATTTTCTTGTGATAATTTTTGGTTGCATTGTTATAAATACAAAAATCATGCCATATAATCATAGATTAGGTTGCATCATTTACTAATAATTTTACTAATTAGAAATTGTTTGCCCTTGCTGAAATTGAGGTGTGTCCTATTAGCCCGTGCGTCTTCTATGCCGTAAAATACGATATATATATATATATATATATATATATATGATGTGTCTAGTCACACTGATGATCTGTGATACAGCAAAACAGGCTTGTATGTGGATGACTAATATATTATGCTCTCATTACGATTGAGCTATCTTGAGAAGAAAATTTTTAAAACAGTTTCCTCTTCTGCTCTATAAGCGTGACTCTTCAGAAATGAATTGAGTTCTTTCGGTGACTGGCGTGTGTATACACTGCTTATATACAAAACTTTAAAACTTCCCTTCTCTGATTCCATGCGCCTATGGCTTAGGGGAGTAGCAACTCCGACTGACACCAAATCGGTCGAGTTTTGATTCCGGCCAGAAGCAAGTGGAAATGTGTATAGACACACTGATGAGCTGTGATACAGCGTAACAGGCTTGTATGTGGATGCCTTATATATAATTATATATAGATATAAAAGTATATTTGGGCAGCTATCCCTCTTTTATACATGTTTCATTAAAAATGATTGAAAATGTAATGCGGTCAAGTTTTTTATTTCATTTTTTTTTCTTTTTGGTGTGTAAATTTACATCCGGAAAAGAAAAGATAAAAATAAGAACATGAAAAATTGTTAAAAAAAAATCTGTGTGTGTGTATGTGTGTGTGTTGTGGTCTTATGTGTCGGTATGTCGGTATAAATTGTTCCCTATATCTGTGCATAAGTCAATGCTAACTATCCATATCAGTCTGTTCATATCTATCTATCTATCTATCTATCTATCTATCTATCTATCTATCTATCTATCTATCTATCTATTGAGCGATAAATCGATATATGTCTGTTCCTTTTCATCATATATTGATAGGCTGGGGTTGTATCTTTCCGCCCATAAATAAAAATGTTCTCTAACTGTGATGAGTTTTATATACTTCTATATCTGTTTGTAATTAAATCCAGCAGATTCCGTCTCTTGTGTATAAAGAATTGGCAAACTGAAGAATTATCAGCGTGTGAGAAACGTCATAAAAATGGCTAAAAATAAAATAAAACACAAATGGAATTTCTGGAAAGAAACTTGTAAGCTAAGAGCGCAAGATCTGATATGATTGGTCCCGGGGCGATGCAAGTCTCTTTGGCGGGAAAACCAGACACGAATTATTCGTTACTGGAGCCTGGACAAGGCCTCACAGGTTGAGGAAATTTAAGGCTCTTAATGATTATTTTACGTATATGCCTTTAATTCAAATCAGTGAAAACTCATTGTTAAAAATCTTGTTAAATTTTCATTGATCACAACTTATTTTCTTTGCAATTCTTCATTAATTTGTTCTTTCACGAATTTACCCGAGCTACTAGACTAGAAACAAGGTCCCACTCTTTTACTGTGAAAGCAATCAAGTCTAACCACAACTTACTCTCTAAGTCTTTTTTCTCACACTTCACACTTGTGGAACTCCCTTCCGTATTCTTGCTTCCCTGATAGCTACAATCTCCAAGCGTTTAAGTGCAACTTCAACTGTCATGTCTTATCTCCTTGACTCCCCATCCTTCTTCTCACTCTACTCTCACGCAGTTCTCTTCACACCAATGTTTCCGTCTTTCTCTTACCAGTTTCCTGATACCTACTGTGATTTGTTCTCCTTTCTCTTTACTCTCTTATTATATAACCCCCTGCGCACCAGTGGCAGTTGCTTGAGGTGAGATGATTATAAAAAAATAGAGAGAAACGCCCGGCTTAAGGCGATAAACCAGTTAGTTTCTAAATACTGACTTGTCAGTATAGTCTGCTCGATTTTTGCTGAATTTCTCAATATTGTTTAGCTGGACTTAACGAATCTTTTTATTCCAAGAGTTGTTTGATTCATCTTCATCTACGTACCGTGTTCAGGCGATCATGACACTCCCCAACTTCCTATTCTTTGTAGCTCCTAATAAATTTTCTTATTTTGTTATCTTTCCTAAACCATTTATTCCCTTCGTCGATTATAGATTGTTTTTCTACGTTAGCGTATTTTTATAATCGTCTCTCCCCTGTCTCCTTTGACTTAAATCTGTCCTGTGAGTATAAAATTTTCCAAGCCCTTTTTCCCTGACATGTGCCCTAGAAAATTCAATTGCCTCTCTCTGGTGTTAAGTATGAGTATTATTTTGTTTTTATTTTCTCTAACACATCATCGTTGTTTAGCTGTTCGGTCCATGGCATTCTCAGTAGCCTTCTGTAGAATCACATTTTTCTATTTTCAAGTCTCTTCTTCATGTGTGAAGAGATTGCCTAGCATTCACTGTCGTATAGGAGGAGCGGTATTACATATCAGTTCAGTAATATTTTCATTGTTCCCTAAAGATTTTCTTTTGTTTCATAATATTTTACTTATTTGTTTTTGTAACTTCCTTTCTGTCTATTATTTATAATGTATCATCTGTATATATGCATTTGCTAGCTTGGCATCCAACCTGTTTTGTACTAAGAATAAATAATGAATTCATATCTCTCTAAGGTTGTATGAGTGAATGCAACGGCCACGATGGAAATTTGAACTTTTACAGACCAATTGCATTTTCCGCGTACATTCACAGTCGGTATGTTATAGTATGCATCTTTTGCAATTATCAGATATCAGTCAATTAGGTGATATACGCTTGGGTGATCATGTTTCGAAATAGACAAGAATGACTGGGCAGAAGATTTTTCCGCAGTAGGTTGCCATTACTTTCTGCGGTAGACTGATTGCGAACCAAGGCTATAGAACTTAATCTGTTCTGTTTTTCAGCCTGCTGGAGCAACAAGATGAATTAATACCTTTTTCAATGGTATTCGCACGTAAATGAATGCAAACAATTGAACTGGAATCCGAACTCAGATCTCCGATTTCTCGTTCCGACCCGATATCTACTGCATCACAAAATATCAGCGGTACGTTACTTTAGAAATACTGATAAATTATGAAAGTGTATTAAAAACTCTAGTTGTATTTTCAAATATAGGATTACTTCAAGACATTGGCGCCCATATTTCCTTTTAATGAAGTTTGAAAATCCCATCTCCGAGCATCTGAAAACCGAATATTTTTAATGTGGAGTTTTGTTCACACTAAAAGCATATCTAGTTGACCCAAGCCACTTAGGTATGACGGATCAACACGTGTCATGATCGGCCAGACCCCACACAACACTCCCCCAGCCTGGCTGCGCGCCCAGTGTTGTTGTCAAGCGTTTGTATTGGGTAGACGTGAGTGTGCTTTTCACTGACTTTCTTCTTTTTTTTTTTCGTAATTTTTGTGACTTTATTCAGTTAAAATGTCAAAACGAACTGCAGACCCCCGCATGGGTCACAGTAAGAAAATAAAAGGAAGCATCTTATATTATTGCCAACACAAAATGTACAGCATTTGCAGAAGGTTTATCGCTGTTTTCCTGTGCGGTGTCTGAAAAATAAATTTAAATTAACAGAAAAGCTTCAGTTACTTAAATTGTATAGCGAAAGTGATGACCATAAACTAAGGAACAATACGAAAACTCTACATACGGCAAAATAAACTACAATATCTACTGCAGGTAGCTTTAAAGCTACAGGGAGATGGTTAATGTTTATTGATTCAGCCTTGTGTCATACATAACCGAAGTCCCTACAACTTTCAGATTATTCGCTATCATCAGAAGGTTGAAATCTTTGGTTTTGTGGAAGAATTAAAGTATATCTTTATGCAAAAGGTTTGCAATTCGTCATAGTCGGCTGTAATAAGCTTCCTGACAATTTTCATTTAAATATCGTCATTATTTAAATGGCTAGTATGCAGATTAAAAGTATTTGAATAGAAATTTATTGATAGAAAAGAATAACATGAATTGGTAAAAGTTAAATGTTCCAAGTGAAATAGTATTAAAAGGTTAAGGGTGTCAAGAGAGTTCGTAGTAGTCCTTGCACGAGTGAGTTTATGCGTAAGTAGGCAGGAACGTATGTGTGTATGTATGTGAGAGAGTTTTTTTTAATCATATCACTCCAAGCGAGACGGTAACGCCACTGATGCGCAGGGGGTTACTTAAGAGTAAAAAGATTGGAAAAGAGAAAGCCGGAAACCACATCCTAAACAGAGAACAAGGGATGAGCCTCTTCACCTGTTCAATAGACGCTTGGTGAAGTGTGAACCGATAGTTTAGTCTATCTACTCCCATTGAGAAAAAAAAAAGAGTAAGAAGATTGGAAAAGAGAAAGCCGGAAACCACATCCTAAACAGGGAACAAGGGATGAGCCTCTTAACCTGTTCAATAGACGTGGGTGGAGTGTGAACCGGGCGATAGTTTAGTCTATCTACTCCAATTGAGAAAAAAAAAGAAAAAGAAAAGAGTAAGAATATTGGAAAAGGGAAAGCCTTTGGGAGTTATGTTTGAGTGAAGTGTTTTTGAAGTTATCGCTCACGGTGAATGGTGAAAAGGCAGGAAGTGAGTGGTGAACGATAAAGAAGAAGGAGGTGAGATGTGAAAGAGAAAGATAGAGACAATAATAATAACAATCGCTTGACGTTTGTCAAGGGTACGTGTTAACTGCTCGCCATCTTAACTCTTTGACAACGGTCGAGCTTGCTCGTCTTTTATTTCGTTTGGGAATTTACTCCCGGATGTGATTTTGGCCTTTCCATTGGACGACAAACATTTTGCATCGAAGTGTGAAGTTTTGTGTGTGTTAAGCAAAGTTCGAGAGAATTCGTTTATTTCTAACAGAATCAATGAGAGCGCAACAGTTTATTCTTTGATGCTGTTCATTTTTAAGTTTTAAAACGCTTTTTTGTCTGATATGTGTAAAATTGAATCTTTAATTATGTTTTAATTATCCCTCTATTTCATTTATCAGTATATTATTTTATAAATAGACTATAATAATATTTGTAATAATATTTGTAGATATTTTTCTTAAGCCACTTGGTGTGAGTATTCATACTTTTTTTTGCTGCAATATTGTTTGAATTTTTAAAAACCACAAAAATCAGAAACCCTAAAATATCGGAAAAGCGTAAGATAAGAGGCCTCAAGAATTTGGGATATGGGATTGTGAACTTGTATATTGAAATGTCCTTGACCTCTTGTGAAAGATAGTGAACTGGTTTTGTATTCAGTGCGAGCCTTTTCATGGCCTTCCACGTCTCCCTATCTCTAGTGGCTCTTAGCACACTTTCTTCTGTAACATCTCGCAACCCCCTTTCTGTCATCCACCTGATCAGGTCCTTCAAATATCTTATTAGCTGCTTTCCTTTGTCTCTTTTTCCCTCTATCTGGCCTGTTAGTATCAGGTTCTACAAACCCTCCTTTCTCATTGAATGTCCCAGAAACTTTACTTGTCTCTTGCTAGATATTAATTTCTTTTTCGTTTCTATTCTTTCCAACACCTCATCATTGCTCACATGCTCGGAACATGATATCCACAGCATCCTTCTGTAGAACCACATTTCAGTTGCTTCAAGTTTTTTCTTCATCTTAGATGATATTGTCCAGCATTCACTGCCATATTGAAGAACTGAACTCACATAGCAGTCTAGTACTCTCTTCTTTGTTTCTAGTGAAAGTTTCCTTTACTCAACTTCGCCATGCCAATTCGCCTTCGGATCTCTGTGTCGCACTTTCGTGTCTTCTGTTAGAATACTTCCCAGGTATTTAAATTTTTGTACCTGCTTGATTTTAGTATCCTCCACCTGTATTTGGCATTTTGGGCTGCTCTTTTTGCTGATGACCATACATTCGGTTTTCTTGCAGTTTATTTGTATCCTTTTTTTGTTACTCTCCTCTGCTACCTTCTGTAGGAGGCCTTGTAGTTTCCTGTCTGTGTCTGCAATCAACACTGTATCATTTGCGTACCTTATGTTATTCAAATTGTGGCCTTGATTACAAATCCTTGCATAACATCTAGGGTCCGCAAAATAGTCTCGCTGTACAAGTTGAACAGATCCGGTGAAAAGACATATCCTTGTCTTACGCCCCTTTCTAGACTGGCTAAAGAAAAAGGAATGTTATCTGTTAAAGTTTTTATAATTACTTTTTCAATATTTCGGACTATCTTTTGGTTTCCTGTGCAAGTTTCCAGAGAAAATTTAAATAGGACTTGTTCAAAATCTGTGTACTTTCGGTTTTCGACGCCATTATCAAAGAGTTTTATTTGTGTCAATTCTGTCGTTTTTCAAATATTCAACTCTTCACACATCAGTTAGAGTTCCATAAACTGTTGCATCTTCACGTGCCATTTCGTTTTGTGTCGTTTTTTATTAAATATATTTAGTATACGTGCTCCTAATTTAAAAAAAAATATTGATGTTGGGGTGTTTGTATTTTATACTTAATCCTTCTTGTATTTGTAATCCTTTTCTACAGTTTTTGCGATATATTATTTTTGTGTAAATAGTAATAATTTGTCAGATTCCTTGCTGTTTTGTGTTGCTTGGTGATATTTGATTTAATTGAAATATTAATTGCTATTAAAAGACAATTTAATCGGTATTGTGTAATCAATATATGTGCTCTTTGAATTATTATTATTATTATTATTATGTCATTTTTCATCATATTTCGATTTCTGCTTTGGTCTCACTACCAACCAAGTCTGCGGGGAGACCTAAGGCAGGTAGTGGCATGTTGTTATGGCTCCATTTCATGTTTTTCTATCTTCCCTATCATCTCCAGCATTACATAGATAAAGTTTTCCTTAGTGTGTGGGCTGTACTTAATAAGACAATTTTTTGTATATCTCTTAAGCTGGGGTTTCCAGGGATTCTTTCAATGTGTTGTTTTGTTCCATTTTTTATCATTCCAAGTGCACCTACTATCACTGGCACAACTCTTGTTTTCAATTTCCACATTTTTCCTATTTCAATTTCCAGGTCTTTATATTTTGATAGTTTTTCAAATTCCTTGATTGCTATGTTACAATCCGCTGGACAAGCCATTGGATTATTATTATTATTATTATTATTATTATTATTATTATTATTTATTAATAAAATCTTTTTCTTATCCCTCGTGGTGTGAGTATTCATGTATTCATACATTTTTGCTGCAATATTGTTTGAATTTCTGATAAAAAATTGATTTATATTGTATACATAATTTCTTCCGTGTTCCAACCAGAGACCTAAGCTTCGAGAATTTTTACTGTTCAATTTTGTAATAAAAACAAAAAACAAAGATCACGTCCATTTTGCATAGATAAAGCTTTTTTTGTTTTTAGGTACAATATTGTGCATTTCTTTAAGACATGGGCTACCAGGAATCCCTTTAATGAGTCTATCGGGCGCTTTCACAATCAATGCGAGGACTCTAAATACAACTGCAATTATTGATGTCCTCATATGTCAAGATGCTTTTATTTTGATAGATTTTGAAGATATATTACAATCTGCAGGATAATTAATATTATTATTACTATCGTCATCATCATCATCTTCATCATTATCCGATTTCTGCTATGGTCACACAACCTACCAAGTTTGCGGAAGGACCGAAGGCAGGTAGTTCTATTTTGTTATAGATAAATCTTATGATTTGTTTTTCTAACTCCTATAACATCACTAGTGTTACATAGACAAAGTTTTTCTTAGTGTGTGGGTTGTAATTGTCAAGACAATTTTTGTATGTGCCTTAAGCTGAGATTTTCAGCTTTTTTTTTAATGAATTATTGAATTCTTTTTTTTTTATCATTCCAAGCGCACCTTCTGCGACTAGTATTCTTTTAGTTTTCAATTTCGACATTTTATTTTACTTTAATTTCCAGGTTTTTATACATTGATAGTTATTCAACTTCTTTAGTTGCTGCGATACAGTCAGCAAGGCAAGCCATATCAATTTGAAGGCAAGTTTGTTTTTTTTCTTTCGGTTTCTGAAAATTTTGCGCTTGACTTGTGGGGAGTTTGGTTATGTTTGGCACAAGGCTAATTTAATAAACATGATCGACCTCTCTATAATGTTAATACCGTTGCTTGTTAACATCTTTTCCAAAGTGTTTGCACATTGTCTGGTGTAAACTTAATCCAACTCTATCGTAACGATTTTTATATTCATTTGGCTCAAGTACAGAACGTCCTGTGATTAAATGGTCTATGGTTTCCTGATATTTGTAACAGAACCTGCATTTTGGAGCCCCAATATTATTATTATGTCATTTTTCATCATATTTTGATTTCTGCTTTGGTCTCACTACCAACCAAGTCTGCGGGGAGACCTAAGGCAGGTAGTGGCGTGTTGTTATGGCTCCATTTCATGTTTTTCTATCTTCCCTATCATCTCCAGCATTACATAGATAAAGTTTTTCTTAGTGTGTGGGCTGTACTTAATAAGACAATTTTTTGTATGTCTCTTAAGCTGGGGTTTCCAGGGATTCTTTCAATGTGTTATTATTATTATTATTATTATTATTATTATTATTATTATTATTATTACATTTTCCAAATAGGCAAGCAGCATTTGTAAACAATATTAATTCGTTAAAGTTTTTTTTATTTATTGCTCTATCGTTATTGGAGTTTTTAGTTTTTGTAGTAAGTAATGATTTTAATTTGTTTTTCACGTTAGATGATATTTATGTATTATACGTGTTGCAATGTTTCGTCTAATACGCGATTATTCTTTGACATTGACTTATCAAAATCGAAGGTAAACAAGAATTGAATAATTTGTATTTAAACTTTCAACAGAAACCAAAATATGGGTGCGGGATAAATTTTAAAAAAATGTTGTGAAGTCATTCTGTTTACACTAGACATATTCATCACTCGTTCAAAGCTCAAAAACAAATATTGTGATACGTAAATTTGTGTGTAAACCAAAGGAAATAAAGGGGAATGTCAAAGAACAAAGGAACCCCTATTGCTGATTCAGGCGAGTCATTTCCTGATTGGTTAAATTTTTGGTGACACAGCACTACGACTTGCCAATCCTACAGTGACAATAAACCAAATGGAATCATTAACCAATTCCTACCTATTTCCTCCAAAGGAGTGGTAGCCTTGCCCACATTTATTGATCCAAATTTTTGTTGTTTACCAAAACTTTGAGCACGTAAAAATATATTTTCTGTTGTACTCATTGACGCTTAACAAATATAGAGAAACCCTGATTAATTAATCAGAATTTATCGAACATGCTCAGAGTTGGCGTTAACGTCGCACTGAGCGCGCTGGACATCCGCAAGGGGGGGGGCAGTATGTGTTCAGTAATTTCATCCTTTTAATGAAGATTAGTCGGTTTATCATATTGATGCAATAACAATATATGGATGGAGTAATGAACTGCAGGTCAAAGTCTATCAGCCTAAACAGGAAATAAATGATAAAACTTTCAGTCAGTTAATTAATTGCCATACGTGATACACATGACTGTAAGATTAAGCAGCATGTATCATCTAGTGTTCTTAATCCGGATGCCTGTATAAGCCAGCTAGTGAATACTTCCGGGTCAGCTAATACTCAACATTTGATAAATAGCAGAGATTGTGTGACTGAGTTTAGTGCGAACCGGTTTTCTGTTCTGTCAGGTTCGCACTCGTTATTTCAGTTGCAGGCATTGGAGTCACTGTATATTAGGTTCTGAAGGCCGTCTCTCTGTAAACAGAGAGACTGCCTCCTTGGACTTCTTATTATCAGTGTCTAATGTTTACAGGAAAAGAAATAGAAGAGGAAAAATAATTTCCTCAATTTTTTTTCTTTTCCTGCTTCTTCCTTTTCGCTGTGTATATTTTTTTTCTCTTTTACATTTTCATCTTCATTTTTTAAATTTTTTAAAGGAAATAAATGTTCCAGATAACTTTGAAGAGGTTGGGATCGAAACTTGTCGGTCGTTCTTCCTTCGTTTTATTTTAATTTTTTATTGTTCACTCGTTTTCTTCCACAGTGCCTGTGAGTATTAATTTTCATATATATTAATGTATATTTGGGCAGCAATCTTTCATTTTATACATTTTTCGTTAAAAATGACCGTCAAGATTTTATTAATTTCTTATTTAATTTTTCAAGTATTCTTACATGTTTCCTTTTGCTGGAGATAAGGAATATAAAAATGTACCGAAAGTTTTGACTTTCCAAGCACTTTCAGCCTCTTTACAGGCCATTTTCAAGGATGTTATTTTTCTGGGGTTGTTATGTCCTCATGTTTGACTGTAATGTAAATTTTTTTTTTTTTGAAAAGGAGAGTTCTTTAAAGCAATCACGGGATGCGCGTGGCTGGGAAACTTGTGAGTGTCTGTCTATTTTTTTTAACTTTAAAAACTCCATTGACACTGTTAACTAATGTAATGTTAATGATAGGAGAAAAGTGTTTGATATTAAATCAAAAGTTAATAAAATCTTTCGTGTCAATCGTTTTTAAAAAAACATGTTTATATATATATATATATATATATATATATATATATATATTGAATGTTTAATTACTTAGTTTCTTGTCACAATAAGATTAGACCAGTGCACATTTGTATTAAAAATGTTCAAGAGAATTATATTGTAGAACTTTTGAATATTTTCCATTTGTAAACAACTTATTACGCGACTTAGGTTCTACCATGAGTGGTGTCTTCAGGCGATTTGCAATAACTATTATTATTATTGCAAATCGCCTGAAGACACCACTCATGGTAGAAACCTAGGTCACGTAATAAGTCGTTTACAAATGGAATATATATATATATATATATATATATATAGTTCACTGAATAATATAGACACTTTGTGTCTACTAATTTTTTTATACTGATCTTTTCCAGTTGTCTAATCAGTTTCTTGGTGTTGAGATGATAGCCACTGTAGTTTTTGTTAACTCAAGGACTTTCGACCTTTTCTAAGATCATCTTCAGAAATAAATTACAAAGTCAAACTTATTGTAACCGCAATGAAATCTGCAATTCGTTGGGATGGTAATTTTTTTAAAAACGCGCGAACGCACTCAGTTATAGTCATTTTAAATTTACAATTTATCCGTTGTAGTTATGGAATTTGTTTTACAAAACATTCGTTTCAATATAAGGGAGGTGACCAAAACTATATTTTTCTCGACTACACGTTTCGTCCTGTCGTGTATTTTAGCAAGACAAAGAGATGAAATTAATTTTATTACAAATAAACCATCAATTAACAAATAATTGATGGTTACTAGAAAAAACGCTCATTAATTATTCATAATATTAATTAAAATTATTAAACATTTTAAAGCATCATAATTTATATTTCATGATAATTTTTTCATGTGCAGTATAATGTTATGTTATGAGATGTTAAAAAGATAGAAATTAACCGTTTCCTTGGAGTTTTTAAATATGTTTGTTGTATATGTTTGCTTGGGAAAGTATTGTTTCTATTAGGAAAGGTGAGATTAGGAAAAATCGGTGTGCAGACTAACATTTTGATAATATTTGATGGCAGCGCTCTGGAGAACTTTCATTCTGAGTAAATTATTTTTCTTCTGATAAATGTGGCATTTTTAGGTCGAAATTGTAGTCGAATTTATTTCACAGGACGAAACACGTAGGCGAGAAATTATATAATTTTCCTCGTGTCTTCTTTATTTAACCATATGGTTCCTTTCCTCGGATTATAACTGAGTATACTGAGAATATATATATATATATATATATATATATATATATATATATATATATATATATATGATAACAATATCGGATAAAAAGAAAATCCTTTGAGAAATTGCATATGTAATTTAAATTAAAGTGTTTAAAGACTTATATTCCGGTTTTAGGTTTTACAGTAATTACTCCGTTTGTCAGGGTAGCATAAATCAATTGAAATTATTAACATATATCTTAGACGTTATATAAATATATAAACTTAAAACGCATTTCAAATTAAGCAGACTCAAATAGTCATGTTTTCTATCGAACGTATGTTTTACTAGATGTAATACAAGGGTGTGTCTTCTGGCATTTATTTATCTAATTTACTGCGAGGCGATTTACATCGTAAGAGTATTAGATGTCCTCCCAGGATTTGCTATTGGCGGCCACAGTCTTAACAAATGATCCACAGTTGATACGTGTTGATAACAGGTATAGAAAGAATACGGCAATAACTACTAGATAGGGGAATAAAGCAAAGCGCAAAGAAGAGAGAAAGTATCAATTGTAAGAAGACAGAATGTGTCATTGCCGGCAAGAGTCGCAGTCAAAGACGCAAACTAAAACATGGAAATGTCAAAATGAAGAAAATACATGAATCAAACTATTTTGGAATTGTTACAACAGACGTCGGTAAATGTGCCACCGAAATCGGAAGTACTCTTAGAATAGTGAAAAATGCTTTCTAAATATTAAACAAAGTTTCAAGAAAAGAGTAAATTTGTTTAGACACAAAAAACATAACGTTTGACTGCCATGTAATAGCAATCCTTTTCTATAGCAATGAATGCTAAAAAAACTTCCTTATATATGAAGTGGATCATTTGAGGCAACAGACTTGTGGCTCTACTGATGGATGCTGAGAATACTATGGATGAGCTACGAGGTAGTGTTAAGAAAAATAGAAACATAAAGGACATTTGTACCCAGAATCAGAAAGATATTTTAAATTCATAGGATACATGTTGAGGAAAGAAGGCTAAGAGAATTTAGCACCTATAAAACATTTTCAAGGCAAGAAGAATAGAAAGCTGTAAAAAGCCATGGTCTAGTATAAAATTATTATCCTACCCCTGATACATAATAATTACCGCGAAACTTTAAGTCAAGTGATAAGTCTTTGAACATTGCTTTTTAATTTATTTACATTTATTTTTTGTTTTTTTCATACTGAGCTTAGATTCGCCTATTGTACGGTTCATACTTCTCCCTGGCATCTGAATCATTGAGCAGAGGTTTATCTCTTGTTTCCTGTTTAGGTTTGGGTTCTCGGTTCCTTCTAAGGTCTACTTCAATTTTATAGTTCTGATGTTTTTGCCTAAACTTTGAAATTTTATTGACTATTTATCGATTTATTATCCTTTATAGGAGGAAAAAGACTCACCTATTGTCCGGTTCACTCTCCTCCCAATGTTTTTTTTTACAGGATTAGAAATTTATCCATTGTTTCCTGTTTAGAATTGGATTTCCGGATACTTCCAAAGTCTTTTTCATTCTCTTTCACTCCCTTGGGTGAATATTTGCAAAAAAGTTCATTTCACATAAGCAAGTTGATAACCTTGCTTATGTGAAATGAACTTTTTTGCAAATATTCACCCAATAGAAGACTCGATAGTTACTCAAGGTAGAGGGTTATTGTATGGATTTATATTAGCGTGTGAACACCAGACGATAAATGAACCTGTTTAATAAAATACACTGGTCGATTTTTTTGAGGCGAAATCTATCGTTGTTAATATATATAACTAATATCCAAAGAATATACCACTTACCCGCACAAAAACCCAATAGTATGAAATCTTGTTTTCTAAACTATGATAACCAATGCCAAAAAAGATATAAGATAGCAGTGATAACAAACATCTTAAAGAGAGCACACTAAAATTACTATTTCAAAATAATATTTTGGAACGAACTAAAACACATAAAACAAAACAGTAGTTTAATAAGTAGTAAGTAATAGTAATAATTTTCCAATTACATCAGTAATAAACAAATGAAAGTATTCTTACAAAAAATACATGACATCAGTTATAAAAATACCACACAACAAAACCTTAATATATTTTACTGCAACCAAATGCACAATTTATAAGCAGGACGAATTCGCTATAAAAAATTATTAAACATATTTCTACCGTAATTTCTTGCAACACTTTATTTTATATTACAGAAAATGAAAGACCACAAACCCTGTTTCCACTAATCAAAATAATCCCATGAAATCTAAACTACCGATGACCAATATGGTGTATGAGTTTCAATGTCCAGTACAAAACTGTATTTTTTGTCACAAATCAATTATCTATACTGGACACACTACCACCTTCTTGAGAAGACACTTCACGTATCACTAAGTAAATCAAAGTATCATAAAAACATTTAGTAACCCATAATTTACAAAAGCCCTTGAAAAAAATTATGATCCTAAACGCAAGAATTCTATATACATCACAACATCAAAAACATCGCGCTATTCAAGAGGAACTATATATCAAACAATTCTCTCCTACCACCAACTTTACGTTATTTAATAATGAAAATAGAGTGTTGAAAGTATTTTTAAAAATAAAAAGATGCTCAAGCGAATTCCTGTTGCGCGCGCCACGTGACGGCTTGGAATTTCTTAATACTGACTCAAATCTAAATTACTAGCTAACAGTCAAAACACTACGAAAAATATCAAAACCAGAGACATAAACATACTTGAAAATGGCCATAAAAGTGATCAAAAGCGTTTAAAACAATAAAAGTTATAAACAAGTTTTGTATGTTCCTTAACTCCTACAAAATAGAAAACGTTAGGACGCTGAAAAAGTGCCCGTATTTAATGAAAGGTGTTTGAAAGAACGGTTGCTACCCATATTAGTATATTATATATTATATATCAAGAACAGTATTGAAGAAATTCTTAGACAAAATGGAAAAAGTTTATTTGTGACGCGTTTCATCAGTTGAAACTTCATTGGATTAGGTTTGATGACGTTGTTATGACGACACATGCGCATGAACGAGAGACGCTTTTAAAGTTTTTTTAAATAATTTTTTGAAGTATATTTATTTTCTTTTAATATCCCATATTTTGATAACAGAAAATCTGCTAAGAACCGTGAAACGTTGTAAGAACCTAAACGATAATTTACTGAACGAGTGATAAAAGCATTTTCTAGGCATTTTTGTCTTCGCGAATTTTCTCTCTAAATTAGAGTAGCATTTTTGTTTATGTCAAAATTGTTTTGTTTCGTTACGGTGAACAACCAATGCGTTTTGTGTGTTGTTTTTTAAAATGCCTCTTTTGTGTTCATATATCTTGTTTAAACTTCTTGGGGTTTCTCTAGTATAATTGTTCTGACAATACTTGCATTTAGAGTAAATTCCTCCTTCAAGTTGTGGCCTGTTATCTTGTTTTGTATTGATTTACTCTTTTATTGTTTTAGATGTAATTGTGACAAATTGTATGCTGAGTTTAAATAAATTCTTTGTGATAGGGTTAGTGGATATAATATTATTTTTAATTCCTTGTGATCCTCAGGGTGGGGAGTCACTTTTCTCTTTTAGAATATTTTAATGTTAGATGTTAGTTGCGAAAACTTTACAACTAATGTCTCATATAGCCTGATGACGAGATAGAAATCTCGAAATAAAGAAATTTCCGAATCGTAATGTATCTTTAGATTTTGAATTGTATAACAAATTTAATTATATAATTATATTAAGCTCTACAATATTTATCGTATTGAGCACATTTAAAAAAAAGTAAATGCCAGAGAACTCAAAATCGTAAAACCTTGTGTCCTCTTTATATATATATACATACATAAAGAAGGACTTAATACCACAGAACATAAATACCGATTTAAAAAAGAACGAATGCATTTTTTCGACAACTACTTCGTCGGAAGAGAAACGTTATCTGTAATTATGACAAAAAAAAAAAGACTATTCACACAGTAATGAAAAGAGGTGAGGAGGGAAAGCTATAAAAAACGATTAAAATATATTCATTGACAAAATAACGGATAAAATATATAAAATATAAATCGTTCCAAGTGAGTACAAACTGGAAAAATGGTACTCAAAAACCTTTTAAAATACTGAGGGAACGAATGAAATTATTCTTCTGTCTGCCCAGACACAGTCGACGTAATTTTACGTGGACCGGTTTAAGCAAACTTAAATAATGAGCGGACAAGGCTATCTAGGTTATCAAGCTAGTGCTGACCGACAGGTCGAATCAGGAGCAGACCCTCAAAGACTGATTCAAACTACCCGGTTTTATACGTGCCCACTAATTCAGGTTTACAGTCGCTGATTGTTTCATCCTACGTATTCAGCTTCACAGACATTTAAATTTGTACACGGTTGAACTGTTTTGAAAATAGAACAAACCATATTTGACAAATAAGAGAAATATCGAATTATTCCGCAAAACAAGCAATCTGACAGAGGAAGAACCTGACGTGATAAAAGGCGACACTTTGTCAGCCAATGTTTAATTTTTCCCAAATAGCGACGTTAATTTTAACTAAACAGGGCAAAGGCTGGGAACAGAAATTAACCTTACGTTCAACCAGTGTGTGGTTTGTTCATTCCAAGTGTTTATCGAAAACCTACGCTCATTTAAGTGTTCGTTGTGGTGCAGTGGATATCAGCTCGGAATGAGAAATCAGAGAGCAGAGTGAAAATTCCAGCTGAATTCATTGCATTCAACTGGTAAGGTGTGAATCCGTCTCTTCTCCATACAACTATGGGTTAAATATCAGGACTGATTGGATTTTATAGCCTTGACTCGCAACCAATCTACCGTAAAATGTAAAATCTCCTGCTCAGCCCAAGCGTGTATCACGTATAGCACTTAACTGACTAATTTGAACAAAATAATTAAATAGCTGGAAAGACTGGATTTTATAGTCTTGGTTGAAACTAATGGTAACCTACTAATGGTAACCTACTGCGGGAAAATCTTCTGCCAACTGTCACGTATGGCACTTAACTGACGTTCACAGGTCTGTGCACCAACTGAAATTCTTCTGTCCCGAAATCTCGTAAGTTAAAACTGATTTCTACCTTGGTCCATCGCGCGTTGATGATTTGTTCTCCTTGTAGATTCAATTACGAAATGAAGGATATTCATCGTATTTTTTATGACAATGGCTATCCTGTAAACGTTATTAAACATTAGCATAGGATTGAACGCTTTTTAAAAACCGGTAGTTTTTGGTCTCAGCCTTTGTACTGTTCGAATCCTGGTAGAGAGAACATTTTCTTTAAAAGGTTCAGAATTAATTCGGAAATAATTTCAACTTTAAACTAATTTCAATTCGAAACTAATTTCAACATGGAACTAATTTAAAATTGGAATGAATTTCTTTATTCTTTATTCTGTATTCTTTATTCACTTTGAATTGGTTCTTTCCGTTATTAAATAGATAAGTTTTAGTATAAATTTTTAGTGTATATAAAATAAATCGTTCGGACACTATTTAAATTATTTATATTATTCGAACTATTGTCCTTATCTTGGTTGCCATTTGTACGTTTCTGCCGTTGTACGCTCCGGCCTTCTTCAGATGCTAGAAATCTCGAACCGAATCTTTTATTACGATCATAATAAGGGGGTCGGTTCAAAATTCTTAGCACCTGAAGAAGGTCGAAGCGTCAGTCAGTTAAGTGCCATACGTGATACACGCTTGGGCGATCATGTCTCCAAAGAGACATGACTGACTGGGCAGAAGATTATCCCGCAGTAGGTTGCCATTGCTTTCTGCGGTAGACTGGTTGCCGACCAAGACTATAGAACCCAATCTGTCCTGTTATTTAACCCATAACTGGCGGGAAGAGACGGATTAATACCTTTCCCAAGGGTATTTGCGCGTAAGTGAAAGCAATGAATTCAGCTGGAATTCGAACTCGGCTACCCGATTTCTCGTTCCAAGCCGATATCCACTGCGCCACAACGCCAAAACGTCACACAAATGGCAACCTAGATGAGGACAATAATTCGAATATTGTAAATAGAGTAAATGCTACCTCATCTCAGAAATATAGACAAATACTGAAATTGTTTGGAATTAACTATTTTATTTAAAAAATAAGATACAGTGCTGATTATAAGTTTGTGAGCTCTTATTAATATTATTTAATTATTCTTTCTAAGCATTAATGACTGAAATCGTAATGGAATTTTTTACTTAAAATGTATATTTGCTATTAAGTGTACCATTAAAACTTTGTTTTTTAAAGACCAAAAAGTCACTAAAGTTAAACAGTTTGAACAATACTTGATTAAATTATGCCAATCAACCTGATAATAAGTTTGTAAACGCTAATAAAGTTTTGGAAAAGATCACTAATTAATTAATAAAATAGATAAAGACAATTAAACATTAAATTTTTGTTCAAATATTCATTTATTAAATACCTATTAATCGTTTCTAATAGCAACTCAAGGACTAATTAAATAATATATAGCTATATTATCTTTATTATATACTTTTTGAACTCTTTTAACGTATGTTTTTTTTAAAATTAATTCCGAGTTGAAATTAATTCCGAAATGAAATTAATACCGAGTTAAAATTAATTTCGAGCTGAAATTAATTCCGAGTTGAAGGTAGTTCAGAGTTGAAATTAGTTTCTTAACTCATATATATATATATATATATATATATATATATATTCCGTAATATATATATATATATATATATATATATATATATATATATATATTACGGAACTAATTTCAACTCGGAAGTATATATATATATATATATATATATATATATATATATATATATATAAGTGTTTTAAACTACTGTATATATATTCCACAGTTTAAAATGTATTTTTTATAAAAAGTTCTCAATACAGAAGTATAGCACTTACAGTTATATACTTATAATTATTGCTATAATAATAGCATGTTGAAACTCAAGGCAGTGAAATGTGGTTTATTGACTGGGTCGTATATATATATTGATAAGAAAATTTAAAATAACAAAATTAAACTTAAAACTAAAAAATAAAAAAATGCCATAATATTAAATGATTGTAGTGTGGTAGGAAGTTATTACATTTTAAAATAATTGTGGTGTAGACCAATAAATATTAGGTCAATTGTACCCGACAGCAAGTGTCATTTGACGAATGGAAAAAAACTGTAGCTAATGTAACATTTATAGAAGCGACAAGAATTAAAAATAAAAATAAGAACAATAAAAAAATAAAATATTACTCTTAAAGGGTATTGTTAACATAAAAACACATTTAAAGAAAGAGACGTAGGGCCATAAAGTTAATTTTTAGAAGTAGAATTACTAGATTTTAGAGATGACTAGTAGTTAAAATAAGCATACACAGCAATGTAACAGTTAATAAAGTTAACTTTAAGGTATACATAATTAACTAAGCGGAGTAGGTTTAAAGATGATAGTAAACAGATTGAAATAATTTTAGATGTATTTAAGAGTGTGAATTATCTTATGATGGCAGTAAGTGGTAATTTCATTACGTTGGTTTGATAAGTTAGTCTTTTGGGAATTTAATAATATGGATTTTCTCTTGTAAGCAAAGAAAACATATTTCATGTAACGATTCACATGTTCTAGCTTTTATTAATATCTTCCATTTTACCGCAGGAGTTTTATTTGCACCTTTCAATTGCCAAGAGTATTCGGAGAGAGAATTTACTGTAGGTTTTATTATTCAAGGATAGTTCATGCTGATAAAACCTAGCCTTAAAAGTTTTCTCAGTACTTCCAATATAATGTTTGATAAAATTTGGATTTTCCGGAGTGGATATGGTAGCATATATAAGTTGAAGTATGCTATTATTATAACAATAATAACTATATATATATATATATATATATATTATATATATAAAGAATTAATAGATTTTTAAATTGATAAACTGACATAATTTTATTATTTAAACGCTACTTTTATTGGATACCTATATTTTAGTAGACGTACCGTTTATTTTAAACAGTATTATATTTCGTCTACATTCGCCAGGTAGACAAAATATAATACTATTTAAAAGAAACGAAGCGTCTACTTAAATATGGGTATCCATATGGACACCCAGTAAAAATAACGTTTAAATAATTGAAATATATCGGTTTTAAAAAAAATCTATTAATTCTTTTATTATGAATTCTTGAAGATACATCAGTAATCTTTGGGACCAAACTTTCGGGATCCTATGATAAGAGTTTCCTAGATGAAAGGAGAGTAGAAAGAGACATTTACAGACAGTATGATCAGAATTGCCAAATGCAACACGTGTGGGAGGGAACTGGTGCAGCCTGAAGCTTAATGTGGCCTCAGGGTTGCCCACTCGAGGCACTTGCAGGAACACCCATCTATGGCACTATAAGAAACCCTGATATTATTCAACTTCTGATCATAGCAGCCTCTCAAGACGCTAAGCAAGAGTTCGGGTCAGAAGCAACAAGCCGAAAACAGCTAACCCTCTACCCTCAGTATGAAGAGACATAGCCACCATCCACACACATCATAAAAAACGTGTTACAGCACCACTATTAAGACCAGAGAAGAGGAAAGAAACCTGGAACTTCTTTCTAAACACGAAACAAGGGATGGGCCTCTACTCCTGTTCAAGGGAATGGGAAGAGTAACAACCGGACAAAAGAGGGGCCTAGCTACTAAAAAATATGTAATATAGATGTATATAATATAGTATATATGTAATAGAAAAAGAAAATCCGTGTGCCAACACAACATTCGCACGGAGATCTGGTATGAACAATTTGAAAGTCAATAAAAACGGGGTCAGAAATCCAACCTTTCCCTCTTAACAGCGAAAGTCGCACTTTTGCTCACCAAGCTCCAAAATCGTCCTTTTCTCTCAAAGCTAAAAAATCTCTGTTCCCTAGTAAGCAAAAAACAACGGCCTTTATTCACCAAGAAATTTCTCTGATTGTCCACACCAGACACGGAGAGAAGAAAATTATCATAGCTTCTGATACTTATAGCAGTTTTTTCTGTGCTAACAATTTTCTGTAATTTTTCTTCGGCAGTCCACGAACTCTTTTTCGATGTAGACGATATTCTCTTTTGATACTATATATATATATATATATATATATATATATATATATATAATCACATCATTTTATATTTACTGATAAAAAACAATGAAAAGAGTTGCAGAACTATTCATATTAATCTGCAACATTATTTTCTTAATATATATAAATAAGAATATATAGACGCAATAAATAAACGCCATGTCTATTCAAATACGGACATCTACTAAAAGTAACTTTTTAAATAGAAACATATGTCGGATTAAAAAATTCTCGGATTAAAAAATAAAATCCTATAATCATTTAGACATTCTTTTGTTTACCTGAGCACCTATATGTCCAGAAAAAACTGAACAAATGAATATCATTTAAAGGCAATTTAGAATCTTACTTCATATTTTTAAACATTTCACCCCCAGAAACAGTAGCATATCTAGTTTGAAAATAATGAAGCTTCAGGGCCTTTAATATCCGAGTGGGCCCTGAATTATAAAGGTTTATTTTCAACAAAATCGAATTTTTTCAATGTTATCAAAATAAGACTGTTTTAAAAATAAACCAATAGGCTGAAGTAACTAATGGTTAAGTTTAAATTATATAATGTATTTTTTACATAAATATGTAATTGAATAAAAAAAAACCGGCTTTATGTTTTCTGAAAAAAATATAATTGCAAAGCTAAAACAGAAAAATACAAATAAAAAATGAAGAAACAAAATGACAGATCCTCATCTAAGAAATCTAATATCAGGAATTTAAAATAAAATTTGTAAGAAGTCTTACTAAAGTTCTGCACTTATACTAAAAAAGTATAAAATAATATTAGCTCAACCCCCAGGGGATCATCCTCGCAGGTAATACCTCTCCCTTGGGAGTGAGAGGGAGTTATTACTCGGTGCCTGAGGGGTTTCCAAAAGTAATTCAGTTCCCTTGAGCAATCTTTGAACGGTTTTTTTGAAACCCCACTTTAAGCTCGACATTCTATAACATTCAACATCTATTCTCTCTTCTTTTAGGAGTTACTAAAAGTGATATATAAATTAAAATTAATATTCAAATTTAACATGTAACCACGCTAAATAATCTCTTTCGCACGGACTCTATGAAATCTCCAGTGAAGTCGTAGGGGGTCCTTCCTGTTTTTTGTTCTAATTCAGACTTTTCTTCACGAAACTTCTGTCATTCAACCTCGTTAAGTAGCTCATTCGCTGTTGTCTTGTTGCTGCTCTTGACATTAATGCACCTTGTAAGAGTCAAACTCTCAAAACATTTCTTCTTCATTATATGCTCAAAAAATTTCAGTTCTCTTTTAGAGATTGGACATTATCCAGCAGTCCAGCATGCTTTACTTTGTTTCTAATGGCATTTTAACCCCTTAAGTTTTTGAAAAGCATCTTTCGCTATTTTTAGGCACTTACCAATATTTGTATCATATTTTCCGTTGTCTGTTAATAAACTACCCAGATAATTGAATTTCGACACTTGCTTGTAAAATTCTAAATTTAGGTAGTCCCTTTTACTGAACCATATTATGTTTACTTACATTAGTCCTTTCTTCTGGCTTTTCTCGTTAACTACAGACCGTTAATTATTAAATTAAAATTAATATTCAAATTTAACATGTAACCACGCTAAATAATCAGTTATTGTAGATGGAAAGATCATCTAAGTAGTAAACAGTTATGTGTACCTCAATGAGTGTTTAGGTTGTGAGTCTGGTTAGCTAGCTATCGGATACATAATAATGACCAGCCTCACCCCACTTCCCCTTCGGCTCTGTGTCAAAATTATTCTAATTTGCATAAATTAATACACAGTTATGTGTACCTCAGAAAGAAGATTAGAGAGATAGTGGACACCAAGGAAGTGGGAAAGAAATAGAGATCGGGCAAAGGTAAGATGGCGAGACGGTCTGATTCGATACCTCAGCCCCACATGGTCAAGTATGGCCAGAAATAGGAATTGGTGGATAGCAACAGATAGGAATTCCTCCAACAGAAGTGAGAAGGCCCTGGACTATTATTCAAGTCTGTCGTTAAAATTTTGTGAAAATCTCGTTGAAACACTGTATTTGAATTCGTTCCCAACAGTTTCAATAGAATCGTATGCAGAAAACCTATACCTGCCACCATTTTCACAATGCGCTCAATAATTAGCGAACCCACTGACAACAAAATTTTACTATTGCCGAAACAGGCAGAAAAGACAATACAAAGGATGAGAAAAACATAAATTGGTTTGATGTAAAAAGAAAATAATTTCTTTAGTTTTTGTTTCCTTCTTTTATTAAAAGATGTTTCTGGCTTTTAAAATGTTGTCATATATATATATATATATATATATATATATATATA